>JABYQO010000014.1:0-707454 GCA_022606155.1 Trametes elegans | reverse complement strand
CTAACCCTAACCCTAACCCTAACCCTAACCTAACCCTAACCCTAACCCTAACCCTAACCCTAACCCTAACCCTAACCCTAACCCTAACCCTAACCCTAACCCTAACCCTAACCCTAACCCTAACCCTAACCCTAACCCTAACCCTAACCCTAACCCTAACGAATGGGTGTCGTCTTCTGATGATGTGGAGTAGTCGAGTCCGAGGCTAGAGAGAGGGTAAGGGTGAGGTGGGTTCATGGGGGTGGCGCTACGGCTGCGCGTCGATGCCACGGGCTGAGCGGCGGCACTGAGAGGGCTGGAGGGGGGAGGGACTGAGCTGTGCGTGTCGGGGGGAGCGACTGAGCTGCGCGCGTCGAAGGGAGTGAGGGAGTGGCGCGCGCCGGGGGAAGCGACCGAACTGCGCGCGTCGAAGGGAGTGAGGGAGTGGTGCGCGCCGGGGGAAGCGACCGAACTGCACGCGTCGAAGGGAGTGAGGGAGTGGCGCGCGCCGGGGGAAGCGACTGAGCTGCGCGCGTCGAAGGGAGTGAGGGAGTGGTGCGCGCCGGGGGAAGCGACCGAGCTGTGCGCATCAGAGAGAGCGAGGGTAGCAGTCCTGAGGGTTTCGGTGCCGGTGTTACTGTCCCGGTCGGTGTCGTCGCGAGCCGATGGGCTGTCGGAAGGCTCACGCTCCGGGGCGTGCACGACGGGATATTGTGCTTCATGACCGAGCGGCAGGATGACGGTGGTGAGCTCCTGCGTGCGGCGATAGAACTTGGACCCTTTCGCCTTGAACGCCGCAATGGCCTCTTTCGGCCAGCTGGTCTCGGTGTAGCGGTCGGAATCAGCCAAGGCGCGTGGCAGGTTCGAGCCGCGGAACTCGAACGCATGGCAGACCAAGTACTCGGTGGCGGCCTCGATGTTCTTGAAGCACTCGACCCACTGATGGGGTTGGCGCGTCTTGTTTAGGATGGTGAACCCTCTGCCGTTGTAGTAGGCGAAGAGGGTGCCGGAGTCGAGCACTGTCAAGGTGAGCGCACAGGACGACATGGTGAACAGTGGGAGAGACTTACTGTATACCTCTCCCGAGAGGTGGATGTTTCCCCAGTGGCATGGACGCCTCGCGGAGGTCGCGCAATAGTTGCATCGCATACTGCCTCTCGGCAGCACGCAATTGTGGTTGCCGGCCGCCTTGCAGCGATTGCACTGTAAGGTGCGCGTCAGGGTGAGTGTGACAGTGTCGACCGAAACGTGGACGGCTAACCTTGAGACGGGCGTCGACGAAGAACAACAGGGCGTGGCCGCCGTGCTGCTGAGGGTTGTGGGTGGGGATGCGACGTTGCCCCCAAGGGCGATAGCCGTGGTGACGTTGGATGAGTTGCGCTGCGATAGAGGACGTCGGTTAGGGTGTGGTTGGGTGCGGACGCGATGGGATGAGTGCTCATTGTGAGGGAACTGACCGAGATTGGCATGATCCCGAATCTGAGCGTCGAGCTTGACGAGGTGCGCCTGGTTGTGCTGGAGTGTTTCGAAGAGGTCGCGCATTTGAAGTTGCTGGGCGGCAGAGGGGCGAGTGTTGCTGACTTGGAGGGCGTGGACTTGTTCTTGGAGATCGGCCGCGCGACGTTGCGTGGTGTTGTGCCAGGCGTTCCACTGGTCTTTGATGTCGAGGCGGGTGCGTTTGCTGTAGCGCTGCATGAATAGGGCGGCCATCTGTTGGTTGGGTGCGAACTCGAGGTGACGTCCGAAGCAGCGTTCGAAAACGGGGTCGATAGTGTCGTCATAAGGTATGAGATCCTGCAGGATGTGAGCGCGGATGCGCATTTGGATAGCGGAGTGGGCTCTTACCAGAACGTTCTCCATGGCGCGGAGCCAGGACTCCAGATCGGGGTTCAAAGTCTTGATGAATGCGTCGGCAAACATGCCGAAGGAGATGAAAGCAGGAGGCATAGTTGAAGAGACGAAGGCGATGTGAGATTGGAGAGATTGGCGTATATAGCGCGAGTATGCAGGGAGATGCGAGGTTGCGGAGTCGCGGGGGGGAGAAGAGGGATGGAGCGGGGATATGTATGTGTGAGGCTGCGGCAGTATGGGAGCGCGACCCTGCATGGGTCAGGGAAACCTTAAACGGTGCGGTGGGGTGCTGTGAGCGAATGTGTGAGAGCCACTTGGGCTGAGGTGTCCAAAAGGAGCCTGACTGATGTACCAAGTGCAGGAATAGCACGTACGGGGCGGATGAGTGAAATTGAAGAAGAACTGCAGCATTTGTTTGAAGTATGAACGTCTCAGGGGAGAGTGGAGCGGGAGTGGTGTGCGAGTGTGCTACTTTCCTGAGCAGTTTGGACATGTATAGGGGAACGAGGGAATGATTGAATGTTGTTGCGCGCGAACTGCGATAGCTGAAATTTTTTGTGATGAGGAATGTAGGGCCAATTACTGTTAGGGTTGGGTGTGGGAAGAGGAGGGCGACAGCAGTGGGACACAAAGTTGTGTGTGATTTTGACCATGACATGACCGCGACAACGACCGTGAAAGGGAGAGGGTGTGTTTAAATTAAAGGGATGGATTGGCTGAGATGGAGTGAACACATGAGTGCACGCGATGATGAGCTGATTGGTAGGCCTATGTTGTGTGCGTTCGAGACAGCCCCGAAAACGAGCTCACCAGCGCACTTGCGCTGGTGCGCTGATTTTAATGCCTTTTTTGTGGTCGAGAAGGGGCACCCCAAAAACCAGCGCACCAGCGCAAGTGCGCTGGTGCGCTGATTTTGAGCCCTTTTTTGTGGTCGCGCAGGGGCACCCCCAAAATCAGCGCACCAGCGCACTTGCGCTGGTGCGCTGATTTGAACGCCTGTTGGCATGACAATGAGCGCACTTTCAACAACGTGCTCCACAACATTGACTTGCAGCAGAATTAATGCCATTAATAGCGAGATTACATGTACAACGCAGAAGCACGAGGGACCAAGATACATTAGCAGTACCTGGGGCGGCGTGATGGTGGAGCCAAGATAGCATCATCCTCCTCCTCAGAGAGATCATCAAATGCATGTTTGGAAGATCCCACCATCGTCCGTTCGCTCGACGATGAGGCAGTGCGTGAAATACCGGCGGTGGAGGGGGCGGAGGGGGCGGTCCTGGCAAAGTGTCCACGGTCGACGAGCACCGAAGTGGTTTGAGCCCCAAAGACCAGGCGACAGAGAGAGTACGGGCTTTTCTCTAAAAGCACGCGCACCTCCTTCCACCAGGCCTGCATGGCAGTCTCATCAAGCACGGAAAAGTTGCTGCTGTACAGCGGGCGGCGGACAATGCCTGGAGACATCGGGTAGGCGATGCCCATGCGTGTGAGGTTCACCGGGGTCAGGCACTTGTTTCCTATGACCCACCGTGCCGTCGTGTATGAGTTCGTGGTTACGAGTGAGGGAGGGAGGGAGGGAGACGCACCATGCTTCTTGCTCCATGCCTCTCCGAGACCGGTACCCTGGCGTAACTTTTGGCGGAGAGGGGAGCGGCCGTGTATCCAGCACAGAAAGACGATGGAGGCCTGGGTGTAGTAGATGCTCTCGTCCTTGGCGCCCTTTGCGTTCTTAGAGACCCAGGGGAGAGTGCGCACAGCGTTGATGGCGCCACGGATGTCGCTCTGGTGGAGTTCAGCGAGGCGCTCCTCCAAGTTGTGCGACGCTTTGTCCGTGGGCCAGCCGACGTTGGGGAGGATCTTGGAGATGAGGAAGGCGAGGTGGAGGGCGAGATCGCACCGCCAGTCGTCGAGCTTGTGCACGAACTGATCCCGAGCCCACTCGTAGCACTCGTGTACAAAGGCGTCTTTGGAATCACTGACCGAGGCATTGTAGCACCAGTTCGTCGGAAGAGCGTTCCGGCCCAGGAAGCGGTGGTAGTCCTCGATGCAGACGTCGGTGGTGATCCACTCGCTCGCAGGGTCATCTTCCCAAGTGCGAAGTGCGACGTCAAAGATCTCCTGTTGCTCGCGCTCGCGGGGAGTCAAGCGTGCGCCGGTGGTGCCATCAGGGCGTCTCACCTGGGCACCCAGCATAGTCCAGGCTTGGATAGAGGGCTCGATAGAGGGCCGGTTCTGTGCGCCCGATCGCAGTGCGTCAGGAACCATGCGCACCCGCTCCTCCTGAACGACGTGCTCAAAGGCGGCCTTGACCTCTGCGATGGCGGACTGCTGGGTGGCACGATGACCGAGCGAACGTTGCGCGACCGTGACGCCCTCCGCGTAAGCGACACGGAGAACAGGCCAAAAGCGACCTTTGCGCGAAACGGGCGGCCGGATGCTCACCATGCTTGAGGACGAGGCCACAGCGACCAGGTGAGCGACAAAGTCCTGAACGCTCCACTGGCCGCGCGTGGACTTTGGCAAACCGAGCTGAGCGTCCGTGGACTTTGCACACACCGCCATGGTCAGGAGGCGTAGTGTGGACCCGTGGTCGCCGATGTCGAGGGGGTGTTCAGTGGCCTCCCAGCTTCGGAGAGCTTCGTGGCGCGCTCGAGCCTGAGGATAGTCATCACCACCTCGGTCAGCCAGCAGCGGTTTCACCTCGGCCATGACCTGGTTGCGGACCAAGTCGACTGTGTCGTCGACGAAGCATTGCACCGCAATCCTCGCCAACAGACGCAGCTGGCGTCCCAGAAGGGAGGCGTCTCTCCACAGATCGGACGGCATACGAGAAAGCTCAGTCTGCATATAGAACAAAGTCTCGTAGCCCTGTGCGCGTGTGTGAGCAAAGGGGGAGAAGTGTGAGCAGTCTCCAACGCACCAGGTAATGGGGAACCCCATAGGTGATTTCTTGCGCGCACTTGGACGCGGTCAGCGGACGCTTTGTTTTCTGGTCGAGGGGCCACAGGTTGACTCTCACTGAGGGGATTGCGCCACTGTCACCGGTGAAAGAGAGACCGATCCAAAGGACGGGAAAACCGGTTTGGAGCAGGCTGCGGCCCGCCCAGATGGCGCGCATGAGCTGTCTAGGGAGCGCCTGTGCAGCGCCAGTGTACGCGTAGTTGAGCAGGCGTTCGAGACATGCGATGAGCTCCACGTATTGCGGTGGCGGCTTGCGACTGACGGTGCCGCGAACGGCCTGAGGGCGGTGATTGGAATCGAGGACGGGCTTAATGTGATGATTCCAAACGGCCTCAATGAGAGCGGTGATGGGCAACGTCGCCCATGCGTAGATGTCAGGGAAGCACTACAGAGGTAGAGCTGAATGAGCATCGGGCGTGTAAGCGAAAGCAGGTGAATGGACATCACTAACCGCATATTTCAACAAAATGGAGGTGCGGCGGAGCGCGTCGATGATGGGTGGGCGTTCACAAACGCGAGCGTGTTCGAGGACAAAGTGACGATAGATGGCGTCACCGTTGCGGTAGTCCTCACGCAGATGGTTGAGATCCAACATGAAATTGTTCTCCAGACGGAGCGAGTTCTTCTTGCCTCCATCGCCACGGAGCTGAGCTGTGATGCGGTCGTGGGGAAACGCGGCGGTGACCTTGCCGGCCAGACGCAAGGCGGTGGCTTTGCCACGGGCGTTCGTGGCCCAGGGCCCGGTGGCGGCGCCGGTGAGCATGCCCTTTTGCACGACGTGGAACCGCTTGCTGACACGCATGGCATGCGCAGATGTGTTGTAGCACTGCGAGCTGAGTGGGACGACCGCTCTTCCTGCGGCCCCAGGAGCGGTGAGACGGCGACAGAGTTGGCGGATGTAGGGGATGAGGGGGTGGATGACGCCGGTGGCCTGCCATTGACCGATGGTCTTGCTGTAAAAATGAGGGTAGAAGGTGTAGCTCGTGTCGCGATAATGACGATCCCGACGGTCTGGCTCGGCATCGAACTCGGCCTCATCAATGTCATGTGGGCGGCCGTCGTCAAACTCGCCATCGAAAGCCGGCTCAAGGTCGTATGATGCAGGGCCGAGGAAGAGCGAAGACACCTCTGGCAAATTCTGCATAATGGCGCAGCGGTCGCCACGACGAGGGGCCTCAGGTTCTCGACGGGGGATGCGGAACCCATGCTCACTGTAGATGTGTATCTCGCGGCCGTCGTCATCAAGCAGGGGGATTTCGTGCAGATTGTTGATGCGACTGCGGGACGCCTGGTCGTACGAGTTGTAGACATGAGGATGAGCGCGGAGGATCTCGTGGACTGGGATCTCCTTCCACTGATGGACTTTGTATGCGCTGATAATGTGAATGAGTGGTGGGCATCAGTGCGACTGTTTGTAGAGGAAGAATATGAGGAATGGAATGAGAACTAACTTGAAGTGGGTGGCGAGTGCGAGAGACATGCGCCACACGCGTGCGTAGTTGACTTCACGGTCCCAGGTCTGGGCGGCAGCTTCGAGGGAGTCGTCGAAAGCGAGACGTCGGTTTTGTCCGTATCTCAAGGTGATGAAGACGGGATAGGAATCTTCGAGTTCCTTGAAGTGGTAGTGGTTTGGGGCGGCGTCGTAGTAGTCTTGCCAGCCATCCCTGAAGGCGGCGGCGAGACGTTTCATTTGGGCTAGGCTGAACTCGAATCGTTTGCGTTCGCTAAGGAATGCGAATGGAATCAGGACAGGATAGTTTGAGGTGTGGGAGCATGGCGATGGCCATGACAAAGTGGCTTACCCGATGTCAAATGTCCATGAAAAGTTGGCGTCGCAGGAGATGTCGGGATATTTGTTCACAAGGACGACGTCGCGGTACCCCGAGCGTTCCATGAGGTGGAGGAACCCGGCGATGACGGCGCGTGAAAGCACGGGTGACATGGTGGTCGACTTCTTCTCCAGCTTGACGTCTCCGACATGGGGTGGGTTCGTGTAGACCTGCTTGGGTATGAGACCGAACCAAATGTCTTCCTGAGCCATGGTGTATCCGATGTGCAGCATGCGGCCAGCCATGTCACAACCGAGCGCAGTCAGATCGCCCCGAAAATGCCAGTGACGCTTTTCAAAGGCGATGGTGAGGTTCCATCGGTGGTCGACCTCCGCGCCGGGTGCATCGGGATTGGGGAGGAGGACGTCCATTCCAGACCGACGGCCCACAATCTGTCTGTAGTCGAGGAATGTCTGGAGACAAACGAAGAAGGGTCAACGATGGACGGACGGAGAAGGGGGGCTTCTCGAAGCTAGAAACGTACGCCCGCGCAGGTCCAGGAGACATTGAGATCGTGTGGATTGACGAGAAAGTCCTTGTCGATGTTGATCTTGTTCTTGTCCTTGAGCGTGTGCATGGCGAGCGAGTCTTCGCCGGACTGGTACCACTCACGGAGTGTGGAAAGCCGAATGTTGCGGACGGGCAGGCTGTCGTACATCTGGGCAATGCGCGTGTGGTCTCCATAAGCGTCCTCGATGCTGCGTGTGACTTCTTGCTGGTCGATGGCGTCCTCTGTGAACATGGTTGGAGCGACATGGTCAGAGACGTTTGCGCCGTGAGGGACGACCCCGTCCTGCTCTTCGTCGTACACTGCTTCCCCCAGGGCATGCTCATCGCTGTCTTCGCCACCCTCGCCGAGGGCAATCTCCTCTGCCTCAGCTTCGTCCTCATCGAAGGGGTTGAGGAAGTCAATGTCATCATGGTTGCTAGAATAAAATTCATAAGCTGCTGTAAGAGGCGGCACGAGTGCAGCGCACCTGGGAGAGGAAGGCCAATCCATGGGAGCGTGTCTGCAGAGAAAACGAGTGGGATGAGATGGGGAGGGAGAACGTGCAGACATTGCTAGACTACAGAGGGCATAGTTACAATGACCGTCTAGCAGGATGGACTTGGCGAGCCACAGTTGTGGTACAGGGTGACGTTGAGATTGCCGGAGTGGCTGTTCAAACTGTTTAGGAGTGGGAAGTGGGCGATCGGCCGAAGGAGCGCACATGGGATATATTTACCCGCAGGCGGGAGGCACTGCGCTGATTGAATATGTGTACATGAGATCGAGACAGAGAGAGATATGCGATGTAGATGAGACGAGAGATTAGGCGGGGGTGAACAAAAGAGCAACGACGCAAGGAACAAGAGGGACGACGAGGGCGACATGATGGTATGAGGCACGCAGAATTACCTGAGCTGCGAGCGTTCAAAGTCCGAGTCCATCTCATCCGCCCGACTGTCACCTTGGTCGCGCTTGGTCTTCTTGGGCTTGCGAGTGGGGGGCTCGGGGTGCTCGACCTGGCGACGCTTGCGCAGCTCATGAGTGGGGACGAGGTGCTGATGGGCATCTAAGGCACAACATGTTAGTAAGGTCTGCACCGATCGAACGGGAGGATGTGCTCACGATCGGGGATGCGTTTGGATTGGCCTGATATGCGTGGACAAAGTTAGTGTGTTGGCAATGATCTAGAATAATGGATACTGACGAGAGCCCGTGGCGACCGGCTGGGTTTGCTCCATGTCAGGCTCAGGATGGGGAAGCAAGGAATCGACCAAGCGAACGACCTCATCTAACTTGCGGGTATGGGGCGCGTCCGCTGGCAAGACGGCAAGGCGAGCCTGCAGCTTGGCGCAGTACACCTCAAAGTCAGGCTCAGGGACAGAGGGAGGGCGGAACTGGAGGACGTCGAGGCGCCCGTCTGTGAGCTCAGGATAGGAGGCGATGGCCTTGAGCAACGACTGGCGAGAGGGAGGGGGGTTGTCCCACATGGCGTTGGATTCCCTGATGTCGTCGAGCTCGTCCATGGTGCCGAAGGCGTCCTCGAGGGGGATGTCGGGATCATTGTCCCAACTCTGGGCGGCGCTTTCGACAAGGGTAGCGTGCGCGTCGCGCTGGGCCTCGGGTGAGGAGAGGCTGGGGGGCGGGGTACCCTGGGTGGAAGGGACGTCGGGACCGCCGGTACGTGCAGAGGGGTCGTCCTCAGCGGTGCGCGATGGGGTGGGCGCGTCGCCCTCCCCATTGCCCTCCCCATTGCCCTCCTCATTGCCCTCCCCATTGCCCTCACCATCGCTGCGCGTGCTGTTGGTGTCCGGGGTGTTGCTGCGTTCAGGGTCGGTGTCGATGATCATATTGGTGTCCTCATCCTCGGACATGAATTCGAGATCGTCGGGGTCGATGTCGCTCTCCATGTCGTCGATCGTCTGATCAGCGTCCGGCCAGCGAACGTCCTGTGGGTAGATGTCGTCGAGGCGGGGGATGACGATCTTGCTCGCCTTGCTGGGGTCGCTTTCCTGCACCTTTGCGCGCTTCTCCCTCAGGCGTGCGATGTGGCGATCGCGCAGCTTGAGGAAGAGCGCCCACTGCTTGGGCTGCGCGCTCTTCAAGTGGTCAAGGGAGGTGTATGCGCGCGTGTCGCCGCGCTTCTGGACTGTAGGGACCTTGAAGCTGACGGCCTCCTTGTCGCGGAGGACGTACACCTTCTGGGTGTTCTCGCTATCGCGCCTGAACTCGAGGTGGCTGGCGTTGAACGAGAGCGCCTGGAACAGCGATGAGAACGGTGCTGTATGGGAAAAACAAAGACTGACCTCGACCAGCTCGTCGAGCTTCTCAGCGACCACGCTGTTGACGACGTCCTTGCTGCCTTGGCCAGCATGCGTCGAAGCGGCGGCCCTGGAGCCGACGACCAACTTGATGATCTTGTTGATGTCGTTGGCATATCCCTTCATGCGCGCGTCCTTTGCGACCCTCTTGGTGAAGTTGTCGCGGTCGACGACGGTGAGGGTGGTTTTCTTCTTCAGCGGGGGGACGACGTTGCGGAGGAGGCTGACGTCCCATGTGAGCTTTACGCCGATTTCCTTTTCTCCTTCCTGGACGATGCCGGCGCTGACGTACATGTCCTTCAGCATGCTGGAGATGGACCGTTGCCGGTTCTTCTCGAGATACTGGAGGAGGTTTTGGCGGAGGGTGGCAGGGATCTGTTCGACGAGGGTCTGCTCCATGATCGCCTTGTATATACGGGCGGTGAAGTGGAGACGGGAGGCGAGGGTGCCGAGGGAGCGCTTGCGGTTGCTCTTGTGGATGATACCCCTGAAGTCGATGGCGCTGCTGAGGAGGAGGGAGAGGCAGGGGTACGCATGGCGGTGCTTGTTGCTGACGTTGAAGGGAGTGGCGAAGGCGCGATGGCGGGGATGGTACAGGCCCATGTCGAGTTCATCGTCCTTGGGGAGGGAGCTCTGTGGGACGATGTTCTCGTGGAGCTCGTGCCACAATGCGTTGAGTTCCTGGACGAGGGTGTCCTCGTCCTCGTCCTCGTCGACGACGTTGAGGAGGACGTCGTCGATCTCGGTGGTGGCGTTGGTGAAGGTGTTTGTGGGGGCGCTGAGGACCTCCTCGTACTCGGGCTTCATGATTCCCGAGGCGAGGATCATGTCGACGCCCCGCACGAGGTCCATTTGGTCGCAGAGCCAGAGGTAAAACTGGGGAGGAAGTGCGATTATGATCAGTGTGTGTTTGAAGCGATTCTAGGAGGAAAGGAACATACGTGGCGGGGCTGATTGTTGGGGTTGCTGAGTGCATGCTTGTTGATCATGAACTCGCGCATGTTTGAGGTGTGATCCCACACCCAGGGATACTTGGAGGCGACTGTGGCGTCGACCATGGGATCTATCTGGCGACTGATCTGTAATGGGAGATGAGTGTAAATATATGATGGAGGGATGGTGTGGAGAGAAATGGGAGGTGTCTGGCCTGTGTTGCGCATGCGCACGCAGAACAAGCATGATATGAGTGCACCAGCTCACTTGCGCTGGTGCGCTGGTTTTGGAGGTGCCCCTGCGCGACCACAAAAAAGGGCTCAAAATCAGCGCACCAGCGCAAGTGCGCTGGTGCGCTGGTTTTGGGGGTGCCCCTGCGCGACCACAAAAAAGGTCTCAAAATCAGCGCACCAGCGCAAGTGCGCTGGTGCGCTGGTTTTGGGGGTGCCCCTGCGCGACCACAAAAAAAGGTCTCAAAATCAGCGCACCAGCGCACTTGCGCTGGTGCGCTGGTTTTGGGGGTGCCCCTGCGCGACCACCAAAAAGGGCTCAAAATCCGCGCACCAGCGCAAGTGCGCTGGTGCGCTGGTTTTGGGGGTACCCCTGCGCGACCACCAAAAAGGGCTCAAAATCCGCGCACCAGCGCACTTGCGCTGGTGCGCTGGTTTTGGGGGTGCCCCTGCGCGACCACAAAAAAGGTCTCAAAATCAGCGCACCAGCGCAAGTGCGCTGGTGCGCGGATTTTGGGGCCAGTCTCGCCGACCACAATATAGGCCTCTAAATCAGCGCACCAGCCTTGGGCCCACTTTTGCACAGTTCCAAGTCACCATATACGTGAGAGGTGCTTACCCATTGAAGTCCATACGACACACTCGCAAAGTGGTCGTACAAATCTTGAATAAACGTCGACGTCGCCAAAGGCAGGTCGTAGCCCTGGCCTAGCTCACGCACACGCCGCACCCACATCAGCCGCGCCTTCGCGCCCTTCACCGTCGCTGACGTGTTAGGCCCCCACGCGCAGTGGGGCACCATGCTCTCCCATGACTCCCCCACCACAGCGTCCACCTCCGCCCAGTACTCCACCATCGCCCCCTTCCAGTCAGCCGTCGACGTCCTTAGCAGCGACCCCATCGCAGGCTTCACCGTCCGCACGTAGATGTCGTCGATCTTCTTCACGAGGTCCGAGTGCCATACCTCGTCGTCCACCACGCCCTTCTTCATGAACGTCGCGTACAGGTCCTCGTACGACCGCTTGACGTTCATCGCAGGCGCCGCCGCGCGCTGCTTAGGAGAGTACCCCAGGTACTTCTCATAGTTTTGAAGGCGAGCCGTGCTCGCCGCAGGCCAGTCACCGCTCTTCGCGACAAACACCATCTCCTCAACCACACTCTCAAGCAGGTCGAGCCAGATCTGCACCGTGCAACAAGTGAAATCAGCCATAAGCATCCATGAACGCGTGTGCACAGAAAACGAATCGATTGAACAATGGACGCACCCCGCCCGCCGTGTCAGGTGGCCTCACCGACACAACCTGCTTCGTCCTTGAATCAGTCACCGTCTTGGTGACACTCTGGCCCTTCGTGACAGGGCACAGCCGCTTCTTCAGCGCGTCGATCTTCAGGTGCTTGCCGTCCCGCATGTGCCCAAGCTGCCCCGCCAGGTTCACAAAGTCCCATGCCCGAGGCATCTTCAGCAACGCGCCGAAGCCACGCTTCTGATCCTGAGGCGCAAGCACCTTGCTTAGAATGTGCTCCTCCCAGGTGTCCGTGCCGATCGCCGCCCGCGCGACCTTCTTCCCGCTCGTGCTGAGGTACTTGTGGTTGTATTCCTTCACCGCCGTCAGCGACAGCCAGAACCGCTCAAGCTCTGTCTGCTTGAGGTTTGGCATCTCGTCGTTCATCGACAGATACTGGCCCATTTCGTTGTCGACGTCCTCTGCGCGTGCCACCGTCTCAGTCAGGCGCAATATACACAAACAACTGCACCACTTACCTGCAGCGAACACCTCCGTCAGCCACAACATCGGCTGAGCCAGGGTCTCCTCCACCTCCGCAACCCTCTTCCGCAGCATGTCCAGCACCTCCTCCGTCTCCTCGCTCTCCTTCCGCTTGCTCAGCTGCGTGATCTTCGACGCTAGCGTCGTGCGCGACTTCTCCAACGTCGCCCGGTACTCCATCAGCGCCTTCTGCCGGTGGTGTCCCCCAGCGAGCTCAATGATCTGCTCGCGCGCCTCGTCAGTGAACTCGATTGGCGGCACCCGCGTGCCTTCCGGTCGGTGCGCCTGCAGCCCCTCCACCTTGATGAACCGCCGCGGCACCACCACCGGGATCGGGCTTTCCCAGTCCCATACCCCCTTGAACAGCAGCTGCTTCACAATCTCCTTGACACGAAGCGGCTCGATCGGCCGGTTGTTCCACTTCCCAAAGTGCAGCTTCACCGGCGTCGCGTCGATCAGGTTCAGCGTCCCGTACCCGAGACGGATCTTCGCTGCCTTTTGCGCGCGCGCGCTCCTCGTCTGCTCGTGCTGCTGCATCTCCTTCACATCGAACCCGAGCTTGACGTCGGTGGGCTTCCGCTTCACAGGTCGCTCATCGCCCTCCTGCGCACTCTTCTGGCGTGTCCGCGACGTCTTCTGTGTGCAACACCATGCATGAGCGCATGAGCGCATGAGCTCCATACCATAGTTGCGCATGCATCTGCGTACATACCTGTGTCGTCGTCCCCTCCCCCTCCACGCCAACTGTCTTCGCGCGCGTCCCCGCCTTCTTCCTGCCCGTCTGTGCGCATGTCAGATGTGGGGTAAGCATGTGTGTGTGTGCCCGCGCAGTACCATACGCACCTCCTTCGCCGGTATGTCCCCCTCCTCCTCCCCCTCCGTGTCCTTGGCGGAGTCCTGTTCCTCCTCCCCCATCTCAAAGTCCCCCTCCTCATCGTGATGGCCATCACCGGCCGCACGCACCACAGTCTTGCCCTTTGTACACTTACTACTCAGTTAACTGTCCGCGCATGCAGCCTACAAACACCACACCTTCGCATTCCCCAAAGTCGCGTCCCCCTTGCCCTTCCCCTTCGACGCAGTCACTTTTTTCTGTTCGATAGCGCGAGGTTAGCCACACTCTATCCAGTAAAACTCTGCATTAACATACCCCGCGCGGCTTTGCCTTGTCAGCTTTCGGTGGCATCTTAGAAATCGAGAGTGTAGCAGACAGTGTCAAATAAGTGGAATGCACAAGACCCAAACACGGGCGCGTTCACCGTGCAGACGCCCCCGGCAGCGCGCTCGCCTGGCGCTTCTTCTCCCGTCACATTCGTCACCTGTCCCCATTGGCGCGCGTCTATGCCGCCCACACCCTGCCGCCCTCAGGCACCGCGCACCAGCGCACATGCGCTGCACTTCGTTAAACCTAACCCTCCTCAATCCCACCTCATTCGATCATGTGTGCATTTAAGTAGACCTCCCGGGCACAGATCCATTTATTGTATATAGCCGTGTAGTCTACCTCGCTCGTAATGAACAAAATAAACAGATATTCCATCTACCCCCCAATGGTCACCAGTGCCCCGGTACGCGCACCACTTAATGGAAGGAATATCATTGCGTTTTGCAATACCGCCACGATGATTCACAGAGAGCAGCATAGCAATCCACAGATTTGCGCCTTGCGCTCGGTCCTTTTGCAAACTTTAGGTTGTATTCCCACACCTATCGCTAAGCATACTGACCGCCCGGCTGCACGTCGACCATCGCTACATACTACCACATCCACACTCTTCACGCCACCTGTGCACTGTACATACATCATGTCGGCTCAATCTCAGGTCCCCACTCAGGTCCCCACTCAGGTCCCCACTCAGGTCCCTGCTCAGGTCCCCGCCCAAGTCCCTGCCCAGGGCTCCACCCAAGCCTCCGCCCAGCCTCAGACCCCGCTCCTCACCCTTGCCGACTACCTTGCCCAACAAACCTGGGAGACAACACATGAACTCTATGGGACAAATGACCAACAAAAAAGGCCTTCCCAGAAGGAAGAATTCACTTATCAGTTTTTCCAGAGGGTCGAGCGCAGGGCCACCCTGCCCTTCATGACCGACCACCAGGCTTGGGTAGACCAACTCCTGGCAAGGACTGACATGGTACCCTGGGTCGCATGGCTATGGGCCAATTTGCTCAATAGTGGACGGGGCTATAGGGCTGAGTCGCAGCTCGAGAACTTGCTTGGCGACTTGTGGAAGGCTCTTGACACTGGTATCCCTGCAGACGCCGACAACCTGTACCCACCAGAGATCACCAACGCGCCATGCAAGTTCCGAGGTGTCTCCGGAGGGTATAGTAGCAACGTCAAGGGCATCAAATTCGACATCGCCGCATACTTCCAGACCGCGCCAGAGCCCAGACACCCTAATGCTCGCGACACCGTCTACCTCCTCATCGAGGTCAAGACCGACCGCGCCCTCCAGGCAAAGGTCGCCGACATCGAAGCCCGCTTGCAACAGGGCACTATGCCCCGCTCGCCCCTCACCAAGCTCAAACAGGCGGACCAAATGCTGGTACAGGTAAGCACCCACCTCACATCCCTCCTTCAAATCTCCCTCCTCAACTAATGGATTCCACCTAGTGCTTCACACAGGCACACGTCACACGCTGCCAAGTGGTCGTCCTCATGTCCCACCAAACAGTCTACCTCCTTCAGGCCTCTGGTGACACCCTCCTCATCCATGGCCCCCTGTACCGGTACCCCCAACCCGGCGAGCCCGCTTTCACCCCGCTCGACGCCATGCGCGTCTTGGCCAGCGCATTCTGTGTAAGTGCAACCCGCCAAACCCTATGCGCCAAACCTGCTAACCCCTCATTCTTGGGACCTCCCCAACAGCATCGGGCTCACGCGGTGCGTGTGGACAATCAGCATGTTCCGTTGATCCCACCCACACCCACACCCACACCCACCCACCGCCCATGGCTGTCGCTACCTGCCTTTTTGGCAAGGCTGATGTGCCCCCTCAGGCACGTCTGGGATGAAGTGCGCCTGGCCACCTGCCAGTCAGTGCGCGTTCAATGCCCCAATGGGCACGTCATCGTCTTCGACCGGATCCAGCCCCCCCTCACCGGCCCCGCAGTCTGCTCGCCCCTCTTCCCCTTTTTCCAGTGGCTCGGCCACCACATCTTTAAAGTGGTGACCCTTAACATAATCGACTGCCTCGACGGCGGCGAAATAACATTTGCAGCGCGCGGCACCATCGGCGCCACCTCGGTCGTTATCAAAACCGACATTTTGTACGACGACAACGACAACGACGACAACGACGACAACGACAACCCCATAGAGCGCGAGGTGACCCTCGAGTGGGACCGCCTCACTTCAGCATTACCCCACGACCCTCGAGTGGCCAGCGCCCTCCCCATCCCAGCCTACTACGGTCTCTTCTCTGGCCCACGATCCAGCATCATTCTCATGTCTGACTGTGGCGACCCCATCGACAACTTCCCACACCTGGAGGAGCGCCTGCAGTAAGTCTCATACACCCACATATATACCTGGTTGAAGCCTTGAACCTTGAACTAACTGTGACATTCAAGTGAGGCACAAACCCAGGCCATCGCCACAATGCACAACGCCGGCATTGACGTGCAGGACATCGCTGGTCGTAACACACTCTTTGATGGGTCCAGGGTGCGCATTATCGACTTTGTGTAGGGTTTCTCCATTGTCATTGTATGTACTACATGTACTGCTGTTCCCGCTGTTTTTTTGTATCTCTATATATACAGTTCCACTCTAAACCATTTGTGCCTGACACACCCACATAAAGCCTGTTGTGTATGCACGCAAGACTACCCCCAAAACCAGCGCACCAGCGCACTTGCGCTGATGCGCTGATTTTGAGCCCTTTTTGGTGGTCGCGCAGGGGCACCCCCAAAACCAGCGCACCAGCGCACTTGCGCTGGTGCGCTGATCCAGAGCCCTTTTTTGTGGTAGCGCAAGACTACCCCCAAAACCAGTGCACCAGCGCACTTGCGCTGGTGCGCTGATTTTGAGCCCTTTTTTGTGGTAGCGCAAGACTACCCCCAAAACCAGCGCACCAGCGCACTTGCGCTGGTGCGCTGATTTTGAGCCCTTTTTTGTGGTAGCGCAAGACTACCCCCAAAACCAGCGCACCAGCGCACTTGCGCTGGTGCGCTGATCCAGAGCCCTTTTTTGTGGTAGCGCAAGACTACCCCCAAAACCAGCGCACCAGCGCACTTGCGCTGGTGCGCTGATTTTGAGCCCTTTTTTGTGGTAGCGCAAGACTACCCCCAAAACCAGCGCACCAGCGCACTTGCGCTGGTGCGCTGATCCAGAGCCCTTTTTTGTGGTAGCGCAAGACTACCCCCAAAACCAGCGCACCAGCGCACTTGCACTGGTGCGCTAATTTTGAGCCCTTTTTTGTGGTAGCGCAACTGCCCCCAGAACCAGCGCACCAGCCCACTTGCGCTGGTGCGTGGATTTTGAGGCCTATTTTGTGAATGGGACTGTCCCTTGAACCTGCACACCGATTTTGAGGCCTATTTCATGTGCACCCAAGACTATTATATACGCGCAAGACTTACCCTCAAACCAGCTCACCAGCGCACTTGCGCTGGTGCGTGGATTTTGAGGCCTATTTTGTGAATGGGACTGTCCCTTGAACCTGCACACCGATTTTGAGGCCTATTTCATGTGCACCCAAGACTATTATATACGCGCAAGACTTACCCTCAAACCAGCTCACCAGCGCACTTGCGCTGGCGCGCTGATCAAGAGGCCTGTTTTGTATGGGCGCAAGACTGCCCCCAGAACCAGCGCACCAGCGCATGTGCGCTGGTGCGCTCGTTCATGGGCGTCTCTGTCCCTACCCCTTACCTTAGGGCGCTAGCGCTAACCCTGACCCCCCCTACTTTTTCCCTATAAATAAACAAGCAAGATATGCCCTTGTCACCAGCCTTGTCACCGGCACTGAACGTTCAGTGCCGATATTATATAGATAGGTTCACGGGCATCTCTGTCCCTACCCCTTACCTCAGAGCGCTAGTGCTTACCCTGACCCCCCCTACTTTTTCCCTATAAATCACATAATTTAATGCCGATACAAATAGTATGCCCCTCCGGGCTCATGTTTTCATACAGTACGTCGTACACCAAGTACATACATATATACACACCACCCCGCACACGACACCACGTACACACAATGAAGTCTATCCCCCCCTTCACTAACCTACGTGGGTCTACATAACCAATTGTACCTACGAGTACCTGCACGTGCTCATTGTCCGTTGCCGCTGCCACTGCCGTTTCCGTTGCCAGTGCCGTCCGTGAGCGGCTTGCGCTTGCCCCGCCCAATGCCCATCCCGACGCGCACGAGCGTCTCGAGGCACGCACGGCTGTTGATGAGCAGGTCCTCGTCCCACTCGACGGCACCCTTCTCGAAGAGTACGACGATCGTCGACCCGCCTGCGATCGCGCCCGTGCAGTCAGCCGCACCCTCTCTGTATGCACGCCGAGAGTAAGTGACTCACCGAACGCAAAGTACCCGAACTCCTGCCCGCGCTTGACCTGCTGGCCCTCCTCGACCGTCGTGTGGATGCTGCCGACCATCATCGCGCCAATGCACACGCACATGACGCGCCCGAACTGGGGGCTGTCGATCGGGACAATCTTCCGCACGTTCTCGCCATAAACGTCGAGAGCTGTTCGGATCGCTTGCGGCTGACGTCCACCAACGCCGTTAGCGAGACACCTACAAGGTGTGCAGAAATACGAAACACCCACGTTGACTGTGTAGTACTCGCCCGAGATGTCGGTCATGGGCCCGATCGTGCCGTCCACGGGCGAGTGGAAGCGGTGGTAGTCCTGCGGCGCGAGGCGGAAGATGCAGAGCGCGCCGCCGGCGTACTTGTCCGCCTCCGCGCGGTGCGCCTCGCCGAGGAGGCGGCCGACGGAGAACTCCCGGCCCTTGATCCACAGCCGCGTCGCTTC
Source organism: Trametes elegans (assembly GCA_022606155.1). Classification (NCBI taxonomy): domain Eukaryota; kingdom Fungi; phylum Basidiomycota; class Agaricomycetes; order Polyporales; family Polyporaceae; genus Trametes; species Trametes elegans. The sequence goes on along the minus strand of JABYQO010000014.1, from coordinate 689,099 downwards.
CGACACGGTCTCGAAGACCATGAGACGGCAGTCCGCGCCGCTGACGAGGCGGTACGGGTCCTCCGGGTTCTCCACGGGCCGTGCGTCCGGCTTGAGTTTCCTGCGCAGCAGTCGTGAGCGTCGTTCCGTCACACAAGGACGAGCGTCATACCTATAGAAGAACTCGTTGAAGGTTTCTGTGCACACGGTCAGCGCTGAGTGACGACACAGACCGCGAGGGGCGTACTGAAGTTCTCGAGCGGCTCGAGGATCTCGTCGACATTGAGCCGGTGGAACGCGATGAACGCGGGGATGTCGCGCGCGGACTCGGGCGCGTCGTACTTGATGCCCTGCTTGATGGACAACGACTTGAGCAGCCGTCGGGCTACGATACACCTTAGCTCGCATGCACCCCGACCGCACTCACATACGTACCTCGCGCGCCCTCCATGCGACTCTTCCACCCCTACGTACGACCGTCAGCCGTCGCCCGAATCCATACGCTCACAACGCACCTTGTATAGGAGCCGGATGCCCAGTCGGACATACACCTGCATCTTCTCCTCCTCGAGCTGACCCGTCATGCGATTCTGCACGATGATGTTTGCCGAATTCGCCCCGAGCTTATAGTTGCCCGAGGACACCTTCGAGATCACCTTCGTGTACCACTTCCGCTGCGCCTGGCTCGCCGTCACATAGTTCCCCACCACGATCCGGTCCACTCGCGCCCAGTCCTGGCTGGCGCACACCGCCAGGTGGGTCACGATGTCCACCTCGCCCTTCGCGCTCAGCCGCGGCCGGTGGCACAGCGGGCAGTTCTTCACGTTGATCACCCGCTCAAACGACGCATCGGACCCAGACCCGTTCGACTCGGACGAGTCCTCCGCGTCCGCGTCCGACGACGACCCGGACTGGTGCCGCTGGAACGGCCCTGGGGAACCCGCCGGCCGCCCCGCGCCGAGCGCAGCCAACCCGCCGCTCTGCGCGACCGCGTCCCCGAGCGGCTGCTGCATCGGCTCCGTCGGTTGCGCGGGCGGCGCGGTGGGCAGCCGCGTCGCGTCCTCCACGTTCGGGTCGCGGCCCACGACGGCGGCGGTTGAAGGCACACCCGAGAAGTCGAGCTTGTCAAAGTTGACCGCCTGCTGGCTCTCCATGCTGCCCGTGATCGCGGGCGTGACGGGCGCGCTGGTGTCCATCGCGCTCTCGTCCGGATCGATCCGCTTCTTCTCGCTCGCAGGGCGGCAGAGCTCCGTCTCGAGGCACTGGACCGCCTCGTCGATCGTCAGCGCGTCCTCGTGCGGGCGCTTGTTGAACCGCGTCCAGAACGAGTTCACGGTGCTGTGCAGCAGCGTCGAGCCGAGCGAGTCCAGCATCGATGTCAGCTCGAGGTGGGAGATCGTGCCGGTGTCGTCCGTGTCGTACTGCTTGAGGTACTCGCGCCAGAACTTTTGGCGCAGCGCGTCGTATGGCTGGTATTTCGCCCTGCAAGCATGGCGTGAGCGGAGCACGAGCACGGACGGGCAACAGATGTACCTGAACGAGATCGTCGGGTTATGCTTCGACTCCCAGGGAACCTCCTTCGCGGTCTGGAGCGGGAGCGTGAAGCTCTCCATCGCCTGCTGCCCGTCCTCGTCATCGGGATAGAGCCCGGTCTGCTCGTCCTTCTTCGGCGCGTTCGCGAGCAGCCGCGCGACGTCGAAAGACGCCTCGCCAACGTGGTCGTTGGAGGAGAGCTTGTCCCAGTCGAGCACGGTAAGTTGCACCTTGAAGGTGGTCTCGTACCTGCGGACGTGGAAGAGCATCTTCTCGTCCCACTGCGGGTTGAGCGAGTGGCGGATAACGCGCGTCCGGAACACCTTCTTCCCGAACGACACGACCACGAACGGGTCCATGTCCCAACCCGTGCGCGTCACTGTTCGACCGTTAGCGACGTCCACTACACAACGAACGTAGCACCCACTGTTCTTGAGCTTGGGCAAGTCCTTCGCGCCCTGGATCTCCAGCATGACGATGCCGAGGATATCATTGGCAGCGTTGAAGTTGTACGCCTTTGCCTTGGAACCCCACGACTTCCTGAACTTGCTCTTCTGCGCGCTTGTCGGCGGCCTGAGCGTCGGCGTGGCGCCGCCGGACAAGGACGGGGAGAGCGGGCCCGTCGCACTGGGCGTGCCCGGCGCCGACGCCGCGGCGGACGACGAGCCGGGGATGGTTGTCGACGAGTCGAAGGAGAGCGAGCGGGGCGTGCTCCCGCGCTTGGGGAACATCTTCGGGATGCTGAACCCGGGCGAGGGCGGCTTCGAAGCCTGCGGGGTCTTGGCCGCCGCGGCGGGGGTGGGCGTGACTGGCGTCTCCGCCGCGGCGCGCGGGGAGGGCTGCTGGATGAGCGCGGACTCGGACACGAACCCTTGCGAGGGCGGGATGTAGAGATTGGAGAGCTGTGCCGTGGGCACGCCCTCCTCGTCCTCGTCCTCGCTGTTCGTCTCGCCCTCGTCGGAGCTGAGGCCGTCATCTTGGAACTGCGGGCCTTCCTGGTTCGAGCGGATGGTGCCAATGCCTTCGGTCTGTGGACGCGATGAGCACCTCGTGTGCGAAGCAATGTACGTGGGTGCGGAAATGAGCGAGAACCGGGCAAGGTGGGCGCGATCATCGACATCTGCATTGCACCTTACGACACCTCAGATCGTGCACGCACGGCATACGGCTCAGGTCCGAGCGGTCTCCTCGTGTACGAGCGCGATCCCCTACCTCCTTGGCCGCGCACAGCAGCCAATCGCGGGCACACCGCCAAGTCGACCGGACATTATCCACCGCATGGAATCGCGCACAGACGGAGCGCGCGGGCACGGTGCTGATGAATATCTTACAGCAACCCTGCCGGGGTCGCTTCTTGCCAGGCCGCGCGCGCAGGCTATCGACGCGGATCTTCCCAGTCGCCGGCAGCTGTGCACACACATCGCCCCGGTGTGCGTGCGCGTCTGAACACCCGCCCGCGCGGGCCGAGCAGAGTCACGCACTCGGCGTACACAAGCGCGAGGGTAGAGGGAGAGAGAGAAGGGGGGGGGGGGGGGGGGGGGGGACTCACGGGCGGGGCGGATACAAGGCTGGGGCGGGTGCGCTTGACGAGCTCGGAGTAGATCTCTGCAAAGTCCATGAGGGCGGTCGTGTTCGGAGGGCTGACGAAGCCGAGCTTGACCTGGATGCTGCCGGTGGCCTGGGTGGAGTTGCGGGTGGAGACGAGGTTCTTCAGGATGAGCTGCGGTGGGTGAGCACCGTGCGCGGGCGGAGGAGCGAGCGGGCGAAGGGAGGTGCGCACCTTGTTGTTCGCGTCGTCGAACGGGAACGCGTTCCCGTCCCGGAACCAGTCCTCGAGGGGGATGCTGACCTCGCCGAGGTAGTCCTTCTTAAGCATGTCCTTGTCCCAGACGACGAGCTCGACGACACCGAGCTTGTCGGCGAGGGAGAGGTAGATGGGGAAGTCGAACGTGGCATCCTTGGGGTTGTACGTCGGGTTCAAGGTGCGCTTCGAGACCGGGGTCTGGTGGCGGTTTCCGAGGACGGAGACGACGACGAAGCTGGAGGGGAGGTGAGCGGTGCGTGCGGTGCGTGAGCAAGAAGATGGCTTACGGGTCGCTGAGGCCGTTGCGATCCTTGGAGAGGAGGTTTGTGCAGCTGAGGACCTGTACTCTGAGTATGACGATGGGCTGCTCGCCGGGGAGGGGGGCGAATGCATTGCCGTTTGCACGGTTTCCGGAGACGCGAGCGGGGAGGCGCTTGAGTGCACGGCCGATCTCGAGAGCTTTCTTCTTTGGCGCGGGGGCCATGTTTGGGTGGTAGAGAGAGAGAAGGAAGGGGCGGGAGAGGGGGTATATGACCGAGGAGGAGGAGGAGGAGGAGGAGGAGGAGGAGGAGGAGGAGGAGGAGGAGGAGGAGGAGGAGGATGTGGTGAGCACTTGAGCCGCGGCTGATCGCTCCAACCTCCGCCTCCGCCGCCGATGCCGTTCGCGAGCGTCGGCAACTCTCCCAGCTCTTTCCTCATCGACGTGCACCCTTCTGTCTCTCAATTTCTCCCTCATGTCCTTGCCGACGGGATGGTGGCCCTCAAGGGCCCCATCGCAAACGGTTTACGCGTGGAGCGCGCCCGGCGGCACCGACGTCGGCCACTGCGGTGGCGAGGGACAGGGAGAGAATGCAAGCAGCGTGGTATTAAAAAGTAGCAACGGGTATGAATTCCAAGGCCACACTCGGGACAGAGATGGGAGCCAAGAAATGAGATACTAGCTAGTCCGAACGCTACAGTGAGTGAGGTAGGGTGAGATGATGCGATGCGACGCAATCCGTCTGCGTAGCAGCTACTGTCAATGTCCGTGCATTCCACCTCCACCTAAAATCTCCTGACACAAACCCATGCTCGTGCACGACACCCGACCAGCTTAGGCCAGGAGCGCGACGGCGAACGCCACACCGGCAACGATCGAGACCACCGAAATGCCCATCGCGCCCGCGCCGTTGTTGTTCTCGCTTCCGCCGGTCGCAGAAGGCCCAGCAGATGACCCCGAACGGGTCGCAGTGCCACTCGCCGCGCCACGAGAGCCGCTCGCCGCGCCGCTCGAAGCAGCACCGCCGGTCGCAGTCGCCTGCGAGCCAGAGGCGGTGCTGCTTCCCGAAGACCCGCCGACGGCAGCAAGGTCAGTGAAGAGCGCGCTTGATGCGAGCTGGACACAGTTCGAGGATGCGGGCACCCTCGGCTCGTAGGGGATGGACGTGATGGGGCCAAGCGACTCTGGGGGCTGAGAGTAGGTCATGACTTGGCCGTTCTCAGTGTAGATGCCAGGGGGGTCCTGGTTCTCGCCCTCGCAATACTCGAACACGCCGTCCTTGGCCGCGGTCGGGCAGTTGTACGCGACACCGATGCGATCGTAGACATGCTGGCAGAGATCGGCAGGGTTGGGACCGTCGTTGTTGCAGGCCTTGAAGCAGAACGAGTTACTGCCCATGAAGCTGGAGGGACGTGAGTTCGTTTGGCAAGGAAGAGACCAAGAGCACGCACTTGTGCCACTCGTTAACTTGCTTGTAAGTGTTATTGTCGTTGCCGAACCCGTTCGAGTAGACGAGACCACCGAGCGGGTTGCCGCGCTGAGGTGCTCATTAGTACAAGATTGACGAAGACAAGCACGACCCTCTCACCAGGTCAGCGCCGTGGGGATCGAGCTCTCCTCCACCATCATCCTTCTGGATGTTGATCTTGGTCTGGTCAATGAAGCCGACGACCTGGAGGTACCCGGGAGTCTTCATGAACTGAACGCCAGTGAGAGCCCCCTCGGGAATCAGGCGGGTGCCACGACCCTTCTTGGTGCACCACGCGACCTCCTCGCCTTCGGTGTCACCGATGGTGGAGTCTGGGTTCGGGGGGGCCCAGAGGCAAAAGTCTTGGGAGAGGGTCACAAGCTGTGCTTCACAAGTCCTCAACCATGCTTACCGTCAAGGTGGTTAACGAACGCGGTCTGGCAGCGGGAGTCCTGGCCCTCGGTGGTGGAGTTGCACAGGTTGTAGCCCGACTGGCGCCCACGCACGCCATCATCAGGGTCGGCCTGGTAGGGCTGGAGCGAACAGGTTCGATGGGCTGAAATAATGCATTTCGATGAACAAGCTCACGATCTGATCAGGGTAGTTGAAATGCTTTGATGCGAGCGGGGTGAAGGCGGACGAGGAGGCGTCCTGGGCGAGGGCGCCCTTTGTGGCGGCTGCGATGGCGACGAGGAGTGAAAGAGCGACAGGAGACATGATTTCTCTGAACGTGCGGCCGGAAGGAGAGGACCGCGAGGGGAATTAGGGGAGGGGGGAGAAAGAAAGAGAGAGTCGTTGGCGACGTTCGTTCTGCCGCGGCCATATATACCCTCCCTCCGCCATTCGCACTCCGAAAATAGCCGGCACCCTCACAACCGCCACGAGCCTATTCTGGGTGCATGTGCACGGACCACCGGCACGTGCCTCACCCGTCCGCAGCCCGCCCGGCGCCCAGCGCCCAGCGCCCAGCGAATCCCAAGCGATCCAAAGTCGAGACTCGAGACATCCATGCAACTGCAAGACACACCCCGGCCCCGTCCTCACCGCCGTCGTTTCCCTAGCACGCTCGACCCCGCCCCGCACAGCTCGCCCCGCTCGACCCCGCCGTGCTCGGTCGTGTCGAACTCGAGCCCCAGGTCCTCGGCCAGCTCCGTCGCTTGCTGAGGGGCTAGCGCGTCCGTCGCAAGGGACCACAGTCTTTTGCCGGCAACCGAACGCGACCGTTTCGCACAGATGAATGCTCGTCAATCACCCTTGCTCGTCCTATCCGAGACCAGGCGACGTACGTGTTGAACACCTTCCGCCTCTCGACCCATTCCTTCCTCCACCGTGTCCAATTCCCCTCCAGTTCGGCACTCTCCTCTGCCGACACCAGCGGTGTTCCTGCCCGCAGTGGCTCCAGATGTGCACGGGCTCTCTGGACCTGCAATGTCAAGCGTCCAGTGAGCGTTATCGCCGATCGCCAACTACGTTTACCCGACCGCGCCTCGCCAATTGGGTCCGGGGCCCGGAGCGGTGTTTATAGCCCGGCAAAGTGCTCACCGCAGCAGCTGCCCGGTCGAGCTCGAGCGTGAGTTCCTTGTCCGAGGGGGTCCCCTTGAGCTTCGTGAGTTCTGTCAATCAAGACAGATGCGATCATAAGCCCATCCTCCCCTTCCGCCGGAGCGCTCAGATGCTCACCGGCCCCGACAGACTTGAGTTCGGCAGCGAGCGCCTTGTTCTCGTCCTCGATCCGCTTCACGTCGGTCTCGAGTGCGGCGAGTCTCTCGGACGGCATGTCCTCAAGGTTGGCTTGGTTTGCGACAAAGAATGTTGTCTTGCCTGCCAAGCGCTGCCGTCAGGGGTGAGAGATCGAGGGGGATGTATGCTGACCATAAGTCTTTTGGACGAGGTCGCCCTTTTCGGCGAGGGCGACCATGATTTTCTGAGTGGCCGCCTTGGGCACGGCACCCTTGAGGTTCGCGGAGACATCCACCGCACCAAACGGACGGTTCATCTGGTGCGAGGGAGCGATGAGCGATGTTGGACTGGGTATATGCTGTGTAGACATGCTCTTTGAATGTATTCGAGCACCTTGTCTTCCGCTGCGGGTGTGTGAGCGGTTGGCTGGAATCGAACGGGATGTATGCGGACCTTGCTTGCCCTTGAGGACGGCGACCTTGGTCTCGGCTGTCTTTGCCTTGGATGCCATGGTGGTCGCAGCAGAATGGGTCGGCTCGGATTGGCGGGCGCGACGCGTCTGGGGAGGCGCGTCGGTCACGTGTACCGTAGCCCCGCTTGCCCGGGCCGGCTGGGTGGACGATCGTCATTGGCTCCGCCGTCCCCGTCCTCGTCCTCGTCCGTCGGGGCCCCGCACTCGCCCTCCCCGCCCTCCCCGCCGACATCGACAGTGTCACACTCGACGACGAGCCTCTCAACCTCGTCCTTGCCTTCAGACTGCATGCGCTGACGGCCTGCTCGCACCGACTCGAATGCCCGCCCATGCATCACAAGACAGGCAGAGCCTATCCTACATCGTCCGCTCCGGCCTCGCTGGAGGCGTCGCAGGCTGCGTCGTCCGTCCTCTCTCCCCTCTATACTCGTGCGCATGCTCACCCGCCACACAGGCCAAGACGGTCGTTGCCCCCCTCGACCGCGTCAAGATTCTCTTCCAGGCCTCCAACCCCGACTTCCAGAAGTATGCCGGTGCGTGCTGTTCCCGCCTTCCCCCAACCCCACCTGAACGCGCGTGCAGGGAACTGGAGCGGCCTGTTCCGCGCCATATCCCAGATATACGGCGAGAACGGCGTCCGCGGCCTCCTCCAGGGCCATTCCGCGACCCTTCTCCGCATATTCCCCTACGCTGCCATCAAGTTCATGGCATACGACCAGATCGAGGGTGTACGTTCTCTCTCCCAAGCCGTTTGTCTGAAATTAACCCGACCTCATTCGCAGCTGCTGATGCCCACACGAGAGAGCCAGACAAACGCCCGTCGATTCACCGCCGGTGCTCTTTCCGGTCAGTCTCTCTCCGCCCGAGCCCATCTCCTCCCGCTCACATCCCTCTCCAGGCATGGTCTCGGTCCTGTTCACATACCCCCTCGAGATCATCCGCGTCCGGATGGCGTACAACACCCGCAGCACCCCAGACGGCCTCCCCTCACGGCCCTCCTTTCCCTCCGCCCTCCGCCACATCTACCACGAAGGCACCTACCCCGCCACTTCTCCCCCGCCAACACCATCCGGCTCCGCCCCTCCTCGCGCTCAAAACCAGCTTTTTCAGCGCTTCCCCATCCTCAAGTTCTACCGCGGCTTCACCGTCACCATCATCGGCATCGTCCCCTACGCCGGCACGTCCTTCCTCGCCTGGGGCTTCCTCCGCACCCGCCTCCTACCCTCCGGCGCGAAGCCGAGCCCGCTCGCGGACCTCTCCAGCGGCGCCGTCGCCGGCGCGCTCGCCCAGACCGTCTCCTACCCGTTCGAGGTCGTCCGGCGCCGGATGCAGGTCGGCGGCCTCACCCGCCCCGATCGCTGGCTCCGCTGGGCGGAGACGGTGCGCGCGATTTGGGCCGCGCGTGGCTGGCGGGGCTTCTACATCGGCCTCTCCATCGGCTACCTCAAGGTCGTGCCCATGACCGCCGTCAGCTACGCCGTCTGGCAGTGGGAGCGCGGCCTGCTCGGGCTCTGACAGTCTTGGTTCAGTAGATATTGGAATGCTCATACTGCAGCACTGTATTACTAGCGCACACGCACACAACTCGCTATCCTCGCTTTGTGTTTTCGTGGAGGCCGTTCTCATCTGCGCGTGTGTTTTAGGTGGCATACAGCCTCATATTCAACGCACAAACACAGCAGACGACAATACAACGGTAGGGAGAGCTACAAACGAGAGCGTAACGAGCGACGGCAGCGTCCGATATCGCCAGAGCAGAGCATACAACAACGTCGAGAACAGAGACAACGGTCTAGCATCGCAGGAGGCAAACCGCGCTTGACTTGCGGCAAGCGTCCCGCGACGCGGTCACGAGTACCGCCGACAGCGTACGCCCTACAGAGCGGGCCATCGCGGTAGGGAGCTAACACCCGACCCCGACCAAGTCCCTGCGGCACTGACCTACATTGTGCGGCGGCACGGGAAGAAGAAGAAGCCGCATACGTCGCCAAAGCCCTGCAGCGGGTCGCAGCTCGCGAGTGTCGCCCACAGCGCGCCCACGATGCCGGGCAACAACGGCACCGTCGCGCCCCATACGCCGACGCCCAGCGCATGCCCGAATCCGAACCCCGCCTCCGCGCCCGCCGCCCGCAGCGCGGGCACGAGCGCCATCCCGACCGCCATGCCGAACGCGCCGACCGCCACGCCCGCGCCCGCCACACCCCACACCTCCCGCGGCTCCGCGCCGACCACCGCGTTCTCCTTTCTGTCCTCCCGGGCGGCCGCGAGCGAGTCCAGGCCGCCCGCGCGCCTCCGCGCCTCCCGCGCGCGGCGCACACACAGCGCCGCCCAGCCCGCGAGGCCCGCCGCGGCGCCGAGGACGCTCGCGCCGGTGGCGCATGCGGCGCAGCCGGTCCAGAAGGGGAGCGCGGAGAAGGGCGCGAGCCAGTGGAAAACGGTGACCATGCCGAGCACGAAGCCGAGAAGGCTGCTGGGCACCGCGGCCGCGGCGCCCGCGACGAGAAGCAGGATAAGCATCCGCGCGAACCAGACGGCGTTCACGGCCGCTTGGAAGACAGTGAGGCGCGGATGGGTGGGTGTGGCCGGGTCTGCCGGCGCGTGCGAGGGCGCAGGTGCAGTGGCGGCAGCTGACGGTGGGGTGGTGGGGGCGGAGGGACCGTTGCTGAGCTTGACGGGGGTGAGTTCGCCCTTCTCGAGGTCGACGTCTTCTTCGTCCGAGCCCGAGGTGGGCAGGCGGGTGTACCGGGGAGCGGCGGGCCCGCCGAGGACGAGGAAGAGCTTGGTGGCGTCTACAAGAGAGTAAGAGCCGGGCGAGTTGTGCTCGAGCTGTTCAGAGTAGAGCGGGAGCGAGTCTTGAGATTGAGAGAGGGGCATATTCATCTATGAGGGCGAAGATAATAAGAGACGGTGGTCCGTCCTCGTCCTCGGACGCTCGCCTTTATATCCCCACCCAGATACACAGCCGAAGTAGACGTCCAGAATGTGCCCCAGGAGAGAGCGCAGAGCACGAGGACGACGGGGGCCACAGAAGCTAGACCAAAGGACGCTCTGAGCGGGAGAAGGGGGCGAGGCGGTGAGCAGCGCGTTCCTGCCTACCTCGTGCATGGGCCCGAGCGGCGCAGATTGTCTGCGATTGTCAGCGCGTGCATCGCCCAGACAAACATCGTGCAACGCCTACTCAACACCGAACAACGCTCGTGAGAGCATCGCGAGGGCAGCATCATCGCCAGAAGCGCCTTCTCAATACGCGGAGAGCCTACAGCGGTCTTGGTGTCTGTCGCATGTGTTCTTGCGCTGTCCTGGCGTGTTTATCGACACGCCTCTGTTGACTTGGCGAGTGTTCTCGGACACGCGCACTCGTCGAGGCCGGCAAAGGATTCGGCGTCGGAAGAGAAAGGCGGACTCGCATCGTCGCGCCGGCGGCCTCGTGGCGTTGGACGCTTGCCCAATTCCGGCAGGCGTAGTCGTCCGTCCCCAGCCTGCACCGCCGCCTCGAGGCTCCCACCTTCCCGCCCCCGACTTCCATTCTAGCTATGAAAATTTCAACATCGTGCCCCACAACGCCGCAAACGACTGTTCTCCTGAGGCGTTTCTTGGCCACTCCCGCAGCAAGTCTCTGATCACGCTCGTCCAGGTCGACACAGGGCGACGGTCACGTTGGTATACGTCTCGGATAAGACACAGCCTCTCGTCCCTTCGATGAGAACGTACACCCATGAGCATTTCACAACAGTAACCGCACCGGAAAATGGCTGACAACACTGAACATTGCGACGCCTACAAGGTAAGCACCACTACGTGCACAAGCACACAAGCGCGCCACCAATCCACAACTAATCAGGGCGACGATCCCGCCTCCAACGCAGAAAACAATCACCATCTCCCCATAGCTCACGCCTCCAGGCAACGCTCCCCAGGCGTACGCCAGGGCCGTCCCGGCCGCATAAGCAGCCAAGCCACCGCAGACTATCCCGACAACAAGTATGCTGAGCATCACAAGCCGCCAGTGCCGTTTCGCCTCGTCCGGAAGCCTGTCTACCTGTGACCTGAAAGTGTACGAGACAACAGAGAGGTGTGCGCCCACACGCACGGCACCGAGCAGCCAGCTGCCGATCGGCGCAGGCCGCCTCACGGCGTCCTGATGCAAGTGCTTGTTCGTCGAGACCACCTCTGCCCCGACGAAGGCACATATAATGCCCTCGATCAAAGTGACGCCGATCCACCCGATGAAATGGCCGGACAGGAGGTTGACTGAGGGCGCGAGGGCGCCCGCGGTCCTGTGCCGAAGGTCGTTGCGAGGAGTCGCCTGAGAGCGGTCAGTTCCGGTAAGTCCCATCGCAGCGAGTCCCTGTGGCGTACAGAACACGATGAGCCAGAGAGGTCGCGAGGTGGGGCGCGGGACGTACCGGTGTGGGTATGCGGCATGTAGGAGCGGTCGAGACTGACGAAGGAGACGAGTCGGAGAATCCCTCGCTGCAGTTGCAAAGGGCACTGGGGAAGGGAAACGACCGTACTGTCCCCATATATACCTGTGTCGCGCGCTCCCTGTTGTACGCCACCGTGGTGGCGACGAGAGTAGGGAGCTCTGGATCGGGAGAATCACGACTAATGAGCGAGAACTACGCATTCTGAGACTGTAAGGGTCGCACAAATCATTGAGAGCCGTTGTTAGTAGGGTGGCGTGCATAACAGCAGCCGCTATCGACGCTCCAGCCGAGTCAGTAGGCTCCTCGACGCCGTTGAGAGTGATTGATGCTCGTTGTGGCCGGGCTGGCGATGGAGATGCCTGTGATTCATACCTGGTAGTAGCCGGGTACAATCCCATACTCGTCAAGCTGCAGTATTTGACAGCGCCAGCGGTACTAGGGAGGAATAGCCCCGGACCCCAGGTAAACCAAGCGCACATGCGGGTGGCTGTAGCGCCAGTACTGACCGAGACGATCGCGCGCGCAGTTGGTCTAACCCTGTCTCCACTAGAACAGCAGTGTGGAAGCTCAGTTACCGATGCGATTGTTTGGCGAGCAGCCATCCGACAGAAAGTTGTGACGAGAAACAAGGATCCGACTGTGCGCGCAGCTCACGCGGGGAGAAAAGCCGGCGCCTCTACGAACGACATGCCGTTCTCAGAATGGCAAGCGTAGTTTCACCCTCTCCCATCGCTCTGCGCTACAAACCATCGGTGCGCATGCACCCTCCAGTCCCATAACTCACACTTGGCCAAAAGTCGTTGATGGGGAGCCCGTGGCACTGAACAGTCCAGACAGCTCCGGCCGTCTATGCTGCGAGGTTCGCCGGGCTCAGTCTGGTATTTGCAAAAGCGGAAGGCCCGGCGCGTGGAGACGCGGTGCGGATAAGATGCATTGGGCAGCATGTCCGTGGAGGCGCGATCACGTGGACCGCGACACTGAGCAGCACAGACGGCCTCGGCGGTCGACGTTGCGAAGTTGATCGGCGTTGTACGGTTTTCTCTCTACTTTTCCGATCGTACTGAAAAGTTTTGTACTCGTATTATTGGCCCAGGTCCCGCAATAACAGAGACAAGAGACCCGGCGCGTGGAGACGCGGTGCGGGTAGGACGCGTTGGGAAGCGCGTCCGCGGAGGCGCGATCACGTGAGCGCTCTCGATGCGTTCGCCGACACACTTCGACTCAGTCCCGACGACTTGCATCCGCCCGCGTACATTCCGACGTACAGGGGCCGGGCTCGCTTTACCCCGTATACTTTGTACAATAAATAGGATACGCACGCGACTGTAAATGCAGCTTGGTTTTCCCCTCCAAAGTCTGTACTTGGGCTACCGCGCCCCACCCACCGAGCCTGCTCTCGCTCGTCCGTTCGTCCGCCCAAGCTCCGGACAAACCTCCGTTCTCGCTAAGCCACCCACACTTCGCGTCCGTGTACGCTCGCCGCCGGTTCCGTCTCCGTTCCTCCCCGCATCCTCCAACGCCTGGCGTGCTCTCGCGTCGCGCGCTCATCCTGCACTAGGGGCTGCTTGGCACTCTGCCGCTGCTGCTATTCTCTTATCTAGGTTACATTGTACTGACATTACTTCTAGCCCCTCCTCCTCTGCGCCGGTCGACGTGCTCGCGCTGCCCTCTCCCTCAACTACATCCTAGACTGCGTGCAGGTTAGGATATTTAACATCGTTGTGCTTCTTACTACTTACAAGCCGCAGCGCATCGCGACGTTGATTGACACTGGCAGTCGGAAACGGCAGCGGCTGCGCAGGTCGATACTCCGACTACGAGTCCAGCCTTGACAGGCTTGTCATAGATGTGGTCCGTGAATCTACTCTGGTTGTAGCCCTGACCCCAGCTTTTGACCCGGGCCGGTTGAGGCATGTTGTCGTCGCCCGTTGATTCTCCGCCACGATCTCAGAAGGTTCTCGTCGCATCATCTTGACTATCAACACAACACAAAACGCGATACACGGTACAAAGGCACAGTCGAGACCTAATTTGCGTTCAACCCATTGCAGGGAGCTCCGGGACGATCGCAGATTGACTGTCCTCGTCGTCTTGACTCCACGTATGGATAGAGAAGAGACACCCAACGCCAAATGCACAGGGGAAAGCAGGGGCTACGACCTGCTGCCCTACGGAGAACAAGGAGAAGACGTCCAATATAGTCACGCCCTCCGTGAGGGGCCGCCGTGCCTGCGCGATCGCGGCGCTCACCGAAGGCGAACCGACGACTGTCCCAGTGAGCGCACAAGCGAACAGAACATGGAGCAGAAATAGTCTGCCAGATGCCCCCCGAGTGTCTATTCCGCGCCCCATGGATCAGTCAGCGGCATAGATCGGACAGCGCCGACGAGGACGCCACCCATGAACGCATCCCACCCGAGGGCCTGCGAAACCAACGCATCCCTGCGCTTTCTGTTGCCAGCCAAATAGCAGCTCCAACAAAAGGCGATAGAATTCCCGGGCTGAGGCAGGAGGTGCAGCCCATGAGGACACAGAAGGCGGCGCCGCGGAGGCGCAACAACTTGAAGATCGGGCGGCGAGCGCGCTCGAGACGACGGTCAGTCTGCCGCTCGAGGTGTCCGCCGTCGTGGGCCAATGGCGGACCTAGGGCTGCCATGATATGCAGATTCATGTCGCTTTCCCGGGCAGCGCTCGACCTTCTGCGAGGAGCAGACAGATATCAGCGACGGCAATCGCAACGACGGACGGAATTAGGACAACGTACTGGAGAGCCGGTGGGCTATGTGGCATTCTGTCCTCCAGTTGCTTTTCGGAGGAGGAAAGGAGCGGCCGGAGTGCACCTGGATGCAGATCCAGGGGCAACTGAAGAGAGAGAACGAGCATGCGATCTCAATATAAACTGCGCCGCGCGCTTCGTGGGGGCCGCCACCATGGTGACGAGGGAAGTACTGGTGGGCCAGCCTGTCAACGTGTGATTCGAAACTCGGGAAGCAAGGTGGGACATTCCAAAGTTACAACACTCACTGCTTAGAAACAGACAGGGGGGCGTACTGAATAGTGCAACTCTGTGTCGGTGCGCGCGGGTACTCCAACCCCATGAGTGTATGAAGATTGACACATATATGCGAAGATAATGCAGTATCCAATGGCGTGTATTAGTCTCCATAACAAACGCCCTCAGAGAGGCATGATCTCAGACTAAAAGCCGGATTTTCATTCAATAGCGGCAGGTGGACAATAGTCGGTATTGACGACCTGCGGATGCTTCTCAATCACATTCTGACAAGAGAACATACGTAAACGCCCTCCGCGCCAGTCTGTAGCCATACAGAGACACGCAGTCGTCTTTGCACCCAGGAACAAGTGGAAAGCGGGAGCGAGGTGGTGGCGTGAAGGAAGGAACGCAGACCATAATTACAGACCCGCGGGCGCTCCGTCCCAGGCAATTCTCAGGATAATAATCGTAGCCCCTCACCGCCATCCGCTCAATCGAGCAATACGAGCGATGGGCGAAGAGATTCTATGGGCTCAATACACTCCATTTATCCTCCGTCGCTCTCACTACGCTATAGCAAACATTGCCGTCGGCCCCAAGATAGGATCCCGAGAATACAACCTCGATAATAATGCCCACATACCATACAATCGCTGCGGCCTAGTACTCGAATCCGTAGCTCTAAGACCGTCCCGATTCTCCTTAACAACTTGCTCCCCCGTATGACCCTTGCGCCAAGAACAGAAACAGAATAACGGCCACCACAGTCGCCATCCCGGCCCCCGCGATCCTGAGCAGCTGCAAGCGGTCCTGGGGCCCGATGCCCAACTGCTGCGCGCGCATCACGGCGCCGAGTAGCTGCGCGACGAGCGCGACGAGCAGGCAGAGCACCACGACGGTTGCGTAGAACCGACACCGGACCCTCTCCCTCCTCTCCCGAATCTTCTCGCGGACCCACTCCTGGCTCTGCGTCGGCGAGGGAGCACTCGGCGGAGTGGGCGACACGTGTGCGGCGTCGACGATGACCCAGGGGAAGAACAAAACGATGGGCACCGCCGCGCCGAGGACGAGAGCACCGAGGAAGACGGAGAGGACGCCGGCGCGGTGGATGACCTCGACGTGCGCGCTGTCCTCGCCGAAGTGCTTGTAGATGGAGCGGCCGAGGTACGTGTAGATACATCCAAAAGAGAACGTGACCAGCACGGAGAGAAGGGATGAGGCGAAGAGGTGGAACATCTTGTTGCCGCAGTCGGTACGGGGTTTGGGGGCAGCTTGCTGAACGCGTGGAGGGAGAGACGCGACCGGGCCCAGCTCGATGTCAACCATATGATCGCCGGGCATCTTGGGAGAAGGCGGGGTTGCACCAGGCATGACGGAGGGAAGCTCGAAGGGGAGGGCGGCGGGCTTGTAGGTGGATGTTTAACGCGGTACTAGCGTACGCGTCTGTAAACGAAGGAAGGAATCTGCGGAACGCGTGCGGAGAAATGAACGGAGGAATTTTTGTACAGGCTCACACTGCCCGTAACTCGGTCTTATATGCCTGGGTAGCACACGTGCCTTGAGCATGGACGTCAAAGCGAACCAGTTGAAACCAATCGTGCCTAGGTCCACGGACATCAGTGTGCGCCTTTGACCCTTTGTGAACATGCAAATTCACTATGATCAGTGATATTTTTTCCATGAAGAAAGACAATAGTACAAATGCTCGCTCGTCCGGCTCAAACACATTGCCTGTAGTGAGCTTGTCTCACGTTGCGACCCGATCAAGCTCTGCACGGTGAGCAAAGGCCCGCATTGCTTCCTCTGTGATCCCCGTATGATGATACAGCACAGCACAGTAGTACGCACCTCCTTGAGGAAAGTGCCCGTGACGCGTCAGGCGAGCAGCCATTGGATCGAACACGGTCCCAGCCCTTCTTGACTCACATCTAGACAAGAATGCCGCCTGTGAGATCGCAAGAGTGATCCATAAAGAGTCAATCCTGGCCCAGGTTGCGTGCAAGCCGAAGGGGTACGAGCGGTGTTGAGGCCATATGGAGCTCGTCGTGGTTGTCGGTCAAAACGCACGGCGTTCGCGAACCACGGCGCCCGGTAGCCTCGTGTATCTCCCGGCCCGGCCACTTGGCGCTCGTGCTGGTGGCGCTTTTGTTCGACGGCCAACATGGACATCCCGACAGCAACACTGGCACGTTCATGACTAAATTCTGAACATCTACCCACAAGACGCCGCCTGCTTTGCGGTGATGACCAGAATGCCATCGAACTGACAAAAAGAGATCATTGCAGGCGCACACGTCGTGCACCGGTTCGAACTCCCATAACAAAGCCAGCTCTTTGGTGTACTACGAGTTATGTTGTTCAGACGAGTGTCTGCGAACACATGCACTCCAGAGTTGCGGCTATAAGAGCATCGGGGCCAAAAGGCTCCTGTCCATTGTGGGCCCGTCGATCCTGCACCACACACATGCCACGGAACACGGTCTTCCTCATCCCCTTCCCCCGCGGTCACCCAAGCGCCGACAACCTCGTCTCGTTCCCGCCCGCACTACCAGCCCGTTCCGCGGGAGGACGTAGAGGCTGCGGCGGCCCTTCCGGGGACGACACCCGCTGCGGAAGAGCCAGAGCCGGCCTCCTCCCCTCCTTCCAGAATCGACGCACTCCTCGACGCCGCCCGGAAACTCTTGCCTTCAGAGGACATCCTCGTCCTCATTCCCATCACGGTCGTCGTAACGGGCACGCTCAACGCGCTGAGCATCCTGCTCAGCAGGCTCATCTTCCTCTCGGACGTCGAGCCCTACGCGGCATTGCACGCACGGACAATCTTCGCGCTCGCCTACTTTGGCGCACTGGTCGAGTGCGTCCCCGGGGTGATCCTGCTCGGGCACTGCTACCATGACCGGATCGGCGGCGCTTGCAAGGACGCGCAGAAGCAGTACGCGTTCCGGGTCGAGGGAATGGGTGTGCTCTCCATCTTCCCACTCGCGGTCGCGGTCGCGGCGCTTCCGGCACGCGCGCTGCTGAGCGGGCTCACTGTCGTGCGGGCGGTGGATGCTCCCTTTGGCGATTTCGTTCGGTTTGGTGGGTGCGGTAGCAACGTGTGCGCATTTCTATGCTGAACGTTCTCTGTGCTGTTGGTCATCAGAGTGCGCACACGGTGGGGTATGGCGAGCTTGGGAGGTGTTGTGTACTAATGACGTATGGACCAGGTGTGTTGCATGTATCCACATGTAAATGTGGCTGCACTTGTTCCAAATGTGCTCACCCGAGACGATCCCTGTTGGGCCACTTCTCTCGTCACATTCCCGGTTGGCAGAGGCGTGTTCATTATTGTACAGGGGGAAAGGAGCATGGGTCACCAGTGAAGAGGTGGACAACTCACCGTCCTTTATGATAAATTTTGTGGGCTTTAAGTACGCATATGTGGCTGACTGGGTATGGCTCGTAGATGGACATTTACGAGGATGCGGCCCAGCCGACTATACATATGATAATGCAACACCATGGAGCACAGGAACATTTAAAAAACGGAGCAACCTGCTGCAGTAGTGCTACGGTCTCTTGGATTTCACGAATGCCCCCAACACACGCGCGATCGCCGACTTTGGCGTTGCAGGACCCGTCACTATCGGGCTCTTCTCCGCCCCGACGTTCTCGACATCAAGCGGAATCTGCGCGAGCGGCGATGGCTTCTTCTTGTGCATTATCCTTTTTGATTCTGAGGCGGGGCTTTCCGGACCTCTTGTAAAAGAGGTAGACTGTGTGCTTGAGGACGCGCAGTTTGGTATGACCGCGATGTTGAGCTTATGCAAAAATACTACAGTTTCTTCGTCCATGGTATTTGCGCGCGACCAGCATGGGCTATCGACAAAAGGCTCATCAAACATGGCGGGCCCGGGGCCGGTCTGGGCATCCGTCGCTACACATTTCAACCACGGTGAATGTCATGGCTGGACTGGCATTCGCGCAGGAGAAATGAGCGATACTCACGCGTAATGGGTCCCTCGGGACCGGGTGGCGTAGACTCGCCTGTCGAGGTCCTGAACGGAACGCTGGGAAGCGCTTTGGAGGACGCGAAGGAGTCGATCGAGCCCGTCTCAAACAGGACGGCGCTGACGGACGCGGTGGCGAATGGTGTCCGGCGCACATCCTTAGTACGATCTGCTATTCTTGACATCAGCTCAACTCAAGTCGGTCACTCATAATACGAATGCACATACCCTTTGCGCCCTGCAGGGGGTCACACGTCGAAAGGCTGTATTGGCTCATCAGCGGAATGGAGGAAGAATTTGTGAGGTCAAGCAGAGACGGGTAGTAGTCTGCCGTCTCCTTGCGAGCCTAGCGGGTTTTATCTCTCTAAGTTTCCGTTGGTCGCGTCCAAAATCATCCTGTATTGATATCAGGGAGACGATGCCGTTGCCATGCGGCGAAGGAACCAAGCATGAAGGTGAACAGCAACATCAAGGCGTGTTACCGACGAGTGCTCTGACATTCAAGAGAAGCAACTTTCGAGCTTCTGCCGTCAAGGACGGCGTGGTCAAAGGCGTGGTCAAGGCTTCGCGGGCGCGCAGATGGCGAAATGGGTGTGAACAGCCATACTGACACGTGTGATACGCACGGGGCCGGTGTGAGCTTCTGGCAGCCCAGACACGAGGATAGTGTCTGAGGGTCCATAGCTAGCGGGTGTACATCGGAGAGGATCTTCGAATGCCGCGCGGCACTCCTCCGATTGCCGCTGATGATAACAAACCATGAGGGAGTATGTTGTCTCCAATGCGAGTACAAGTGGCAGTCGCGAGGTGCGCCGAAGACCCTGTCAAGATCTGTGTCGGAGATGAGCGTACGGTAGCCAGAAAACAATCAAATTGACAAGTGTGCAAACAAGCGCGGCAATCTGCTTCAAAAGCAACCCATCTGCAGATGACGCAGGCCTGGACTGGATTCTAGTCACAGTCTGACCATCGTTCTTGCAATCATTTCCTCTGTCCTTTGACGGAACATCCTGCCAAACCGACTTTGAGCGCTGCTCGCGCGCCCTCCCAGAAAACCCACGCACACAGCAGGAGGAGCAACCCCCTCGGTACGCACAACAGCGCGACGCCCAGCACGCCTTAATGAACAGCATGCGTCGTACTCATCCTCTCAAGCTGCGCGTCCGTCATGACCGCGGAGCCGATCGTGGAGGCCACCGCGGCGCTGAGCATGTCCACTGGAACGGCAAAGATGAGCATCTGGGTGTACGCCGAGAAGTACACCCTAGCGTTCGCCCGTTGTTTCTCGGCCTTGTCCTCGCCCACTGTGTGTATCGGCACTCGGTATCGCTACGCCTGCAGCACCAGCCAGTGACAGAATGCGGCCACACTCGCTGCCTCCTTGATCGCGCCACTGACCGCTCTGGTACGCATTGAAGAGACAGCAGAGAGGGCGTACGTGGAGTTTGTCACTAGGGGTGAGGAAGATGCCGTGTGCGACAGCGCACCAGCCGACGGCCACATGAGGGCGATGACAGTCATAGTGCCAATGGCCTCGTCACGCTGGAACATGGATAGGACAAGGCGCATACCCGGGTACTCCCTCCCCCTATGTCTCAACCCACGGCCATGTGGGAGATGTTCCCGCGATTGAGGAAGTCGTGTTCTGTCGGAGTATGTGGCGGGACAACTGATGGGCCAGCCCTTCGAGAGGAACAAGTGCAGGGTGGCGGGTAATCCTGAAGGTCCACGGCATGGTGAAATTTAAGTGGAAACTACAAGGAGAGTGAGCGTCCTCTCACATGCAAGAGGAGTCAAATACGTTGACATACCGGTGCAGCTGTTTGGAGCGCCACTACACCCGATGACAGCAGGTGGGGGGAGGGTTGGCGGGCGTCCCGCCTTTTATATTCGACGTCTGCGCCTACTTATGATGGCGTCAATAATCAGGAACAAGAGTCGGATGTTATGGGAGGCGTAAGTGGTGGGACTCGGAGAGTGACAATTTCAGGCGGCCCGCAGGCGCTCTCACGCACTGCGTCTGTGGCGCCACGCTCAAACGTTCGCGTTAATATTCACCTCCCAGTGGTGTACACACTCCCTAGATACGAACATCGGCAATCCAGCAAGAGAACTATAGTGCCAATCTCAGCCTTTGTTGCGCTCTCAAACGCTGACGACGTGGTGCAGTGATCCGCGGGCTTTCCTTCCCCCGGAAACATACTACGCCATCTCTGAGTTGCGTACCACTCCGGTCCTGCCGAGGCGAAGATACGACCGAGTGAAAGCACAGCATCATGTGCGTCCGCGTCAATCGAAATGTTCTGACATAGCTTGCTATAGGTTGGCAGGATGCCCGTTCGCCCTGTGCAATTGTTGAACACGGTGCCGCATGAACGCTGTCCATGCACCGCCCACACTGCATACTCGTCCTGATATCAAACCGCCTCAAGGCGCCCTCTCAAGAATCATGGTGGCGGTATTGTATCCCTCACCAATTCATTCGCATTCTCTGCATGGTGATTGTCATCGCCTTTCCTCCAGGCCGCCGGACGCGCCACGGGAATCCGATTCGAGCCGCAGCCGCCTTCGTAGCGAAAAGCACGGTGGCGTTCCAGAGAATTTTGATTAACGGTGCCACCTCCAGAGACGTTTAAAAGCGTTCGCATTCGGTCGTCCATCGTCCGCTATCTTCGCACCTCTTTTCCCCAGTTTAACATCACGCTGGCAACTCAGAAATGACTGGAGGAAATGCAATCCATCCAGATCCGGAAATCAACAATCGTGCGCCATCTGACGGCTTCTGGCCTGCCTCACTGTTTCTGACAAGCATTTCGCTGCCAAATCGTTTTTTTTCGATAGGTCGTGCTCGGGTTTCAAGCCCCGCAGCCCGTACTGGTGCCATCCCGAGAAGCAGTCTCGGTACTTTCTCGGCGGCTCCGAACCCCGCTCCGGGCTCGGGGACAACGGGCGAGCTACTCAGTGACATTGAGACAACGCCCTCAACTTCCGGCAAGGGTACAGAGACAGAGGGACACGGTGAATGTCGTATTTTCCCCGAGCCGCACGAGCAGATATCTGACCTCATTCGTGCTTCCAGCTGACCTGATGGACTCTTCTGCCGATTGTTCCCAGGCCGACTTTGGCATGCGGCTGTGCGAGAGCTCAGAGAGCGAATTGCTACTGAAGCGCTCCGCGGAAGACATCGCGCAAGCATCCGCGCATGGCCCTTCACAGGATCCAGCACCAGTCCGGCTGGCTCGCACTAACTCTGGCGATACAGAAGAAGGTTGCTCCGACGAGGCATCTGATGCGCTCTCGACTGCCAGTGCACACCGTCCGTGTCGGGCCCAACCCCTGCAACGCTGGCCTGCTTACGCCAACCTCGACGACGTCCCGAGCGGGTCGCATGCGCCTCGTAATGCCAGCCGTTGAATGTGGGTAGGGATTCCTGATCGGAGCCTGTCTGGAGAGTGCTCGAGTTCGTTCGGTGCTACATAACATGGCATTCGCACTGTCCTACTGGTAGACGCACAATTGATTTGATTCACACGTAATCAACGCCAGAGGTAGGCGTCTTGGCGTGTAGGTATGCGCAATCGTCGAGAGAGAGCTTCGCATCGGCCAATGCAGAACAGACGTCGACGGTTGAAAACGGACTCCGGACTATCACTCCACCTTGTTGCGCCCACTGCCCCTCTTGCACAGCATTCACCGTGGCGCAAGTCGTCACAACGTACGCGACCCGGAATTGATTGACACAGGTAACGACAGACCAGTACATGTGTTGCGTGTGGCACGAGGTGCCTCTACAAACGTGAGTCCATCTCGGTATCGTGACGCAAGTGGTGCACAAGGTCGACATGCACATCCTCGCCGACTCGTGTCAGGCATGTAAGGCAGGACGCATATATGCCCGTATAATCTTATGCGCACAGAACGGACACCAGAGGATTGACGGGGCGGACAACATGACGCCACCGACGACGCCCGCACGAACCGCGTGCAGCACAGAGGAGAGCGATGTCGGAGACTACCTTGCGGGCGACGTTGGGAGATAGGTGGGAGGCGACAAACAGCAGGCCATGACAGTAGTCCAAGAGGAACTTGGCAAAGTAGACATCGGCGGCGCGCTCGATGGGTAGCGGGAACGGAATCTCCTAGGAAGCGCACGAAGTGAGGTTATCCCGTGCGGGATAGTGACCACGAGCTTGAAACGGCGGGACCGCTGCGTGATCGTCATTGCGGGAGGCTGCCTGGGTATGTACGAGCGCGGTGGCGTAGGGTATGGTTTGTCACGTTGAGCTTGTTGCTAGACGGGTATTATCAACACCGTATAAGCGAACGTATGCGTCAAACTCACCCAGTATCTATGTGCCACGGAAGACGGTTGACGTTCCGTGCTGGAGCGGACACGGAGACCGGGAGACGTTAATGTGTGCAGCCCACGGGCGCTGATACATTTTGGGCGGTGTTGGGGCCTTGGCAAGATGGTCAATCGCCACGGATTGTTGACTCATGTCATCCGAAGCGGTCATAACAAGCGCTGTTGTTCTGTGCGATGGACAGGGCGGCCGCGCTAGACGTTGCCATAACAAGAAGCACCTACAACGGCGTCGACCTCTGTTGAATGGCCCGTACCTGTCCCAGTGCTGTTTGATCATGAATGTTGCTCATTCAAACTCTCACACCACGCATGAGCCATGCCAGAGGTATACTTGGGTAATTGTGAGTCGCCGCACCACCATCCTTCCACCGCCGACTCAACTCCGTCGCCACATGATGTAGCTATTCGAAGAGATTGCAGTCGATGAGGGCATGGTTAGCCCGTCACCTAAACTATGCAGAAGCATGAGGATAGCTATATGTTGTCGGTACGGCGGGATGGTATATGGTGTTGGTCGCTCTGGGAAATGTGAGTAGATCCCGAAGGCGTGAGAGGGAGTATGTATATGATATGGCATGGCGAAAGCAGACGTGCAGCAGATCGAGTGCACTGTTCAGACATGGAGATCCAAGCGCTGAATGGGCGCTTGGAGAAAGGGGATCCGGCATCTAACCGAATGAACTTTCGAATCCTAACGCCAGCGACATCGGTAAGTCTCATGGAAGGGTATTTCTTACAACATGGACTGATTGCCACAAGACGAGGTTGAATCCCTTCCTTCGCCCCCTCCCCTTTCCGATTGAAATGGATGCCCCGGTACCTCTCGTGGTGGACACTCCGCCATTCCTTTTCTCTCTGAACGACGACGTTCTCGAAGAAATCCTCTCGTACTTCTATGGGTATGGGGCGCTCAGCGTTGCGCTCACATGCAAACTTGCGCACTCTCTCGCGATACCACGCGTCAGAGTGAGAGCGTGTTGCAAATCGCCACAGATGTTACGGCGCATCTGCGAGTACATGACTCGGCCTCATGGCCCGGACTCGGCGATTGACCGTTCGCAGCCCGCCCGCCACCTGCGCCAACTGGAAATTCGCACCAGGGCGTTTCGCTTCTTGGGTGCCGACCATCCACACCGACTACGAGGCGGACACCTGGAGCGAGATGATCGTGGTTTACACGCGTACGACACAGCGCCGCTCCTCAGTCAAGTCCTTGAACGCGCAGTGCGCATCAGGAAACTCGAGCTGGGGCCGTTTGACCAGTTCCTGACTGACCGGGAGGACATTCGCCGCGCCCTTAAAGGACTGCACCATCTGACTCACCTCCATTTCGATAAAGTCGGCAACACGACCCTCGCGCTCCTGCAGGATGTGTGCAAAGGCCTGCAATCTTTGACGCTCATCTTCGTGTTGAGCTTGCGTGGTATCCACAACTATGTCCCGCTTCTCTCAGCCCTCGCCCGATTCGACCGCTTGGAGAGGCTCTCCCTGGCGTTCTTCCGCCCCTCGCATTCACTTGACGCCGTCTGCGGCTCTTCGTGTCCTGCCTTCCCCTCCGTCGTCGACTTCGAGATCAGCTACGTCCCGCTCTCCGCACTCGAGGTGCTCACGCTCTTCCCGCGCCTCCGCACAGTAGACCTCCGAGACCACCCGGTGTATAGCAGCGACTGGCGCGCGGAGGTCTCTCGCCTCCGACGCTGGCCCGCGCTTCGCTGCCTGCGCCTTTTGCAGGAGAACACGGTTGAGTTCGTGCAAGACATCGCCGGGCCCGTGCACGAGCTCTGCGTCACACTCGGGCCGCTCCCCCCGTACTCCCGGTTCCACACCACCATCCGGCTGCTCGTTGCGTTCTTGCGCCAGACGAGCCCGGTCGCGCTCGAGCTGCCAGTGCCCGTCCAGCGCGCGGGGAAGATGTGGCTCTGGAAGAGCATCGCGAAGGTCACGCTGTGCTTGCGCATTCTCGAGCTTCGCCTCGACACCCTCGAATTTCACCACGCGATGCCCGAGAGCATCGAGTGGTCCACGCTGGTGCGTCATCCACAGCGGCATGCGCGGTATCGTACGGCGCGGTACTCACTTGTCCCGATCCACAGGCTGGCGTGGCGCAGGCGCTCGCCCCGCTCCCGCTCGTCTTCGTCAAGATCAGCGCGGCGCCGCCCTGGGGCGGGCGTGGCGCGCACCGGCGGATCCCGTGCATCCACGGCACGTGCGTGGGGCACGTGCTTTCCACGCTTCCCACGCTCCTCGCCGAGCGCGTCCCCTCCGTGCGGTACATCGTGACCGAAGATGCGCAAACCCGGTTCTGGCTCTCCGCGTACCTCAAACGCCCTCCGCGTCTCCGTGCGCACCATGGCGAGCGCCCCAGCCTTGTCGCGGACGAAGAGTGGAAGAAGGCGATTCTCGAGATCCAGCAGTACGTGGGAGAGACTCTGCATCGCTCCCTCATCGACCTCCAGCCTAACGAGGTCGACAAGCTCTGGGGCCCGATCCATCTTGTCGTCCCTTGTGAGCCGAACACTGCATTCTACCCGTTTGGAGAGGCGTCGAGAGGTGAACGTAGGTACGGTTCGGTCCTTCTCGCCGACTTCGTCACGGGGGCGTCGTTCACAGCTCTGGCCCCGTAGAGGCTGTGATTGTCGTCTATCCCCTTTGACAAACGATATCTGGCGAGTGCTTGACGAAGCGTTAGCAGTACGCCACGGGCGTGGATGGACTTCTGTGCCATACAGTACACGCGGCTCATCATGTTGTAACCCATCTCGTTCGTGCGTAGTATGAAGCGATCCGGGCGTCAGGTTGTCGCTGTTCGTGCCAATCTCCGCCTTGTATGGTACACAATCTCCTTTTTTCATTGTCCGGATTCAGGTGGAATACGGTATCGACGGTATAGCAGCGTTCAGGCTCGGGAAGGGAGAGCCGCGCGGGCGCTCTCTGGGGCAGTGCTGCCGCGATTCGTCGAGTTCCTTCTTGCCAACGCATCCGTGCCCAGCTGGTGAACGTGTACGTTGACTACAGCATCATGGATGTACCCAAACCGATCCGATCCACCAGTGGTATGGTCAGCAAGGCACAACTGGATGATACACTCGCCTGGTCAAACAACTTTGCAATGGAGAAGGCGATTACACACCCACCAGGGTCCACCCAACAACTTCCAGTCCCCGCTACGAGGCCATGCCCTTTGCTTGG
The DNA here is from genome assembly GCA_022606155.1 of Trametes elegans. Classification (NCBI taxonomy): domain Eukaryota; kingdom Fungi; phylum Basidiomycota; class Agaricomycetes; order Polyporales; family Polyporaceae; genus Trametes; species Trametes elegans. The sequence goes on along the minus strand of JABYQO010000014.1, from coordinate 662,938 downwards.
ACACTGCGTTCTGTGTTCTGATGCTGCTAGCTGGATGTAATGCAATCATTCACTCTTCAAGGATTGTTGTTTCCCACCTTGGAGATTCCGACAAACGTGTATCAACTACACAATCGTAGTGAACGTAGGTGAGTGGCGTTTAACAAAGGCATCCAAGAGTCCCGTCCTCGATAATACCCTGTAGCGCTTTACTCCGCAATCTGCTATTCGAGTTGTGTTCTGGTCAAATGCTCTGCTGCTCTTCGTGCATCCTCTCTGCCTCCCTGGTACTACGCGCCACTTCCATGTTCCTCTGCCTTCCTGCTGCACGCGATGCGACCGACTTGTGATCTCCTCTCTCTGAACGATGATGTTCTCATCGAGGTGTTCTCATACCTCTACGGCTCCGATTCCATCAACATGGGTCTGACGTGCAAGCAAGCATACGCCTTTGCCGTCCCACGTATGGCGTCTATGGCGGTGTGTCAACGCTCTGCCCAACTACTACGCCTATCAGGGTACATGGCGCATTCGGACACCGTGGTTGGGCCCGGTTCCGTCGTACGCGGACAGTACCTGAGATACCTAGTCGTCTCACCGACGGCACTGCTCCCCTCTCGCGTCGAGTCGTTTCCTGTGGTGTTCAACCATTTCCAAGCAATCCAGGTCGAACAAGGATGGCAGATGTTCGATACAAGGATTGTACCGTACCTCTGCACCCTGCTGGAACAGGCTCGTAACCTCCGGTACCTCCACTTGGGCCCGTTCACAAGACTCCTAGCGGCAGACACCCGGGTCGGAGCCGCACTCCAACAAATGTGCCAGCTCACCGACTTGCACCTCGACGAGGCGGGTGAGACATCTGTGACCAAGCTTTCATTCTTGCTAGCGCCATCCGCTCGTTGTGCTATGCGTACTCTAGCGATCCAATACGCACAGGTATTGTCCTGGAACGCCAACGGCGAACACACTTCCCCCACGTTTGTCACACTCTTGGAGGCGATCTCCGCTTTTCCGGCACTCAACGCACTTGCACTCGTCGCCTTCCAGCCCCTCGTGCCGCTCCTTTTCGCCGACATCTCCCCCCTGCCCTCGTTCGCCTCGATCACGTGTTTGCAGCTCTCCCACTGCACACCATGCACCCTGGCTCTCGTCCCGCTCTTCCCCAGACTGCAAGTCCTCGGCTGCACCATCTCCGGGCTTGGCGCCGTGCCCGAGCACTGGCACGCGCTAGGAACTGGCGGGAGCTGGCGACCTCTGCGGCAGCTCGTACTGTTCAGCAAGCTCGAGGTCGTGTGTGTGCTCGACGCCGTCGCGCAGGTGCACGATCTGACCATTACCACCGAACTGCGCTTGGGCGGGTTCACAATCCGCGAGGAGACCATCGCCATCCTGCAGAGGACAAACCCGGTGTGCCTCGACATGGCCGTCTCGTTTGGTCCGGTGCGGGCGACGATCTGGGAAGACATCGCGCCCGTCGCGCCGCGGTTACGGTTCTTGGAGTTGCGTGTCTCCCACCTCCGTCCGGAGATCCGCAGCACGGATTGGCTGGTACGCTCTGAGTCGACTCCACGACTCGTACGCTGACGCTGGTGATGGCAGGACAACATCCCCACCGCACTCGCCCCTCTCACAACGCTCTCCTACCTCCGGCTCATCTTCCTGTCGAGGACGACGAGCTGCGCCCCCACGCCCACCGTCTCGGCCCCCGCGGACCCAAGCGGACAAGAAGCGCAGCAGGACGTCTCGCACGCCGTGGCAACGCAGAGAGCCCTATACGCCCTCCCCAGGCGTCTCGCGTACGCCCTACCCTCCCTCCAGTGCGTCGCGCTCTCCCTCCGATCCCCCGTTGAGCACCCCTCCGGCTCTCCGGGCCTGCTCACGCGGCACTGGGCGGTCGTGCGGGCCGACGGTGGGGACGAGGACGCAGGCGAAGCGCAGATTGAGCTGGTAGGGCTGGCCCGCGGTGCCGCGGACGAGCTGCGTGCACGATTCAAAGAGAGCGGAAGCGAATCTGAACGCGGTGCTGAAGCTCCGAGGGCGTAGGGCTCGCAAGGACAGTGCTTCACTCTCATACTGGCATGTATTCGTAGTGCTGTCGTTCTAGCATCCGTGGCATGACAACTTGTAGCATTCGCAGCAGCATCGGTCCCCGAGCCGAGCATGCGATATGTGTTCAAACAACGACCAAGTAGTATCCCCATGGTGCCCTACATACATGCCCATGTATTACAGTGATGGAATCCGAAAATCAACGTCATCGAAGATGTGCCGGTCCACCGTCTGGATGGCCTTCTCAATCTTGCCAGCGCACCCGTCAGCAACTGCCTCCTCGAGCGGCACCGAGGAATCCTTGTCCGTCTCCACCAGACGGTACCCCATCGCCCCGCCCGTCCTCTCCACGACGTAAGTCACGCTCTTCTCCAGCCCGCCCCGCTCCGCCCGCGCCACGCGCCGCACGCCCGTCTCGAACGCGAGCATGTGCTGGTCCCGCACGGTGCGGACGTGGCCCTTCCCGGACAGGTTGTCCTTGTTCTCCTCCCCGATCCGGAGCGTGAGCAGGCAAAGCCCGGGGAGGCCGCCCGCGAGCCGGTGCGGCAGGTCGCGCAGCGCGCGCCGGCGGTGTACCTCCACCTCGTGCGCGGCGCGCAGCCGCTGGAACCGGACGGCCTCGTCCTGCTCGAGCTGGTCCTGCACCGTCGCCGTCGTCGTGATCGTCAGGCAGAGGTAGCGGATGCTCAGAGGCCTGAGGGCCTCCGGGATCACGTCCTGCAAAGTTTGAGCCGAAGTGAGTCCCGGGCGCCGGCTACGGCAGAGGACTGCGGCGCGACTCACCAGCCAACGGATGCACTCCATGTCTGTGTTCAGAAGCGAGAGCTCGAGCGCGAGGTACTGCAGCCGCGGCGCGTGGGCGGGCACGTCCTTCCAGAACGCCATCGGCGCCCCTCCGACGTGCAGTGACATGGACAGGCCTGCCGGCGAGGTTTGGGAGAGCAGTTTCATAAAGGACTCCTCTTCGAGGTAGTCCAAGCAAAAGCGGTGGGTAAACGGATGCTCGATGTCGAGCCAGTCAACTCCGTTAGGCCGACCGGCGAAGATGAGCTGGTCCCGCGGGTTGCCCACAGTGAGACGTTGGAGGGGTGGCCAGCGGTAGAAGAACGTGCAGTCCACAGGGGGCTCGCGCTCGCGCTCGCCGCCGACGAACGTGACCGTCAAGTGCTTGAGGCCGGGACAGATGTCGACGAGCCGGAGCGCCTCTTGCGTTGCGTTCCGCAGCACCAGACGTTTGATCGGGGTGACGTGCATGTTCACCGCCGGATCCGGCGGGGAGAAGTCGCTCACCTCGAGCGTGTGGAGGTTCGTGAGCGGCCTGAGGTACTTTGTGAGCTCCGTGCACGTCTTCGACTGGTCGTTGTACTCTTCCTGCGTCTCGTCCCCCGCCCAGAAGTAGTAGAGCCGCAGAGTGTGGAGCGTCTCGCCCGAGTTCGCCAGACTGACTTTCTGCAGTGCGTCGTCCGACACGGTGCCAAATTCGGCAGACTCGAGCTGCCGCATGCTCGACAGCGCTGTCGCGATGCGGTCGTCGTGCAGGATACACTGGTGGAGCCGATCGAGCAGGAGGCGGCGGATGCCCTGACCCGCCCGGGACAAGAGAAGGTCGCCGAGGAGGTGAACCCGAGAAAAGGTCGTGTAGGACTCGCACTCGGATTCCATGCCCTCCCCAAAGTCCGCAAACGTCCCGAGCGAGATTTCGAGGACGTCGAGGTGGTCCACGGGGGTGAGGAAGCTCGAGTTCCAAAGGTCACACAACCGCTCGAGTTCCTCTGCGCTGTCGCACTTCCCGACCACTAGCGCAGGCGCTGGCGGGAGCCTGGGGAAGAAGGACGGTTCAAAGAACTCGGCCTCGGCACGCCGGTCCCTGCCGGTCATCGCATGCGCGAGCTTGTCGAGGAGCTCACTGCTTCTGGACTCCGCCGGGTTGTCCTGGGCATGGGGAGGCGCGAAGAGGAAAGGGGGTAGCACGGGAACGTCGGGGAGCTGTACGGGAGGGATGGGGTCCTGCGCGAGGAGACCAGAGGGCTGCGTAAGGGGGAATTGGGGCTGAGCTAGAGACTCCGACGAAGGCTGCGTGGACGGGCCAGCCACGTTGGCTCCTTCGGCACTGGTCTGCTGCAGGAAATCACGGATGATCTCGTCAAAGGGCGACGGAGACGGGCCGGCCCTGTCAACATCTTGACCATTGAGAAGCTGCATTACAGCGAGCTCCTCGGAGGGCGTCAAAGTCCTCGAACTCGGTCCTGTCGTAGTAGCATCCTGGCCTGTCGTGTTAGCACCCAACCCCGCCAGGCTGAAATCCTGGCCATTGAGCCACTGCGCCCACGCAGCCTCGTCCCAGGGCTCCGAAGACGAGGCCGAGCCCGGGACGGTGCCGCGGGACAGGTCGTCGAGGAATTTCAGGACGTCATCGGCAATCGGGGCGGCGCCGGGCGAGCCAGCAGCGGTCGGGGAAGCCATCGTCAAAGTCGTGCGTGCGTGCGTGCGTAAGAGAGAGTGTCGTGGAAGAGTCGGAACGGACGGAGAAAAGGGTGGAAAGAGTGAATGAAGGAGGCCGGCCTGCGGTATGAAAGGACGTGAGAGAGAGAGAGAGCGTAGCTGGCTGGGTAGGAGAACGAGTGTAGGACGCACCACCAGGATCTGAGCCCGTTTAAGGCTTCGCACGAAAGCACAATGCGCGCACTAGCACGACGCGCTTGGTGAGACCCGTCCCGGCTCGTCTTGTTATGGATTCAGCGGAGAGCCGGGTACATGCGCCGGAAGCACCAACGCGCGAGGCGGACGTTGAACAACAATACCAAGCAGATCAAACCAGGGCGTACGTCACAGATCTAGATCATACTCTTATGAATACAGCTACGTCACATGAGTCGATCCACACACAGACAGACAAAAGGACAGCGACGGACGTTGCGGATGGATACATCCCGGACACGGTACGCGACGGCGGGGCAGCGGACGGGAAACAACTGAGGGGGGGAAATGGTGGGGTACTCCCTCTATCGGGGCGGGCATCTATTGCTACACGGAACGGCGGACGCAGCGGACGACAACACAGCTAGAGCTAGACAGGATGAGAACATAGGATGAGAGATTGCGAGCACCAGAGCCGTGGCGCACAACAAGACCGCGGGCGGATCGCCACAGACCTCGCCGGCAAGGCCAAGGCTCGTCTGAGCCTACGTCCCCGGGGGCGCATGGGCCGCCCCAGGCGGGTTGTTGATCCCGCTCACGTACGTGCCCCAGTCCGTCCACCTGCGCAAACAACAAGAACCGCGGTGAGCAAGCGCCCGAGTCTTGTCCGTCGCGAGAGGTGCACAGCAAACACTCACTCGAACCCGGTCGGCGCCGAGGACCACATGTCGAGCGTGTTGTCCGCGAACGCCATCTCCTGCGCCGACATGGCCTGCACGCCGCCCGCCCCCGGACCCGCCCCCGGGCCCGGGGCAGCCATCGTCGACAGCCCCGGGGGGTACGCCGCGCCGGGGTACGCCGGGCCCGCGTCTGCGGACTGGGCCGCCGCCGGACCGTGGCCTGCGAACATCTCGCCGAACCCGGCCACGCCCTGCGCGCCGAACATCGACATCACCTGCGGGTCGAACGGCGCCCCGCCCAGGTTCACGCCCGACGACGAGCGCCGCGACGACCCCGGGCCCGGGCCCGGCGCGGGCGTCGCCGCCATCGGCGGCACCGGCGGCTGTCGGGTCGCCCGCTGCCAGTCCTCGTAGCCCATGGTGAAGCCCGGGTGGAGCGGGATCCGGCCGAGCTCCTCAGTGTGCACCGGGAGCGCGAAGGACGCGGCGGCCATGTCCGCCCCGGCCGACGCGAGCTTCTCCGAGTCGGACGCGGCGGACGGCGTCGACGGCGTCGAGCGCGGGCGCGAGTGCGTCCGCGTCGGCTGCGCGAACGTGGACGACGCGAGCGAGGGCCCGTCGCTCACGCCCTCCTTCGAGAGCCGCCTGCCGCCTCCGTTCGCGCTCACGATCGCGCATTCCGTCGTCCCGAACGGCCGCTGCGAGTCGGCGAACCCTGACGGCCCTGCGGAGATCGGGCTGTCCGAGTCACGGTCCCGTTTCTGACTGGGTGCAGGCGAGGCCTGCGGGAGCGGCAGATCTCCCACGGACGCAAGTTCGTACAGGATGTCCCTGCGTCGAGCCACATGAGTACGTGAGAGCGCGATCCAGAAATACCGCGTCGGCGTACCACAACCGCCCGGCCGTATGCCAGCTGCGCAAGAAGAGTCGTTAAAGCCGTACGCGACTAACACATGCCCCCATGATGGCACACTCACTGCGCCTCGAGCTGCTTGAGCATCTTCATGCACTTGTGCACGTCCGCCATCTCCTTCGCCGCGTCGGTCGAGAGCCCGGAGCGCTTCCCGCCCCAGATGTTGAGCAGGAGCACGATGCCCGCGGTGAAGAGCGACATCTGGTTGAAGAACGTCGGCCCGCCCGCGCGCCGGTACTGCACGTCGAGCACGTGGATGCAGGACCGCGCCGCGTTCGTGCAGATCGCGAGCGACGGGAACGAGAGCGGGGAGGGCTTGCGCGGGCTCGGGATGAACGGCCGGTGCACGGCGATCTGCAGTTGGTAGTAATGTGCGTATAGGTTCGCGGACTGGTTCAGGAACAGCATGTTCTGCCGGTTCGGGTCCCAGCGCACTGTCCAGTAGCGGGCAGAACACGACGCGTGAGTAACAGGACGCACGGATACGGGAGACGTGAGCAACAGGACTGCGCAACCGGGCGGTGCAGGCAGCACAAACCATGAAAACTCACGATGGTCAGGAACGGAATCAATCCACTTGTTGAGAGCCGAGTCGAGCTCGGCAACTATGTGTTGCTCCCATTGTTGCCCCACAAAGCCGAGGAGCGCCTTGGACTTGTTGATCGAGTACTGAGCACGCAAACGCCGATCAGAGACGAGTCAGCGCAAAGCGGGAGCGACGTACGATTGTGCGCAGCGCGAACGCGAGGATCTGATGCAGACGGATATAGCAGTTGAAGAACGCGATCTTCGACGGCTTCCCTGGCGGCTGCTTGAACGCCTGCTCCGGGTCAGGATGCGTCCAGTACTCGTCGTCGCACTCCGTCGGCAGGTCGAGGTCGAAGCTGCCAACATCCCGGCGTGAGCAGAGCGGGCGGACCCCCGCGCCCAGAGCGGCACTCACTCTTCGTCCTGCATCGCACACGGCCGTCCCAGCGCAAAACTCGCGTGCCTGTCCATCGCGACGAGGGACCTACGCACACCGGACCATCCCTGAGCAAGATCCGACCGCAAATTCGAGGGGCAGGAATTTACCAGAACGCGCGCCGCCAGAGCTCCTCCTCAACCGTCGGCGACGCGCTGTACACCTTCTTGCGGTGCGCGCCGACGTCCTGCGCCATCCGGATGCCGATCCCGATGATGGTCCAGCACGCCTGAGGCGCAGACGTGCCTTGGAGGAAGCTAGCCGTAAGCTGTGCGCACGCCATGCGTTAGAACGAATCCACTCGGCACGCCGCGCGTCGGATCGGCACAACGGAAGCGGTGAGCGATCATTTCCCCTTGCTCGGCGGCGGGAGACGCGAAGCGGCTACGTGCATGAGAACCCGGGCTCTCGCGACGCTGCTCCGCAGACCCGCATTTTACACATATTGCGGGCCAACACACCGAGACGGCTGCCGGACGACGCGCGTGCGCGGGGGCAGGGGACACGTACCGCGTAAATCTGGAGGTCGTACAGCCTGGGCGGGGCGAGGAGCGACTTGCGGACCATCTGCACCTGCTGGAACCACTTCCAGCCGGAGGACTGGGGCGTGTCGTGGCCCTCGAGCAGCACGCGGGGGTCGTCTGTGAAGCGGGAGCCGTTGGCGCACACGAGGAGCACCGTCGAGCCGAAGCCCTCGTCGTGGAGGTGGAGGCCGTCCTTGATGCCCTGCTCGAACGTCGGCCGGTGAAGGAGCGGCATGTAGCAGTTCATGTGCTCAAAGTACAGCTGCACGAGCTTCTCCAGCAGGTCCCGGGGCGGGAAGTCCTTGTGCGGCGGGATCTCGTCGTGCACGGTCGACGTGAGCCACTGTCTCGGTCGGGGGTGAGTATACACCTCTCTCTCTCTCTCTGGCCGCGCAGGATGGGAGGGGACGCACGGGATGGAGGCTCCAGTACTGCTGGTGGCGGTGGAGGAGCGTGTTGTGGGCCTCGGGGTCGATCGTCTTCGGGAGGTGGATGCCGGCGTACTCGTGCTTGAGGTCCATCGCGGTCTGGATGAAGAGCAGGCTGCTGGACTTGCCGTGGTAGCGCATCGCGCTCGGGTTGACGGAGATCTGCTGGAGCTTGCGGACGATGTTCTGCTGCGCGATCACCTCGTCGTCGCTCGGGTCGAGGTCGTCCGAGTCCACCTGGGACGGGACAGGGCCCGCGGGCGGGGACGCGAGCACGCTCGGGGACGGCTGCGTGGGGATGCTGTACGCAGCCTTGACGGCGGCGGCAGCGGCGGTGGAGGGCTCCCCGTTGCGGTCGGCGATCCAGCCGTCCCTGTCAAAGTGCCCGCCGAGCTCCTTTGTGAAGTCCGCGTTGGGGCAGAGCTGGAGGCGCGCACGGGCGCACGAGCGCATACGGGCGGGCAGAGCGCGAAGGAGGAACGGGATCACTGATGTGCGCGCAGACGGGGGGAGGCGCGGGAGGAGAGGCGCACCTTGTTCAGCAGCTTCTCCATCTTCTCGAGCCGCGTCTCGAGGCTCTCCACATAACTGGCCAGTGTGAAAGAGGCGGGTGTGACTCACCGCCCGTCGGAAGCGTCGGATGACATGCGAGGGGGGTACTCACCCTTTGGGGGGACCGCGCTTCTGGGGGGAACGTGAGGCAAAGTCCGGGGGATCGGGGTATGCAGCAGGGGGGACGCACCTTGGCGGCCTCGACGTAGGTGCACTCGAGGCGGTAGGAGACGCAGTTCGAGCAGCGGTTGTTGGGCATCTGTGCGCCGTCGCCTGCGGGTGGGAAGGTCATTGGTGGGGTCGCACGCGGGGGAGGAGGCACAGCGGCAGTAGAAACGCTACACACATCGGACTGTGGGCGGGGAGCGGTGAACGGGTCAGACTGGCGGACGGGCAGCACCGACGTACTCTTCTTGCGGCGGCACATGTCGCAGGCCCGCTGGATCCTGCGCTTCTTCGCGTTTTGCGCAGACTCGGGGTCGTTGTAGTCTTCCTCGGACGACATGGCGTACTATCGCTCTACTCGAACCCGCCGCCGTGCGCTGCTCGGGGCAGTGTCGGGTCAGATCAGGGGACTGCAGGGCGTCAAGAGGGCGGAGAGTGAGAGTGGCGGAGGGAGGGAGGAGGAGGAGGAGGAGGAGGGCTGTGAATGTGAATGTGAATTATACACACACAGACGCGTTCCTCCGGCACCACTGACCAGATCGCGATCCCGGCGCCTCCGCCTCCTCCCCGCTCACTCAAACACACTCGTTCGCTCTTCAAGCGTACTCGTCCGACGCTCACAGACCGCGAACCCCCGCGCCTGAACCCGGCGAACAATGTCGAGCCTGAGATGAGATTCCCTCGACGCAACGCGACGCGTATCACGCACCCAAACCCGCACAGCGCTGCACGCTGCAGTGTCTATGCACCTAACCATGTATCCCATCGCCGCGCACATAACCCTCGCTTGCACGCCAACTCCAGCCACCACGACAGAGCCCTCCGCTTGCTGGTCGTGCCCGACGCTGGCCAGCGCGAGATCCCCCGCGCGTGCGAACGCGCCCCCTATAATCCCCACACTTGGGTCTCTCCGAACCCCGCACGCCCGGCTCTCCTCCCCCGCGCGCTCGCCATCTCCATCCATACCCGCCGCGCTCGCCATCTCCATCCATACCCGCCGCGCACCCCATCCTCCACCCCACCGGCACACTCGCCGCCCCGCACGGGAGCCCGAGTCAACACATACATACATACTCCTTACGCGTTTCACCTCCGCGCCCCGCAAACAGAAATCACCCGCTTGAGCGACAGAATGACATATCATTAGGCAGGACGACTATATGCACTAACGCGCGCGGGAGGGGGCCGATACCAGTACAAAATATATACACACTATGTCATGCGCGCACACACACACACACACACCCTCCGAGTCCGCCTTCGGTCCTTGTGCGAGTCAAGTACGGAGGGAGTCGGGGAGCCATCCGGAGAGGGGCGGCGATGGGATCGGGTAGGGGGGGAGTGGGACTAGATGCTAATCCGACGTACGTACGATGGGGGGGGGGGGGGAGGATGCATCACGCGCCTTCTCGATGGCAATCTCCCACTCCTGCGCAGGTATGTATCGACAGGACCGTCGGCGCGCCGCGGCGGCGGCGACGGCGAGCAAGCATGACATAGACGAGCACGGCGAGCGTGCGGGCGGCCAGTGCGCCCAATTCGGGGAGTCGGCCTCGAGGCCGAGATAGGCGACAGGCGCGGGCTATGGTAGGCGGGGATAGGATAGATAGAGTACAAGCCATGCGATGGGGATGACCGGGAGCCGAGCCGAGGATGAGAATGCAGAGGTCGCGAAGGGACTGACTATGGACGATACCCGTGGACGTGAAGCAGAATGTAATTGGTTGTTTGTGATTCGTGGGCTGATGATCATGGATGGATGATTGCATTCGATCGGGGACCAGTGCGAGTGCGGGTGCGGGTGCGAGTGCATGACGCCGAGGACGGGGAACACGGAGAGGCAGCGAGCGGGGGCAGGGACCGCCGGGGTTGCGACGACAGAGACCAGAAAGCAAAGCAGCACGAGGACGTGGACGACGAAGACGACGGGGGCCAGACGAGCGTGGTGAGGATGAGGAAGAGCACGGCAGTGTGGACGTGATGATGAGGACGAGGTTCGGGACGATGATACACAACGGCCAGCCCAGGAGGAAAACACCAACAATATATACCCAACAAACGGGACCACTGTGGCACGGAGCACCCGCCCCGTTGACACATGCCCCTCTACGCAAACGCGTTCGCGTATGCGCTCCGAGCTCACCCCGGGCGCTCACCACCCCGAGTAGTGGTAGTCATCCGCCCAACTGCGATTCCGCGCCATCGCGCGCCGCCGACGCTCTTCCCTGTCGTCCGCGTTCAGAGGCGGTTGGCCCTGCTGCTGTTGTCCTTGCGCGCCATTCTGCGCCGCGGGCTGCTGCTGTTGTGCACCGGTCGGTCCGTCGCCGTTCATCGCCGTCAACGGCCGTATGCCGCTGCCCAGCACGCCTCCGCGCCGGCCGGTCATGTTCACCCGGCTGACCTGCCGCTCCCAGAGCAGATTCCGGCGCAGACTCTCCGAGAGCTCCGTCTGGAGCATCTGTCGGCGCGTCGTGCGCGGCGTCATGGGCGGTGCCGGCGCGGGGAGATTGTACGGATGGTTGAGCGGGATGGGCGCCGTCGCGACGGTCGTAAGACCTGGACGCGCACCAGCCTCCTGCATCTGCTGCTCGTGCTGTTTCTGCTGTGAGAGCAGCCCACGGTCCGAATGCCGCCGTCGGGCGGGATCCGCGAGGGCAGCGAGCTTCTGCTGGGCGATACTCCGGGAGACCTGGATGGTGTCATCGGGGTTATCGTCCTCGCTCTCGGTGTCCTCCAACTCGAGCTCCTGTGGCCTGCCTTTCGGCCTGTACCCGCCGTTGGAGCGGCCATTGTCCGCCGCCGGAACCGTAGGGGCCACCTGCGCCGTGACCTGCGCAGCGAGCGGCACCGCGGCCGAGCTCTTGCTCATCTGCAGCGTCGGCGCGGATCCCTGCCTGCCCAGCTGAGTCATGTCCTGCGTCGAGCGCGAGGAGCGATAGGGATGGTTCGGCGGGAATATGTTCGGGTCGGGGTTGAGGAGCTGCGAGAGCAGGCCGGACCGGGTCCGGTTCAGGTTGGAGTACGAGCGCTTGGGCACCTTCGCGAACATGTCGCGTTGGCGCTGGGCCTCCTCCGCGGCCTCGCGGAGGCGCGCTTCCTCCGCAGCCTTGGCCTTCTTCTCCTTCTCGCGCTCTTCCCCGCTATCCCCCTCCGACGCCCAGTCCGAGTCGTCATCCGTGTCCGTCGTTTCGTACTCGGACGATGTGCTGATGACGATCCCGCGTCGCTGCTGCGACGGGCCCGCGGTGCCCGCTGGTTGCGCCGGGGCCGCTTTCTTCGCGGGAGCGGGAGGGGCGGCGGGGGGCGCGGGAGCAGGACTGGGCGGCCGCGTCTGGTTCGCGGGGGGAGCGGCGTCGCCATTTGTGCTCGGAGCCTTGGTCGACGGCCCCGCGCGCGAGCCGCTCGACGATGCCGAGCCGATGTTGAACATCGCCTTCTTCGGCTCGGCGGTGGTGGCAGCGGGGGGGACAACAGCGGTGGCGGCGCTCTTCTTCGGCTCGGCACCCGCACTCCTCTTCGAGGACGTCTGGCGGAGGCCATGTGAATGCAGGCGCTGAAGCGCGGGTCTGACCGAACCCTTCCGGACGGCGACCCGTGGGCGTTTGACCGCGGTGTGCGCCGCTACCTCCGACTTCATGTGACTGGACGTGGCGCTGCTCGGACTGTGCGCCTTGCCCTCTGAGGGATTGGAAGCGTTTGAAGTGTTCGACGCGTTTGAATGGTTCGACGGTGGGCGCTCGGGGGAGTCCACGTCCGGAGAGCCAGAGAGGAAGAATCGGCGGTCGGACGCTTTCAACGTCTCGTCATTGTACGTCTTTGACTTGGTACCTGTCGCGCCCGTCGATTGTGGTGCATCATGCGGGGACCGCTTCGACGCAGAGGAAACAGGGGCAGGGGCAGCCAGCGCCGGCTGCGGGCGAGGTGCGGCCGCAGACGGAACGGCAGATTGCGAGGAAGTGGGGGTAGGAGCGATAGTGGCCGAGATGAGCGAACGTGCCGGTTGAGGCGGCAGAAGGTGTGTGGACGGCTGGGCGGCAGCAGCTGTCAGGGTCGGTGGATGGGGAATGTTAGGGGTGGCAGGTGGGGTCGGATGCGGGGTAGGATTGACGACGACGACGCGAGGAAAGGAAGCTCCGGCCGCGTGGGGAGGCGTCGCAGGCAGCTGCACGGTCGGAAGGGTGGCGACAACGGGCCGAGGCTGGACGATGCAAGGCGGGGCCTGGGGGCGGGCCACTTTCTCGTTGTTCACGTCAACCTTGCCGGGGAGGATGTCGAGTATCATTTTGCCCACTCCGAGGGAGGAGTGATGGGACTTGCGACGTTCCATCGGGGCGCTCACGGTGCTGACGGTGCTGAGTCGGCGACGGCCGGACAGGGCAGATGGGGCGGGATGAGTGCCGTGCCATGAATGCGCGTGGGATATGTCAGTGGAGGGTGTGAGGGTGCGTGGTAGATGGACTGGGGGCAAGGGATTTGTGAGCAAAACAACCGCTATTTCGTCGAGCAAAAATGGAGGATGGACGGGAGAAGAACGGACCTTGTTGGGAGACGAGACCGTCATCGGAGATTGGGGTGATTGGGGAAGGACTGCGACGGTCAGAGAGAGATGGAGATAGGGAGCCGGGAGAGGATGCGGGGGAGTATTGTGCAGAAGCCATCTCGCGGTACCAAAGACGCCATGAGATGTTCTCGAGGCGACGGCCGTCCTTGAGGGATTCCTTGCACTTTGTGAAGACTTTGTGGAGACGGCTAAGCTGGGGGGAAGGGGAGATGAAGGGAGGATATACGCACGAGCCCAGAGGCCGCAGAGGGCGTCCTCGCCATCGAGGTCCTTGACTACATCCGCGGCGACGGATAAGATCGGGGAGGGGAAGGCGGAGATCATGTTGGGTGTGGGATCCAGAGCGAGAAAATGCAGTAGTAATACAGGTGTAAAGGAGTGCAGAGGTGGATGAGAAGCCGAGAGGAGAAAGGTGATGTACAGCTGAGGGTGGGCGACAGAGGGAGGATGGTGAGGGAAGAGGGATGTCGCCTAGGAAGGTACAGCGGGCCGAGGGCAGCCAGGCAGAAAGGAGGTAGGCTACAGAGCGAGGAGCTCTGGGCGAGCGAAAGGTGGGGGCGGGAGAGAGGGCCTCGAGCGAGGGCGGGGGGCGGCGGAGGGGATGATGGGGGAGGATGGCTGAGAGAGCTCGGGAGGGAGAGCGGGAGGGTCTCGCAGGGCACGGGCACGGGCACGGGCACGGGCGTGCGCAGATGCAAAGCGAGGTGCCAGATCAGACAGGCGCCCATCCCGGCGGCCCGGTCTCCGCCCATTTCCTTACTCGGACACCGTCACCCGTCGCCATCTGCTCCCGGCTGCGCCCGACGGTCACATGCCCTGCCTCGCCTTCCTCCTATCCGTCTGTGCGTGCCACGGCCACAGCCACGGCCATCGTTTGCCACCTTGTACATCCTTGCAGCAATCCCAAGCCTGCCTTGTGCAATCCTGTCTGATGCAAGACCAGACAACACCGAGGCGCATGCCATCTTTGTACACGCCGTCCCTCCAGATTCACGTCCTCCGACGCCTCAATCATCCTTCCAGCCGCCATACGCGCCTTTCAGCCCATCCAACACCAGCTGCTCTCCAGGCTTCCCCTGAACGTTCACGCAGATAACAACCTCCGTCTGTCCTCCGGCCGCGCGCATCCAATCAGTGCGCACGTCCGGCACAGCAACCGTCGCCCATCCCGCTCTCACGTTTCCCCGGGCCCGCCCACTGATGTCGCTGCCGCTTGCGATTGTCCGCGAGGGGCCCGCGGAGCACTCTCCGAGCCCAACTCCGGACAGCCGTCCGACAAGAGCTGACAGGTCCCAACCTCGAGTGAGAGCTCCTACCACAAACCGCTAGCAGCCCTCCTGTTCTGTACTCCCGCCGCGCGCTCCCACCCTAGCGTGCCCTCTGAGCGACGCCGCTTCGCCTCGCGACACGCCCACACGCCCTCCCCGGGTCCGCTCCCGCCTGCGCGAGCCGGCCTCGCGCCCGAGGGCAATCACCCCGGAATCGCAGCCCCGCCCCTGCCTGTCCCCGAGCCTCCGCTCACCCCGCCATGGCCCCCAAAGCTCAAGCCCATCACAAGCACCCAGGCCTCCCCGCCGTCGCGTACACAACCCGCGTGCGTGTGATCTGATCGCCCGGCAGCGCGCGTCGCCATTATTGCCATCATCGCCCGCCCACCCGCCTGCCGAGCCCGCACAGGACGCGAAGCCTAAATCCAATCAGCGCCAATCGCGCCTGCGCCCCGCCACGTTCCTCCTTGGCCGGTCGACCGTTGGGCCAGCTTGGGCCTTGCCCCCCCCCCCCCCCCTCCCCTTTTCTTGACAGAAATTCCGAACAGGCCTCTTCTCCCGGTTCCCGAGGGCAGAGGGCACCGCCGCGCCGTCCGGCCTGTGCAACGTGCAACGTGAGCTGGTCCACCGCGAGTACGGGAAGCACGGGTAAGAGCCCGATCAGGACCCGCTCGCTGCGGGCGTACGTACGCATGGCGTGTGCGCAAAAAAGCGCAGGGCATGTATGCCTTCCTCGCGCGCAAGAACGCGCTTCCTCTAGCACACACATCCACCGACACGGCCCGCCGGGCAGCGCGAGGACCGCCCGCCGCACCCGCGGACGTCGAGACGGACGGCTCACGGCGCGCGGATGAGACGGGCGCGTCGGGACAGGCGCGCACGCGCGCCGTCGGCAAGCCCGCGACAATGCAAGCGACTTGTGGGTCCACCCGGTGACGCTGCGCGGTCTCGCCCTCGCGCTGTCGTGGTGGCGACGGGCGCTGGGGCGGATCGGACTTGGGCCGGCGCCACGGCGGGCCCCTGCCTCCGCCCTGGTCTCGCCTCGGTTTGACCCTCAGGCCCAACGCTGCGCGCGCGGAGAGAATCAGGAGCCAGGGTCAGGTCAGGTCAGGTCCAGGGGGGAAGGGGGGCACGACGACGGCCTGACGATGTGCACACCATCTTGGCATGTGTATCACACTGTTTGCGCCCTCGCCTACGGGAGTCGTGTTTGGCCCTGGGGCGGCGGGCGTGGCGCGAGGCCTGGGCGGCGAGGCTCGTTGCGACCGCGCGTGTTTTGACACGAGGACGCGGGCGCGGGCGACGGGCTGGAGCTGGAGGCGAGCCGCGATAGAGCACATGTTAGCCATCCGACGATCGTCGCGGGTCCCGACCCGGGGCGCTGGGGCGGGAGGGGCCCGACATTGTGGAGGGTTCTGCACACGATGTATGTATGTTGTGCCCCGGCCGGCCGCGGACGCAGATTCGCGGGCCTTGTTCTTCAGCCGCGCCCGCCGCGTTAGGGCCTAATGCGCGCACGCATGGCCAGCCCGTGTCAAGTTCTCGGACAAGAACGCGCGGAGAGGCCAATCAAGTCGAGCCGGGACGGTCCTCGCGGGGCCTAGCGGCCGTGTCAGACCTGGGCGTGGAGTGCGTATGCAAAGCGTTCAACGTTGAGCGCGTGCATGCGAGCATTCCTGCCAGACGCGTTGCCGTGGCAGAGAAGTTCGAGGCACGGGACTGAAATTTAGGGGTCCCGGGCGTGGCCCACGCAGGGACGCCGTTCGGGCGGCGGAAGTTGTGGGTTGTGGGTGGCATCCTAGTAGCGGTACGCGTCCTTGCTTCTGCAGCGCATACAGCGGACATGAAGCCGGGACCCAGAACGGACGAGGGCGGATTCAGCAAAGTCCAACGGGTAACGTACTTGGCTAGCCAATCACCGTCCGGGTCCGGATGACTGAAATCGAGGGATGAAGAGATTCGTGTAGACGCACTAGAGAAAGTGTAGGAGAGGACGACGGGTGTGAGCGAAGACGATCGTTCCTAGTCCCACCTGCCATAACGCGCGACGTCTCAAAGTGTACGTGACAGGTCCAAAGGTTCAACGTTGAAGACTCCCAGCCAGACTTCTGTTGTCTCCTGGTCGTCCCTTGACATATCATAGAACCTCACGATGGCCTGTCCTGGAGCCCACACGACGCCTCGCATCTGGACACGAGTGTCCAAGCACCGACCACACCCCTCGACCTCGCACAACGCGACATCTGCATCACGCGCGGTACCGAACAAGCCCGCGCCGCGCACGACCAGTGACCAACGCGTGACACAGACGTGCATCGCCTTCCCCGCCCCGCTCCGTCCCCTCACAGCGGGGTACGCCCTCAGGCCTCCCCGGTACCCATCCAACCAGGCCCGGGTGGGTGGATGCCAACGAGCGCAAGGACAACCTTACCAGGCCCGCGATCTCACCAGCCTGCGCGATCCCCGGCCTCGCCGGCCACCCGGCCGCGGACCATCGCGGCGGGCCGAGCTCGGATGCGGCCACGCACTCGCCTCCACGGTGCGGGACTGGTCCATGAACGCTAAACGCTGAACGCAGGCACGGCGCGACGATTCGTCTGTCGTAGGCTCCGGAGAGACGGCATGCCGCACTGAGCTGCGACGTCCTGCTCGGGCCCAGACAACATGGTTTCCCCCCCAGGGTCGGCGCCCGGCTCTCACCCAAACGCCACCGCAGACGTCTACGCACGTACGTACGTACACCCACCGCACATCCCGGGCCTCCTCAGCCTCTGCGTCGCGCGTTACCCCCTCCACCGTGACCGTTCGGTCCGGTGAGCTGCTCGCACCGGAGCGCGGGCGCCCACAACCTCCTACCACACCAGTCCGCGCCTTCGCCCGAGCCGCTCGGACCCTCAGGCTGAGTGCTGAGGCCGGAGGACTGGCCCTCAGGCACGCACCCGTGCCTCTCCCGATACCCCGGCGGAGGCAAACACGAAGCGAAGGACCACCGTCCGTCCGTCCCACCTCGACCCTGGGCGGTGCTTCCTGCAGAACGGCGCCCCCGGCGGGCGCGAGCGGCTTGGGCGGGAACGCATGCACGCACCTGGACTGCGTGGACGCCCGCCCGCCTCGATCGCACACCGTCCGTCCGCGTTCAACGCGCCAACGACACACCGCCCCGCCTGCGTCCTCGACGCCCCGAGCTCCAAGCAAACGACGCGCGACGCGCGACATCCGACCCTGACCCCGACCCCGCCCCCGCCCCCGGCCCCGACCCGGCGTCCTCGTGGCGCGTTCCCGGCCGAGCCTGAGCCTGACGGACGAGCCTGCACAAGTCAAGGAGCGATGCATCTGTCCGGCTCCGGGAAGCCGCGGACGACGAGCCCGACTTCCCAGCCGTACTCACTCAGCGCCCGCGCGGTCAAAACGAACGCCGACACGGATCCGTGTGTCCATTGGCCTACCCTTCCGCCACATGGCGCAACTTGCACGTACACACACACACACACACACACACACGCGCGCACATATTCGCACGGAGCTCGTCCATCAAACGCACGTCCCAAACTACTCGCTGCGCTGCAATCTACAGCAGGGCTTCATTAGAGTTACACATATGATACATTATGGTACGCGTGCGACTGCCACGCAGCGCTGGTACGGACAGGGACAGAAGCCGCGGCGAGCGCGCGTACATGCTGTATGACAGCAGGCGGGGAGCGACCTCCAAAGTGTGTTGGTATATACGGTAGCACCGGCCACGGCACAGCGCGGATGCGGGGAAGCCAGCGAGGGGCGCCCGGCCCGCTCAAGTCCGAGCGACGACCGCGTCTTCTCCGTCTTCGTCCCCGCCCTCGTCGTCCGTCATCGTCGGCGAGGACACGACGGACGCGGGCGACGGCGCGACCGAGGACAGCGCAGGCACGCTCGCACTGGGAGCGAGCGCAGCAGCAGCGACACTCGGCGGGAGGGGCGCGCGACGGCGCGTCTCCGCGTTCGTGCACGTCCCTTTTTCGAGGTGGTACTTGAGCCCGTTCGGGTTCAGGTACGACTGCAAAGTGCAAGGCAGCGAACGTCAGGAAATGGTAACGTGGCGTGTCAGGCGGCGAACCTTTGTGCATCCGGGGTGCTGATGGGTGCGTATGCGACAGCAAGGCGCGGGGCGGAAACGTGCGGAGAAGGTTCGCGGGGTGCGTGTACGCAGGGCCGGGCGGGGAATCAGAGCATCGACACAAGCGTGCGGGCGGGCAAGGACGACGGGGGTGATGGACACAAACACGATCACACGTCAGCATACGTTCAATAAACACGGCGGAGATGGATTTGAGACCGCGCGCGAGCCCCGTGAGGTGAACTCGTGTCGCACCGCTCGCGGAGCAGACGCGCGCGACGATAGACCGACGCAAGCAGAGGCGCATTCCGGCAGGGAATCGCGCACGGCGATCAAAGAAGGATGTCAGAAGCCTCGTACTCACCGGACACTTGTACATCTTCTCGCGCCCGTCGCGTCGCCTAGGGCCGGAGCCTGAGTGCGGGACAGGGGGGCGCTCAGGTGTGTGCGGGGGCGGACGAGTACGTGCAAGAGGGTCTGTGCGCGGGCGTTGTTTCGCAGTGCGCTGGGGGCCTATACCTGAGCGGGCGATATCTGGTGTACGATTGGACTGGAGATCGTTTTCTGAGAGCGGATTGCCAGCTATACGCGAGCGGTGAGGTGTGGTGGGTGGGGGCGTGCAAGGACGGGGGGGTTGGAAGGTGAAGAGGGCAGGAGGAAGGCAGAGGGGTTCGCCGAGACTAGGGGAGGGATAGCAGGAGGAGAGAGCAGAGGGAGACGGGGCGGAGGGAGGAGAATAGACAAGGTCCGGGAGGTGGTGAAGGTCAGGAACGGGGCGGAGAGGGCCGTGGGCGGAGGAGAAGGGTAGGGAGACTTGCTGGAGGGGCGGGTCGGGTTGGGGGTAGCTGAGGATGTAGCTCGCGTGAGGACCGGCGGGACGTGCGTAGACAGGGCTGGAGTAGATGGGGCGGTTGTCGGCGTCGGGGGGGACAGGGAGGACGTGCTCCTCCTCAAAGTGGTCGATGAGGTGGTGGAGGTCGGGGAGGGTCTGGCCGCAGCATGAGAAGTTGGAGCACTGTTGGGACTGGTAAGCGACGGGTGAGCGGTGGAAGAGGAAGGGACTGACGAAGGAGTGATCGAGGTAAGCGTCCGAGTCAATGTACGAGTCGAAGAGCGCGTCGTTGTCGGACGCGGGCGGGGTGGGCGTCGAGGGCATGAAGCTGTGGTGGTGGACGGAGGAGGGCGGAAGGAGAGTCGGCGTGATAAGTATGAGTGAAGGACACGTCGGGCGAGGGTGGCGGGGGGCGGGGGGCGGGGGGCGGGGGGCGGGGGCGAGAGATATACTGCAAGCGGCGGTGGCTACTCGGAGCGATCTGACACACACTGGTGGAGAACCCACTCCAACATGGCATCTCTCAGACACCGCGGAACGAGCACTGAGTAAGTAGTAGATTGATAGTGCAGTATACAACATGGACGACGGAAAAGCATAGACACGCTCCCGGCCAGCGCTACACTGGACATCAATGCATATATTCGCCCCGACAATTCGAAGACTATGCTCAATAATGAACAGATATTCGCAGCAAAATCATCACGACCATTCGCTGACTATCCCGCGCATAGATGCAGTATTCACTGAATATTCATCGTATTTTACTGCTCTCCAGGGCAGGGACCTGCCCCCTGCTCCCCCGCATGCGCTCTTCCCGCGCCCGCCTCCCTGCTCCCCTGCCCGCACTCGCTTTGATTCAGCTCGCGATACAATGCATGAGCATGCGGCGAGATGTCAGAAGCACATATAGATCATTTTGATTGAGTTCGAAGGTCTCAATCAGTAACTACGGATACCGCCACTGTCACCGATGTCCTGGATCAAGGACACCTACTACTCACATTGTACGATGCCGCGCTTCGGTGTAAGACTTGTTCATGTACATATGTCATATCAAGGTCTACCTGTGGCATGACATTGGGGTAAGCAAACTGGTGAATGCATCATCACAGAGTGAACGAAGACATACCTAGAGTTGACCACTGCCCCGCCGAAGCGATCCTTGCACCCTCACTCTCCCCTGACCTCGTTCAGCGATGAATCAACAAAGCGAGGACGGACCGCCCGCCGCACCCGACGGCCATACACTGCCCAGCTCTCAGATGAGCGGACAGCCGCCAGCCAAACGACCGCGCACGACATCTGCGCGGGATTCTTCTGTGAGCACGATGAGTGCCCCCGCTGGGTCAGCAAACACGTCTCATTTTCAGACCCCCATGTCGCGAGGGTACTTGAACCCGTTCCCCCAAGGCAACCTGGCTGGAGTCATCAACTCGTTGAACAGAGGAGGAATGGCCGGAAGAGGAGGCATACCCAGCGTGAATCGCCCGGTAAACGCGGCATCAGCAAGTGCACCTCGCGGGGGCTTTGCTCAGATGGCTGGACTCGGCGCGCGCATTCCGGGGGTAGCAGGGGCTGGGGTAGGCCTGGAGGGTGTCAGATCTGAACAGGCTAACACATGTGAGTGCTCAAGAAGATGTCCGTGAGTCGCCCCGACTTACATGGTCTCAGCGAGTCTCTCGGCAAAGGCGGTTGGCGACCAGTTCACAGGTCTTCGTGTCCAACTCGAGACCTTGAAGGAACAAATCAAAGATGTGTCAGTTCGACACGATGGCGAGCTCGGACGTCTCACCGAACACGTCAACGTCTTGGCCAATGGTATTGATGGGCTAGCAGCTGATGTTGCAGCTCACAGCGAACATGTTGGCGTTGTCGAAGGCGCACTGCGCGTCGCGCTGGAGCGGCTCGCATTGGCAGAGGGCCGCATCGAGGCACTGGCCGACAACACCAGAGGCATTGGTGCGGCATCCGCGCCGCCCGAGAAGCTAAACCAGAAGCAGAAGAACGCGTTACAGGTGAGTACAACCGAGATGTTAGGCAGTTGGGCACAACACTTACCTAGTGACAGGCTGCCGTTCGTGTGTGCCTGAGAGCCTTCATGGAGATAACGGACAGCGAGGCCCTCCCGCAGCCACTCGCCAATGGCGATTTCTGGGAGGCGACCACAATGGTCAATCCGAGGACGGGTGAAGAGCTTCCATCGCGTCGCCTGCGGCCACGATGGGACAGTTCATGGGCGGACAACGAGGAGGCGTGGCTGCTGGACATCATGCACAGAATCAGGGTCGACAGTAAGGAGTACACAAGTCATGACTTTGGGCTGGCAACACATGAGCACATGAAGAATGCAATCGAGAGCGTCTTCAAAGGCTTCCTGAAGAAATGGGCTAGCCAGAATGCATCAGAGGCGAAGAAGCAGGCGAAGATGCTGCTGGCAAAGAAGAACCAGAGGAAAATGACTGTGAGTTCTATGCGGAGAAGACAACAGAGTCACTCACCCATGGTCACGGCTCACAGAAAGCGAAGGGGCGCCAGGCTGTCGCTGCCACAGGTGTCATTCCTAAACTCCTAGAGCCGCGGTATGCGCACCTGCTGCAGTGGCAGTACACGTCAACGGACGAGTCCGAGTCCGAGGAGGTGAATGGCAGGGTCATAGACTCCGACGATGACGGGCAGCCCGGACAGATCCCAGGGACTTCGGTAGCTCATGAGCGAACAACACGCAAGGTCTGGGTGTCGCATCCACCTGCTTACTTGCCCGAAGAGGTGAGTGTAAACGTTGCAATATTTAGAGTACATCCTGCTCACCTCATGCATAGTCGACCACCTTGAAAAAGGAGGCCCATGTATACCTCGAGCTGGACCGCATTCAGAAGGAGAAGGAGGGTAAGGGGGTGCTCCACATACCGAGGCGTTGCGGTGACCCCCGAGAGCACTCGGAACTCCCATCTCTTTGTGGAGCGACAGTAAATCGTCACCGCATCCCGAGGAGTATGGTACGACCAGAGTGGCTCCTCACTGATAAGGGGAAGGAACAGGACAATGCGGCGTATATGGTGATGGACTGCAGGGAGAATGTGGATGCTAGTGCACAGGCGGACGACGAGGGAGGGGCTCAGGAGGGGAATGAGGGCGAGAACGAGGGAGGAGCTCAGGAGGGGAATGAGGGCGAGAACGAGGGAGCGAACGGCGAAGACGGACAGGCAAGCGACGAGCAGTGATGATCATGGGAGGATCACACGGTGTGAACGTCGTCTGTGGGAACGGATAGCTGGCAGGGGGGAGGTTAGTAATCAGGCGATGTCGAAGCGCTACTCGACGGGTTCATCCATGTCTTGGTCGATCTGATCTGGCTCTTGTCCATCCTTTACCGTGTCAATGACAAGGCATCGTCTACTGCGGCAGGACGAGGGAGACTTACATGACACAAGGACATACTGATCCACAATAGCTTTGTACGATACTGCACCTCTGCGAGTGCAAAATGACCTGAGAGTTTTGTCAAATCTACCGCAAAGGCTGCGCCAAGCCGTTTGCCCTTCCATGTTCCAATCCCAAGGTCGACAGCTCTGTCGGATCAATTATTGTTGCTGTGATCAACAGACACCTGATGATCAAGGCACGTACCTCGAGTGCCAAGGCATTGCACCTGCAAGGTTGCACTGCAGGAACGGTTGCACCACGGCCAGGTTGGCCAATAGGGGCCTTCCAAATGGGTCAGAGTGGGTAATGCGGAGGATATAGTTGATTTTGACAGCTTCATGACTGTTGATGTAGGCGTATTGGTGTGTTTGGCCTCGGTGGGATGTTGAGGCACCATAGCGCTGGCCAGCAAACACTACATGTGAGAATGATGGCACTGCAATGCCGACAAATGCAGAGCCAGGCACATCGCGGCCTGACGTGTCGGGTATCAAGCCAACTCGGTCTTCCCAAAGCCATTGGAGGTAGGTGAAGACGACAGGGTACAATCCCTCACGCTTTAGATTTATTTTGCGAGACTGCCTTGGAAATTGCAGCAGATCTATGGGGAACTGTTGTGAGTCTTGGATCTCCTAAGTAAAATAGAGGCGGACGGTGTATACCGTTTGCACGCGGTGCTGACATGCTGGCCAGCATGGTCAGCAGCGTGCCGCGCTCATTACCCTTATTTTGGCCTTGGAGGCACCGCTCCAGATCTGCGATGGAGTCCAGATCATCACGGGTCGGTGCATTGCCGAGGTTCCGCAAGTGAAGCTTCTACTTCCCGCAATCAGTAAGCTGCAAGTATGCAAGCTTAATCCGACTCACCAAATTGTATATCAAGTGTAATCTTACCCAGCTCCTCATCATTGTTGCCTCAAGCTCACCTGGGCGGCCATTATGCTGTAGCCTTGAGAGAAAGCCATTGAAGCGTTCGTATGGTGATGCTCCTAAACAACACCCAATCGCCGATGTAGAGGGCCGAGCGCCTTTGTAGGGCGAGGCCGTCGCGAGATTCCGTGAGGGGTGCGCGGGTGTACCGCAAAAAGGAGCAGAGCAGGAGGAGGTTAGAGTCGGGGTGCCCTGGCTAGAGGCAATGCGCCGGGGGGTGGGGTGACGTGGCAAAGGCCGAGGGAGAACGCAAGAGTCGCGGGTTTCGCGAGTTGGATTTCGCAGTCTCGCGGAGTCGCTAATCGCAAGTCGCAGTTGCAGTCGCCGTTCGCAGTAAAATCGCAAGGGGTTCGCGGGCGCAGTGTGAGCTCAGTGTTAAGATCCCGAGAAGGGGGAAGGGGGAATCTGAATTGCCCGGCCCTTCGCCGTGTATTTTACAGGCCGAGTCCATAACTAAGTCCATCAATAAATAACACAGAAAGTCCGCGGCCGCGGGGTCTCGCCCGCGAAGAGTCTGGGCCCGCGTCGCGATGTCCCACTATCATGGGACCGCACCTCCGCGCCTCGAATCCGCGAGCGCCCGGAACCAGGCCTGCGATGGCTGGAGATATGTCCTCCATCCTGCCCAAGTCCGTCTGTGGCCTATGTGCATCCGCGGGCGGCGCGCGAGTTTGCGAAAGGAGCAGCGCGGCCGAGAAAGTTCGAGTAGCGTCCGCCGCGAGGATACCGCGAGTCCGCTAAAGCGGCAAATCGGGGCCTAGCGAGGCCCTGGGCGCGTCATCTCCCCCCACTGAAATCCCGACTGTCCTCAGTCGGCATCACTGATGCTGCCGATAATCGCGGGGGTATAAGTGCCGCTCTGTAAAAGGGGGAGTTGCACTGCAACTTCAAGATGCCTGCAATTGACCTGCACAACCTCTCCGACGTTGAAGAGGAGCTCAACGATCTCCGCAGGGAGGCGCACCACCTCGCGATGCACCAACTGGAGGAGCGCGTCACGAACCTGGAGGAGATGTGCCAAGCGCAGACCTATGATCGTCCGGACTGGTACCCGGCCATAAGGGAGGTGATCTTCAGCCTGGTGAGTGCCTGTGGTCCTCATCTGCGCGTCTATGGTGTTGACCTTGCACTCGTAGGAAGCCTGCTCCATTATCGCGCGCGGCGACCGCAGTGTCGCTGCCCTGGTGCGCCGCATAGAGAACGTCCTCGCGGCACAGACCGTCGACAATGGTCTGCGGCCGTACTTCCACCACCGCCTCTTCGCTGTCCACCGCGAAGCCGACCTGCGCACGCTGCGCGCTGCCCTGTCGCGTCTTGAACTACTCCGCGCTCGCGCACAAGCCATCCGCTATACCCTGACTCGCGCGGGACCGGTGTATGTCCTTCAAGGCACTAGGACCGACGAGGCCACATCCGCGGTCGACGCCTTGATCCGCGAGGCTCGCCGCGACCTGGGCGCGCTAGAGGCTGCCCCTGCCGCCCCAACCACTGAGACCGCCGAGTTGGAGGGGAGCCTCATCGCGTCCGTCGAAGGGACCACTTGGTACGGGATGCCGGAGCTCACCGCTTTTGAGGACGGGATGTTCCCACCAGAGTGACTACCGAGGGTGCGCGGTGCGCGCAGGGCTGTCAGGGGAGCACTGTAGGGGCGCGAGGTGATTAGGGGAGGGGGGGGGGCCGGGTAGTGTAGCGCTCTAGAGCCGTAGTTGCGAGACAAGTCTTGAAATCGACGCGATAACAGACCGCGAGGTCGCGAGTAACCGGTACAAAAGCGCGAGGGTGGGGGGAAGGCCCTGCGGACGCGCTACATCAAAGCGCGGCCCTTGTTCGCGCCTTGGAGCCCCCGCGCGAGCGCTGCAAACCCTCGCGCCGTCACGGGACCGCGTCATGGAGCGAGGAAGCAGGGCAGCCAGGCCACACGGAGAGGGCCCCCAATGGGCGCGCGGGACTGTAGATTTCCTCTCGCACCGTCTGGGGTGCCGAGCGACATAGATAACGTTCTCGCAAGGCGATAGGTTGCGAAGACGCCATGGTTTGCCCTACGCCCTGTCGCGAATTCTCTGTCTGCCAGCGCGGACGCGCCGCGACGGCCCTCGCGCAGCAGGCGGACCTCTGCGTGCCCTTGTGAGTGGTCTTCACGGGCGCTCCACCGCTCCGCGCGTCCTTCGCGAGCGCTCTGTCGCCATTTTCGTTGGTCCGCGGGGCCCGGGATCGCCGCTCTTGTAGTGCGCTTCCTGACTTCGCGGTGGCGTCCTGCTGACCCGGAGAGGCTGCCTCTTAGGCTCTGGCCTCCTCTCCTGAGTCTCCTTGGCCTCCTCGTGCTGCCACCCAACTCTGTCCTCTCCTGCTCCTCGCTGCTCGCCTCCCCTCTGCCAACATGTCTGCTGCTGCCGCTCAAGCCCGCACTGCCGCTCGCAAGCGGTTCTTCGACGTCATGGCCACCGAGCCCAGCCACCTCGCGGACCCCTCTGACTGGGAGGTGTTCGCTAAAGACGCCCTTACACAAGTGGTGAGTCGCGAACGATCCCATCGCCTGCGAGCCCGCTGACAGCCAGCTACAGGGCTTGTTCATCAACAACGGCGGCAACGACGCCGTCGCAGATGCCTTCGTCGACCAAGTCGTCGCGGCCACCGTGCACCTCGGCGAGCAGTATGGCGCCGGCGGCGAAGTCGACGAAGGGACCCTGTGGACCAACCCGCTGTACCACGAGGGCTTCCAGCGCCACCGCAAGCTCGCGGCCGCCTCCGCCGCCGCTCCAGTTCCGCCGAGCCCTCCCAAACTGGCTCGCTCAACTCGTTCTCAGGCGGGCGCAACCGCCAGCGCATCCTCGACCCGCACGTCCTCGCGCGCCGCCAGCAAGACGTCCGCCGCGAAGGCCCCCGCCGCGAGCTCCGCCGCAAAGGGGAAAGGTAAGGCCAAGGCCTCCAGTGCCGCCAGCTCAAGCAGGGCGCCTTCTCCTCCTGCCGTCCCACCGGTGAGGAAGAGGGCGCGGTCCACCGCGACGTTCCCGGTCTCATATCCGCCGGGCGCCCAGATGCCCACCCACATGGTGAGTTTGGCTCCTTTCGCCCCTCGCGACTTGTACTGACGATTCTCCGCAGTGCCTCAAGTGCAATGGGAAGGAGGGGTGTGTGTTGCACAAGGGCATGGCCAAGTGCAACCCGTGCTTCTTCCTTCGCGCGGGTTGCTGGTACTCGGAGGCGCCCACCAAGCGTACCTACGAGGCCTGGTACGACAAGCACCGGTTCTCGCGCGGTAAGCCATTTTACTCACGACCGCCCCCACCCACTGACACCTTTTCTGCGCAGCCGATCGGGTCGACAGCTGGGCCATGTACGAGGTGTGCATGGCTCGCGGAATCCGGATCTCCGACATCCCCAACAAGGTCCTCGCGGATGTCGGGGTCACTGCGCGCAGTGGCAAAACCGCCGACCAACGCCCGCCAACCATTCCGCGTCCCGAGTCGCCGTCGCCAGCCGAAGAGTCCCTGCAAGAGTTCGGGGGCGAGTCCCGGCCGCCGCTGCCGCCGAAGAACATTCTCCGCGCCGCGAACTTACCACCGCGCTCTACCGCGGGCTTGGGTGCAAGCTCGCCACGCTCGCTGCGTAGCCAGCGCTCCACCAGCTCCTGGTTTGCGGGTGTCATGGTAAGCCCGTGCCGCTTATTCCGCGATCGCCGCTGACGTCCTCGCCTGCTTCCCTAGATCCCGCCACGCTCGCGGATGGCTTCCGCGAGGACCTCCACTTGCGACTCGCCCACTGCCATGGAGGTCGATGAAGGCCCCCACGATGCGCCGCCTACCACCAGAGAAGAGGACAACGTGTCCGTGAGTGTGTCCGATATCTTCGGCGGTTCCGCCTCATCCTCATCACGCTCCCCCCGGGCACAGGGCCCCAGCGACCACCCGATCTCGCGCGACGCTCCCGTCGACTCGCCGGTCAGCGCGACTGGAACCTCCTCGCGCGATCCACGGCGTTCGAGTCTCCGCCAACCCGCCGCGTCCTCGTCTTCCTTCAGCGGCATCGACCCCGCAGACCTCAGCGAGAACTTGGAGCGCCTCGGCGCGGCTGCACCCTCGGCTCTGGACGCCAACCTCCGCGAGGCGCACACTGGCCTCGTTGTCTCGCTCTCGGTCGAGCAGCGGCAGCATCTCCTTGATGCAGAGGTCCAGACTTTCCGCGAGGAGCTGGAGAAGCACCTGCGCTTCGACCTCCCAGTCGAGCAGGTCTCGGAGCCTCTCAGCTCGCGCCAGGCCGTCGTCGCCTACCACGCGATGAAGTTCGAGCGCGACTGGTGCGCTGCCCGCGCCTTCGCGTACCGCGAGCTCTTCGAGGTCACCTCGCGGCGCATGCAGGCCCTCCTCAAGACCGACTGGCAGGGCGCGGACATCGCCCAGGGGTCGCGAGGCTCGTAGCGAGCTTGTGAAAGTCGCAGGCCGGTAAGTTGCGGACAGTCTTCTCGGTTTTGTAGCGTGTCATGTCTTCTTGGTCCCCTCGCGTCGCACGTGCCTCGCGAGTCTGTAAGAATTAGCACATCGCGGGCTATTTTCTGTACTTGTATCATAAGGCGAGAAATACACGTCCTTGTCCTGAGTCTTAGAGAGTGGATTGAGCAGATCGCAGTGCGATTAAACGAAGGTGGGATTATAATGGAATAGAGACCGGCGAAAGCAGCGATCAATGAAGGTTTAAGTGTGTATAATCTGCAGTAAGGTAAAAGGGAGGGGAGTGGAATGGTAGGGTATATGGGGTATGCGAGGGGCGTGGTCCACACTTGCGCACTGAGTGTCTGCTACTCTTCCGCGGACTCGCTACTGTCCGAGTTGCTATCACCCTCGTCCTGGCGCGTATCCTGTACCACTTCTGGCTCAGGGTCGTCTGTGCCATCGTCGAAGGACTCGGTGAGTTCCGCGAGCCGCTTGCTCGAGATGTCCGCAAAGTTCGCGGGCAGCGGGATTGACTTGCGCGCGAGGTAGGGGATGAGGCGGAAGGCCGCGATCGCGCGGTGTAGCACCGAGCCGTCTAGCTCGCAGAGGACATAGGCACCCCCGCGGTTGCGCGAGACCACAACTAGCGGACCAGTATAGCGAGGTCGCATCTTGCGATTCAGCGACTTCTCGATCTGAGTGTGCCGCATGAGTACCAGTGCTCCTGGTTCAAAGTCGTAGTCGCGGATGGTGTGTGCATGGTCCCTCTCGAACTTCCTTGCGACTTCTAACCATGCGTGGTAGACTCGCGAGTTCAGCTTCGTGAGTTGATCCTGCCTTTTCTGGAGCTCGAGCGCGCGCCGCGCGAGAAGGTCCTCGGTCGAAATCAGGCCCTCCGGTGGCGGCGAGAGGTAGGTCGACTCCGCGATATCCATTGGCAAGACCGGATGGCAGCCCGTAACTGCGAAGTACGGCGAGCACCCCATGCGCTTGCGGACTGTGACTCTCTCCGCCCAAAACGCGTAGTGCGCGTGCCGCGACCATTTCCGCTGATCGCCGCCTGCTGCCTTGAAGAGTACCTGCCGCGTATCGAAGTGAGAGCGCTCCGCGATGCCGTTCGCCTTTGAGTTGTACGGGCTGATCTTGATGTGGTGGAGGTTGAAGCGCTCTTGTAGCCCGCGAACCGCGCTCAGGAAGGCGGAACCGTTGTCGGTGACCAGCTCTACTATTGCACCCCACCGGCAGAGCAGATCCTGAAACAGGAAGTCGCCCAGGGTTTTGTCGTTCTCGACGCGGAGCATCCGCCACTCAGGCCACGTGGAAACCGAGCACCTCGCGACGACGATGAGGTTGAATCCGCCCGAGGCGGGCATCTTCATGGTGTCGATGTACCACTTAACGCAGAGTCCGCCCGGCTTCGCCACCACCGGCGGAATGAGGACCTTGCGGTGCTGTCGCGTCTGGCAAATATGGCACGTCTGCACGTACCAAGTCGCGTCTTCGCCGAGCGTCGGCCACCAGAAACGTTCCGCGATGTGTTGCAGAGTAGCGTAGCGTCCGCGGTGTCCGAGCTCGTCGTGTGCCGCGCGCAGAATGTCCAACCGCTTCCCTCGCCAGACCACCAACTTGTGTGCTCCCTGCGAATCCTTCTTCCAGACGCGGTCGCCGTCGCGGAAGAATCCTTGCGCGTACTTGATGAAGGTCGCATAGTTGGTCTCCTTGACTCCTTCAGGTCGCTGCAGCGTCCTCAGCCATTCCGCGACCTGCTGTAGCTGCTTGTCCGCCTTCCGCGCGTGTTCCGAGTACGGCATCTCGACCTCGCCGTCTGGCTCCTGGATACCCGCCTCGTCCTCCGACGCGAAGTGTACTCTTGCTCTTGTCTTGGCTCGCTGTTCGCGCTCGCTACTCACCTCCCCTCCTTCTCGCACATCCTCCCCCCACTGATATTGTGACCGTCCTCGGTCGCATCCGCGAGCGCGAACAGGTGGATAGGGTCGCGAGTTGCTCGTCGGGCAGAAGAAGGCCGCGGAAGCAGGTGATGCAGGAAGCCGTGTATCCGGTCTATCCAATCCTCGAACTCATCTGGGTCTTCCTCGCTGTCGTCTCCGGGTTGCGCGGGTCGCCGCAGAGCCCATCCGGTCCATGCGAGGTGCCTGGGACGTGCACAAGATTGAAGTGGAAGGTGAGTATCGCGAGGATCCAGCGGTTGATGCTCGCGCTAGGCGCAAGGTCGGGGTTCTTCAGCATTCCGCGGATGTACCGCGCGTCGACCTCCACGACCAAGTTGCGGATTCCGATGAGGTAGAGCTTGGTTGCCTGTAGCGCGCGGAAGAGGCCGTAGAGCTCGAGCTTGGGTTGGAGAACCGCGCCTCGCGGTCGTTGAGGGTGATGGACCCGAAGCGGTTGTAGAAACGTCTCCGCGGGTCTTCTTCGTCGCACTGACAGAGGTGGTAGCCCACCGCGATGTAAGACGTGTCTACCGCGAGGATGACCGGTGCAGGCGACTCGTAGTTAATCGCGCGCAAGGCTGACGACTCCAGGAGAGCCTTCTTGAGGTCCTTCATCGCCGCGATCTGCGCCTCGCCGAACTCGAAGGGGACGTCCTTGCACGTGAGATGCACTAGCGCGTTGGCCCGCCTCGCGAAGTTGCGGATGAAGATGCGCAACACTCCGATCGTACCCAGAAAAGCGCGGACCTCTGATAGGTCCTTGCAAGGCCCCCAGTTCTTGATCGCGGAAACTCGCGAGTCGTCGGGGAGACGTCCCTCTGGGGTGCAGCGGTGTCCAACCACCATAATCTCGCGAGCGCACAGGATAGACTTAGTGCCTGAGAAGGTCCCGCCCGCGTACTTCATCCGCTGCACAACGCGATTGATGTTCTGGAAGTGCTCCCAGACGAAACGTTGGATGCCAGGGTTCTCGCGGAGGGTCTGGTACACTCCGCTCTCGTCGCGGTAGTCGGTCTCGGGTCCCTTGCAGGGCACGTCGTCGATGTAGGGGACGGTGAGCTCGGGGATTTCCGACCGCAGGATATAGGTGACGTCCTCATGGAAGATAGGAACGGAATTCGACCATCCCATTGGCAACGTACAGTGACGCAGGGCTCCAAAGGGGGTCTGGAAGGTTGTGAGGTCTCGCGAGGACTCCGCGATGAGCCGCTCATCATAGCCGACGTAGAGATCGAAGATAGCGCCGCAAGGTCGACCGCCAAACTGTTCCGCGAGGTAGTCGGGAGTGGGTGGGACACCAGAGTGTTGGATGGTTACGCGGTTCAGCGGCTCGAGGCTGTGGACTATGCGCAGCGACTTGCCGTCCTTCTTGAGCACGCAAAACCACCGCGAGTGGTAGGAGGAGTTGGAGGGTTCATAGACACCCGCCGCGATCTTCTTTTTGAGCATCGCGCAAACCTCCTTGTAGAGGCCTGGCGGAATAGGGATGTTCTTCTCCACCCAGGGTGTGTGCGGCAGCACCGGGAACTCGACTGGCGGAAAGTACTCGGGCTTGAAGCAGCCACGCTCCGCGTCACTCCAGGCGAACGCGTCGTTATGCAGACTGATAAAGTGGTGGAGTAGCTTGCGTTCCTCTGGCCAGAGGAAGTCGCCGCCGTGCGCCCGGTCCATCGCGAGCTGTCGTTCCGCGGTGTACCTTCCTGTCGGGACGAACGGAGGGGGTCGTGGAGTAAGTCGCGGCATATTCGCGAGGGGATCGCCCGTGATGTTGCGCTCGATGCGGAACTTTTCCGGCAAGTCCCCAGCACCGCGCGGACCTTCTGTGCGACGGGCTTGTACTTCTTCTTGGCCTGGATGAAGGTGCTGACTGCCTCTTCTTGCTCCACCTCCACGTACGCTGATTCCGCGGGCGAGTCGTCCGCGAGTCGCGAGTCCACGGCTGACTGCCAGAGTAGCCGCGTGCCGTCTTCTGCGCGAACGGCTAGAGTGCTCACCGCGAGAGGTGAAGCTCGCGGTTGGGTATAGAACTCGCCGGGTTGGGCCGACGACATTCGCGCTTCAGCGCGAGCGGGGTATCGAGAAGCAGAGGCAGAGAGAGAGAGGCCAGGAGATAGGAATGGGGTCGGTTCGCTTTCTAGGTTTTCGCGGAAACTTTTCGAGATGGTCGCTAGAGAAATCGAATCGCAGACAGAGAGATAAAGGGCAGAGAGAGAGAGAGACTGGTCTGAGACGGTGGTATAGGTGCAGATGCTCGGTACGCGGCCGTCCCATTCTAGTAGCACCGCGATTTCTTCGCTATCGCAGTCAAGCAGACTCGGTACGTGCGAGGAGGTGGGGAGGTCGGTCACGAAATCGAGCTTTTCCTCGCGGATTGGTGGGGATGGTCGCGATTTGGCCGGTATTCGGGCAGCGGATAGTGATGGTCTGCTCCTCGTTCGCGAAGTTCTTCACCACACTCTTGGTCAAGACATCGAAGGGCCGCCCGAGTAGCATGTTGTACGTGGCGTTGCGGATGACGTGGACCTGGAGGTAAAGCACAATGTCCGCGATGCAAAAGGGCACGTTCCGCACCAGGCCTAGTGACTTGTCGACTTCTCCATTCGCGGACTGCATGTTGAGGCGAATCGTGGGGTCGTACGCCAGCCCTAGTGCATGACAGACGTTCTCGGACATCGCGATGATCATGCAACCCGGGTCCACAATCGCTTCGACGTACTCTTTGTTGTCAACCAGGCCCATGATCGACCGCAGTGCGTGGGACTCGCGAGCTACGCTGAGAGGAGCAGGCTCCGCGGAAGGGGCAACATTACGCAGGTACACCTCGTATAGGTCCGGGACGACCAGACCACCAGGCTCTAGTGGCTGGCCACTGCAGGAGACGTCCTCCGCGAGGTATTCCGCGTAGTCGTCTACTCCCATGTAGCCCACCGACCGCTGCGCGTTTGGAACGCGCTTAGGCGTGACCGCCTTGCGGTACTTCGTGCGTAGCTCAGGCGAGATAGAGAGGAGCTCCTCGGGGGACAGTGTGATGACCGGTGCCTTCATGGTGCGCGCGAAGATAGCCTCCGCAATCTTCGGGTCGTAGATTGGTACTTGGTTCTTGTAGGCCCCCTTGCGATCCGCGTCTTTGGCCTTTGGCGGTGGTGCTGCAAAGTTCCGCGCCATCGGAGGCGCGTACACCGCGTCGCGAGCCTTGGCGAAAGGGTGCTCGGGTCCGGCCAACGCGGGGTGGTCCTCCTGCCGCCGGAACAGTGTAGGGGAGCGGTTCTCCACGCGCGACTCGCTAGAGCCCGCGTTTGCCGTCTTGACCGTAGCGTCCTGTACTACCCGCCCTGGTCCTCGCTTGTCACGCTGTGCTGCGTTCGGCTCGGGGGGTCCTCGGGAGGAGCCGCGAGGTGGGAACGCCTGGGAGGGCCTCGACGGTCCTGCGGAAGGCTTGCGAGATCGCAGTGCCTGTTCACGACCTTGGCTCGGTTCACGTCGCGGGTAGGAGGGGGTCTGGAAGCGGGCCTGACCAGGACGGCGGTCTGAAGAGCGACCTCGGTTTTGCCGCGGAGGAGACGGAAGTCGCGCGCGAGGGCCGTGGAAGGGCGGTATCTCCACACCGTCAAATCGGCCAAAACTCTGCCGCAATGCGAAGATCTCGTGTTCGAGGTGCACTATGCGGTCCGCGGCATCCAACTGGTACGAGGCCACCGTTGGGTAGTCCGGTGAGACCGAGAGAATCATCTGCGCGGCCTGCCCTGTGGGAGGCGGTGCGAGCAAAGAGTTGGGGTAGCGACGGTGCCACTCGTAGACCCTGTCGCGCATTGTCACACCCTCGAAGCCTGGCAGGTAGCGAGGGACAAAACTGCCGTTGGGCAGGACGACGCGGCCATCTGGGGCCCGCGAGATACGTCCGGCGTGCACGTCTTCCTCGATGAAGGGGCAGTTGCGCATGAGACAGCCTGGGTTCCCGCAGTAGTGGCAGAAGTTTCCGCTCTCCTGCTGGTAGCGCTGTCCTGCTGGCGGATAGTTGGGCTGGAACCGCTGCTGGAAACCCGCTGCGTTCTGCTGGGGAGGAGGTCCGCGGTTCGCGGCGTTCGTGAGGGGGTTAGCGCCCCCTTCGCCCACAGTCTGTGCCAAAAGCCGGAGTAACGGCCCTAGATCCTCGACCTTGACCGTTGCGGGGTTGGAGCCTCCTGCTGCGGGCGATGTCGCTGACCTCGCGGCCGGTGTCGCGAGAGTTCCATGAAGCACAAACGCGGCCCCGTCGTAGATCTCCTTGGCGGGATATGGGTCGTCGGGGTAGTGGTCCGGGTTCTTCAACTGCAGGCGTTGTGATACCTGTTCCAGCAGTGGCGCCCGAATACCGTGAATAAAGTAGCGAGACTGCTCCGACTCTGAGAGGCGGTTGCGGCCGATGAGATAGGTAGTCATCGCGAGGAACTCGCGGTAGTAACTGGACAGTTCGCCGATGCTCATGATGGGGCTGGCCGCTCTGGCCGCGACGAGTGCCTCGACATCTGCGACGGAGAATTTGCGCGCTTCGCCCATGCCCGGGTAGAGCGCAAGGATATCCGCCTTGAAGTCCTCGTAGGCCTTGTCGCCCGCTGTGTAGGAGGGCAGACTCTCGCAGAGCTCGCTGTCATCGATGGGGAGGTACCGTGTGACCCACCACTTCTTCGCGGCATCGGTCTCGATGCCCGCGATGTCAAAAAGTGTCTCGAGATCTTGGAAGAAGCGCCGGAGGGTGCGCGGTTGTGCGGGATCGAAGACAGGTGCGCTCGAATGTCGCGGAGCTGGCATCGTGGGGCGTCGCTCCGCAGGGTAAGCGTGTGCGAGGGGAGGCTCGTCATTGCGGTCCGTCATTGTGGGGGGACTATGTTCACGCGAAACGGGAGGCTCTGGTTGCGTTGAACGCGGTGGAGAAGACAACGTACTCTGTGTGGGAGACACGTCGACTGGAGAGAGGTTTGTGTGGGGAATCCGCGGACTAGCGAGTGGGGTGGAGAAGAATGAGAAGGAGTCTTCCGCCGCGATGGGGGAAGGGAGGGGTGGCTGTTGTTGCTGTTGCGAGGGAGGGTCCGCTGGCGAGGCTACTATCCGCAGAGCCGTCTCGCGGATCCAGTCACAGCGCGAGGGATCTTCTTCAACAAGGACGCGGCTACGCTCGAGAAGCGCGAGGACTGGGTCGAGTACCACAGCGAGTTGTTCGCGATTCAGGTAGTTCGTGAGTTGGCGGTACGCCTGGGTGAACTTCCCAACGATGAATTCTTCTGCAAGAGACAGTTGTATTGAGCGGGAACGTGCTCGGGGAGGAATCGTGAAAAGAGACGGCGCGGCAGCCGTCTAGCTAGGAGGAAGCCGACTGTGAGATGGTTGCTCACTCCCCTGCGGTGGTCACCAAAATGATGCTCCTAAACAACACCCAATTGCCGACGTAGAGGGCCGAGCGCCTTTGTAGGGCGAGGCCGTCGCGAGATTCCGTGAGGGGTGCGCGGGTGTACCGCAAAAAGAAGCGGAGTAGGAGGAGGTTAGAGTCGGGGTGCCCTGGCTAGAGGCAATGCACCGGGGGGGTGGGGTGACGTGGCAAAGGCCGAGGGAGAACGCAAGAGTCGCGGATTTCGCGAGTTGGATTTCGCAGTCTCGCGGAGTTGCAAATCGCAAGTCGCAGTTGCAGTCGCCGTTCGCAGTAAAATCGCAAGGAGTTCGCAGGCGCAGTGTAAGCTCAGTGTTGAGATCCCGAGAAGGGGGAAGGGGGAATCTGAATTGCCCGGCGCTTCGCCGTGTATTTTACAGGCCGAGTCCATAACTAAGTCCATCAATAAATAACACAGAAAGTCCGCGGCCGCGGGGTCTCGCCCGCGAAGAGTCTGGGCCCGCGTCGCGATGTCCCACTATCACGGGACCGCGCCTCCGCGCCTCGAATCCGCGAGCGCCCGGAATCAGGCCCGCGATGGCCGGAGATATGTCCTCCGTCCTGCCCAAGTCCGTCCGTGGCCTATGTGCATCCGCGGGCGGCGCACGAGTTTGCGAAAGGAGCAGCGTGGCCGAGAAGGTTCGAGTAGCATCCGCCACGAGGATACCGCGAGTCCGCTAAAGCGGCAAATCGGGGCCTAGTGAGGCCCTGGGCGCGTCACCGCACGCACGATGCTATTTGAGTCGAACCTCCCCATCAAACTCTGGCCCGAGGCCGTCAACTACGCAATCTACATCAAGAACCGCTCTCCGACACGCGCGCTGCCTGACAAGACTCCGTACGAGGCGTTCTGGGGACGCAAGCCTAACATCTTGCAACTTCACACCTTCGGCGCGACCTGCTGGGTCCTGCACCAGGACGGCCCGCTCAACAAACTCGCACGCAAGTCACGCCCATGCCGCTTCCTTGGACTCTCCGAAGAATCCCGCGCCTATCGCATTTATAACCCTGCAACTCGTCAAGTCATCACCTCCCGCAATGTCATATTCGACCGCACTGGCTACAAGTTCAAGGGGGAGATCCCTCATGCGCCCCCTCTGTCGGTTGAAGGGGAGGACGACAATCAGCAACCGCCTGAGGGTGCGACCTCTCAAGACACCGCCGACATCCCCGTTCCCACAACTCCAGCCGCCAAAACCTCTCCATCAACCCCTGGCGCCCCCATCAAGCCATCTCCATCCCAGATCCCCGTCTACTCTCGAAGCACACGACGCGCTGGCGCCACGACGGACTACCGAAAACTCAATAACCCCGACGCACGCAAGCCAGCGCCCCGCTTTCAACCTCTCACTCCCGCTTCCGACCCATCCGCAGCCAACACCGCATCCGCTGAGCTCGCGCTCGAAGACGAACCCAACTGCATTCTCATTGCGAACGCCAACGACGACCCGCAGTCCCTCGCGGAAGCCCAGGCGCGGCCTGACTGGCCCGAATGGAAGGCCGCGATGGATCGCGAAATTGAGCAACTCGAGCGCCTCGGCATGTACGAGCTCACACCCTGCCCACCCGATCGCAAACCGATTGGATGCAAATGGGTCTTTCGCATCAAGCGCGACGCGGACGGACGCATCGTCAAGTACAAGGCACGGCTTGTCGCACAAGGTTTTTCGCAGATTCCAGGTGTCGACTATATCGAAACTTTCGCACCGGTTGTCTGCCTCGAGACGCTGCGCACACTCCTCGCGCTCGCCACCATCCTCGACCTGGACGTTCAAGTAGCCGACATTGTCGGTGCCTACCTCAACGGCCATCTGCGCGAGGAGCTGTACATGTGACAACCGCCTCTGTACGAGAACGGCTGCTCCGACGTCTGCCGCCTCCGCCGCACGCTGTACGGACTAAAGCAGTCCAGACGCGAGTGGAATATTGAGCTCGACAGTGCGTTCAAGACACTCGGCTTCACACAACTCAATTCGGACCAGTGCGTGTATCTGCGCACACGCAACGCTGACATCGCCATCGTAGCCGTCTACGTCGATGACATGACCATGCTCACGTCTTCAGCGCTGGCGACCGCTACGCTCAAGCACGAACTTGCCGCACATTTCAAGCTCTCCGATCTCGGCCTGATCCGTCAAGTCGTAGGCCTCGAAGTCAAACGCGATCGCGACGCCGGCACCCTAACCCTCCGCCAATTGCAATACATCGACCGGATCCTCGAGCGTTTCGGCATGACCAATGCGAACCCTGTCGACACCCCACTCGACATCAACGTCCGCCTCCGTGCCAACACCGGCCCCGAAGACCCGGAGCTTCGCGCAATGCACCAAGCCATCGTGGGATCGCTCATGTACGCTGCGCTGGGAACCTGTCCCGATATTGCTCACACTGTCCAACAGCTCAGTCAGTACTCGAGCAACCCAACGTGCGAGCATCTCACTGCCACCAAGCGCGTCCTCCGGTACCTGAAAGGCACACGCAACCTCGGCATCGTCTACCGCCGGGACCGCGCCTCGACCACTACACCCGAGCCTATTGGCTACTCCGACGCGGATTGGGGAAACAACCTCGACGACCGACGCTCGATCTCCGGCCAGATCTTCCTCCTTGCCGGCGGCCCGATCTCTTGGTCCTCGCGCAAGCAACGCACCGTCGCGAAGTCCTCGATGGAGGCCGAATACATGGCGGCGAGCCTCGCGACCTCCGAAATCGCGTGGCTGCGCGCCCTCCTCACGGAACTCGGCTTCGCGCCTCCCAGACCGACCGCGCTCTTCGTCGACAACCAGAGCGCGATTGCGTCTGTGAATGCCCAAGTCTCGCACGCTCGCACCAAGCACATCGACATCCACTATCATTTCGTACGCGAGCGCGTCGCTTCTCACGAAGTGGCGGTCATCCACTGCCCTTCCGAAGACAACCTCGCGGACGCCCTCACGAAGGCTCTCCCTTGGCCGCGCTTCCAGGCGCTTGTGTCCCGCATGGGCATGGTCGCCTGACGCACGGCGTCGAGGGGGAGTGTCGGAATGTGCGCGCCGCCGTGCGTGGCGCGTGCCGCCTCGGGAATGCGCCTCTGTGCGCCACTTACAATACTCAACGCCTGGAAGGTCTGCCCCACCGTAGATAGAATGTCTGCGAACAGTTTACTTGTATGGTAGTCGTACGGTAGTATAAATACACGCGCGCGAGCCCCCGCTCGCTGTCCGCTGTTCACACTCTCACACGCGTGCTTAAATTCTCACAGTCGAGCTTAAGACTGTCCGCGATCTTGAGTATACACTCATAGAGATTGGTGCACGGGTTGTGGTGTGCCTCCAGGATTTTATGTCCTGTGATAGTAATCGTAGCACCATGAGCAACAGAGCCCTTGGGCAGCCTGTTGAAGATGGTCATCTTCCCATCTCCTTGGAAGATGGAATAACCTTGCCGCTCAATGGTACCAGTGGAGAAGAGTCGCGACACTGCTTTAGGGACATAGCAGACATTAGGTAGCATTATCTTCCACTTGACACCATCAATGTACATCTCAGCTTTAATGGTACCCTCGCCAACACCAAGTACAGAGCTCCCGCTTCCAGCAGTGCTGAAGACAATGGGGTTGGTATACACGTGATATGTAGCAAAATCTGCGAGGTTCCAGGTGACATGCTGAGAGGCTCCTGAATCCATAAGCCAACAAGTAGGGATCACACCAGCAGCATTAGCCGCACGATAGAAAGAAGCGTGCATTGAGGCGTCCTCAGAGGAGGAGGCGCCTGCAGACTCGACTACAAGTACATTGGCAGCGGGAGCGACGATCTGAGCGGTATTGGTAGTGTCCTTTTCCTTCCCCTTGTCCTTCTTCTTCCCACCATTGCCCTTGCCTTTGGGACGTAGTTCGGGGTGCTTCTTGTAGCAAGTGGACTTGTGGTGAGTCGCACTACCACAGTGGGTGCAAGGACCCTTTGGCTTAGGCTGCGTCTTGGAGACGCGGGAGGCGGACTGTCCAGACTTGCGCATGGACTCCTCAGCAAGGGACTTCACGAGGATAACATTGACGGTGAGATTCTCAAGTTCCGTTGTCGCCATAAGCACAGAGATCATGGACCGGTAGGACTCCGGGACCTTGGACAGGAGGATGAGGGCCTGGATCGTCTCCTCAAGCTTGATCCCATTGGAGGAGATCTCGCGGAGGCGGGTGACGATCTTGCTCGACTGGTCCTGAATGGACTTCTGGTCCGACATACAACCTTCACTAATGAGGGCTTCAATGAGGCCCCAGACGTGCGCACTGTTTGGTTTCCCAAACCCGGCTTGCAGCGTGTCCCACATCTGCTTGGCAGTAGCAGTTGCGCCATCAGTGGATGCAGCGGAATCCAGGATGTAGTGGAAGCTAGGCGCGGTTCGTATGTAGATGAGACCAGCAGCCTTGTTGTTTTGCTTCCTCCACTCCTTAGTGGCTTCCGCATTAGCAGCGGCAGGTGGAGAGCCTGAGATGGC
The DNA here is from genome assembly GCA_022606155.1 of Trametes elegans. Classification (NCBI taxonomy): domain Eukaryota; kingdom Fungi; phylum Basidiomycota; class Agaricomycetes; order Polyporales; family Polyporaceae; genus Trametes; species Trametes elegans. The sequence continues at coordinate 622,681 of JABYQO010000014.1, read as the reverse complement.
ATCCCAGCAGTCGGCAAACATGAGGTAACCCTTCATCTTCGCGGCCCAGTCCGCATACTGAGCGGCGGAAGAGAGAGCAGGAACAGATTCTGGTTTGATGTCCCACATGACAAGGAGAACGAACTCGGGGGAATTGGTGAAGTCTTCGCTGAAGTCTAGATCAAATGGAGTTGGAGAGGGCGAGAGCGAAGAGACTTCAGAATCTGGGAGAGGAACAGTTGTAGGAGACGGGGGAGCAGACTGAGGGAGCGGAACATGATGTGCGACTTGATACGGATGAGTAGGGACAGCCCAATCAGGAATGCGCCTTGGTCGAGTATTACAATTTGGGCAGGGCTGTACGAAGCACGGATAGTAGAGGCCGCGATCCTGGTAGTAGTGATAGTCTTCCTCTTCGGCTGGGTCGTATACGTGGTTTAGACCAGAACAGTCGTCGAGGCCGTGGGAGGAGTCAGAAGAAGAGCCATTAAGGTCTGTATCAACTTCCTCCTCAGAATCTAGGACCAGGGGTTCCGCAGTTGTGGGCTTCAAAGTGGTTCAGGGAAGTGCGATGATTGACTTGCTGTGTGCACGGAAAGAGAGATATGAACATTTGTTCAGGTGCACCAGGAATCCAGGCAGCCGATATGCCCGAAGACCCAGGTAGATGTCGCCAACTGTGCCCAAGAAAGCTAGTAGGTACGTATGGCTATCCGATGCAAAAAGCTATAGTAAGGAGGGTCCGAACGGTTGTCCTCTGGTCCAAAGCTCAGAAAGAGCCCGGCTACAACAACTGGCAGCTGCAAGTGCAGGGCCTGGTTGAAGTATATATGAAGAAAGGCCTGACTACAAAAGGCCTGTGTAGCTAGGTGCATGCGAGTACGTAGGGCTAGTAAAAGCACTCAGGGCTGCGTCATGAGTGCAGAAATGTCCCCCTGGTAGCAGTGTCAGCGGGCACAGTCAAGAGGTTAGGAAGATGGAGGAGGGTGTGCACAAACCAGCGAGGTCAACGAAGCAAGGGTACGTGCGCGGTGTCGACGATAAGGAGCAACCGGTTAGAGCGCAGGGCTCATAACCTGATGAACTCAACCTGAGAAGGCTGTAAGCCGCACTGTAAGCCACACAAAGAGAGGTCTTCAGTCTGTGAGAGAACGACTATGATTGCATAGTACTGTACCTGTAAGCCACACAAAGAGAGGCTACAAGTACTAGTAAGTAAACATGTAGGAACACATAGGTAATGTGGGACTTACTCTTCAGTCTGTGAGAGAACGACTGAAGAGCAGGAGCCTGCAGAGTCCTCCTTATATACTACTGAGGGAGGACAATGAATAAGCATAGAGAAGAGATCATATGACTGTCCAGAGGACGCTGACTGAGCGAGGATAGGACGATGAGTAAGAATGAGGCATGTGATGTCCATGGATGAGTAACACTAAGCTCCAGACAGGTCTAGAATAGTCAGGAGCATCGTAGAACGTACCAGAACCATAGGTCGGGATGGCAGGATGCCAAGTAAGCACAGAACAAAAAGAATGTACGTATATGGTAAGTAGGAAAGTCCATGCCAGCGTATCATAGACGCATGGCCACTAGCACTGCCACTCCCGGTCCGGCACAGCCGTAGACACGGAAGTTCAACAGCTTCAACTTGCCATTGATCGTGGCTTGGTGCTCAATGCAATGGATGCTCAATGGGAGATTACTCCACACGCCAGTGCTCGAACAGTGCGCAGATGGCTAGCAGAGATTGGGCTGCCTGGACGGGTGCAACAGTGGAAGCCACTTCTCAAAAAGTCACATTTGGTGCAGCGCAAAGTTTGGACGAGGGATGTGAAGGATTGGGGGGTTAAGGAGTGGCAGCTGGTTGTCTTCTCAGATGAGTCCCAGTTTGACCTCTTTCCCACCAGTGGACGGCAATGGTGTCGAAGAAGAAAAGGCGAGGCACACTACCCCAGAAACACCATTCCCCATGTTCCAGCGGGGGGAGGAAAAGTCACTGTCTGGGGGTGCATCACCTCCCGCGGAGTAGGATGCCTTCACCACATCAATGGGACCATGGATGCCAAGATGTACTGCAACATCCTTGAGGAGTCCCTCTTGGGTACACTTTGCAACCATCATCTCAGCCCAAGGACCATCATTTTCCAACATGACAATGACCCAAAGCACAAGTCTCACCTTGTTCAAGAGTGGCTTGAAAAGCAAAACATCCTCATTCTTCCTTGGCCATCCTCCTCCCCTGACTTCAACATTATTGAAAATGTTTGGGCACACATCAAGAGGCATCTCGAGGGGTATCAACCCTGTCCGCGCAATGTAGAGGCATTATGGCAGGTTGTACAGAAGTTGTGGTACAAGATTGATATCTCCTTCATTCAGGCACTTTATGATTCCATGCCTGGGTGGGTGAAGACAGTGAAGGGGAGGAAGGGTCGTAATGGGGATTCATAGAGTTGTTGTGTTTTTTTCCCTCTGGAATAGTCATTCATTTGATGTGTTTCTAAAGATGTCCACCAATTATAGCACATTACTTTGCAAAACTAAATCACCAGCCATTGGAATTCACTGTACAGAAATAACAGAAGATGTACTACATTTACCAAGAATCAGTGTTGGAAGCAAGCCACATTTGTGTGAGCTACAGGGTGTTTTTCTCCAAAGATGGCAAGTGGTGCGTTGTTTTTGGCCGTGATTGTATAACAAACCTCACACGCTCTGGGATCCCATATCCTGAGGTCCCATATCCCACTCCCTCCCTCACGCTACATTCTCCCTCCCTCTCAAAATCTGCACTAAATGTCACTCCACGCCGAGGTACCCCATTCTAATGGCTACCAACTGCTGTGGCACTATGGATGTCGTTGGAGCATGCCAAATGCGCTTATCCTAGCCCGCAACGTAAAGGCGAAGGGAATTGTAGCGAGGCCTCCTATTCCCGACGTCAACATTGATGCCGACATTGATACCGACAAGCTCTATGGGAATGAAGAAGTCAACACAGAGCTTGAACACTTCAGCGCTTTGTTCTCTTGGGGCCTACAATTCCTGAAAAGTGAACTTGGACATCCGATCACAGACGAACGAGTCCAGAAGGTGGCGTTCACTGGCCTCAGCGGCAGAGACTACATGACAACAAAGATGATTGCATTCGCGAGTGACCGCGGGTGGTCTGTACAGGACCTCAACAAAGAGCGCTACATCCGTCATTGGCACAACCCAGAAAGACAACTTGCTAGAGCGTCCTACCTCCTTGACGAAGAGCCCCGATGGTACATCAAAGTCGACGACTCATGGGAACGCGGTATGCACTTGCACTTACAACTGGAAACTGGGGAACTTCAGAAAACGACCAAGATGCCTTGGCCCCCGCTCCCGATAGTAAGTAAATCACAGTGTCAAGAGTCGAGCGAGGACAATGTAGAGTGGTGAACGTGGATAGCGAGAGCGTCGCACATCCGTCTGTATTTATACTGAACCTAATACATAGTCTAGATAATTCTATTCTACTGAGTAAGGAGCGGAAAGCATTCTGGGCGCGCCTCTGTCAGCGCGCCATTGCCAAAGTCGGAAGCACCGACACACCGGGGGCTATTAGCAAGCTCGACGGCGCATCGTGCACTCCGACACTCCCCCTCGACGTCGAGCTTCAAGAGCGCATGCCCATGCGTGTGATGAGCGATTGATGGCGCGGATGGGGGAGCGCCTTTGTGAGCGCGTCGGCGAGATTGTCCTCGGACGGGCAGTGGCTGACCAGCACCTCGTTAGAGGTGATCCACTCCTGTATGTAGTGATAATGAATGTCGATATGTTTAGTGTGTGTGTGCGATGTCTGGGCATTTGCGGACACAATTGCACTTTGATTGTCGACATAGAGCGGGGTCGGTCCGGTCGGTGGGAAGCCGAGCTCGGAGAGGAGGGTGTGGAGCCATGCGGCTTCGGACGAGGCAGCGCTTGCGGCCATATATTCAGCCTCCATCGAGGACTTCGTGACGGTGTGTTGCTTCTACGAGGACCAAGTGATGGGTGCACCGGCCAGAAGGAAAACCTGTCCAGAAATGGACTTGTGGTCGTCCAAGTCATTGGCCCAATCGGCATCAGAGAAACCGAGGGGCTCGAGTTGATGGTTGGTGCGCGCATCCGCATGGTACACGAGTCCAAGCGTCTGGGTTGCCTTGAGATAGCGAAAGACTCGCTTGGCGGCCGTGACGTGCATAGTACTCAGGTTGCTAGAGTACTGGCTCAGCTGCTGGACAGCATGAGCGATGTCTGGGCGTGTACCGAGGGATGCGTACATCAAGGAGCCTACCATGGCTTGGTAGAGCGCTTTGGTGTCCAGGTCCTTGGGTCCATCGTTGGCACGGAGTCGCACGTTCGCATCGAGAGGAGTGTCGACCGGGTTTGCGTTGGACAGGCCAAAACGGGCAAGAATCCGGTCGATGTACTGCGACTGGCACAGCGTGAGGATGCCGGCTTCGCGGTCACATGCAATCTCAAGGCCAACGAGTTGTCGTGCTTTGCCAAGCTTGCTGACTTCAAAGTACTGGCTGAGTTCGTTGTATAGCTTGTCATTGTCTTCTCGTGTAGTGGCTAGTGTGATCATGTCGTCAACGTGAACACCTACAATTCAGATCTTGGACTGGGCATGTCGGACATAGATGCACAGGTCGGAGACAAGACGTGTGAACCCAAGCTTGCTGAACTTGTCGTCAAGTTCTGAGTTCCACTCGCGGCTGGACTGTTTTAGGCCATAGAGTGTGCAACGAAGTCGGCACGCTTCCGGTGTTCCATTCTTGTACATGGGTGGTTGCCGCATGTAAATCTCCTCGCGCAGTTGGCCATTGAGGTACGCGCCAACTACATCGATGACTTGCATGTCTAGATCTAGCTGTGTGCCAAGAGCAAGGAGAGTCCGGATGGATTCAAGTCAGGCTACCGGGGCGAAGGTTTCGACGTAGTCGACGCCAGGGATCTGTGAGAATCCTTGCACAACCAATCACGCCTTGTATTTCGTGATGCGGCCGTCAGAGTTGCGCTTCAAGCGGAAGACCCATTTGCAGCCAATGGGCTTTCGATCTGGCGGACATGGCATCAGCTCGTATGTGCCAAGGTGCTCGAGTTGGGCGATCTCACAGTCCATCGCAGACTTCCACTCGGGCCAGTCCTGGCGCGATTGAGCGTCTGCGAGGGACTGTGGGTCATCATTTGCGTTGACGAGCAATGCGAAGTCTTCATCATCGTCTTCGAGGGCAATGTGGGATGTGTCGGGCATGACGTGCTCCCATCCGGAGGGCGCACGTTGTGCGGAAGGGTTGTTGATTGGGCGGTATGCAGCTGGGCGTCCTTGCACGATAGCGTGGTAGTCTGGGCGTCCATTTTTGGCAAATTGGTCCGCTTGGCGTGTGCTCGTGCGGAGAGGAATCCGGGAGGGGGACAGCTTGTTTTGGGAAGGCACAGGCACAGGCACCACCGGGACGCCCGTCGGATCAGCCACAGGTGGCTGCTGGATCACCTGCTCCCCCTCAGCCGCCGGAGGCGTGTCAACGGACAGGACGGAGTCCTCGGACTCCCCCTTAGCAAATACCATGTTGCGTGAAGTCGAAACTTGACGAGTCTCGGGGTTGTAGTAGCGGTAGGCCCGTGATTCCTCCGAAAAACCAACAAACTTGCAAGGTTTCGATTTGCGGGCAAGTTTGTGTACATGGGTGTCTTGCCGCAGCACCCAGCAGTCTGTCCCAAACTCGCGAAGGTGCGAGACGTCGGGCTTGCGGCCCCAGAACGCCTCAAACAGGGTCTTGCCGGGTATGGTGCACGTCGGGGACCGGTTGACGAGGTAGACGGTGTAGGAAATGGCCTCGGGCCACAAGAACAGGGGTAGGTCATGTTCGAAGATCAGCGCTCATGCCGCATTGAGAATGGTGAGGAAGCCGCACTTGGCTATCCCGTTCTGGGCAGAGGAGTGCAGCATGGTGAGCTCGAAGTGGATTCCGTGGGACCGGAGGAATCGTTTCACGTCTTTGTTAACAAATTCCTTTCCATCTTCAAAACGGACAGCCTTCATGCGCTTGTCTACCTGGTTCTTGAGGAACGCGTGGTAGGACTGCACAAAGTGCTGCTGCTGCTGCTTGTCCTTGGAGAAGTAGCGGATGCGATGGCGGGTGTAGATGTCAGTGAACATGGTGAAATAGAGTTCACCACGTATACCTTTTATGTGTGCGGGGCCCCACATGTCGATCACAGTCATGTCTCCGATGTCGTGGTATTGCGTGAGAGACTTTTGGGGGAACGGTTGGACATGTTGCTTAGCCTGGACGCACGTGGTGCACTGGCTGCTTGCAGGGACGGACTCGTTGACGGCCATGCCTGTGACAAGGCCACGCCGGACGAGTAAGCGGAGGTAGTCGTGATTCAGGTGGGCGAACACATGGTGCCACTCGTCCCACGTGCGCCGCTCAAGGGCGGTGAATATACATTCGGGGCCGGACTCGACAGAGAGTAGGTACAGATGGCCGGACTTCGAGCCAGTTGCAAGTAGCTCTCCACTGGGCGCGTGTTACGATGATGCCTATGACAGTCACAGTCCGTGACGAGGTTGCTAGGAGTCAAGGCTTTAGGCGAGGGCAATCGAGGGTTTGAGCGATGTAGGCAATAGATAACCAGGTCCAGCTGAGGTATCTCGCAGAGATACCTCGCGTTTATATACATGGAGGAAACCGGTCACGTGAGAGTCCAGTATTACTACGTAGAGTAAGAACTGTAGTACAGGTAAAGAAGGTGACGTAACAGTGGCGGTGCTGACGAAGCACTGTGGCAGTGCTGACGAAGCACTGGCGGTGCTGACGTGGCAGTGCTGACAGCGTGAGAGTAAAGTACAACATCTGTGGGAGCCAGTAGCGGGATGACGTCATGCTACCGGGTGAACGACGGGTCGAGGAAGAGTGACAGAAAAGGAAAAAGAGAAAAGGTACCGCTCTACCGTTAGGATCGTCGTAACATTACCCCCTTTGTATGGCTAACGACGTCCCGTCGTTGACCTATCAAAGTCCTCCAGAGTTCCTTCCATCGAGAAGGATGTCGGGCGTGGCGGTCTCGCGGTACGGAACGCGCACCGGTTCTTCAGCCTGTTCAATAGGGCTGGGGAGACGCGGCGGTGAAGGTGGCGGTGGTACGACGGCCTCGTGGTAAGCAGGGGGTGGCCCTTGAGTGGGCAGCGCTTGGTTGGCTGCTCGTCGCCGCTGGGCGCCCGCAGTGAGGTGGTAGTGGCCGAACGGAAGGTAGCTGCCGGAGTCGCGGGCTGCGCCTGGGACGGTACGATGCGCTGCCGGTCGCTGTCCTCGAGGGGGTGCTGAGTCGTCAACCGTCGCCCAGAAGTAGGGGTGCATGCGCTCGAGGAAGGCGGGTCGTTTGAAGGTGCGAACGAGGTTGCGTCGGCGCTGTAGAGTTCGCTGATTGACTCGGACGAGGGTGCTTTGGGAGCGTTGCGCGATGTTCTCTACTACGGTGGCCTCTCTAGAGATGCGGTGAATGTGAACGGCAGTGTCATGAAGGTGGGTGGCCCGTTCAAAGAGCTGAAGCGACTGGTTGTAGAGGATTTGCGCCTGTGCCCGGGTTGCTTCGGCCTCGTTGTGCAAGACGTTGAAGTCCTCCTCGAGCTTATCTCCGATGGACGACGCCTCGTTGCATACGTCTTCCGCATTCGCCGCCAGATTGACAAGGTCTCGTTGGTCGTTGTATGCGTTGCCATACTCGGCTAGGAGGTACGCGGGGTACGGGTGCTGCTGCTGTGCCGCTCGCAGGACGGGGATTGGGTCCATTAGGACGGCCGCAGTGAGCTGATTTACCAGAGGAATGGAGGAGGTGTCATTGAGAATAGAGTCGTCAGAGCCGACAGACTCGAGGTCGGAGGTAGGTGATGGTGGTGCGGGCTGTCTGCGGGCGGGTGTCGGTGCGCGGCCAGGTGGGATGTTCTCCCTGTTGGCAGGGTCGACGAGGTCGGGGTGTGGATACTGCAAACGGGCTGGCCACGAGTTGGCAGGCATTGTTAGATGGTGTCCTTCTCGGGATGGAGGGGGTCACGGTAGTTGACGAGTAGTTGGTTGAAAGTTAGAAAGGATAGGGCAAAAAGGGTGATGGCGGTGAGGAGAAGGAAGTGGACAGAGAGGAGGAGGCCTAAGATGATGGCGAGCATGTACAAGCCTACCACGTAGTGGTCGACTTGTCGGGATAGTCACGAGTGTGAAGAGTGTGTTCGAGGAGTCGATATGAAAAGTCGCGGAGGATGTATGCGACGACGGCGAGAGTGAGTGCGAGAGACAGGAGGCAGTAGAGGGCGAAGACGATTGCGAACGACAGCATGCCGGGATTATAGCAGCTTTTTGGCCTTTTTATACCGTTGCAACAGGTTTGCCGATCCCGGGATAAGTGCATGTTCTGGTTCCCATGTGTTTTCGGCGGATGAGTAACCCTTCCACTTGATTTGAAATTGCATGCTGCCTCGTTGCTTGCGATGACCAACGATGGCCTCAACTTCATATTCTTCTTCTCCCTCAATGATGTCAGGGGGTGGCCTCGTGTAGTTTGGTTCGTGTACTTCGGTTTCTTTGTATGGTGAAAGAAGGCATGCGTGAAACACGGGGTGGATCTTCCATAATCGAGGCAGGTCTAGGTGATATGTCACGGGTCCTAGGACTTCGGTGATGACAAAAGGTCCTTCCCGTTTTGGTGCAAGTTTCCGGGAGGCGTAGGCCAGTTTCAGGTTCTTGGATTCGAGCCAGACCTTCTGTCCTTTCTTGAATTGGACAAACTTTCCCTTGTAGCGATCTTTCATGACGTGTCGTGCGAGTTCGTGTGCTGCCAGGGCTTCATCTCGTGCCTTCTGGAGTTCCGTAAGGCGTTCTTGCACAGATGGTACATGTGTTTTGGGGTAAGCAATCGGGATTAGCCGGGGTTCGTACCCCATCATGAGGTAGAATGGTGATGTGCTTCGTGCCGAGTGTGTTCGTTGGTTGTGTGCTACTTCGGCATTGATCAGGTGTTCAGCCCATTCGTCTGGTCGTCCGGCGCAGAATATTCGAAGGTAGACTTCAAGTTCTTGATTCATTCATTCGGTTTGCCCGTCAGTTTCTGGATGATAGGCAGTTGAGGGGGAGAGTGTGATTCCAAGGAGTCTTCCCAGTTCCTTAGTGACGTTCGAGACGAATTGTGGTCCTCGGTCGGATATAATCTTGTCTGGCAGGCCAAATCGCCGGTATACATGTCAGTGGAACAATGTTGCAGTCCCCATTGCGTCAATTGTTTTCTTGCAGGGTGCAAGGATTACCCCCTTCGTAAGGCCTTGGTCGACCACGACCTGAATACTATCATACCCATGGGACACGGGCAGATCGGTGATATGGTCGATGGATACATGTTGAAATGGTCGTGTCACATTGGTGGCTGCGATTGGTTGTGGTGGTGGTGTTGTCGGATGTGTGTTTGGTTTGTTTTGTTGACAGAGTGCACATCCTTCGACATAGCGGGAGACCATGACATACATCCCTGGCCACCAGTAGTCTCGTCGTAGCAGTTCTAGTGTTTTGAATTTTCCGGGGTGGCCTGCTGCTGGTGTGTCGTGGTATTGTCAGATTAAATCACGTCGTAATTCTTGGTCTGCAGGCACATAGCATCGGTTTCGGTAGAATATTAAACCATCTTGTTCAGTCCAATCGGTGAGGGAGCTTTTGATTGGCGGGAGTCCCTGCGAACGAATTGCAGCTAGCGCATCACAGAAAAGCTTGTCTTGTTGAGCTAGTCATTTGAATTGAGGGGCGAGTCGTGTATCGACCAGTTGCACAAATAGGTTGTCAGGTAATAGGGTTCGCTGCTGATTGTCGTCTTGTCCTTCTATGCAGTAGTCGGGCCGCCTTGACAGTGCGTCAGATTGGATCATTGCTGTGCCAGGAGTGTGTTCCAGTTGGATATCAAATTGGGATAAGAAGAGTGCCCATCGGGCTTGTCGTCGGTTTAATTGTTGTGGACTTCTCCAATACGTGAGGTTCTTGTGGTCGGATAGGATGGCGACAGGGTGTTCTGATCCCTCCAGGTAGTGTCTCCAGGCTTTGAGGGCTCGGACAATCCCAAGAAGTTCCCTATCATAGATTTCGTAGTTCCGTTCGGCTGCTGATAGTCCTTCGGATAGATATGCGCAGGGGTGTGGATCACCATTGGTGTCTCGTTGTCGTAGTACAGCACCAGTTGCCCATTGGGATGCATCTGATTCAATGATGAATGGTTTGGTGATGTCAGGCATTTGAAGTACAGGTGCTGTTGCGAATCGTGTCTTCAAGGTGTCGAAGGCCTTTTGACATTCTGCTGTCCAGTTCCAGGGAGCGTCTTTCTTGGTTAAATTGTTCAAGGGTTTGGCAAGGTCCGAAAAGTGATCGACGAATCGCCGGTAGAAATTGCCAAAGCCTAGGAAGGATCGGACGTCCTTTACGCATGTTGGTTCTGGCCAGTCGAGTATTCCTTTGACCTTGATGGGGTCCATTGCTACTTGGTTTTCCCGAATGATCATTCCGAGGTATTCCACTTCTGGTGCGTCAAAAATGCACTTTTCCAGTTTGAGGTATAGGTCGTGTTCCTTTAGTCGTTCTAATACTTTCCGTGTTCTTTCTCGGTGTTTGTCGGTGTTGTCTGAGAATATGAGGATGTCGTCCATGTAGATGATGAGCCATCCTTCGTCAATCATATCGTGGAAGATGGCGTTCATCATTGCTTGGAAAGCCGCTGGGGAGTTCTTTAGTCCGAAAAACATGACCATTGGTTCAAATAGTCCTTGGTGCGTTTTGAAAGCTGCCTTCCATTGGTCTCCATCCTTGATTTGTACGTTGTTGTATCCAGATCACAGGTCCAATTTAGAGAAGATCTTGGCCCCTCGTAGCTTGTCCACTAGTTCTGAAATTAAGGGCAGTGGATATTTGTTCGTGATCGTTCCTTCGTTCAAATAGCGATAGTCTTGGCAGGGTCGAAGGGAACCGTCTTTTTTCCCTACAAAGAAAAAGGGCGAGGCCATTGGTGACTTTGATTCCCGAATGTATCCCTTTCGAAGGTTTTCTTGAATGAATTCCTTTTCGGCTTCAAGTTCTTTTGGTGTGAGCGGATATAGCTTGAAGTCTCGCGGGGTGAAATCGTCTTTTAAATCAATGGCTAAATCCCATGGCCTAGACGGGGGGAATCGTTCTGAAGCTTTCTTCTCGAATACACTTGTGTAGTCCCGGTATTCTTGGGGTAACATTTCTTCAAATGTGAGGGTTTTCTCTTGCTTATGATGTTCTTGTGCTAGTGCCATGGCCGGGTTGATTTTGGCTCTGATCCATATGTTTGCTGTGGGGGCAAACATAGTTCCATTTGGTGCCCGGTGAATGCATCCAATTGTTGGCCCTGGTCTAGTATGCGGGTGCGTTTCATTGTCGTCCTCTCTAGTTATTGGTGTGCCTGGTTTGAGCATATCTCCGTGGTGTTCAATTGAATGCGGCTTCAGGAGTGCTTCTTGTTCATTGCGCAAATATGCCAGCAACAAGTCTTCTTCTTCAGCTGGTTCTGGTGTTAATTCAGGGTCCAGCGGGTTTGTGTCTTCATATATGCCTGATCCTGCGGGAGTGGTGTCTTCAGGGGTCGTTTCTTCTTTCTCTGGTGTTTCCTTCTTGTTGTTTATAGACGGTAGGTCCCTTCCGGTGAACGGACATTTGTCCGGGAACCATGCTGCTCGAAGGTATTCCGTAATAGTTCTGTTGACTTTTGTGGGGTCGATGTCGAGGGTTCCTTTGGTGAAGTCAATATGGGCGTTGACTCGTTGTAACCATGGTAGGCCCAGGATGATTGGTTCTTTTCCTAGTGACGTTACTAGGAGTCGGACAATATGTCTGTGTTGTCCGGCTTCAATTTCGGTGACGACGCATTTGGTGATGTCGCCTGCTTCGTTCCGTGTTCCATCGGCGTTGTATACTCGGATCGGTGTTGTGAGCCTGGTTAATGGTAGCTGTTGTGTTCTTGCAAATCGATAGTCGACGAATTGTTCTCCAGCTCCAGTGTCTATAAGCGCTTTTGTTTCGACGGTTCGATCTCCATGAATAGTTATTGGTATCCTCATAGATCGTTGGGATGTCTGGGCTGTTATTACATGGTAGATCTTATTACGCGGTCGTGACGTCGAGGCACGCCGGTTTCTCAAAAACCCTCTCCAGAGAAGGCTGAGATGATGTTCCTTGCATCGTCGTTGTCTTCCATGCCTTTGAGTGCGAGGCGGATTCTTGCTGCCATGAGTTGCTTCGAGGAAGAGGAAGTCTGTTGTGGTTCTTCGTTGTTCTCGGGTTGAGTTTCTTCTTCAACTTCGGTAATTCGTGCGCGAGTGTTTCTTTCCCTATTATTGTTCTTCTTGTTTGGGCACTGCCTTGATAGGTGTCCCACTTGATGGCATGTGAAGCATCTTCCTTCTCGATAGTGACGGGTTCGTTCTTCGGCCGTCATGGCATCAATGTCCATGGCATCAGGATCTCTTTCCTTCTGGGATGATCGGTACGGCTTGTAGGCTGGTTTGGACTGTGTGTTCCTTCCGTCGTACGTTCTCCCGATGCGCCACTGTTGTTCTAGTCGGGCTGCGGTTTGGTAGAGTTCCGTAGGTCTGGTTGGCATAGTTGAGAGGTTGAACATCTTTTCCCGGAGGGGTCGGTTGAGTCCTCCATAAAAGAAGTCGGCTATGACGTCGAACTCGGCAATCCCGCATCGAGCAATAATGGATTTGAATTCTGTGATGTATTCGTCCACGGGCTTCTTTCCTTGATTGAGGGTCCTGAGCAGTACGCGGGCACTGGCTTTGTCGTCGACATCGTCGAATGAGTCTCGGATTGCTGCTTTGAATTCTGCCCATGTGCCATAGGACACTTCTCGTGCTTGATCAAGGGCTTGCTTTTTGCAATCTTCAATGAACATGCGGGACCATTTCCCAGCATTTCCTTCGTTCATCAACATAAGGCAAAAGATGATCTTCTTCTTGTCGGTGTTATATTTCGTTTCGTTCATCGTGAGATAGAGGGTGCATTTCTGCAGCCATTCAATGGCTTCCCCTCTCTTGCCAGAGAATTCTGGTGGCATCTTCAGCTTCAATTCCTCTTCGGGTTGGTTGCATTCAGCCATGGCCGGTTCTGGTGATGGGGGTCTTGATGGTTCTTCGGGTTCTTCGGGTTCCTGAGGTGCTTCCTCTCTGTCAGGCTGCCGTGCTGGTTCTTCTTCGCTTTCAGGCTGTCTTGCCGGTTCTTCACTTTCGGGCTGTCTTGCCGGTTCTTCGCTTTCAGGCTGTCGTGCCGGTTCTTCGCTTTCAGGCTGTCGTGCCGGTTCTTCTGCGCTCTCGGGCTGTCGTGCCGGTTCTTCTTCGTTGTCGCTTTCACTGAGTTCGTGGGCCGGCTCGCGTGGAGTAGTAGCAAGTTGTGCAATACGCACTAGGGGTGTTGGGACTGGGGTAACCCGTTTGATTTCCGGGAGTGGTTGCTTGGTGATTCTTTCGTAGGCTTCCTTGTATCCTGGTAGGCTACGGATTTGCTCTGGGGTTATGTCTTCTTCAGGGTAGTCCCAGTTCTTGCCCTTAGGTATTACTAGCGCGTTTTCGTAGTATACTAGTCCGGTTGAGGGGTCGAAGGTGACGTCTGGGTACGGGGTTGGTTCCGTGATGGTTCGTTCTTCAGCCCACCGATTTTTCAGGTGGGTTCGAGGTCGGTTTCGATGTTAAGCAGAGTGTCTGGATCGTTCAATGGATTGACGTGGTGTGCGAGCTCGACCTAATGTTACGATGATGCCTACGACGGTCACAGTCCGTGACGAGGTCGCTAGGAGTCAAGGCTTTAGGCGAGGGCAATCGAGGGTTTGAGCGATGTAGGCAATAGATAACCAGGTCCAGCTGAGGTATCTCGCAGAGATACCTCGCGTTTATATACATGGAGGAAACCGGTCACGTGAGAGTCCAGTATTACTACGTAGAGTAAGAACTGTAGTACAGGTAAAGAAGGTGACGTAATAGTGGCGGTGCTGACGAAGCACTGTGGCAGTGCTGACGAAGCACTGGCGGTGCTGACGTGGCAGTGCTGACAGCGTGAGAGTAAAGTACAACATCTGTGGGAGCCAGTAGCGGGATGACGTCATGCTACCGGGTGAACGACGGGTCGAGGAAGAGTGACAGAAAAGGAAAAAGAGAAAAGGTACCGCTCTACCATTAGGATCGTCGTAACAGTGCGCAAATCTCAACGGTGTTCCCGTGGAACATGATGCACGTGCCCCGCTCCATGATGCGCGAGACCGAGATGAGGTTGTGGGTGGCCCCAGGTATGTGGGCGACATCAGAGAGAGTGAGCTCGTTTGTGAGCTTGTGCCCAACGTGCGAGACAAGATGAATGGTCCCGCGTCCAAGCTGCGGGACCTTGTGGCCACCGACGCCTTTGATTGTCTTGCCCGGTGTTTCGGTGTAGTCGTAGAAGGCGATGCGGTTGCGGCAGATGTGCAGGGTTGCGCATAAATCGAGGTACCAGGCATCGGAGGCGGCAGCGAGCGCGAGGTCGTCGTCGGGCTGTGGTGTATCGTCAGCCACCCAAACAGTCCCGAAACTCAGCTCGGCAGGCTCACTACCTGCGTTGCTCGGTTCAGCGACGTTTGCGTGGTGTGTATTGAAACAGGGGGACTGCCGCAACAAGCAGACAGTCTGCTGGATGCGGGTGCACTGCTCAGCGGAGGTGGGCGGCGAGCGGCACTTGTCTTGCTTGTGCCCGCGCCGGCTGCAGTTGAAGCACGTGAAACACGAATCATCACGCGTGTTTTGGGAGAACAGCGCGGTCTCTGAGTTTTTGGTGCGCTGCTTGAGTCGGCGGTCCTCCTGGAGGATGTGCGCAATAAGCTTCGTGGACGAAAGCTTGGCGAGCTGGTCCTCAGCAGGTGGAAGGAGATCCGTGGGGTTGATCGCACATATGAACGCGTCCCACGAATCTGGTAAGGAAGTGAGTATTGTCATAGCGAAGTCCGAGTCCGAAAGCTTCTGCCCGAGGGCATGAAGCTCGGAACGGTATGTACGCATCTGCTGGAGATGTTCCTCAACATCTCCAGTGTCGGGGCACTGCGCGCGGAACAGCTTCCGTCGCGCTGTGACAATCCCGATGGGTCCGGCAGGCTGGAACATGTCGCGTAGGGTCTCCCAGGCCTCCTTTGCAGTGAGAGCATCCTGGGCGTACACGAGTACATCCTTGGCGAGCCGGAGTCAGATGGCTCTCAAGGCCTTGGCATTCTTCTTCCTCCAATCGGCTTGCTGGGCTTCCGCTGTGGGCATGGTCGTGCTGTCGCCGGCGACATGCTCCCAGAGGTCAAGCTCAGCGAGTATGTCAGTCATCTGGATGCACGAGATGACATAGTTGTCGCCCTTGAGGGGCTCAATGCGGAAGGAAGAGGAAGAGTCGTCGGACATGTCGAAAGGGGTAACACTGGTTTAGGGTAAGGGGTAAGATCGAGGTACGAGATGCGAGATTGAGGTCGAGGCACGAATGATGTGAGGGGTTATGAATATAGTAATCGGCCGCTTTCGGATTGCGGAGTCGGGTTCGGAATCGGCGAACGGTAACGGGAACGGGTACGGGGTCAGGGCCTAAGCAGGGCTCATAACCTGTCGAGAGTCGAGCGAGGACAATGTAGAGTGGTGAACGTGGATAGCGAGAGCGTCGCACATCCGTCTGTATTTATACTGAACCTAATACATAGTCTAGATAATTCTATTCTACTGAGTAAGGAGCGGAAAGCATTCCGGGCGCGCCTCTGTCAGCGCGCCATCGCCAAAGTCGGAAGCACCGACACACCGGGGGCTATTAGCAAGCTCGACGGCGCATCGCGCACTCCGACACACAGCAACGATAATGTGTTTTTGAGTTAAATGTCGCACATGCCAGCCCGGAATACCCATCAATGAAGAAGCTCAGACGTCGGAGCCGTCGCAGTGAGGAAGAGAGCATCACGGGGGCGCTCATTGCTTATATAGTGGTACCTCTGCCCCATAGTGACGGAACGCATGTCGACAATCTTGGTTCAACCACGTGAAGTACCGCTACACCTGATAGCTACCATTCACAGTCTATACCACAACAGTACAACACGTGCGCTATCGCTTGAGGATGACCATTGCGCTCACATACGTCGGGGTGCTCGAGCTTGTTCCGCAGATGTAACATGTTGAGAGTGTAGTGTCCCCGGCCATGTCGTTGTAACACATGAGCTGCGTTCACTCACAAGAAGCACCTGCCTACTAGTGTCAATGTTGGTGTGTAGAAGATGTCGAGCACCCACGATATGCACAGAACCAGCAAGACGATGGCTTTTTCCAGCACCCGCGGTCGGCCCGTCCCCAGTACTCAGTGTTGAACCCCACGCTACCTCCGTGGTTGGGGCTGTCCAACCCTGCAGTCGAGGAGAGCGGCAACTGTAACTCAGATGAGCAAGTGGAATGCGGGGAATCCCGGGATGCTACCCAATCGACGTCCGAGAGTGCCGAATCTACGCCTTCACTCTCCACTGACCTCTCGCTTTACCCTCCTTACTGACCCATACTGGACTACAGCCACGTACTGAAAAATGAACGCCGCAATCCCAGAAGAAGTTAATATGACAGAGAAAAGGAACTCGCGAAGAGGTCGCGGAGTATGGGTGATATGCGGACATCCAACGCGAAGGAACGCGAAGGAACGCGCGCGCAGTGGTATTCTCTTCAGATCTCTTTTGTGAACAATTTTGTGTGAGTCGCAGTCGCTTTGGCATGGATTTGTGTACTTTCTACTCTCATCTTGGTAACAAAGAAGTACTCGACACCCCTCTTTTGAGTCTAAAACGACCGCATCTACGCTTTTTCAATTATATCCGCCAGTGGACAGCGACGGAGGCAACGCTTCAGAGCTCTTCCCACATGGCACGTTGATGTTCTCAGTGAGCTGCAGCTCAATCAGCGAGCCATTGGTGTACGCGTCCCAGTCGATGAAGCAGTTCGACTTCCACGGCCTCCCGTCGATCTTGACGCCCTGCACCTCAGAGTGAGACCCCACTAGGATCATCACTAAACGACGTCTCACTGACCTGCACGAACACATGTCCGCCCTTCCCGTCCTGGGGATTCCCGCGGAAGCTGTTCGCGCGGATGGTTGTGGTCGTATTTAGGACGGGGTTTCGGAACGAAATCTCCGGGAAATACGGAGAGGACAGAAGGAACTGTCGCGTGGCTGGGAGCGGATACAAGCCAGCGAGGTAGAACGCGACATAACTCCCCATCGCGCCCGAGTCTTTTCACACCGGCCGTCAGCAGATGGTCTAAGGGCAAATGCATCTCAAACCTCACCGTCGTTTCCCGGAAGACCATTCACGGAGGTATTGTAGAACTCGGCGATTACTTGACGCGAACGCTGGGTGCTCAAGCCAGGGCGGTTGGCGTAGTGGTACATGAATGAAATTTGTTGCGAGGGTTCGTCTGTAGAGTCGAAGTATCCCTTTCATTGCACTCTGTTGGCGTTCGGGTGCTATGGCAGATACAATTGAACACATGCCTCGTCGAAGATGAAGTTCAGCCTCGAGATGAACTTTTCCTTTCCGCCCTGCAGCTCAATGAGCCTGGCGGTATCGTGTGGAACGTACTGGGAGTACTGTGTTCGGAAGGTGTCAAAACGTATACCGAATAAGAATAGGTACGAGAAGTACTGACGACGGTAGGGGAGCTCTCGTAGAACCCATCCTTGTTCTGTGCATTCAAAAAGCAGGTCGATTGAAGGGGGTCATGGATGCTGCAATGTCTCGGGTCGGTGAAGTTGAACTTGCCATCGGAGAAGCGTGGCTACGAGTGGGGTCAGACCCCTGCTGGGCGCCACGAAAATGAGTTGAAAATCCTGCCTGCATGAAACCAACAATATCCTTCCTTCCGGGGAACGTCACGTTGGCATTCCATACGTTCGCGAAATTTTGCGAACGCAAGGCGTACTATCTGGAGTGTGAGCTTCCGGTGCGCATGTTATCCTATGAAGGCCACCTTTCTCGCATCATCCCCGCGACCAAGAACCCGCGCCACTTGAGAGATCGTGAAGTCATCGAAGGCATACTGATACAGTGTCAGCCGAACTGCAGATCAAACGGCAATACAACTGCGGCCTTTCAATACCTCGAGGGTCCGGGAGACCTGCTTGCTGTTCGTACCACTCCTCTCCCACACGTCGGAAGGAATGTACCCGAGCGTCTTCCATATGTTGACCTGCCGGCCCTGCAGATCCCAGTTCGGAGGCTGCAACTCAGCATCCGCTAGAAGTGCCTGGTACAAAGCATCGGCAGGAACACTGAGATCCTTCGCATGCTCGTTAAACCTGAATGGAGACATCAGCTCCAGTACGATTCCCTCAACTTCGAGAAAGTCCCGCGTACTTCACAAAGAACTCGGCGAGAATGGGGTCTCCGTCTAGTCAGAAACAAGAGTATCAGTGAAGCGCTCCACTGCCTCGAGTAGCGTGCATACTGCTGCCGCCCTGAATGTAGTGTTTCGCCGTTGCTCCTCGGCACTCAGGAAGCCACCCTGAAACGTAGGTTGATTTGGTGATGATGACAAGCGGTGTTGAACCACCTGCCTTCGTGTTGTTGTATGTTGATCATGCCACGAACGATCCTCGCAAAGGTGGCAGGATCATGGAGAGCCATCAATGAGTATAGCGTGCGATACGTATCCCACTGTCATCCTTCGGGTCAGTAGTTGGATACGAGCAATGAACAGACGACATACATTGCAATAGAAGGAGTCGTAGTAGGGCTCAGTCGAGTTCCACAGCGGGTTCTCGCCAGTGTCTGCAGGGCGTCAGCCTAGGGTCAGCGAACCCCTGCAGAGAGCAGCGGAGTGCACTTGCAGTCAGCAGGCGATAGGTGAGTCCTGTAGAGGGAGCTATAAAAGAGATCGACGATATCTGGGTCCACATTTGTCGTGTCTACTTGTACGCGGCCGAGCAATTCGTTCCACTGCGCTCGGGAGGTCGAACGGACTCGCTCGAAGTCAAAGTCGGGGATCTCCTCTTCCGCGTTCGCACACGCCTGTTCAGAAGAAATGAACGACACCCCGATTCGGGCTAGTATCGACGAAGTTCCTGAAAAAGAAGAACATAAATGACGCAGATCCTGAAGGACGATTGGAACAGCTCATACCGTTTCCGTTGGGAGCAAATGTGAACAATGCGCCGATCTCGTCGACGAAACCTGAGCGTCATGGGTGAGCGGGGACGAATCACATAGATCGAGGGGACCCACTTGTATACAGCTGAGTGACGGTTACGGTGTCCTTCACCGGGAAGTTCCCAAGCCAAACACCGTACTCTTGCGGCACCCCCTAGATGTAGTCCCCCTACGGTCAGCACTACATACCTCACTACATGGAAGCAAGGTCAAATACCAGATCAAATCCGTCACCTTTGAAGTCAGCGCATGTGAACGCGCGATACCTTCCCGGGCCAAACGACGCTTCAAAATGCGCCCCTCCTGTTCGGTGCTGCAGTCAGCTCTGTACGTAGGGTACACACTCCTCGACCGACCAGTTACGCGTCCGGTCTCAGGGTCGAGGTCTACTTGTGGGTCCGTACTGCTTCGCTGTCCATCGTTTGTAATATCGACCACAATCCGAGGATGCTTCGTTCCTTCCCGAAACGTATATCTACAGAGCCATGGTCATGTGAGTGGCTGGAGCTCGCGAAGCGTACAGGCACGGAATACCGGTGAAGCGCAGTTCGGCGAGCCGACGTAAGTTCCACACGAATATCTGTGGACTATCCACTACATGTGAGAGACCAGTGCAGGAGAAGAGGTGGTGCGGCATACCAGGTTTGACGAGAAGTATCCCGGTTCAGCTGCGTCGTCTGGGGTGCCTAGGGGGTACTTTCGGCATTGTGTTACGTGGATTGAGCTGGCGGGGAATCTCTAACCATCCTCAAGAACATGTCTGAGCACTTTGCGACCTGCGATGGACGTTTGACACTCCTCAAACGTGTTGCCCTTCCCACATGATGCGAACGGCCAAATTTTGAAAAGTGAGAGAGGTACAGCCTGGACGCGCCAGTCAACGACCATCGCAGGATACTTGGGAGCTGTGCACTTACGCCCCCTGTGCCATCATCGTGCAATTGGGAGAATCCAGTAGCGTTGTAGATTGGGTTAGCATCGTACCCTGCATGCTGGGGCAAAGAGTCAGCCGAGACATGAGGATGATGTAGCGATTGATGATATAGTCTTACATTACCAGGCGAGTCGGTATCCATCCCGACTTTCACCATGCCATGAGGGATCGTGGCGCCTACACAGATTCAGTGTCCAACCAGTGCAAACACATCTCCAGCTTACCAGGAAAGGTATGGCCGCCGTTCGTCGTGCCTATAAACAAGTTGACGTGACTAGCCGCATCATGGATGGGCTTTGCCGACGCGGACGGCTGCACCACCGCAGAAGTCGTGGCGGCAGCCGATGAGGGATCATCGGCGACCACTGAAGAGAGCGCAAGAATGAGAACAGCCCGCAAAACAATGACAGCGTTCAGCTGCAGCATGGCGTCTCAGTGGTCGACGTCGATCTCATTCGTCGGCGGCTCTCCCATTTATACCCAGCAACGGGAGGGCGATCCGCGACGGTGTAAGCCTTGGGCGCGCCCAAGCCGCAATACGTGAGTCCTCCTGCCGACCCGGTGAGAATAAGTGAACACCTGATGTGCGGCCATGCCCGCCGTCCGTCAAGTGCATCAGAGAAGCGGGCGCGGCGCACGAGACAGAGACCATGTGAGACCACCAGCACGTCCGGACTTGGCCTGCGATACCGCGTCGTGCGGGCGCAGTACGGACTTGCCTGGAGAGCTCCCGCCGGGGCGGACCAGCAATCAGCAGAACGGTGAGAGCTTCTTCCGCGTGCTCAGGGCACGTGTGCCGGTGCTCGTGAGATGAGAGACTGACCTCGACATTTTCCGTCCCTGTCGCTCTCGGAGGCGTCAACAAGGCATCCGATAGAACATCAATGCCAAAAGGCTGACCAGCAGACCATGGCCTCGAGGAGCCCAGTTAAGTACAGGAACTTTGAGCCTGACTTCTAATCAGCTATTCCTCTGCATACAAACGTCCGATACCTCCGCTGAACACCCCCCAAGAGGTCATGTGTCGATGGACTCTGGCCATGCACTATGACCGCGCACGCCTGAAGAATCAATGTGCCCTCCCATCTATAGATTACAGAACATCATACTGGTGCACCGTCTCGGGCCACTCTATTGGTACATGATATGCCTAGGAAACAATGCGCGTGAGCCATGGACGCACACGAGGCAACTGCGCACGTACGCGGTGTCAAACTGTTCCATCAGGTCCAACACCTGCTCCAGGTGCGCAAACGACAGCTTCTCCTGCCGCCCGACGGCGAGCGCGCCCGCCGTCTTGACGATGTTCTTGATCTGCCGCCCGTTGACCTTCTTCTCGCCCAACGAGCGCAGCTCCTCGCGCGTGAGCCCGCCATACGGGAGGTCGCCGTTAACCTTCTTTAGGAACGCGAGCCAGACGTGCCGCTTTGCGTCCGGAGACAGGTCTTGGTACCGCAGCGAGACGTGGATGCGCGACTGGAAGGCCTCGTCAAAGACGCGCACACGGTTCGTCGTGAGGAACATGATGCCGCGGAAGTACCTGTCAGGCGTGTGAGGGTTTGATATAAATGGTAAAATAGGACGCGTTACTCCAGTTGCCGGAGAAACACCGCGACCATCGCGTTGCGCTCAATGTGCGCGAGCGTCCGTTCCTCCAGGAACACGTCCGCCTCGTCGATGAGGACGACCGCGCCCCACGTGGCGGAGATCTTGAGGATCGAGGTGAGGTTGTTATCTAGTAATTCTGCGCGTGTTCCCAGGTCGGCCGCTCCCACAACGTACAGCGGTTCTGCCGGCCCACGCAGTAATTAGCACTATACGAGTGACAATGATTACGGTGTGACTGACTTCGCACGTCTGGGGGAAGGTTGTGTCTCCGGTCAGCGGCATAGCAAAACCAGTAGCAGCGTGAACGCACATTCGCTCATAGCTTCTGCCGTCAAGCTCTTTCCTGTGAGAAGAAGTCTCGTTCAGTGTCTAACACCCAATGATGGTGGAGCCATACCTGTTCCCGGGTTGCCGAAGAGGTTGATAACGAGACCATGGCCCTTTCCAGGGACAAAGTCGTCGAACTGTGCTGATAGCCCAGCGTTGTGCGACTCGACCAACGTCTTGAGCACAGTCTTGTGCGCTGGCGGAATGACCAGCTGCTCGAACGCCTCATCGTTCCACTGGAAGGGCTCTACGTGCTCGACGATAAACTCCACTGCAGAGGAGGTTTCAGTGTGTGGCCTTCTGCAATGATGCTATGACTGCAGATAGCACGCGGGTAAGACTCACGCCACTGCTTGTCCGTGAAACTGAAGCCATACACAATGGGAGACGTCAGCAGGAGCTCTTCGTCAGTGAGCGGACGAGCATCCGGGTCGGGCGTGGTGGTCGCCGCGGCTCTCCGTGCATGCCTATCGATTTCCTGTCCTGAGAGCGTCTTCTTCACACGAGGCAACATGGAGTAGTTCGGGACCATGTCCGCAAACGTCTCTGCGATGCACCCAGAATGGTTAGTACGGGTTCCCGTTCCGTTGGGCTGGGTGAGAACACCCTCCACGTACTTCTGTCAATCATGATCCTCGAGTTCACCTGAATCGCTCGTCAGCATGTGTCACACGACATGCGCAACGGAGCAAATTCATACTTACGCTGTACTTGATGTGCATGTGTGCCTGCTCCTGGTACTTGAACCCAAGCCCGCGGTACGCGACGTGGTTCATGCCGCCCGCGAACTGCGCCCACTTCTTTCCACGCTCAACCAAGCGCGTCTTCAACCCCTCCACACCGCCGGGCCCGGGGTAATACTGGATCGGATACGCGACGAGCTCCGATATTTTCTTGGTGCCCTTGAACCGGTGAACATCCACCACACGCCCGAGGCCCGCGACACCGAAGGAGGGGGGCGCGTCCGCAGGAGGGCGCGCGCTGGGCAGGTCGTCCGCGAGCGAGCCAATGTCGACCTCGACGTATTCAACGACGAGCCGCCAGAAGAACTGCATCTGCTGCTCTTGCGAGCCCTTGCTCGTGAGCAGCCCCGTCGGGTCGTACGCGGCGGACACCGCCGCCTGCGAGTCCGCCTTCTGGCACAGCTCGGCGTGCACGAGACGCAGCGCGCGCGGCTCGGACGTGATCGGACAGAGCATGTAGATCGTCGTCTTGCCCGGAACAAAGAGAGCCCAGAGGAGGTCGAAGGTGATCTCGTCGTGCTCGAGCAGCGAGGCGAGGTTCTCGAGTGTTGATCCGTACGTCTCCTTCAGGTACAAGAGCAGGTGGTTGAGGTGAGCGTGCTTGCGGCGGCCCGGCGAGTCCTCAGGTTCGTCTTTGATCTGGTCCTCGAGCTCGGTAGCGTGCGCCTGCAGCTCCGGGTACCAGCCGAGCAGTGTCTGCGGATCAATCTGGGAAAGATTGAGTTTTAGCGTTTGCGCGGTCACGGATTGTACGCGGGGAACATACTCGGAGCGGTTTCGCGGTCCAGGAGATACCCTGCACGTGGCCGATGACATCCTTGCCGACTTGAATCAGCTCGGGGCTGTTAATCTGCAGCGACGTGGTAACGTTGTACTTGTTCGTCTTGCCGTCCTGACTGTAGTTGAATTTGCGGATGACTGTGAGCGCAAAGACGGTGTACTTTGCGCCGTCGTTCTTGCTCGGCTTGTCGTCCTCTGTCGTGGGAGGCGCGGGCTTGATGACCCACTTGTTCTTGAACTGGTCGTGGATCTGATGCAGTGTTCGAACCTCGAGCACACTCCCTGCGGGTCCCTCCGGGACGGGCTCCTCCTCGACCTTGCCGCTGTCTGTTTCGGGGTCATACTCGACGACGTCGCCTGAGAGCGCGGGCATGGCAAAACCCGGCGAGCCACCGAGTTCGTCGAACGGCATCACTATGCCGCCTGATAGACCTAACATCTGTTTAAGCACGGCCTTCTGAAGTGGCGTCACCGTGGACCTGGCTGCAGCCCTTCCAGCGCGAGGGTGCATGGACGATGTGGTAACTTACCAGGCACCATCCGCACGTGTGTGCGATGCTTTCCCGAGCCTCGCATGTCTCTATAATGGGATGCGGACTTTGGGTGGCGGACGTAGGGAGATAGTGGGGGTTAGGGAACGATGTCATGCGCGGGTATTCTGCAGCTCTTATGAAGGGGCGCAGGGGTGGTCAGTGCATAGCCTCGTGGGCGGCCTGCTGCAGCAGATGCGGAGAGATCGCATCTGTCGTAGCACAAAGGCCGTTGATTGCTGGAGTCAGACCCTGCCGCAGCCAAAGGCGGAACGCTGAGAAGTACCAGGGAATGGAAGATGCACTTGCGCAACCGCAGCCACCCGACCGCCGGGCACCCGAGGCAAAGCAGATTCGAACAGTGGGCTGCCTGCTACGTGCCTCGATCCCAGAGGTAATGTGAGGGTTGAGATCAGTCGGGCAGCGTCTCTCTGGACTCTGACGGTGTGAACAACATGCAGATCCAGGAAGCGGACATGACGCTGTGAAGATGGTGTGATGAAAGTGCCTTGTGGAGAGTTAGAAGCCCGGGGCTCGCGCTGAGTAAATGGTTCTGCATGATTGAGGCCGAAGCATCTGCGCGCGTCTGCGAGCAAGTAAACTGTTAGTACAATTACTGGTTGGCGACACCATCTTTGCTCTGCGACGACACGAACATAGTTATCCCCTTGTATTGCTGAAAGAACGATTACATGGTGATGCTCTATGTTCACAGAGCATGTATACAGCGGCGAGGCCCACTTGTAACTCAGGGCTGCAACAAGCCATCAGTCGTGTACGTTCTGCTGGTTCCCGTTAACACTGATGCCCGTTGTCGTATACGAGAAAAAGATATTCAAACAGCTTCGGTATCTTGGTTTCATGCGGAGTGCACTGACGAGTTGAGTTTAGGAGCTACTCACAGGTAATGGCGCTACGTATATGTACACTCTGCTTGCGTCTGAAAGATTGACGTCTGAGCGCACTTTCCTCAACAAGTTAATTTTGCCGTTTCCGACGATTGCATCGAGAGACTGACTGGGTGACGAAGACAAGGCAGAGACCGTCTGGCTAGTGGCTAGTGGCTAGCGACTGCTGGTCGCCCCCACGCGCGCCGACACGGGCCGGAGAGATCAGCCGCCGAGACTGAACGCCTGCGAGACGCTCACGCCGAACGGTCACTCACGCAAACCGCCACTGCTGTCCTCCTGACCGACGTTCATACCGCATTCCGACTAGCTCGAGCTGCAGCATCCATTTGTGTTCAAAACGGACCACGACTGTAACGTAAGGACACCGCGAGAAAGACCAATTTTGCCGGCGTACGAGTTGGTCTGCGTTCAGCCTTCAAGTTTGCTGCGTACAGTACTAGGTCAGCCCACACGAAGCCCCCACCACAGCGTTCCATGCCACCGCTGGAGCACACAGGCACATGGTCATATAGCAAATCAGATCGGTATCACCCGCTTACCATGTCGTATACGACTGTAGTGGTCACGGGTCGTTGGCCAAGATATATTTCTGCACCACCGGTCTCGTATAGCGTCCTCGGGCGTTCTGATCCCCGACAATGAATGCTCACCTGTCCTGAACCAGCGCAGTCTTAGCGGCCACAAAAGAGACGTAGCCGAGGCACCCGCCTCGACTACCTCGTACTCCAGGCACGCCATCCTTCCCCACACTCGGTCGTCTCCCCCGCACGCGGCATCCACCTCTCTCCCCATACGCTCGTTTCATCACATCCGACCAGTTGGGAACTTCAGCCACGAACGCTCACATGAGAACCCACGAACGCGTCTATTGGACCCATAGGAGTGCTTTGACGCGCGCGCGTGCCCTTGTTCTACTTTTACGCAGGTCTATCCGCGTAGGGCGGTGGGCCACGCATTCCGCGGTACCCGATCGCCAGCTGTGATATCACATTCGGCGCGGGCGGTTGGACAGCGTATTACGACGGTGCAGCGTGATCGCGCTCAGGCTCCTGAGTCCTGGGATCCGGGATGCTGATTGGTGACACTATTGAGACACGGCTGTCCGCAACGCGCGGGGGCGCGCGCGTATATAACCTCCCCAAAAACCTTCAGGCTGTCTGTGGCAACCCTCCTGCCCATTGCTCCGACCGCGCAGCTGTCACTCTTGCTAGCTCGGCATCTTTCACGTCCTCACCTCGCGCACCTTGCGATCCACTCAACAAGCACGTAGCCACACAGGAACAGCATTGACAATGTCCACGGTGGATAACGATGCGCGTAGCGCGAGCTTGGAGAAGAACGTAGAGCAGTACTCCGTTGAGGAGGTTTCTGTCAAGCCTGACATCGCGTACGGAGGCGAAGACACGCTCCCCCCTCCTCCGGACCTCACCCCCGAACAGCAGAAGGCGCTGTACAGGAAGATCGACATGAAGCTGATGCCCATTCTTACGCTCATGTACCTGTGCTCGTTTTTGGATCGGGGAAACATCGGTCAGTGGTTGCGAGACCCTGAGGGGTGCACGTTGTCCTGACTGCAGTTGTAGGAAACGCCAAGTTGCAAGGACTGCTGACCCAGCTCGATCTCACCGGAAACAAGTACAACATTGCATTGGTGAGTAGCGTCGCTACACGTCTTTGTCTATACACTGCTAAGTTTCTCTTGATCAGACCATGTACTTCATTGTAGGTCATTCAGGACTTCGGATGATTATTTAGAGCCTCACCTTGCGCGCCAGCCCTATTGTCTTTTCGAATGCCCTGCAAAGTAGGTTTGGTGATCGTTCCTAGAAAGCGACCTCTGATCTTCGCCGCCTTTGAAGCTTGGTTCTGAAGAAGTTTCGCCCCTCGAGATGGCTACCTGGGATTACGGTGAGCACCAATCGCGTGCTTTGTGACGCTGAAGGTTGACCGCGCCATCTGAAGTTCCTGTGGGGCACGATCATGTGAGTATGGATGCATTGCACCCCCAATGAATGGCTTGGCTGAATCATATCGCAGGACCCTCATGGGCCTAGTGAAGAAGTACGTACAGTGCCACGCTCGACACGACCAAAAATAACACCTCTTTCCACCAGCTACCCTCAGCTCGTCGGGACGCGCGTGGCCCTCGGTATCGCCGAAGCCGGGCTCTTCCCTGGAGTGGTCTATTAGTGTGTCTCCTTTCCCTCGTCACTTCGCACTACCGACCCGGCTAACATCGTTGCTGTAGCCTAACGCTCTGGTACCCACGGCACATGATCCAGTTCCGGGTCGGGATGTTCTTTGGCGGCGCGACGCTCGCAGGCGCGTTCTCAGGCCTGCTCGCCTTCGGCATCTCGTTCATGTCCGGTACCGCGGGCATGCTTGGATGGTCGTGGATCTTTGTCAGTCTATACACCCTTCCCCGCAGTATGGTATGTGAAATTGACTTCCCGACCCCTAGATTATTGAAGGCCTTGCGACGGTTGTGGTTGGGGTCGCCGCATTTTTCAGTATGTCTCACGACCCTAGTGGGCTCAACAGACACACTGACATGTTGAGCACAGTCCTGGTTGACTTCCCGCACACGGCAAGCTTCCTCACGCCCGAGGAACGTGCGTACGTAATCCACCGCAAGAGTACGTCTCCATGTCTTCAACCATGGTAGTGTTTTGCACAAGATCCTGATAGAACTGGGAACGCAGAGTACGACAACTCTTCCGTAGGCGAAGAGGAGCACTTTGAGCTGCGTCACATCTGGGAGACACTCCTCGACTGGCAGGTCTGGCTGCACATTCTAATCTACATGTCGATCATCGCTCCGCGTACGTCCTTTTGGCCACATTGTGAATTTTCGTGCAAAGCTGACTTTCGTTTGTGCAGTGTACGGTATCTCGCTGTTCTTGCCGTAAGTCTCCCATCCTCCTCGCTTGCGTCCAGCACCTTTGATCACGTTTACTAGGTCTATCATCAACGGGTGGGTAGCACATTGCGTCAGGGCTCGCATCCAATGGTTAACGAGCCTGCGCACAGCTTTGGCTACAGCACCGCGATCTCGCAGCTGCTCACCGTCCCGCCATACGTCTTCGCCTGTAAGCAGCTGCTTTACCTGCAGATGGTTATTCGTCACTGAGAGATCGTGACTGCAGCTGCGACGCTGATTGTGTGGGCTGTTTGGTCCGACCACATCAGGAAGCGGTACCCGTTCGTCCTCGCGGGACTCACCTTCTGCCTCGTCGGCTTCCTGATCAACATCACCGACGCGCCCATGGGCGCGAAGTACTTCGGCACGTTCCTCATCGTCGCGGGCTCGTACGCGGGCTTCCCCGGCGTTGTCGCGTGGTGCGTCACTCTCCCTCTCCCTTCCATCTGAGGGTGGGCGAACGATACCGACTATCCGCGCACAGGCTCGGCAACAACCTCGCGGGGCACTACAAGCGCGGCGTCGGCATGGCGCTGCACATCGGCATCGGCAACTTCGGCGGCGCGATTGCGAGCAACATCTACCGCACCCAGGACGGGCCGCGCTACATCCTCGGGCGTACGTCTCCCTTCTTCCACCCCGTCCCATACTTGGAACGAGTCTGACACTACGCGCGCGCGCGCGCGCTAGACGCCCTGGAGCTCATGTTCGTCGGCATCGGGTTCGTCGTCGTGCCCATCACCGTGCTCGCGTACAAGCGCATCAACGCGCGGCGCGCGGCGCTCCTGCGCGAGGCGGACGAGAAGGGCGCGCGTTTCTCACCCGAGGAGCTCCGCAGGCTGGGCGACCGCGCGCCCGACTTCCGGTACACGATCTGAACGTGCGTCCGCTCCGTGGAAGTCTTCGTCTCACATCGCTCCGCGGAAGACGCGGCTGGAGGCTCCTCGGGGTGCTCCGTGTCCGTGTCCGCGTCTACAATATACGACAGGTTACGAGCGCTGCACCGCGGGTGCGGATGTACTGTACGAGTGTTACAGTGGTGGAACGATAGACTCATGTACTATAACAATTGGACACCCGATATGATGACGCGCAACGAGACCGACGCTATGCATTGCCAACGACTGCGGGCACTGCGGTTGACACGAGAAGAGGTTGTAAGACGCCTGTTAATTCCTCTGTCCTGCCATCTCGGACGGCGGCAGGAGTGTCATGTCCGGGGGCCCCAGAAGGCCTGCACCGCTGTCTCGTGTCATCACTTCCCTTCCGGGACTGGCGCAGCAATAACGATTGCTCTCGTCGCTCGCAGTACGAGTATCTGGGTGAGAGACAATAAATAACGTGATAGAGTGCAACAAACAAGAACATGGAGACCCCCAGCTGAACGCAAGCACACAAAGCCTAACCCGGACGAACGTAAGATAGCCAGAAACAGCCCACCGGGGAATGAGACCGACAGCGTCCATTCGGAACAACCCATACTCACATCTTCATGCGTCGAAACCTCCGGTAGAGAGCGAAGGGGGGAGCGCGTCCGTCCCGTTCCCACACGACACCTCGATGTTGTCCGTGAGTGTCAGCTCGACCGTCGCGCCACGCTGGAAGACGTCCCACTCGAGGAAGCAGTTCGACTTCGCCGGCTGCCCGTCGATCGTGACGTTCTGCACAAACACGGTGCCTCCCGTCCCATTGGCGGGGTTGCCCACGAAGTTGCGCGTCACGATGTTGGTGGTCGTGTTGAAGATCGGGTTGAAGAACGATACTCGCGGGAAGAACGGTGACGAGAGCAGGTACTGCTTTGTGGCGGGGACGGGGTAGAGACCCGAGAGGTAAAATGCGACGTAACTGCCCATCGCTCCCGAATCTACATGCCGTGGCGTTAGCAATTTCTGCATCGGACGCCCACAGTACCCTGCCATGCGTACCATCGTTGCCCGGGAGCCCGTTGGTTGCCGTGCTAAAGTGCTCGGCCAGTACCTGCCTCGACCGTTGCGTGCTGTGACCTGGCTTGTTTGCGTAGTGGTACATGAACGGAATCTGCTGCGAGGGCTCGTCCGTGGAGTCGAAGTAGTTCTGGTCGAAGATGAAGTCCAGGCGCGCAACGAATTTGTCCGCGCCGCCTTGCAGCTCGATGAGCTTGGCGGTGTCTTGCGGTACGAACTGCGAGTACTGCGTCGACCGTCAGAGCTTGTGCAAGGGGCGCCTCTCCAGAGCTCATACGTACGACAATGGGCGATGCCTCGTAGAAGCCGTCAAAGTTGGTGTTGAACAAGAAGCAGTTGGCACCGGTTGGGTCATTCGAACTACAGTGCCGAGGATCCGTGAACCCAAAGCTCCCGTTCATGAATCGTGGCTGGAGGCATTATGAGAGGTGTAGCATTGAGTGAGCTCACATGTGTAAAGGCTTACCTGCATCATGCCGACGATAGAGTCATTTCCAGGAACGGTCGTGTTTGGATTCCAGACGTTGACGAAGTTGCCTGCACGCCGCGCATACTGCATGACGGCGGATTAGAATCCGCCAGTCACATCGAGAGCCGGTCACGTACCTTGTCGGCATCCGCGGTATTGTTCAACACCCTCGCAACTTGCGAGATTGCGAAGTCACCAAACGCATACTGGATTGCACAATGTCAGGCGCGTCTCTATACTTCTGCAAGAACGCAGGGAAACATTACCTCGAGTGCCCGGGAGACTTGCTTGGTGTTTGCGCCGCCGGGTTCAATCAGGTCCTGAGGAATGTACCCGCGCTCTTTCCACACGTTCACCTGCCGGCCACCCAAGTTCCAGTCTGGCGGCTGGTCCTCCGCATCAGCGATCAGCGCCTTGTACAACGCACTCGCGGACACGTTGAGCGCGGCAGACTGTTCCGCGAACTTGACGAAGAACTCGCCCAGAATCGGGTCTCCGTCTGATAGGTGTGTGAGGGCTATCTGCACAATCCGACTGCCTCAGGTGGGGATTGCGCTCACCACTTCCACCTTGCATCCATTGCTTCGCGGTCGCACCGCGACACTCGGGAAGCCACCCTGTACGTCTTCAGTATGGGCCTATGACTGAGACCTAGAGATACAAGGAACAAACCTTCGTGCTGTTGAATATTGATCATGCCACGAACGATACGAGCGAAGTTGACAGGGTCGTGTAACGACATCAACGGGTACAACGTGCGGAAGGTGTCCCACTGCGCGAGCGTCAGCGCCCGCCGGAGTGACGCAAGCGCGGGAAACGTACATTGCAGTAGAACGAGTCGTAGTACGGCTCGTCCGATTCCCATAGCGGGTTCTCTCCCGTGTCTGCAATCCGTCAATCTGTGATCACAGACATATCAGTGACGGTGCATGTTGAAACTCACAGTCCGCCGGAGAGATGTGCGTGCGGTAGAGCGACGAGTAGAACAACTCGATCGTGTCATCGTCGACGCCATCTGTATCGACTTGTACGCGGCCAAGGAGTTCGTTCCACTCGGCGCGTGCGGCAGAACGAGTCCCGTCGAAGTCGAATGTCGGGATTTCGGACTCGGCATTGTTGCAAGCTTGGTCCGTAGAGATGAAGGACATGCCCACGCGTGCGAAAATCTCAGTTTGTCCTGCGCATGTATGTCAATGACCATGCATAAGGGATTGGCGGAGCTGGGAGGCGTACCGTTCCCATTCTGTGCAAATCCCAGGAGGGCACCAAGCTCGCTGCGATACCCTGAGACGCGGAGGAAGTCAACAATAGCCCGCCGCGTATGCATCAGGTCAAGTAGACCGTACCGGTGTACTCCTGAATACCGTCGACAAGGCCCCGGATGGGCGAGTTTCCAAGATATGTTCCAAATTCGACTGGCTTGCCCTGATTGTAGCAGTGAGATCCGAAGTCAACAGTCGGAGGTGTCCATGAGCAGAGGCGTACCAGATCAAAATTGACTCCCTTGAAGTCCATACACGTGTACACCCGGTAGTTCCCCGGTCCGAAGCTTGCCGCGAACGTCGAGCCCGCTGCGCGCGCCGCCCACCGGCATGAGACATTCCATTCGGAATGATAGCTATTTGGACGCACCTGTGACTCGCGCCTTGTCGGGGTCGATGTGTACGACCGGAAGTGCATTACTCTGCTGTCCGTCGTTGGTGACGTCGATCACGAGTCGCGGGATGCTCGCGGTTGAGGGGAAGGTATACCTGGTAAGGAAGATGGCGCGTGAGCGCGCTTGAAGGAGTGCAAAAGATTATCCTACGCACTTGTGGAGCGCGGCACGACGCGTCGCAGTCAATTCGACGCGGATGTCCGTGGACTGTGAACCTGGTCAACGAGGAAGGGGGAGGGACGGAGGGAAGGCTCCACACGCACAAGGTTGGAGGCAAAATATCCGGGTTCGGCAGCATCGTCGGGAGAACCTGTGTGCATGCGGCTATGAGATGACGTTCTACAAAAAGACCGCATCCGATACGTACCATCTGCGAGCGTCTTTCGGAGGACTTTGCGTGAGTTGATATCGCAGGCACAGACCTCGAAGCGGTTGTCGTCTCCGCATGACGCAAAAGGCCAGATTTTGAAGACGGAGAGAGGAACGGACTGGTATGCGATATTGTCAGTTCTGGCTGTTTCAGTTTCTCAGAGAATGACTGATCCTAACCCCTCCGGTACCATCGTCATGAAGCTGGGAGAATCCTACGGCATTAAATGATGGATTGGAGTCATATCCTGCGTGCTGAAGTGATACATAAGTCAGAGAGAACCGTGCATGTGTACGGTGCAGACGTACATTGTCTGGAGAGTCGGTGTCCATCCCGACCTTCACCATCCCGTGGGGAAGTGTCACACCTGCAATGTATAATACACATCAGATAAAGCCACTAACTCCCTACCAACGTAGCCTACCTGGGAATGCATGCCCAGAGCTGGTCGTTCCGATGAAGAGGTTGACACGACTAGCAGGATCAGAGATGGGGGCATCCGCCCTCTTCCCAGTCCGCACATCGTAGTCATGCAGCGAACGGGCGAGTGTCGTGTGCAGAGTGGCTGTAAGGCCAGCAAGGGCAAATGCGATGAGTGGCGGACAGAAGCGAACCATGGCAAATACTCTCCAGGGGTCGATGTCGCTCGAACAGCGGCATTGCGGCCTTATATGCTGCGAGCGGCGGGAACAAGATGTGTCCGGACTGGTGGGTGTGGACGCCCGCGAAGGACCTGGTTGGGGGCCACGAGAGAGGACCATTGAAACGGCCCAGAGGGCGGCCTATCGAGGACGGAGTTGGATGTCTTCGCCCGCTGTGAGCGCGGGGAAGCGCATGGAGGGCTACAACCCATGATCACAGCTTCGCGTGCAGGCGCAGCGGCGCTCACCAGTCGGGTGCCCTCGAGCGGGAAATCAGAACGGCATCACAGAGGAAGACGAGTGGTGAGCGGGGACGCGGCAGCAACGGCGAGGGAAACACATCAGGGTGCCGGCGGATGTGCCCTTCGGCGGGGCGCGTGGGTGCGTACATACGGTAAGTTCTGTGCAGAGCCTGATGAGCTCATTGCGAGAAGACGGGTAGAGCGGGCCTCAGAGAGCGCTCCTAGAGGGTACGGCTGGCGGGGTTCTGCAGCCGACGAGCAACGGAGGATCAGAAGATTAGAAGCGGGCGCAGCCATGCGATCCGTGTCGCAGCGCCATCGCTTGAGCGCCCCGCCTGATGGCGCTCGTGACTGTCGGCTTGCTGCATATTCCTCCCGGCCACGACGTCCGGGGATAGTTGGTGAACGCATGACTGCTCAGTACTAGGATAGAAGTGCGTTGCACACATGGCCCACCCACAGCGAGTCTCTGGGCTACATCATGTCGTGCCTGAGTTGGTGACCTACAAGTGGATGGCTCCTTGCGACAGGCGGGAAACGCAGCACTCTCGAAGATAAATTGGATAGCATCGGACCGTTACTGCTTCTGAAGTGGTGTGGGTACGATCAGTCTCTCCCACCGCGAATGTGAGTGCGGAAAGGGTCGAGTACGCACATTGATCTTCCATTCTCTGTGCCGCAGACTTCTATTACTACGTGAGCAAAGAGCAGCATGTGGCATCGTCTGCGACAAAGCCTCAATAGAGTGGTCAACGCGGTGTGTTCACAGAGTGAAGCTCCGGAGACTGGTCGGCAGCTCTAGTAGAACCCTGCAGAAGAAGTCTCAAAACGGGGTTCTCGGTCTGTGGAGCCACACCACCAAGGAAGTGTCCTTGGGCCTCAGAGGCAAAGAGACTGTTATATGAGTAATTCAATTGGAATCAGTTATGACCCAAGCTACAGGAGTCGTTCGGTACGTACACTTGAGACACCACAGGCTTGCATATTGTTGCCAATTGGGTCGGTTACGGGCCGGGAACCAAGCCTGACATTATGCAGGCTGTACTTGGAAGCTGAGTAGCATAGGACAGCTGCGTCAAAGGGATGATGCCGTAGTAGAGCCGCCCCGTCTGCCAGACGAGGGCCCTTGATCAGGAGGGCTGCCCGCCCACACTCGCAGTGATAACGTTCGAGTTTTACTACGAACACTCATCCTTGATGATTCAACTGAAAATGGCTGCCATGTTATAGAAGTCCCTGAGGCCGGCCAGGTAGCACGCTAGTCGTTAGGTCCCCATGGATAAAAGGGATGGATCAGCGAAGAGAAGAGGAGAAACTGCAGGCGCACGTTCACGCAGGTCGACAAATGTCCGTCAGGCGCTGGTCAGGCCCATTCCGGTCTGCCACGTGGACCCACCGCCATCTGCCGTTATTAGAAGTCAACTTGAAGTCTAGCAAGGGGTTGTCTCCCCTGGGTATAACTTGAACTAATCTAGCGTGGGTGAGGACGATCATATCCAGAGCATGGGGGCAGGGAGGCCCGACACCTCCTAAAACATGCATCGATGATTCTCTTGTTATCGTATTCCCCCTAGCTCACGTACTCGTACATTCTCTCCATGGGACCGGGCGGGTCCATACATGCGCACGGCTAGGTTGCTGCGCTGTGCTCATAGAGTATACCGGAAGTCGGGCGCACGATGCCCCAAACGACGGATCTCTTCGGGCGTGTAGTGCGCGACCTTCTCGTCCGCCTCCTCCTGTCTCGCGTCTCGCTGGGCATTGATGCGCTTGTAGAGGAACATTGTTATGGGCGTGACGATCAGTCCGATCGCGACAAACATGAGTTCTATGCCATCTGTGCGTACCAACGACTAGATTGTCAGCGACGCCATACACGTCGCAGACCAGAACAGTGCGGACGACACTTACGACCCAGGATGTAGCGCGGAGCGTCCTGTGCGAGGTAGACATTGCTCGAGACGATGGCGCCAAAGTTGCCGACGCTGATTTGAAGCGCCATGCCGACCCCGCGCTGGTAGTGCCCTGTGAGGTTGTTTCCGAGCCTGTTCGTGGAGAGGACAGTCAATGCTTGACACACTGAGAGCGAACATCAGACTTACCATGCAACAACCCCAGGAAACCCAGCATACGTTCCTCCAACGATGAGGAAGATACCGAAGTACTTGGGCCCAATGGAGACGGCAGAGATGTTGATGGAGAAGCCGATGAGGGTGAGCACATGTCCTGCGAACACGAACGGGAAGCGTCTCTTGATTCGGTCAGACCATATCGCCCACACAAGTAGTAGAGATGCTGGGGAGTATTTATCATGTCATGCGAGCAGAGAAAGCAGTGCACCCACTGGCAAAGACGTAGGGCGGGACAGTCAACAGTTGTGAAATTGCAGCGTCGAACCCAAATCTGTATGGCACTCAGATTACCTGCAGGCTGTGGTGGCGCTCAGACATACCCGTTGATGATGGATCTGTCAGACAGGGTTGGTGCACTTCGGGGTAGAACGTTAACGAGAACACACTCACGGGAGAAACAAGGATATGCCATAGACTACACCGGGCCGCAACGGATCAGTATCAGCGAGATAGCCCTAGCGAATCTGACACAGGGGGACGTACGAGGCGAAATCGTCGCCATGTAAATCAGTATCTGGGGCCATAGCTGCCAGTCGAGCAGTATCTCCCGGATATGACGCATCTCAAAGTTCTCTTCCTCCCCTACAGAGGAGTTGTCGTACTCTACAGATATAGACAGATATGAGATCATGCAGTCAACGCAACTCCTTATTAGTGGTAGAGAGACGAAAACGTACTTTTCCTGTATATGACATACGCGCGCTCTTCGGGGGTGAGGAACGTGGCCGTATGGGGGAAATCGACTAGAACTGTATGAAGTGTATTAGCCGAACAGCAACATGGCCCCTCGGGCACGTACTAAAGAGCGAGATGATCCCCACCAATACGGTGAGTATTCCCTCGAGTATCTGCAGAAGCCCCTGTAAGCCATGCTCATACCCGTCTAGGCAAAAATATGAGATTACTTACGAATATCCATGACCATCCCAACAAGCCACACGTCCCCGACATGAAGGAGATGGCGTATGCGATGAGGCCTGAGAACGCGCCCGCTAAAGTTGCTCCCCCGAAGAAGATTCCGATGCGGAGTTGGATCATGTGTCGAGGGTACCAGATGGTCAAGCTGTTTTGTAAGTGCAGTGCATGAGAATACGTGAAGAGTAAAACGGGGCCGATGACGTCGCGCACTAGTAAACGACTCCAGGAAAGAGCCCAGCTTCGGCGACCCCAAGACAAATCCGCGCCCCGACAAATTGAGGGAAACTGCCGTGCCCATTGTAAACGGTGCTTACAAGACACAAGGTGCACAGTGTACTTACTTTTTGACGAGTCCCATCAGTGTCCTGCAGGGACGCGAGAGTAGGTTGAGCATGCAGAAGGTTCGGCTGGGATAGCATATACACGTACATGATGACACCCCACAGAATCTGCGCAACGGCGTCGTGAGCTTTTGGAACCCATGAAGGGTTTCGGAACGTATGCTCGCCGTTATTCCAGGAAGCCATCTTGATGGGCGGAACTTCTTGAGTACCAAACTATCAAAGACGATAACGTCAGTGAAGGTTCTGTCAACCCGTGCGAGAGAGAAACGCACTTTGAGGGGCATTCAAACAAGCAGTACGGCTGCGGTAAAAAGAGGGTAGCCTGACAATGTGTCGCACGAGTAAGGGTTAACTTACAACAAAGTACATGGTCTGCAATACACGAACTCAAACATTGCACAAGACACATGGGGACCAGAATGGGCTTACTAGAGCAATGTTGTACTTGTTTCCGTCGAGGTGAAGCTGCGACACCAGGCCCTGTAGCTTTGCGTTTCCTGCGTTTACGTGTCAGCAGCATGGCACGAAGAAATGAACGGCTAGAGGAAAACCGACCGATGTTCCCTCGATCGAGGAAGGAGCACAGGTACATCAGAGTGAGGATGGGTATGAGGCGCATGTCTATCTTCCTGTACAGCGCTTTCTCTTCGGTTGGAGAAAGCTGAGGCGGGGGTGGAAGACGGTCTTCGCCGCCATAGGAAAAAAAGGGAGGCCTGGCAGATTCTGCTGCAACCACCGTCGGCTCTATACCACGTTTCTCCAGGCTTTCGCGGGGCAAAGCGCCCTCTTCAGTTGACATACTGCTGGAACGCGGGTTGTGGATAATCGTGAGGCGTCCAATGTGGCCTCTGCAAACACGGCGTTCGAAGAGGGGAATCCGCCGACGGGGACTTGCGAAGAGACCCTTCTTATAGGTAGGGATGCATATGCATGTCAGCGCCGTCGGGCCCCGTCTGTCACCCGCTGTCCAGAGTGCACACCAATGAGGAGGAAGCACGTGTCTGGCGGAGAAGTCTCTGCACGCTGGATCGCGTCGAAGTGAGCACACTGGCCCTTACCGTGTCGCAATCGGGCGCCGTGAAGACGGATGTGGCTGCATGGGATTCAAGGGGACAAAGGCGTCTTGACTGCGGCCGAGCATCCCGGGCGCAGGTGCGAATAGTTGTACAGACCGCTGTCGCTTGTCACCGGTCGTTTCCGAGGACAGTTGCACGGTGTGCTTTCATTGCGAGGTCCGCGGTGGATGTGTATCTCGGTTCACGTTTACTTTCATGTCAGGTACTGGATTTTCAGATGAGTGTTTCAGTACCTCTACGCCGTATGTGTAGCTACTCTCACCTTAACTGCATCCGGGGACACGACACCTATAGATCTCAAACATCTGGGCGATCAGGCGGCCAGCGTGGGTGGATATCCTCACACTTTCGTCCTCGCGCTTACCATCCCCAAACCGGACAATTCTTGAAAAGTTTTCAGGAATCAGTTACAGAAGGGAAGTAGTTTAACGCGCCAGCCCAATGCCTGCTCAATAATGCAGTCAGTTCAGCAGTCATGTTGGATTTGGGAGCTCACGCGACATGCCTCCAGCGCCTCACTCCGCTGCCGCTCCACTATTGAGGATAGAGACGCTTCGAGGAGTCCACAACGTACAGCGTACTGATGGCCTTACACGAACATCGCAACTCATGAGTCATTCGCGAGGTCAAAGCACTCGGTCTGCGCTACAAGCCAGCCCCAGAGCGTCTCTGCCGCGCAGCGTCCCGTCAGTGACGCCGGCACGCCGGCCACTCGCGCCCAAGGGATTAGAAGCTGGGTCCCATGACGTGAGCCTGAGCTGTGCGCGTTGAATTCGAGGAATGCGCCATACCATTGCGTTCATGCGCTCTGTTTGAGGCGCAGTCGCGGCAAAGAGGGGCGTGACGACGCCTTTGGATACGTCGTAGGACATCATGTTCTGTCCGGCGCGATAGTCTCATCAAGGAAGATACTGTCGATCAGAATCCACCTTGACGCACCCACAAGGAAGTTTGAATAGTTCTACTGTTCCTGGTGAGGTCCGTGTATATATTTCCTGCGTGGCGGACTCAGTCTGACCCCTGCCGATGGGTCGCGCTCCACTCACCTGGGTTGATTGCAATAGAGACAATCCCCTGCTCTCCGTACTGGTCGGCAAGCTCGAGCGAGAACAGAAGATTGCCCTGAGCGCACAAACAGAATGCCCGTCAATGTATGAATACAACAGAATTGACACCGTATTGTCCGTACCAACTTCGACTGTCTGTACAGCTGTGCGGCGCTGGATCGCCGACGGACTGGACCGTCCATAAGAGTTGTATAGTCTACTCGGCACGTCTGTGGAATCGCGCAGGTGTAGTTCAGCACGCGTGACTTGTCTCCGGTGGCTTTCGCGGTGGAGAGCAACACTGGGAGAAGAAGCTGCGTGAGGTAGAAATGTCCGAGCACGTTCACACCAAACTGGTAGTCGTATCTCTGCCGTGTGAGGAGCGACAGAGGCGGACACATCACCCCGCTGCACCGCTACAGGTGAGTTTCTCAACAAGCAAGAGAGTGGAATTGAGGCTTACGCACGCATTGTTTATTAAGACGTGCAGATGCCGCTCTTGTCTGCGCATGAGACGACATCTGCGTCAGGCGGGTATCTGTCGGGGTGGTTTGTGGCCATACCTCATGAACTCCAGCGCCATCCGCTTGACCGGGTGTAAATCGGAAAGGTCCATGGCGAGAAGATGAATCCTCTCCGAGATCCTCTTCAGCTCGTCCACCGCCCGCTGCCCTTGTTCGCGACTGCGGCTGGTGATGTATACCTTGGCGTTACGAGAGAGGAGGACCTGTGGTGCAAGTCAGACGGAATATGCACCGAACGCGAGGCGCATGCATTGCTTGCCTTTGCCGTCGCGAGTCCTATATCACAGTCAGGCGAGGCTCGACGGCGTGTGTTTCCCAGAAGCACACTCACCCAAGCCTGTGTTTCCGCCAGTGATAAGGAATATTTTCCCGGTCTGATCTGGGATGTCGTCGACAGACCACTCTGCCGGGGGAGGGAAGTACTGGTTCCACACCGAGTTCATCCAGGGCATTCAACAGCGGGAGTATAGCAGATGCCCAGACAGACAAGCTGAACACGTTGAAAAAACACGACAACGCTGCGGTGGGTGTGAGGTGGCCGCAGGGAAAGCGCGGCGGCGATCTGTGTCCTACATGGTCTTCTATCTTAAGACCGGCCGCCACGCCGGCGAGGCAGGGCCATGGAGAGCGAGCGGTCCTCGCACATCTGCGCTCATATCCTACACGCCCAATCCTATCGTTACAGCAGCCATAGCGGGCGCATCGCAAGGCTGTACGCTCCCTAGTGGTGTCGTCGCGTTTGTGAGCGCATGCACACGCGGAATGCTGTCGCTGGAAGGGCTGGCCGCGGCGGCGTCGTGGCTTTCGACTGTCGTCGAACACGGTTCAAAAACTGTTTCTTTCTGTGAGTCAATCCACCTGTCTGCACGCATCTGGCGACAGATACGTTCCGCAAAACGAGAAAACAACACGACCTGCCGCAGCGCCCATCGTGATGGGCACCCGCTCACGCCTCGATGTCCGATGCCAGTCTCTTGCTTAGCACCTCAACGAGGCGTCCAGAGGGGTTGCGAGCGGTATGCCATGTCAAATTCTGTGTCGGTTGCAACAAGCAAGTGATGGGTCAGCTACAGCTATTGCGATGTCGGCGGCGGTGACGGTGAGGACTCCGGGCATCAAGTCGGGACTCACGGGATTTATATTGCTTTCTTCACCTGGCCTGATACTAATAGGCGCTTGTCTGGATTGCCTCTTCTCGCCTCCACATACCTGACCCGGCTAACACTGGCCTGCGCATCGCCTGGACTGTGAAGATTTCGCACTAAAATGCCATGAGATAGGTAGTGAGACAACGCGCATACAAATACAAGGCAAACTAATGAGCCTGCACAGCCATCAAAATGCTTTAAGTAGCATGTATCGCCCGCGACCAGTTACTACGCGCATAGCAAGGTTGAGATACACCACCAAAACAAACCAACTTGCCGACGACAAACGTTCCGCGGCTAGGTAACGATGTCAATCTGAACATGGTAAGTCCACGTTCGGTACTGCACTATACTGTTCGTTCCTAGTGGGTACCAATCGGTATATACAACTCGATGAGAGATTAGTGATACAGTAATCACAGGCTGGGCAGGGAACAGGGTATGCGTACTTGGATCGGCTTCAACAGTTTCGAGGCTTGGACGAGAACATATGATACACGAAAGCAAGTGACCGCGCACGGTCGCAGATGATGGCAACAAGACGAGTAAGTAACGGGTACGACAGCAAGTAGGCAAGGGCGACAACAGAATGACACGGAACATGAGGCGGTCAGTCCTCCAGCAGTGCTCACAACGAACGAAACGAACAGAGCTATCACCGGCGGCGCGAGCGGAACTCAGCTCCCGAGGACGTGCATCCC
Source organism: Trametes elegans (assembly GCA_022606155.1). Taxonomy (NCBI): domain Eukaryota; kingdom Fungi; phylum Basidiomycota; class Agaricomycetes; order Polyporales; family Polyporaceae; genus Trametes; species Trametes elegans. Next base: position 581,496 of record JABYQO010000014.1, on the reverse strand, counting down.
GGCCATCGCGAGCTCCGAGCACTCTGCCATCCGCCCGGGCACAGCGCCCAGCCCAGGGCCCGCGTCTCCGAGCGAGACGATCGCGCCCTGGCCGACGGCCCGCCTCTTCTGCTGCTGGTGCACGACCCGGCGCGCCGCCGCAACGGGGCTGTCCCACGCCTCGCGCGCGGGCGCGCGGGAGCGCGAGCGCTCCTTCCCCTCGCGCTCGTGCGCGCGCGCGACCTTCTCCGACCGGCTCGGGCGCGCGGGGTGCGGCGAGGACAGCGGGGTGAGCGGCGACGGGGGCGAGTCCGTGCCCGCGTGGTCGCCGTGCGGGTGCGCCGGGCCCGGGCCCGGGCCGTCGGCGGAGAGGCCCGCGGTGTCGATGTGCACGGCGGCCTTGCCCTTACCCTTGCTTTTGGGCTTGATGGCGGAGGGCGGAGAGCCGCCCGTGGCGGCGAGTGCCTCGACCCGCGCGGCACGCGTGCCGCGCTTGTGCTGCCCGCGGCGCGATTCCTTGGGGTATTCGCACACGAGGTCGCGGCGGGTGCATTGGCTGCGCAGCGGCGGCATAAAGGAGATGCAGGACACTATAGGCAAACGACGACGTACTTGCAGCGCTGGGGGCCGCCTGCCGGCGGCGGCCCACACGCGATCTTGCGCTCCCGGCAGAAGAGACACGCCATGATGGGTTTCTTCTTCTCGGGCTCGCGCTTCTCGCCCCCGCCCTCGCCGTCCTTGAGCATAGTCAGCCGGAAGATGGCCTGCCCTGGTACGGCGTTTGCGCTCGATTTCCCACTCGACCCGGCCATCGGCCCGGTCGCGCCCCGAGTCCCACCGTTGTGGATCGGAACGGGACCGCCTGCTATCGGGGGCCCGCTCTCCGCGTCAGCCGCCGAAGTAGACGCGTCGGGAAACTGAGGATAAGGATAGTCGACAGAGCATGGGGACGACGGTGCGCGAGTGGCAGGCGGGTTCTTGCGCGGGCGGCCACGCGGACGCTTTTGGACGACTGGGGAAGTTGGCCCTGGCGGTGGGACCGAGGCTGACGGTTCGAACTCCACGACCGGTTGCGCAGAAGGCGAGCCTGTGCATTCCTGCTCTGCAGGAGGAAGAAGACCGTCCATGGGGGGCGGCGACGAGCTGCGCTTGAGGGACTGGTTGGGTGAGGGAGAAGGGGCCGGTGGAGGTATCTGTGGCGTTGGTGCGATGGGAGTGATCGCACCTTCCAGCGTGTAGCTCCGATTGTTCGAAGGCGGTAGATATGTGTGCAATTGAAAGGAGGGGCAGGTTGACTGAGGAAGTTGGGAGTAGTGGGTCGACATGGGGCTGTCCACATAGGTATCGGCGCCGTAGGGATATGCGTTGGACGAGGTGTCAATGAAGAGCGGTGTCGGCTCGAAGGGCATGAGGGCGCAGTGCTACAGGACCACATGATGAGATGCGGCCAACAACGTCGAGATGGGTGCATGCGTACGAACCACGGGGTCCAAGTCCATAGACTGCGGTGGGTACGGCTAGGACGGGACAAGGCGCCATTGGGACTGGAGTATCGGACAGTGCTCACTTGTACTCACCTCGACGTCGGATGGACAGTCCCGACGACCCAATCGCTGCTCCGCATCTTGCAGTTGGCACGTCTGAGCGCACTCGATCGCGTCCCTGTCGGCATCCCCCGGGAAAGTATAAAAGACCCGAGGCTGCTCATGGGACCATGCCATCGTTTGGTCCTGTCCCGCTTCCTCCTCGTGTATGACTGGGGATTGGTATCGGTCATTGTGGGAGGCGACAGACAAGCTCGTCCAGCGAGTGTCCCGTTCATACGACCGCGAGCGCTGTCCGAGAAAATCGGGTCAGCGTCCAGCAGAAAGCCAAGGTGAGGAAGCGAAGAGCGGTCGAGTATCAAATCAGATCACTGACCCCATCACCTTGTACGTACGCCTGCACATGCTGGTCGTACTGAGAACGGGGGGACGGATGCGGGGTAGCGAGCGGCTGGAGAGCCGACGCGGACGCAAGCGACGAACCCTGAGTTACAGAGGAGGCGACCTGGGCGAAGCGCGGGGGGAACGTGAGCGGCTGGGGCGGACGCGGGCGAATGCCTCGCTGGGGACCGAGATTGGCATCTCGGACGATTGCGGTCTCGGCGAGGCGTCCGTCTCGCGCAGCCATCGAATGGTAACGTACGTCCATCCCATGCGAAACGGCCGGTCCAGAGGCCTGGGGAACCGTCGACGGGCGCCGAGGCAGGACGTCGTCTGCGTGATCGTAGTGCTGGGGCATGTGTGCGTACGCGTCCGTGTGTGCGACGCGTCCGAGCTCGGCCTCGAGACTTGGCGGAAACTGGAAGAGAGGGATGTTGAGCTGCATGCTCGAGCGTGGGTGATGTTGGCGTTTGGGTGATCGGGGATCGGGCGCCACGCGAGGCGGGGTCGATGGTTGGAGATCGCGGCCAGCTGTGGAGGATCGCGGAGGCAAAACAAAAGCGCGGCGGCTGCCCGACGCTGGTGAGGGGAGGAAAGGGACACGAGACGACGCCGGTCGGACGTACTTATGGGCTTGGGTGGGCGCAATCGAAGCTAGCGTGCTAGCGCGAGCAGAGAGACACGTGTGGCCCCTCGCCAATTTGCTCGCGCTCGCTACTCGCGATTCGGACGGCAAGCACGTCTCCCCTTTCGCCCCTCCCCCTCCTCGCCCTAAGCCGTCTTTGGCGCGAGCATCGCAGCGCTATCGCCCACGGGGTCCCTCTCTCTTCGCTCGCGTCCCTGGCTTTCCCCCGGTTTGGTATCACTACCGACATTCTCGCGAACTCTGTTGGAACTTTATCCCACGTTGACGCTGCTCTCCCTGCGTCTTTCTCGCTCTTGTTCGTTTTGCCTCCTCATCCTGCGCTGCAGAGGGACCAGAGTGCACGGTTGTGCGCCAAGCCGCATCAATCGCCCATCATTCTCTCGCATCATGAATTAACATCGCCCGTTCGGCGACGGCTCCGGAGCACACGAGATGAACTTCTGAAAAGGTCAGGACGTAACATGCGTAAAGCGTCCGTCCCTACCCGTGGCCCACGCCTGCAGGCCCACACCGCAATCTTGGGGCCTGGCCACTCCTACGCTGCAAGTCCTTCGCCCCGTCCGCCGTTCGTTCTTACCACGCCTCGTATAAGGTCATCCTGGACCCACAACATTGACTCATCCACCAGCGCAGCCGTCTCGCCCCAGCGCAGAGGCATCTATCGAGGAGTGGGTTCACTTCGCACGCTCGGACCGCGCTCCGTGTCCCATCCCGCATCTGTCCACTATCCGCAACTCATTCAGTGTGTCCGGCCTAACAGCCGGTATCGCCTCTCGCGGGTGGTCTTGTCATACCATCTCAACGACTTCCAATCCACCTCCCTCTGCATCATATGACGAAATGGGCCGCACCGACACGCCGTATGTTCGCCTGGTGTTCGCCCATCTGGCGTGTCATGCTGCTAACTCACCTCTACCGTTCACGCGACAGGCCTGCCGCATCGGCTGCAGGCCTTCTCTACCGCGCTATAGGTGGGACATCCGAAAAGCACGACCATACGAAGCGAGGCGACTGCTCGCTCCAAGTACACATGCCCGCGCAGCCGGCTATGTGCTAATGATGAGGTATGCCCCCTCCGTCATCCCCGGTTCTGCGTCTCTCGGATCTTCCGCACTGCTTGCAAGTGGGCAATGCATCTGTGCGCGAGGAGGGCACTCGAGGTGCAATCGAGCGCGAACGCCTCGCGCGTGAGACTTTGGCACTCGATCGTGGCGATCCTACAGCGTTCGGTAACCACATCTGAATTTGCGCCTGTCGCACGAACCTTGTCTGATGGGCGTGAGTCCGCGCTCCAGGGGCCGAGTCGCACGATGGCCCAGAGACGAGGCAGGGGGGCGTTGCGAGTGTATGATCTCTCAAACGCCGCCGGTTGGCGAGAGCGCATTGCATGCCCGTACGTCAATCAGCCGTACGTCCCAACGATCCACGCCTATCAGTTGCCCAGTAAGCTCTCTCTGTCACAGGCGGCATGCAGTACGGCAGCGGTGGCCACGGGATGCAGTGTACAATCCCATCGGGAAGTCTGAACGCTCTGAACGTAGCATTTGCATGGGAGAACGCATGCGGGGTGGGTCAGGGGCACACGAAGCAATTACTCCTCATCGGGACGATCAGGACCCATCGCTGGTCTCCTGCGGCCGCCTGCGACATTGCATCTTGGCGCGGACGCCCCAGCGAGGTCATACCACATTTGTTTCGTGCTACTGACGCACTTCGCGCGGACACACAGCGCGAGCAGCGCTTGCGCGGGTCACTCCCTAGAAGCTGGTACTGGCCGTTCGCCGCTCATATGCTCTCGCCATCTCCGTCCTCACATGCTCTTCGCCGCTCAACGCGCGCAGCCTTCGTAACGCAGGAGACAGCTCCCCCGGAAATGTGTCCCCTCGGCGCTGCGTGTCGGCATATCAGCACGAAGCATGACGTCCTGTTACGAGAGCCAACACCCCCCGCTTGGCGCAGCGCTGACAGCCTCCAAGAACAGCTTCCGCCATAGCCGAGCTGGCTTCGGAGCTCCCGTGTTCGTTCGGCGCCCCTCGCGTGTGAGTCGGGGATCAGAACATGAACGTTTCGCACACCGCGAGCATCCGCTTGCGACTCGGTACGTCTATCCGCGGGTTCTGTTGCTGATTCGCTCCTCGTGGCTGACTCTCTTCAAGAAGTGTCCTATCATATGGGGCGCTCTCTTGAACTCTCTTACCGTGCGGCAACTGCAAGTTGTACCGCTCGTTTCTTCCGGCTGACAAAGTCCCACCGTCGCTTGCCCCGCTCGCACCTCACGCGACCGCGCCGAATGCCGTGCCACGACGGCCCATCGGCTGCGCGAGGATACCTAGCGCACCAGCACTGGGCACTACGTGCACACCGTACGTACGTACAGCATTTCACCCCCTGCGCGGTGCGCACCCTCGCACTAACGAGAGCCCTCTCCCTTCCATCGCAAAGCCCGCGCCGCTAGAAGCCAGCCCAGCCCGACTACGGCACGAGCGAGGGTGCCTTCTGTGATGCCGAGTATACGAGACGCCTGCGCGCGGTGCGCGCTGGGGGCGGGATGCGACCATACATGGCCGGGCGCGGTGCGAGGATACGCCTGCCGCCCGAGACGCGCGGCCGCGGGCGGTGGATCAGCGAGAAGGCCCCTCCGAGCTCGCGACGACGTTCGCGCACTCCCTCGCCCGGCCGCATCCGTACGTCTCGCGCCTGCGCCCCGACACTCGACACCCGGCCTCCTGCGTCCTCAACGGCGCCGCGCCCGAAAGCTGTGTGCATTTTTGGGGGGTGACTTCCGCCGCCGTCGCAGGCGAGTTCTACTTTATCTGCTGTGAGACCCAGCTCGGCCCTATCCTCCCGAAACGTCCGATGCGACGCACAGAGCCCGCAAACGCCGCCGTCCCGGGCGGGACCGGTACGCGCGACGTCTGTGAGTGTGAGACGGTGGGGCCCCGCAGTGTATGATCCAGGCTGCATCCTTGCCGTTCGCGGCAGACCGCGCTAGTGCCGTTTCCCGCCGCGCCGTTCGTCGAAGCGCGGGCGCAGAGCCCACGTCGCTTAGGCTATCGGCGCCGTGGGCGAAGACGGGTATTTCTCCGGGGGCGCCGTCTGCGCGGCGGTGCGGACATTCTAGCGGCATGCCGGGACCGGATGGCTCGTACGTACGAAGCGCGAGGGTTCTTGGGGAGAGAGGTGCACAGTGTGGGCGGATGGGCGCCGTACGATGCGCGAGGGTGATGCACCTGCGAGGCGCGATGCGCCTTGCACCTCCGGCCTCGGTCTTCTTGTTACTGGCATGTTCAGCCTCCGGTCGCAGACACGCGCAGATGTGTCCACAATTCACGGCTGTATTGGTATGGTTGGTCTGCAGAGGTTGCATCGCGACTTGTCTATCACTTACATTGACGATGTGCACGACGACCACGACAGGAGGGCAAAAGGGCAGAGGCATAGACGGAAGGTGGGCTGACAGGCGCCCGTCGGATTAGTCAGCAGGAGGGAGATGGACGAGAGGACGTAGAATGTAGAAGGGGAGGACTACCACGACGGAAAGGAAATCCTCTCCGAACTTCAGAGTGCTGGCCTCAGACCCGGACGTCTCCAACGGGGAGATCGCCGTCGTAGTGCAATTTTTGAAACCATAGCATACGCAGAACTGAAGGGTCGTATGCAGCGAACACGAAGTGGCGTTAGAGATATGGAACCGATGCGAGCCCCCCCTTGAGCGTGACTACAAGTAGACTGCATGAGGATAAATGGGACATTGTTCAAATCAAAGTAGGTCTGGGCGGAGTGATATTCGGCTCTTAAGGACACTGGGGAGCCCACGCTTTACCGCGCAGAACACTTGCATGGAGCGTGTTACAAGTTGGACATTGGTTGCAGTGCGCTGTGCGCTAGGGCGATAGGAGAGGTTGTACGCTGGTTTCGTATGGACACCTCGCATTACGGACGGATATGTAGTTGCACTGTGTCGGTGCCGGGGTCGACATTGACACTACTCGGCTAGTAGGCAGGTGCTTCCTGTGAATGACCGCAGCTCATGTGTTAGAACAATATGGCCGGGCACACTACACCCTCAACTTGTTACATCTGCGAAACAAGCCCGAGCGCCGCGACGTATGTGAGCGCAATGGTCATCCTCGAGCGATAGCGCACGTGTTGTACTGTTTGTGATAGAGACTGTGAATGGTAGCTTTCAGGTGCAGCGGTACTTCACGTGGTTGAACCAGGATTGTCGGCATGCATTCCGTCACTATGGGGCAGAGGTACCACTATATAAGCAATGACCGCCCCCGTGATGCTCTCTTCCTCACTGCGACGGCTCCGACGTCTGAGCTTCCTCATTGATGGGTATTCCGGGCTGGCAGGTGCGAATTTAAAGTCACACACACATTCTCGTTGCTGCGATTTACTCACTATCGAGAGCGGGGGCCAAGGCATCTTGGTCGTTTTCTGAAGTTCCCCAGTTTCCAGTCGTTCGTGCAAGTGCATACCGCGTTCCCATGCGTCGTCGACTTCGATGTACCATCGGGGCTCTTCGTCAAGGAGGTAGGATGCTCTGGCGAGTTGTCTTTCTGGGTTGCGCCAATGACGGATGTAGCGCTCTTTGTTAAGGTCCGGTACAGACCACCCGCGGTCACTCGCGAACGCGATCATCTTTGTTGTCATGTAGTCCCTGTCGCAAAGGCCGGTGTACGCCACCTTCCGGACTCGTTCATCCGTGATCGGATGCCCAAGTTCACCTTCCAGGAAATGTAGGCCCCAAGAGAACAAAGCGCTGAGGCGTTCAAGCTCTGTGTTGACTTCTTCATTCCCGTAGAGCTTGTCGGTATCAATGTCGGCATCGATGTTGACGTCGGGAATAGGAGGCCTTGCTACAATTCCCTTCGCCTTTACGTTGCGGGCTAGTATAAGCGCATTTTCCATGCTCCAACGACATCCATAGTGCCACAGCAGTTGGTAGCCATTAGAATGGGGTACCTCGGCGTGGAGTGACATTCGGTGCGGGTTTTGAGAGAGAGGGAGAATGTAGCGTGAGGGAGGGAGTGGGATATGGGACCTCAGGATATGGGATCCCAGAGCGTGTGAGGTTTGTTATATATGCCCGTACTCAGGCACCTTCATCCGTAATATCGGGTGGCACCCGACCAGCGCAAATGAATGATGACGTTTTTGGCTCACGCCGGAGGCTATCCCACAGAATACAGTCATAAAACATGAGATGGCGTTACAGTTGCGACCCCACGTAAACATACCAACAGAAACGTGTTGATCGACGCCCGCACAATCAACACATGTGGCAACTATTCACAGCGGCCCATCAAGGGCTGGATATGTGGCACTCCGTTGAACCGTGAGATCTCGCTGGCACTGGCACATGTCGGCCTCGGTACGCCCAACACAAACCCGCCGCTCGGCAACCTGTATAGTACCGCAGGCCCCGGGCGGCATGGCAACTCGACACATCTAACCAAGTGATTCACGAGTATTCTGAAGGGCAGTGCCGTTCTCTCACGTACCAGCACCGTTTCAGTTTGTCGCCATGGCCCCCGCTCCGAGGGCAACGTAGACAGCCATTGAGACACAATTGTGGCGATGATAGCCATCGCAATGGGCGCTGCGCATGTACTGGATGAGAATTGATGGTACGGTACTGTAATTATTACTCGTCTTGGACCGTAATGTGTGATACAATCAGGGGAAACCCCACCCGTTCTTGAGATGGTCGTGGGCAACGATTGTTCATCGGTAACCCGCATAATGCGCACACGGCGATTGATGTTTCGGGTGAGGTAGTCAATATCCCCACACACAATTCACCTCCAAAATGCTATAAAACGGAGAGTCTCCGTACCGGTGGAATTTGTATCAGCAACACCTCCCCCGGGCCCCAAGTCCTCGTCACAGTCGGAGGTTCACCGGCATCCTCATTCTCTCCATCATGGAATTCTTGGAAAAATACACAAGGCGAGCTCAAATATACCAATCACAAGCATCCCATGCTTTCGCAGTTAGCAAAGATGTCAATCCTAAACGATTGGAGTGGCCCCATTACGGACGGTGGATGCTCAATCTCGAAAGCTTGTTTCCGGTTCAGATTCAGCAATGCATTCTCTTGGTCCCTCAAGCTAGGATCTCTGCCCCCAATACTGAAGTCGCAACTCCGGAGACCGAGGGCAGAGCCAAGAGCACAGTGTCAACCGAGAAGGATACAACACTTTCCCCGGACATAGTTGCTTTCTTTGTGCATCTCAAGGATTGGAACCTACTGTCTCGCCAATCTCTGGAGTCCCAAATTGAACGAACGAGTCAACCAGTGTCTCAAACCGAGAATGTAGCCTCAACCCCAGTAACACCTCCCATGGCACGCCCTCGTGCTGGACGGCAGGTCCCACTCCAGACAGAGAAGTATGAAAAGGCGCGCGCATCCGCTTTTGAGCTTGACTGGACAGTTACCACGGGCATGATCATAAACGAGATCAAGCGAGACAATCACGATCCCGACCTCATAGGACACCGATACCAGAAGCAGGCGCACGAGTATCTTGAGGAAGCTCGGAAACAAGCATATGAGCAGGCACAGCTGTGGTTTTCACAATCACCGACATCTGATGCTATTGTGGTAGTTGTCAGTGCAGGGGCACTTTTCCAATGGGCAGTATTCTTGAGAGGTTACACCTGCCCTGCCACACCCACAAAGGATGGAACTTATCAGCCCACTCCTGAGAGGGAATCACGCATCGCGCGAAGGGATGTGCCCCTCGACGAAGTTATAGCTTTACATATGTGAGTGCAATGACACATTCGTGACCCAATACATGAATGATTAACACATTCCACTGGTAGGGAGTTCCAGACAACAATTTCGAATGTATCATCCTTGGAGTTTGCTCAAGTGCCGGACTCCCCTACTACAAGCCCTCCTAGAAAACGACAGAGGCAGGAGGGTACCTCCCTGTTGCTGCCGGCGTGAGTCATATGGGTGACAACACCGGTTTGCAAAGTTGTTGACAGATGAACGCAGTGCTGAGATAATGCCGGGAACACCGAGGACAAGTTCCACCCGCCAGAAACATCGTGGTCAAACATCGACTTACCTTCTGCCTGCATGGAGTGTTGTGGAGTATTGGGACTGCGGGGACGAAGTATCCGAGGAACAAATGAAGCTCTTGAACACTTTGGAGCTATTGTTTCCTCTTCAATTCAGCAAGGCCGAGGAGGTCAGCAAGGTCCTAGAGAAAGATGTCTATGACGGACAGTAGTTGCATCCGGATATATCAAGTCTCAATGTGTCACAATGATCGAGTCCCCAGTCAAATCAGTAAGCATATACTGTAGAACTGCACATGCACTCTCGTCCTGACATTACTATAGCCGGGATGTCCCAGAGTAGCTCAGCGATCGATGTCGCGCAGGGAGTCTAGCGGAGCAAGCACGAGCAACGAATGATGTTACTGTAATCAGCCTGAGGAGTCGGTCGAGTAAAGTGCCTTATGCCATCAATACAATAAGCGATGTGCCAGCTTGCGTCCGCGTTGTGTGTGTAATGTTCAGCCAATAACGATCGTGCAAGGGACCAAGGCTGCGCGAGATCCTCCACTGCATTGTATGATAGAAATGTTGGACTTCGCGTCAACAGAGATCAGCCGGCTCTGGGACATGGTTTTGGATTTTCCCTCGGGCTTCATTGCATCTTAAGTACATGAGCATGGGACTATGCATTGTCAATTCCAAGAAACAACCGAGGAGTCACCAAGAGGTCGCATGCTAGAACCCGTTGTACCGCTGTGTCTGGGAACGCCCAGAGGTTAGCCGTCACATGACCGTGGGTATCCTGCAGACGCTCAAGGTGGGGGTACGCACCCGAATCTCTCGCTCTCTCCCCCTAGCTCGCTCTCTTCCACACACTCTCACCCTCGTCAGCTTCATCCTGATCCTCAAAGCTTCGGAGGTCTTGTTTTATACCTTAGTTACGGAAAACCCCGCAGATAACGATCGCAGTAACAACTGGAACGAAGCTGGTGACCTGGAAGACTTGAGAACCGCCTCCATCAGTACTGCCATGAACACGTCGCGACCTCCACAGAACAAGCTGAGGAAAGGGCAGCCTTCGCATGCCCTTGTTACTGATGCCGACGACTCGTCTCATTCTGGAGGCTGGTCGTCGAGACTGGTGCGAGGCGGCGCAACGGCGGAGCGACGGTCAGAGAGTCGGACGATGGCGCTAGCTCGGGAAATGTCTAGGAGTCGTGCCGATACGCTCAACCGACTCTCTGCAACATACCCTTCAAGAACTACATGCTCATGGGGAAACTCCTTATTAGCTTGGGAATCTTCTGGTCGCGCCAATACGCCCAACCGTTGCTATCCAAGCTCCACCCCAAAGCCCACATCCTCCTGGTCAGGTCCTCCTCCTAATGACGAATCATCTGGGTCCAACGACTGTTCAACCTCCGCAACTCCTGTATGTGCCTATGACGTTACAGCACCTCTAGTTCGAAAGCCGGGGTCGGGCTGGTTATCGGACTTTGACGGTGTAGAATTGGTGGTGCGGCCCGAACGGCAGACAACAACATCCAACCACAGCTTCTTCCGTCACTACTTCAGTCACCCCATGCAAGCGTTCACCAATACGGTCACAGCGATTGAGCACCCTTGGATCGTACGCGCGACCCGCGCAGAAGCTTTCCTCGCCGCGAACATCTCCCACAGGCAGGAACTATCCGCACTCTCCGCAGAACTGCAAGAACGGCATCGGGTACGTCTCTCATATTCTGAGGATTATACTTTCCGCGTATCGCGTATATGCCCTACTCGGATGTGAATGTCAACACACGTCTGGTGGCATCGCCCATGGCCGCGATATGTCGGCGGGGAAGAACTGGTTGCCGGATACAGTCTACAACGAGCATGGCTCCGCGATGTCGTTGTACATCGTTGAGCCATATCACACGCCGCCAATGAGCGGAAGTGCCTTTCAATCTCAGTCTCACTAATACGCGTCGTGATCTCCCGCATTGCAGCGCGATTTAACCGCGCTGGAGGCGAGGTATACAGAAGAACACACAAGACATCAACGGATGGTGGTAAGAGCACTCGGTATATTCTCCCGCGTCCTCACTCATGGTTGTGCCCGTGTGCACAATGCCCGGTTCAGTGGGTAGTGCTGGGCTCTCTCGTCTCCTTTGGCGCGAGCCTCCTCTACTTGCTCTTCCACCAAGCAAGCACGCCTCGCCCGTCCCGCTGGCTCGGGCCGGTGCACTTCACTATACCCGTGCTCTCTCCGTTCGCCTCTGTGGTATGTCAATACCCGTTCGCGTGTATTCGAAGCGCTGACCACGGTGTCCAGATAGAACATGAGACGTCTGCGGTCAATGTGCCACTTGTCGCCATTTCGCTTTTTGCTGCAGGATTGTTCGCATTCCTGTGGTTCCGCTGCAGGTTCACGCGGCCGTAGAACGTCTCAGCACGGGATGAATACGTACGGTCGGGATTCACCCCCGCTAGGGAAACGCTTTCAAAGGGACGATCTATGTGTTAGGATAATGTACTGATCGCCTGTGCTAACTACAAGAGATGTAACATCGCTTGCATACGGAGAGCTGGATGGAGGAAGCTCAATAGCAGCGTCACGCATTGTGCCTACGAAGCGGTCGCTCACTCGCTCGCTCGACAACACCTATACCCCCCCCCCTGTCTCATTTCAGGCGGTGGGTTAGTTCCAAGCATCCCCGGGCGTACTCGGGCGAGGATCATCTCATACGCATGGTACGCTTCTGCGACCGAACCTTGTAACCAGAATCTCAACAGACGGAACCTAATACATCCTCAGGTGAGCTTCTGCACGTCGACTCGACCCCGTGTCCATCTCGCACTCTCGGATTTTGGTCATATTTTACTGCGGCGAAGGCCATCGTGCGTGGTCCGCATGTTGTTTTGTGACGGACATTGACCTCCTTCCATTCCCTGCCACATCCATACCCTGCTCCCCACGCAGCTGTGCCACTACCTGTGCTTGCTGTGATTGGCCCAGGTGCAGCTGCTACGACTCGTACATATACTGCCATTCGCTCGCTCTCGGAGGGTCGACATCTCCCCGGGCGCATTCTTCCTCCTAGCCTCTTCCTAACATGGATAATCCGGCGTATGCCTTCAGCCAGCGGTTGGAAGAGACGCAGAGCGGCGCAGATGAAGTCAGTGACTTCGTGTACAAGTGAGTACTCCTGCGACCCACCTCAGTGCTTGCACTCATGTTCGATTCGAAGGTCCTCGACTGCCTTTCCGTCAGCGGACGTGCTCGTCCCAGCGCCAATGGCCGTCGCCATACTCGGTCAAAGCCCCCTCATACGCATCTGTCGAGCCATTCACTTACCGCAGATACAGGTCAATTGACTCTCGTCGCTACCGCGACGGACTTCAAGCTGTCCGAGCCCCGGGGCGGGTTCCACTACGTCCGGCACCCGGACAGCTTCCGCGCGACCATCATGCAGCTCGTCAACACCGGCGCGCTCGCGCTCAACAAGTCCTTCGCCAACTTTGACGAGATCAACAAACGCTGCGCTGCGGTACGGCCTGGGGTGAACAACATCGTGCAGCTCCTTGTGGGCGACGAGCGCAACACGCCACGGCAGAACGACGTCGCGCTCGAGCGACACCTGCCGGGCCAGATCCGGGGACTCGGCGAGACGATCCAGGCGTGCCTCGAGAAGGCGAAGGAGACGGACGAAGTGTTCCATAAGCTGCTCGAGCTCACGATGGAGATTCACGAGTCATGCACGGCTGCGCAAGGTATGAACCTGGCCATGGACATATGAATGTGATTGACATTCTCGTGCAGGAGCGAATGAGAGGAACCTCTTTGAGGCAGATCTCCGAACGACCATCCTGAACGAGCAGAAGCGTGCCACAGAGGAGATGAAGAAGATCAGCTCTGAACAAGCGCAGCAAGCGCGCGAAGAGTACCAGAACGCACAGACCCAATTCCACGACGCTGTCAAGTCCATGCCCGGCGGTACGCCCCAATTTGATACCAGAGTTGTCATCTAGAACTGATCCGATTTGTCGATGAAGCATGGACCATCCTTGTACTGCAGATTGCTGATGGCGTTATGGTAAGTAAACTTGTCCATGGGTCTGCTGTGTGCTGCAGGTGACGTGCGGTCGTAGAGCACAGTGTCTGGTTTAGCGAACGTGGTCACCCTCGGCCTCTTCAACGCCTCCAAGAAGTCCAACTCAAACGTCAACCGTGCGCTTAACACCGCGTCAGGCGACCCGAACCCACCCGCCTACACGCGTTACGAAGACGTCGCTGATCCTGGATACGGACAGGCTACCAAGCTTCGCACGTTAGCGGAGATGCTGACCTCCCTGCTCACGTCCGGCGAGGAAGGCCGTCCAGACTGGGGTGATATCAAGGCTCGCGACCAGGGAGGGAGCGCGTTTGCTCGCGTCTCCTTCGAACAGATTGCGCGGGACCTGAAGAGGGGTAACCGGAGCGCGGGCTCGGCGACGCAGAATGCCATCGCACTGTGCGAGAAAGGCGCCAAGGTGTGTCATACATTGACGACCGACTCGCGAAACAGCTATTGAACCCATCTGGTCCCAGTACGCCGACGAGATCGAGCACTTGATGCCCTCGAATGCCCCTAGGGACTTCGACGCCCTCGTATCCCGTGTCTCCTCCTGGCGCGACAGCGTCGTCGCTTTCGCGAGTCAAGCAGACACGAAGCTGGGCACGCCGCTCATCAACTCGAACGCCTTCCTGCCCCCCATGCAGCCCGAGTCTGGGAACGTGAGCAGCGCCGAGATGGTCACGCGCCTCGCGCCGTACAAGCTGTCTGAGACGCGCGCGCAGGTGAACGCGAACAGGGAGAACGCGAAGGCGGCGACGGACAAGCTCATGGACGTCACCGCGAATCTCGGCGATATCCTCGCGCAGGTCGCGGGAATCAACGTGCAGCGCGTGAACGTGAGCACACATACACCCCTCTTCTCTCTATTGTCGCTACGTACTCATGTGGGGCGCAGTGGGCTCCACCCTCATTGAGTGTTAGACACTGAACGAGACTCCTTACAGGAAAGAGCTTGATGGCAGAAGCTATGAGCGAATGTGCGTTCACGCTGCTACTGATATTGCTATGCCGCTGACCGGAGACACAACCTTCCCCCAGACGTGCGAAGTCAGTCACACCGTAATCATTGTCACTCGTATAGTGCTGATTACTGCGTGGGCCGGCAGAACCGCTGTACGTTGTGGGAGCGGCCGACCTGGGAACACGCGCAGAATTACTAGATAACAACCTCACCTCCATCCTCAAGATCTCCGCCACGTGGGGCGCGGTCGTCCTCATCGACGAGGCGGACGTGTTCCTGGATAAACGGACGCTCGCGCACATTGAGCGCAACGCGATGGTCGCGGTGTTTCTCCGGCAACTGGAGTAATGCATCCTGTTTCCGGACGCAAAGCGGCACGTCTGGCTTGCGTTCCTAAAAAAGGTCAACGGCGACCTCCCGTACGGCGGGCTCACGCGCGAGGAACTGCGCTCATTGGGCGAGAAGAAGGTCAACGGGCGGCAGATCAAGAACATCGTCAAGACGGCGGGCGCGCTCGCCGTCGGGCGGCAGGAGAAGCTGTCGTTTGCGCACCTGGAGCAGGTGTTGGACCTGATGGAACAGTTTGACACCGCGTACGTGCGCAGTTGCCTCGTGTGCGTCCATGGCTCACGCGCATTGTTTCCTAGGCATTTCATGTACCAATAGAGTGGCTCCGAGACGGTGCACCAGTATGATGTTCTGTAATCTATAGATGGGAGGGCACATTGATTCTTCAGGCGTGCGCGGTCATAGTGCATGGCCAGAGTCCATCGACACATGACCTCTTGGGGGGTGTTCAGCGGAGGTATCGGACGTTTGTATGCAGAGGAATAGCTGATTAGAAGTCAGGCTCAAAGTTCCTGTACTTAACTGGGCTCCTCGAGGCCATGGTCTGCTGGTCAGCCTTTTGGCATTGATGTTCTATCGGATGCCTTGTTGACGCCTCCGAGAGCGACAGGGACGGAAAATGTCGAGGTCAGTCTCTCATCTCACGAGCACCGGCACACGTGCCCTGAGCACGCGGAAGAAGCTCTCACCGTTCTGCTGATTGCTGGTCCGCCCCGGCGGGAGCTCTCCAGGCAAGTCCGTACTGCGCCCGCACGACGCGGTATCGCAGGCCAAGTCCGGACGTGCTGGTGGTCTCACATGGTCTCTGTCTCGTGCGCCGCGCCCGCTTCTCTGATGCACTTGACGGACGGCGGGCATGGCCGCACATCAGGTGTTCACTTATTCTCACCGGGTCGGCAGGAGGACTCACGTATTGCGGCTTGGGCGCGCCCAAGGCTTACACCGTCGCGGATCGCCCTCCCGTTGCTGGGTATAAATGGGAGAGCCGCCGACGAATGAGATCGACGTCGACCACTGAGACGCCATGCTGCAGCTGAACGCTGTCATTGTTTTGCGGGCTGTTCTCATTCTTGCGCTCTCTTCAGTGGTCGCCGATGATCCCTCATCGGCTGCCGCCACGACTTCTGCGGTGGTGCAGCCGTCCGCGTCGGCAAAGCCCATCCATGATGCGGCTAGTCACGTCAACTTGTTTATAGGCACGACGAACGGCGGCCATACCTTTCCTGGTAAGCTGGAGATGTGTTTGCACTGGTTGGACACTGAATCTGTGTAGGCGCCACGATCCCTCATGGCATGGTGAAAGTCGGGATGGATACCGACTCGCCTGGTAATGTAAGACTATATCATCAATCGCTACATCATCCTCATGTCTCGGCTGACTCTTTGCCCCAGCATGCAGGGTACGATGCTAACCCAATCTACAACGCTACTGGATTCTCCCAATTGCACGATGATGGCACAGGGGGCGTAAGTGCACAGCTCCCAAGTATCCTGCGATGGTCGTTGACTGGCGCGTCCAGGCTGTACCTCTCTCACTTTTCAAAATTTGGCCGTTCGCATCATGTGGGAAGGGCAACACGTTTGAGGAGTGTCAAACGTCCATCGCAGGTCGCAAAGTGCTCAGACATGTTCTTGAGGATGGTTAGAGATTCCCCGCCAGCTCAATCCACGTAACACAATGCCGAAAGTACCCCCTAGGCACCCCAGACGACGCAGCTGAACCGGGATACTTCTCGTCAAACCTGGTATGCCGCACCACCTCTTCTCCTGCACTGGTCTCTCACATGTAGTGGATAGTCCACAGATATTCGTGTGGAACTTACGTCGGCTCGCCGAACTGCGCTTCACCGGTATTCCGTGCCTGTACGCTTCGCGAGCTCCAGCCACTCACATGACCATGGCTCTGTAGATATACGTTTCGGGAAGGAACGAAGCATCCTCGGATTGTGGTCGATATTACAAACGATGGACAGCGAAGCAGTACGGACCCACAAGTAGACCTCGACCCTGAGACCGGACGCGTAACTGGTCGGTCGAGGAGTGTGTACCCTACGTACAGAGCTGACTGCAGCACCGAACAGGAGGGGCGCATTTTGAAGCGTCGTTTGGCCCGGGAAGGTATCGCGCGTTCACATGCGCTGACTTCAAAGGTGACGGATATGATCTGGTATTTGACCTTGCTTCCATGTAGTGAGGTATGTAGTGCTGACCGTAGGGGGACTACATCTAGGGGGTGCCGCAAGAGTACGGTGTTTGGCTTGGGAACTTCCCGGTGAAGGACACCGTAACCGTCACTCAGCTGTATACAAGTGGGTCCCCTCGATCTATGTGATTCGTCCCCGCTCACCCATGACGCTCAGGTTTCGTCGACGAGATCGGCGCATTGTTCACATTTGCTCCCAACGGAAACGGTATGAGCTGTTCCAATCGTCCTTCAGGATCTGCGTCATTTATGTTCTTCTTTTTCAGGAACTTCGTCGATACTAGCCCGAATCGGGGTGTCGTTCATTTCTTCTGAACAGGCGTGTGCGAACGCGGAAGAGGAGATCCCCGACTTTGACTTCGAGCGAGTCCGTTCGACCTCCCGAGCGCAGTGGAACGAATTGCTCGGCCGCGTACAAGTAGACACGACCAATGTGGACCCAGATATCGTCGATCTCTTTTATAGCTCCCTCTACAGGACTCACTTATCGCCTGCTGACTGCAAGTGCACTTCGCTGCTCTCTGCAGGGGTTCGCTGACCCTAGGCTGACGCCCTGCAGACACTGGCGAGAACCCGCTGTGGAACTCGACTGAGCCCTACTACGACTCCTTCTATTGCAATGTATGTCGTCTGTCAATTGCTCGTACCCACCTACTGACCCGAAGGATGACAGTGGGATACCTATCGCACGCTATACTCATTGATGGCTCTCCATGATCCTGCCACCTTTGCGAGGATCGTTCGTGGCATGATCAACATACAACAACACGAAGGCAGGTGGTTCAACACCGCTTGTCATCATCACCAAATGAACCTGCGTTTCAGGGTGGCTTCCTGAGTGTCGGGGAGCAACCGCGAAACACTACATTCAGGGCGGCAGCAGTATGTACGCTACTCGAGGCCGTGGAGCGCTTCACTGATACTTCTGTTTCTGACTAGACGGAGACCCCATTCTCGCCGAGTTCTTTGTAAAGTATGCGGCACTTTCTTGAAGTAGAGGGAATCGTAATGGCGCTGATGTCTCCATTCAGGTTTAACGAGCATGCGAAGGATCTCAGTGTTCCTGCCGATGCTTTGTACCAGGCACTTCTAGCGGATGCTGAGTTGCAGCCTCCGAACTGGGATCTGCAGGGCCGGCAGGTCAACATATGGAAGACGCTCGGGTACATTCCTTCCGACGTGTGGGAGAGGAGTGGTACGAACAGCAAGCAGGTCTCCCGGACCCTCGAGGTATTGAAAGGCCGCAGTTGTATTGCCGTTTGATCTGCAGTTCGGCTGACACTGTATCAGTATGCCTTCGATGACTTCACGATCTCTCAAGTGGCGCGGGTTCTTGGTCGCGGGGATGATGCGAGAAAGGTGGCCTTCATAGGATAACATGCGCACCGGAAGCTCACACTCCAGATAGTACGCCTTGCGTTCGCAAAATTTCGCGAACGTATGGAATGCCAACGTGACGTTCCCCGGAAGGAAGGATATTGTTGGTTTCATGCAGGCAGGATTTTCAACTCATTTTCGTGGCGCCCAGCAGGGGTCTGACCCCACTCGTAGCCACGCTTCTCCGATGGCAAGTTCAACTTCACCGACCCGAGACATTGCAGCATCCATGACCCCCTTCAATCGACCTGCTTTTTGAATGCACAGAACAAGGATGGGTTCTACGAGAGCTCCCCTACCGTCGTCAGTACTTCTCGTACCTATTCTTATTCGGTATACGTTTTGACACCTTCCGAACACAGTACTCCCAGTACGTTCCACACGATACCGCCAGGCTCATTGAGCTGCAGGGCGGAAAGGAAAAGTTCATCTCGAGGCTGAACTTCATCTTCGACGAGGCATGTGTTCAATTGTATCTGCCATAGCACCCGAACGCCAACAGAGTGCAATGAAAGGGATACTTCGACTCTACAGACGAACCCTCGCAACAAATTTCATTCATGTACCACTACGCCAACCGCCCTGGCTTGAGCACCCAGCGTTCGCGTCAAGTAATCGCCGAGTTCTACAATACCTCCGTGAATGGTCTTCCGGGAAACGACGGTGAGGTTTGAGATGCATTTGCCCTTAGACCATCTGCTGACGGCCGGTGTGAAAAGACTCGGGCGCGATGGGGAGTTATGTCGCGTTCTACCTCGCTGGCTTGTATCCGCTCCCAGCCACGCGACAGTTCCTTCTGTCCTCTCCGTATTTCCCGGAGATTTCGTTCCGAAACCCCGTCCTAAATACGACCACAACCATCCGCGCGAACAGCTTCCGCGGGAATCCCCAGGACGGGAAGGGCGGACATGTGTTCGTGCAGGTCAGTGAGACGTCGTTTAGTGATGATCCTAGTGGGGTCTCACTCTGAGGTGCAGGGCGTCAAGATCGACGGGAGGCCGTGGAAGTCGAACTGCTTCATCGACTGGGACGCGTACACCAATGGCTCGCTGATTGAGCTGCAGCTCACTGAGAACATCAACGTGCCATGTGGGAAGAGCTCTGAAGCGTTGCCTCCGTCGCTGTCCACTGGCGGATATAATTGAAAAAGCGTAGATGCGGTCGTTTTAGACTCAAAAGAGGGGTGTCGAGTACTTCTTTGTTACCAAGATGAGAGTAGAAAGTACACAAATCCATGCCAAAGCGACTGCGACTCACACAAAATTGTTCACAAAAGAGATCTGAAGAGAATACCACTGCGCGCGCGTTCCTTCGCGTTCCTTCGCGTTGGATGTCCGCATATCACCCATACTCCGCGACCTCTTCGCGAGTTCCTTTTCTCTGTCATATTAACTTCTTCTGGGATTGCGGCGTTCATTTTTCAGTACGTGGCTGTAGTCCAGTATGGGTCAGTAAGGAGGGTAAAGCGAGAGGTCAGTGGAGAGTGAAGGCGTAGATTCGGCACTCTCGGACGTCGATTGGGTAGCATCCCGGGATTCCCCGCATTCCACTTGCTCATCTGAGTTACAGTTGCCGCTCTCCTCGACTGCAGGGTTGGACAGCCCCAACCACGGAGGTAGCGTGGGGTTCAACACTGAGTACTGGGGACGGGCCGACCGCGGGTGCTGGAAAAAGCCATCGTCTTGCTGGTTCTGTGCATATCGTGGGTGCTCGACATCTTCTTCACACCAACATTGACACTAGTAGGCAGGTGCTTCTTGTGAGTGACCGCAGCTCATGTGTTAGAACGACATGGCCGGGCACACTACACCCTCAACATGTTACATCTGCGGAACAAGCTCGAGCGCCACGACTTATGTGAGCGCAATGGTCATCCTCAAGCGATAGCGCACATGTTGTACTGTTTGTGATAGAGACTGTGAATGGTAGCTTTCAGGTGCAGCGGTACTTCACGTGGTTGAACCAGGATTGTCGGCATGCATTCCGTCACTATGGGGCAGAGGTACCACTATATAAGCAATGAACGCCCCCGTGATGCTCTCTTCCTCACTGCGACGGCTCCGACGTCTGAGCTTCTTCAGTGATGGGTATTCCGGGCTGGCAGGTGCGAAATTTAACTCAAAAACACATTCTCGTTGCTGCGATTTACTCACTATCGGGAGCGGGGGCCAAGGCATCTTGGTCGTTTTCTGAAGTTCCCCAGTTTCCAGTCGTTCGTGCAAGTGCATACCGCGTTCCCATGCGTCGTCGACTTCGATGTACCATCGGGGCTCTTCGTCAAGGAGGTAGGATGCTCTGGCGAGTTGTCTTTCTGGGTTGCGCCAATGACGGATGTAGCGCTCTTTGTTGAGGTCCGGTACAGACCACCCGCGGTCACTCGCGAACGCGATCATCTTTGTTGTCATGTAGTCCCTGTCGCAAAGGCCGGTGAACGCCACCTTCCGGACTCGTTCGTCCGTGATCGGATGCCCAAGTTCACCTTCCAGGAAATGTAGGCCCCAAGAAAACAAAGCGCTGAGGCGTTCAAGCTCTGTGTTGACTTCTTCATTCCCGTAGAGCTTGTCGGTATCAATGTCGGCATCGATGTTGACGTCGGGAATAGGAGGCCTCGCTACAATTCCCTTCGCCTTTACGTTGCGGGCTAGGATAAGCGCATTTGGCATGCTCCAACGACATCCATAGTGCCACAGCAGTTGGTAGCCATTAGAACGGGGTACCTCGGCGTGGAGTGACATTCGGTGCTGATCTCGAGAGGGAGGGAGAATGTAGCGTGATGGGGGGAGTGGGATATGGGACCTCAGGATATGGGATCCCAGAGCGTGTGAGGTTTGTTATATATGCCCGTACTCAGGCGCCTTCATCCGTAATATCGGGTAGCACCCGACCAGCGCAAAGGAACGATGCCGGTCTTGGCTCATGTTGGAGGCTATGACACAGAATACAGTCATAAAACATGAAATGGCATTACACTGCGGATATAACTGAAACAGCGTAGATGCGGTCGTTTGCGATTTAAAAGAGGGATGACGAGTACTTCTTTGTTACCAATATAGCGTGGAAAGTACACAAATACATGCCAAAGCGACTGCGACTCACACAAAATGGTTCACAAAAGCTCTGAAGAGAATACCCCTGCGCGCGCATTTCTTCGCGTTGGATGTCCGTTGCCGTGACGTCAGTACCACGGCGACCGAGATCCGAGGTGGGGGGAAGCGCTCATGCGCGCGACAACTTGCACCCCGACCACCATCATCTCCTGCATAACATTGCACCCACTCAGCTCGTAAGACCTCTCAGCACACAGGAACCAGACTCGCGGCTGTAAATTTTTGCCTATTTTTTGGGCGGCTTGCTGTACGATCTCGCTGCTTACGGCAGAACTTCGACGGATGAGCCGCACATAGTCCGAAGGTTGTAAGTACTGCTCATCCGTGGGCCATCGTCTCTCATGCACAGACGTGCGATTTTCCCCTCCTGCCGCATGTCCAGTGTGTATTGCATTGCTGGTATACAGTCTGGGACATCATTGAACCCTCCGGGACGTATCGGCATGTGTACTCATTCACCTGCGTGGTCTTGTGTTCGGTCACGAGGAGATTGCTCATGGTCATGCTCGTTCTCTGGTTCCCCGCGTTCACTCGAACAGTTTTGTACTCTTCCCTTTCCGAGCCTTGCCTGACCTTCGAGCACGCATGGCATCGCGGCCACCCCGGTACGGCCTCTTCGCTGCCTGGCCTTGCTGACCTCTCTTGCACACGCCCTAGGACTCTCCGTCGACCACATTCTATCAGACACATCTACCGGCGCCCTCTCAAGACCTGGAAAAACCCTGCTCTATTCTTACACCATCAGTCTTGTATATCATGCTCGCACGCAAAATGCACGTCTTTGCAACACGGGCCTGCCTCGTCTCTGTCTTCTTGGCACTGATTCTGGTGGTACTTGTCGTCACCATGAAGCCGTTCGCGACGTCTAGTGTCCTAGCCCTCTCCTTTGTCTCATGTGCGTCATGGTACGATCGCGCTTTGGCTGTTCTGCCTCCATTGGTATTCGAGAGGTTCGGGCACTCCAACTCTCTCGCTCGGCAGGATCGTAACAACGGCATACATCTTGCCGTTGCGCCCGTCTGCGGGCCTCTGTCCGGAAACGTCTCCGATGTCAATGCAGGCATAACACTCGAGAAAATCAAGACAATTGTTGCGTTTGGGGTATGCCACAAGCCTCGCAAATTCGCTGTTGCTGACTCCATGTAGGACTCGTACACAGACGGCGGACGTGAAGACGGCGGCCCCCTTGCGCCTCCTGTCGTAATCCCTCCCGATGCGTTGGCAGGCGGACGATCCACAGACGGCAAGGTTTGGGTCGAGGACATCGCGGACGATATCGGTGCTACTCTCAAAGACTACGCTGTAAGCTTTGTCTTAGGATACATCGTGCGGTCCTCACAGGCTTTGGTCAATAGCAATCCGGCGCGGTGACGGATCTCAGCCTGTGGCCGAGTGCGATAAAGAAAGTTGACTTCCTAGGACAAAGTAGGTCGATCGCGACTTCTTGAACAGCATCGTCAGCGCCCTCTACTGATGAGTGCGATAATAGTGAAGACATTCCTGAATCAGTCAAATAATTTGGATCCGGACAGCACCTTGTACGCCATCTTCTTTGGGATCAAGTGAGTTGCAGCGTCTTCTGAACGCACTTGCGGCTGACCTTCACACGCGCTCAGCGACTATGGGGATTCGATGAGTATGGGGCCTTCGGCGACTCATATCGGTTGCACACACTGATACCTTACTCCAGCTGACGGCACGGCCAACCTGCAACCTGCCGCGCACGTCATCATCGACCAGATCCAGATCCTCTCCAGCCCGCCAACGAATGGGCGCAACTTCCTCGTCACGGACGTGTATGGTCGCGGGACGCATACTCCCGCCGGCGATGCGTTCGTACAGACCATCTTCTCTGGGCTGCACGACCTCCGCGCGAACTCCTCCGCTGCAGACGGGGGGCGGTTGAACTTCGCGTTCGCGGCGTTCAGCCGGATCTGGGACGGGGTGCTGGGCCCCGCCCCGGGCTATGCGGCGTTCGGGTACGTGAGCATGGACGCGTGTATTGTCGACTGCTCGCTTGTGGAGTGCACGACAAAAGGCATGTGCGACGACCCGGACCATTACTTCTACTACATCGACGGGTGAGCAGACTCCATGCTTAGCACATGAGTGAGCAGGACTCACGGCGTTGTTTTTCCAGACATCCGTCGAAGGAGGGTCATAGGCTCATGGCGGACTACGTCGAGGAGGTCTTGGATCGGTGCATAGAGATGTGAGGTTGGACGTATTGTCGCATGGCACATAGTCCGCTCTCATGTCCAGCTTCTTCTGAGTTCAAATATCTGAATGTTTTCGTCGCTGAATGGTTCTATGACCTTGGAGACAGGTCGTTCCTTTTTTCAATCAATGCTTTTACCGTCTTTCCCCGTTTTCCGCTCACGCTACTAGCACACTACCAGGGGTGCTCTCACATAGTCCCCGACGCGCCCCGTTGGTGGACAAGGCACCTTCGTAATCAACATACTCCTAGTCTTCCAAGTGTGCGCAGTCAACATAACTGCAGGGCGCGCAAGAGATGTTCGTCAAACTATATATGTGGACGAGGCCCGGGCCAGAGTCTTCTCCATCGTGTCGCCTGAGCCGTTCGCCGACTTTTATCTAACCTCTTCCTGAGCGGTTCGGGTGGGATGCAGTCGCTGTCAAGCGAAGCGGCTATACATTTGTATTTGAGGCTCGAGGGCGGCTTCTGTGGCTCGCCTTTCTTTCCCGACCTCGCGGAACACTGCTCTTCGCGCCGAGGGTTGACATGCCCACCGACGCAGCCCTCGTGTGGATACAAAGCGGGCTCAACAGGATCTTATAGGAGCAGTGTTCACTGCTCTTCACCTCCTGCCCCCGTCCGACAGCTCTCTGCAACCACCCATCTCGCACTCTAGCATGTTTCAAAAGACGCTGGCTCTTGTGATAGCCGCCACCCTCGCCGCGAGCACGATGGCACAGGGTGTCTTCGTTATCGACACGCCGCAAGTCCTTCGTATTGGTGCTATGCAACGTCGTTAACGTTGCTTTCTTTGACAGCGCTGTCGCACGGCAGTGCATCCCCACCGCCATCACCTGGCGGGGCGGCGTAGGCGAGGATGCACATTTTCAAAAGCTGCGAGATTCTCTGACGCTTCCGTTGCTCTTTCCCTGGGCTAGGCTCGAAGTATTTGGTACGTCTTCTTGACTATACGGAGGCATATGCTGATACCCATCACCGTGATCAACTAGGAGTGAGCAGATATCCGTGGGCAGTAGCATAGTGTACGTGCTGACCGCACTGCGCGCCCCAGGATCACTAGCTACGGAGAGACGCTCCAGTCTTTCCCCAACATTCGCGAGGGTGTGAACACTTTCCTTTGGCAGACGAACGTCCGAGCCGGTGCGTCTCCATTCCGTTCGCGTCCTCTAACTACTCTTTGCGAGAAACATTGCTGACCATGAGGCTCGCAACGACGTACAGGAACCGAGATAGGGCTCAAGCTCGTCGACGCGGACGGAGTCATCGCGCAGTCGTCGCCTTTCACGGTGCAAGATGGCCGTAAGTGCTTACAAAGAGCCCGCCCGAGGAAAGGGGTGCTGATTGCAACCTGTAGCGGATTGGTGCGATCCCCTGTAAGACACGGCGCATGCTGCGCGCACTCGTTTGCTCAAGGGGACAACCGGGGTGGTTGTGAGGAGCCAATTGAGGGGAAAGCATCCTATGTTTTTGGTTGTTTCTCGCGGCTTGTAATAATGAGAATGGATGTGGCTTGAAACTAATCGGATTTGTATACACGCACAGCTTGCCCCGGTGGATGAGCTAAGGTGGGCTCCTCTTTTGACGGCGATGGAGGCCGCTCGAGCTAGCGCGTGAGACCAACCGTTCAGCTACTGAGGCCTCGGCCTATGACATGAACCTACCACCTGCATCGTTGTATGCGCAAGGCCTCGGTATGCGTGGAAACGTGCCCACGTTCAATCGAGTCAGCGCCCCCATTGGCCATAGCGCGCTCCCTGTGAGTCAGACGGTCCATGAAGACGGGTATGCCCCACCGTCCAGTTGCCGATACGCATGGCCGCACGGTGCTCAAAAGTTGCATAAATGAGGGGTATGTAGCTGACGCTGTTGCGGTACCCACCATGTAACTAGGTACACCTATCCTCATCTCAGCAGCTACATGGTCTTCCAAACCACTGTTGCACTCGTCTGTGAAGTACTCAATCTGATGATTCCTATGATCTTGATGAAAAGGCTCTATATCAATACGCCGTACGTCTTGGGTGGATATATTGAACCAACCGCTTGGAACTCACGGATAGAATGTGCATCAATTCAATGCTTTCCGGTATCCTAAGTAGCACCGCATTGTCAATGCAGACGGATCATGTTAACACCTCTTGGATTGATCGCTCTCTTGGTGAGCCCGCGACGATGTCCAGGTAGCCATCTCCGTAGTTACTGACGTAGACCGGTACACTAGATCCTTGCTTTTTTGTACGGTGCAGTCCGACGCAATCGCTTCACAATGAAACTTTTTCTCACGTTGGCCATCATCTCCGCAGACGCACTCTGAGCGGACGACATCCACACTGCCCCGTGAGCTGCGCAACGTCTTTGAGGATGTGGTAGTACTCCCCCATATCCTCGAACTCCGTCCTGAGGGACACCCCATTCTGTTGCAGCAGTACGGAGGTGCGTCTGTGACTACGTGTAGGCGCCTCTACATAGGTAAGAAGTATTATTATCTGACATTCCGTAGGTACTGTCGTCGGTCTCAACGTCGCCGACAAAGGAAGGCATTCTGTGGACACGGCCTTTTTCGTGATCGGACAAGGAGAGCGTGAGTGTTGAGTGCATTCATGTTACTGATCGCTTTCGTGACGACCCGCTCTATCCAGTGCAGCACATCAGTACTATCTCACACCGATCACACTGTACTAGGATTCCGCCGCAGTTCCGTGGTAGAATGCACTCTGTTGTGGTTTTATTACTTACTAGCAGGCGATTGCAGTGCGATGCCAATGCAGTCGTCCGGAGTTGGTCCCGGTCAGAAGCCCTCGCAGAGTGTCTATTTTCGTCGAGCGGGGGCATGCTCTCGCCTGACCATGTAGACACGGGAGCGGAGAGCAATCCCACTAGACGAAGGCACGCCTCGGGCCTGGGCGCCATGCTACAAGATCCGAGAGGTTGACTGCTGGTCGCAGCGCATTCGATGGTTTCATTGTCGTCACTGTGCAGGTCTCGACACGGCAACTCATCCCCGTCTAGTGAATACTGTGAAGCGGTGTGTATGATGGGTATAAGAGGGCTTTTGAGCGAGCGCGAGGAACCCGGAGTTCTCTGACGCCCTCTACGGTTCTGTAACCTGTGATTGCACACTCAGGCGCTCAAGATGTTCTCCAAGTCGCTTTCCCTCGTTTGTGCAATCGCCGGTCTTGCTGTGTCCGCCTTCGGGGCGAAGCCGCTTACAATCAACACCCCGTGCGTTTATTCTTGGTCTTTGTTCTTGCTAAGCCGCGTACTCACTATATACAATCACTTCCTATAGCGCCGTTGCTCAACAATGTGTACCCACAAACATCACCTGGAACGGCGGCTCTGGTACAATATACGTCCCATAATGTGTTGGTCTTACGTTGATTGACCATTTCGTCCAGGCCTCTTCTTCCTTGTACGTCCTCCATATCATCCACATTGACCCGTAGGGTCGTATACTCACCCATCAGCTCGGACCTTGCAGCTGTAAGTACAGTCGAGACAGCCTTATCGCTATTTATGCTGAATGCATACCTTTTGGTACAACATAGAGTGCTCAATGACGGACACCCCCTCCAAGAGTTTGGCGGTCTCCCCGCAGACCAGCGCTTCTTCGTATGGGAGACGAACATCCCTGCGGGTGCGTGTGGAACCCGATACGCTGTCGCCGCTATCCAGCTCATTCTACGATTTTTTTGACATTTTCTCGATATTAGGCATCATTGTCAACTTCAACATCGCTGACGAGAACGGCGATTCGGCGGATTCTGCGCCCTTCGTCATCCAACCCGGTCGTGAGTGTAGTACACTTCTCCGCTCATTGGAGCGATGCTCACGTATCTTGGTGCTTGTGTCTGAAGCGAGCAACTGCACTTTGCTCCAGCTGTCGCAAACGTGACCCTGACAGGAACAGTTCGGCATCCCATGCACAGGTGTACATCTACTTCCTCTCCACGTCGCCTTTGGACGGCGTCGGCCTGCGCTTACGGACGCCCTTCCACACCCTTGTATCGCGTGAATTGCAAGAGAAACTGTGTTCAGTTATACGTAATACCTGGCGGGCATTCACGAGAAACTTGCTGTGAATTTTCGACTAAGAATCTGTCACTATCGGCATACGAATAGTGCATGACGCTCACCTTCATTTAGAATATCAGAAAACCACTTGACTGAGGTATGCGGGTTTTCCTTGACGGAACAGGTACTACGGCGCATGAAAATCCAGTCTCATTCAAAGCAGTGATTTCTATATCGATAGCGATCGGTAAACAAGACTACATCTGCGTTGTCCCGCGCTTTTCGGGTCCACGCCCCTCGTCCTTACTCCCAAAATAATCCCTTAGATTCTGCGAGGCCCGCCAGGGCCTCACGCTCGCATTTACCGTATTCACAGGAAGAGGACTATTGTACGGCACGCTACACGTAGTTTAGCGCCTACCATAGTGCTCGGCTCTGACAGGCCTTCAACGAGGAGTTCATTCATTCACACTACATCTGCGAGTGTTGTGGTACCACGAGGAATGAATCCGGCGTCATGCTCTCCCTCCGAGACTGCTCTCGGTTTGATGCAGATATCCACATTATCACTGGTGCATTGCCACATACGTGACCTCAAAAAATCGTGGATCACACTTTGCGTTGGTAGCTTCATTTCCCGACGCATTACAGAGGGAAATAGGACCTGCTCTGATGGTCTTGAAATCGCGATGCGCCCGCCCTCGGTGGGTACGAATCCTCTCGCTTGAGTCTTTAAGATGCTACGTGTATTGCTATTGAATGAAGCTCGTTAGTAGCGGGCATGTTTATCGCACTGAACGACATACAATGACGGGGACCTGAACAAGGAAAGGGCCAGAGTATGCTATGTCTCCCGTTGCATCCGTGACAGCGGCGACGGCGACAGTATCTGTTCGTACACCGGCAGGGACAATGCGTGTGATCCTCAGCGCTCGTCGCGGTGCACCCTCGTTGAGAAACATTGACGCACCAGCCGGGACGCTGGTGTTCCACACAAAGGAGGTACCGGTGAGTTTAGGGTACGAATCCGTGATGGGCTTGTTGTTCGTTGCACTGTCGGTGATGCTTCACAGGCTAGCGTGAGTATACTCTCGCTTTCGAGTAGCAAACCCGACACACCTCTATGCGAAGAGAACGACGAAGAGAATTTAGTATGAACGCGAAGCTGAGCGGAAAGAGCAAGCTACCAGGTTGTATGGAGCTATGCGTGAGAATGGCACAGCACAACTCAGCGACAAAGCGATATGAAACATCCACAGACAAGACTCACCGACTCCGCCCTCCCAGGTGATGAGGGTAGGGGTGTTAGAAACGGAATTCTTCCTGTTAACGCTACAATCAGCACACGCCACGTTTTGGGTAGTGTGCCACGGTCTTACGGGAGGTTGACCACCAATGGATCTGCCGCGTTGACGAGGCTGAGGGCTGCAGCTGCGAGCACAAAGAGGATTGACCTCATGTTGATAGTTTCACGGGTTTCGACAGGGAAGCAGTGCACAACCTTTGATTAAGAAAAGATATAAGACATACGCCGGGGCGCCGGCAGCGTGCGTCCTTGCACGGTCCCACGGCGACGTAGAACGTCCTATACGTTCGCGCAATGCACAGCTTGATGACTCACGACTAACACGCGGCGCCGCTGTAAGAACGCATTCAGGGCACGGATCATAGAGATAGACACATACGCAGGCTTACCGCAGTCCTCGCGGCGCTATGAGGCGTTCGCTCTTAACGCAGGCATGTCAACGTAGTCGCCCTTGCGCCGCTCAGGTTCAATGGACGCCAGTAGCGGTCTGGATGTCGGAACAATCAAGCTGGCCCAATACATTGCATTCAAGAAGGTAGCCCCCGCTACGGTCCGTGCCTGACATCATAGCCTCATTTTAGGCAGTGCTACAGACAGCTATTGTCGCCTGCCAGAGAACGGTCAGTCCTCGTATGTGATGTTTGTTATGTTGCGGATCGTGCTCACCGCTGATGTGTATCCGTACTGGAGTGGAGAGCACAGAATCGCCCTTTGCGTCATACAGAGTGAACACCGCCACGCTTTCTGGAGGCTTCGAATCCCTGGTTTGGTGAAGCGCACGGTCTATGGGTCCACCACCCCAGTAATGAAAGTCTTCAACAGTCGAGATTCCTGGTATTACCATTCGAGACCAGGCAAATACAGCGCCTGTCAAGTTCGCATACTGTTCTGTGATGACACGATGGCGCGAAGAAATCTCGGTGACGCTGGCAGAGATCCGGAAATGCTTCGTCAATCGGGGTGGCTCAATTCGTACACTTCTGAAATGAACTGGTGACTTACACCTGGGTGCTCATCGAGAGCCATTCTAAGATCCGAGTGATACCAGGAGAACGATAAATCATACCAATATGAAAGGTGCTGTAGGGCAGTGTGCAGCTCACGATGAGCGCGTGTCTGAAACCTATACTCCGGAACACTCACGTATACCTCCTGACCATGTAACCTCAATAGGGAGGCAGTGTACGTCGTCGGCGCTGCCACCACTGAAGGATTGTTGACGAGTGTTCGCTACATCAGTAAGAAAGAGGATAGTTACGACACACTGATGTTCAAGGCCTCTTCGGCGAAAGCATACCAAACCATTCCTGCTGCGAGCGTGAACAGATCGAGCAACTTCATTCTAGCGGTAGAGGGTATGTTCAGAACGATTCACAGGAGAAGATGGTGAACAGCTGTGTTGAACTGGCCGTATAAGAATCCCGCTTGATACCCTTTTATATGTCTCGTGAGGTCCTTGCATGCATGATATTCTTGTGCTACTTATTTGAGTACAGCCGCCCTTTGATGACGTTTTGAAGGCAGGTTCCCCGGCCCCCAAAAAACCGAGCTTCTGGTTACTGAGATAACCATGTACCGAATCTCAGCCCACGGAATTCGTGGTGTACGTGCCCCATTCACCAACGCTGTCCCGGTCACCGAATTCTATCTTGTTCAAGGTCCTGGAAGTTCCTGTGCCAGCATCAGAAAGGCAATGTTCAGCTCTGGGTCATGCATTGGGATTCCTTGGTGACCTACCGAGGTTACCCGCGACGGCACCTCTGAAGCCGGCTCACCACTGTATGTGGGCTATTCTCGGCGGCGGCGGCATTGTTGGGGATGACCATGCACTGTATTCGCTTGTCTTTGAGCTGCTCGTGTAGGCATTGCACCCCGCGTAACCAGCCCGAAACAACCTGGTAGCATGCCATACAGGCCAATGAACTCCTGAGATTGACGGTGATGACATACAGTACTCACCTGAAGTAGTCTTCTGCAATAGATACTGGACATTTTTATCATTGCTCGCACCACGATGAACCGGGGACTAAGATGAGCCCACGTGTTTGGATTACAACTAGCACTACGAATACAACAATCACAAAAAACCAACAGCATGTGTTACTGACTGCATCACAGATCTCGTCAGCAAGTACTGGGATGAGCGGCAGAAAAACTCACCAACCCGAGCCTTGTACCGCCCGCGCTACCCGTACCAATCCGAGATCAGACGTAGAAACCCAGCTCCTCCCAACTGTCTGCCGAGTCCGGGTATTCCTCGATATAGTCGACAACGCGGTCCTGCGCATCATCCAGAAAGTCTCTCGGAACCCATGACAGGTTGTTCTGCCAGATGCTCTGACCCCTTTCTACGGCAATGTCGAGGAGCTCGGAGATGTCGTCGACGTCTACGTACTGCTTCTCTTGCATATCCTCACGGTGCGACTCGCGGTGGTCCGACCAGCCCTGGAGCTTGAGCAGAAGAAGTGGGACTAGAGGCATCACCGGCAGTCCGGAGATGACCTTGACACGTCGGCGCGGGACGAAGGGAATGTTGAGCACGCCGGGAAGGAGGAGATCGACCTTGCACTTTCGCCTACGTCCGCCTGCTCTCCCGGGAAGGCGGTACCAAAGCACGCGGTAGTCCGCGTTCGGGTTGCGCGAATTCACGAGGTAGAAGTCGTCGTCGTTGTTCACGAGGAGCTCCTTGAGCTCCTCCTGGTCGTAGCGCTCGGTGAGCACGACGACGTCAACGTCCTGTGTCATCACAGCGATTGCGTTCGTGGGATCCAATTGCAGCGCATATTATAATAGGATATACTCACGTTGGGCGTGCGCGATACGCCGAACAGATTGCAGGCTGCGCTACCAAAGAGACAGCTTCGGAGCCCATAGGACTGAAAAATGTCCACAACGCGCTCAGAGATGTTGAGAATCTCTTCCGTGGTCGGTCGGCGAGGCATGGTCCCCGTACAATACGATGATACCAGTGGTTCAAAGACAAGGCAGTTTAACGACATCAAGCGGGACACATGCCTGGATGTTGATTACTCTCGAAGGCGTGAGATACCCGGACACAAAAGCCGATAGCAGTGGTAGCGCAGATGGGTTGCGAGAGCTCAGTACACGTCGCGATGTCTCCTCGATTTTGCGCATCCGTCAAACAACCGTTCTTTCAGCTAGTAAGACTACACAAAGCAGCGAGTTCCAGCTGAGAGGGTCACCGTCGTGAGCAGGAAAGGCCAGCGTGGGAGGTGCATTCCGGTGCTGACTAAGCAGGCAGTCAACGCGATCACGTGAGCCCCGCCGTGTCGAGTTGCGGAATCCAGACAGCCGCTTGTCTCACCCCTTCCGTTCCACCACTACACTCAGCTCCTGTCCACCACAAGTCTCACACCACCACCAAATATGAAATGCCATGCAATGCAAGAGGTCCCCACTCTGCACAGGTACGTTGTCGAACAAATGTGCGCACTAGATACTAGTAGCGTATTTGCAACATTGCGAAGCCGCAGACAGTCGCTTTACGTTCAAGAGGCCATCGTACACCAATGAATTGCCGGATGCAACCCTCCACATAGAAACGTTACAGCTCAGCTGCTTTTGAGCATGTCTGCGAACTTCTCCGCCATCGCTACGATCACGGCGCACGGGTGCCCCGACAGCTGCGATGGGAACACGGATGCATCCAAAACACGCAGGCCGTCGACGCCGTGGACCCGCAGCTCATGATCCACGACACTTGTATCTGCAGACGGACCTATGCGCGCTGTGCCGACGGGGTGTTTTGCTGGGAGCGCAGAGCCACGGAGGAGATCCTCGAGCTCCTCGTCGATGACCTATGCAGAGGTGAGTCACTTATAGGGTTATCGGGCTGATGCGTGTACCTTGTCCGGGTCGGCGTCGGATAGCCACCATGGAGAGCTTTTGTCTTCGGAATGGGGCTTTCTGTCTAGCACGGAGGCCAGTGGCTCGGTGCGCGCGAGGTGCATGAGCAGGCGCGTCCCTCGGATCAGGATGTTCATATCGCTCTTTGTAGCCAACGAGCTAGATCAAGGTCAGTCAACTACGATAGAAAGACAGTGACACAATCCTTACTTGGGGTCAATCAACGGTGAGTCCCACGCACTGCGCGACTTCAGCGTGATGGTGCCCTTACTCTCGGGTCGCAACAGCAGCGCCGCCTGCGCAAACGACGTCAGCGTCAATGATTATACCGTGAGTTAACCATATGCGTACGAGCGTCACCCCGGATGTGCCCGGAGGTGGTTTCGCGAACCGGTCGTCGAACACGGTAAGTGGAAACCAGACGAGTTCAATGTCGGGCGAGCCACGGCCAGAGGTGAGGTCCTTCACGGGCGCCGCTGGTTCTCCAGAACGCGAATACGGCAGTCTACACGCAATGTAAACGGTGAGCAGTGTATCGCTGAGACGGTGCAAGGATGCACGGACTGTGGGTCTGTCGAACGCACGAAGGCTGCCGACGGCCAGCCCATCGAGGCTAGCGGGCCGGTCCCGAATGCAAGCCACTTGAACAACGCGACGAGGCCGGACAGCTTGTTCGTGATATAATCGTACGTGAACCCCGGCTTTGCTCGGAACGGCAGGGGGCCGGTCGAGACGTGCTGCAAGGTGCGACATGAGCGCAGACGAAGGGAAATGTGGGTTCAG
Organism: Trametes elegans; assembly: GCA_022606155.1. Taxonomy (NCBI): domain Eukaryota; kingdom Fungi; phylum Basidiomycota; class Agaricomycetes; order Polyporales; family Polyporaceae; genus Trametes; species Trametes elegans. Next base: position 547,636 of record JABYQO010000014.1, on the reverse strand, counting down.
CGGGATAGGTACGCACGTCTACGAAGTTTTGCCCGACAGCCGGGAGTTCTCTCAGCATGGGGATCTCGTTCTTCGCGAGCTCATCCGCGGGCCCAAGCCCGGAGAGGAGCAGGATCTGCGGAGTGCCGACAACGCCTGCGGACAGGATGACCTCCCTCGCGGCCGCAACCCGGTACCGAGGCGAGGTCGGGCTAGTGGAGACCTCGACGCCGACCGCGCGGGGCTTCGCTGTTGACCGGTCGAAGAGAACCTTTTCCACCATTACGTTTGTTGCCACTGTCAGGTTGGGGCGTGCCAGGACTTCGTCGGTGAGGTACGCCGTCGCAGTAGAGCTACCTGTGGTAACATGCGATGATGAGCCGGTTATGTTCGGAGATAGTACCTGAACTTACGTTGTCCGCGTGAGTCTATATTCCCGGTAAGTCGCGTCACCCCCATTGTACCCCTCCCGGTGTTGATGTCTCTGTGCAGAAATGGTCAGTTGGACATCGAAACAAGCACCGTGCCAAGGCGGCCCGCACTAACTCAGTATAGGGCATCCCGAGTGCCTTGCAGGCCTTGATGACAACGTCGTCAATGGGCTGGAACGAAGATTGGTGAGCCTGTAAGCTGTACGCACTTAGTTCGCTGCGCGACATACCGCAACCTCAGACGGGTGGCTCGTCTCCCATACGCCATCCGTTCCGCGCGCCCCAAGGTCCATCTGGGCGAACTTCGGATCTGCGTTATACTTCTCTGATTTTTTAAAATAGCTGCGGAACAAGATGGCGTTCTCAGCAACGAATATGGCCTATAAAATGCGACAGAGCTGAGAGGCCTGGCGTACGGTTTGATGTCATCGTAAGACCATCCCTTGGCCCCGAGAGATACCCATTCGTCGAAATCTGTGAGAAGCGGTTGTATGAGGCGCGTGTAGTACTGATGCAGACGGGACGTACCCTCAGGAGAACAATGGTGGTAAATGAGAGCATTCGTGGCACTATGCCCGCTCTGACGTCAAGGCAGATCCGATGCAGACCACGCGCATACTCACCTGGTTCCACCGAGTATCTTGCCGCGAGGGAAGTATGTCTCGCGTCCATGCAAGCCAGCCTGTGCTCTGTACAATATTGAGGTCCATCCATGAAAGCTCAAGCAGCCAGCTACTCACGTTGTATATAGGTTCCAGTCTGTGGGAGTTCTGTAAATCTTGGAGAACCCGAATGGGATACGCGTCGGCAAGTCGCCTTTGTGGCTGAGGGGAATGGTCAGCCACCGTAAAGGTGTTGGCCGACTGCGATGCACCTCTTGCCTGCCTCGAGAAGTAGTACAGTAGAGTTGCGATCCTCTGACAGTCTTGCGGCTAGGACACAGCCTGCAGAGCCTACAACACCGTCGTCAACATGTGCAAGGATCAGGACAAGACTTTCGTACCTCCACCCACAACGACATAGTCGTATGCCCGCCAACGCGAGTAGTCGTCGCTAGTGTCCTGAGACGCAAACAGGAGAGGATCGTTCAAGATGTAAGTTGACTGCCCTGCGCCCATGTTGAATTCAAGGTAACGCTTGGCTAGCCGAGGATGGGAGGATGGGGTGGCTCAATCGAGTTCAGGAGCTCGCGCGGGCTCTGTGCATGGGGGTTCAGCGTTCAGCGTTCGGGCCCCAGGCCTCAGGGCGACGACGGTGAAACACGTCAAAGCTCGCGAAGTTCGAAGACTCTGCGGAAGCACTGCGCCGCGCCCCGCTCTCCGTCGGCGCTCGCTGGTCCAAAATTGGCGGCGGCAAATTGAGATCCGTCCACATGTTCAGCAGATCTATCGTTCTCAGCAAGAGTCCCCTGAGGAGTGAATGAGCTGTAAAGTTACACAGGAGCGCAGCGTTCTCGTCGAGGCGTATTCAGAAGTGTTACTGAACGGACTTCTCACGCGGGCGTATCAGGAAGATGTCACCGCCTTGTCCGACCGCCGACGGCAATGCGGAGTTGATCGTGTGTGATCACAACGGTCGACATACTGCCTGCAGTGACACGACTGTTCTTCTCATGTCGTCTCAGGCCACTGACGCCGCGTGATAGTGCACCGCATGGGCCTGCAGCGTCAAGCTCAAGAGGCTGTGCGAGCGCGTCCGACTGAGCATTGGACCCGGACTGCTGCTGGAGAGCACCTGAAACCCAATGTTGGCACGACGAGAACTTTCTCCAGTTTTCCCCGCAGGGCTCATCATTCAGGTGCTATGCGTACCTGCGCTGCATGATGCCTTGCGCCTCGGCAACGCCACAGTACAATGGTCGGGCCATGTCATAGGAACCGCGGCGCTCGAACGATGACACCACGCAACTGCCAGCGCTGAATCACGTTCTCCCAAAGCTCACGACTGAGGATTTCACGCCGGTCAATTATGTTTATCACGTCTTTCTGCACTGGATGTTCACGGCCGTGTCCGGAGTGACACGAGGCATATATGCACCGTCGGCGTCCTCTCCAATGTGCTAAGTACTAGAAATCTTTCCGCGACGGCGACGAAGTTGAATCCTCCGCATCCTCATTTTTACTATGTCTAGCGTCATCGTATCTACAGTCCTCCCTCTGGTTATTGTCGCAGTGCTTTGGTCGGTTCTCCGGCGCTCGAGCTCGAGGCTGTCCACTTTCCCTGGCCCTCCGCCGCTTCCACTCGTTGGGAACATCCTACCACCAGAACGCGTATGGCTCACGTTCACGTCCCTTGCCGAGAAATATGGTGCATTGAATGGCCACTCGTGCACCTGTGCCGAACTGACGTCGCCATCCGACAGGCCCTGTGTACTCCCTGCGGTTCTTCCGCACCCCGGTTCTCGTCGTGAACAGCGCCGTGGTGGCTCGTGACCTGTTCGAGCTGCGCTCTTCCAAATATGCCAACAGACCACTTCCCAAGATTGTAGAGATGTGAGCTTGCATGGCATTGGTGTATCCGGAGACCGACCGCTTAACGTGATTACAGGGCTGGGTTCGACCGAGGGGTAGCCCTGGAGCACGACCCTACCCGCCTGCGTCTTGGCCGAAAGGTCATGCATTCGGTCATCCAGCCTCGCGAAATCGAGGAATACAGGGATAGGATACAACACTACCTCGCGTTGTACCTCAAGAACATGCTCGATGACTCAACAAACTTCATGCAACACTCCCGAATGTGAGTACACGTTCGTGTCCCATGGCTGTGCGCATGCTGAGAATTCCGGCGCAGCCTTTTGGCGGGCGTGACGCTGGAGATGTCTCATGGCTACGAGATTCAGGGCCCCGACGACCCGTTCCTCGTCGAAGCCAAGAAGCTCGTGGAAAATTTCACGCAGGCCAGCTACGCGGGAGGCCACCTTGTCAATTGGCTGCCGTTCTGTCCGTCGTTTCCACAGTTGTTCTCAGACGCGCGGCATATGCTGACGGGCGCGCTGGCCAGTGTCCGTGGTACCTGAGTGGCTTCCAGGCATGGGCTTCAAAAAGGTAGCCCGCTCCTGGAGGGAACATTACGACGCGGTTGCTGGCGAGGTATACCAGTATGCAAAGGATGAGATTGTATGCCTTCGTGTTCCAATTCGGTCTCATCCTGAACAGGTATTGACTGTAATCTAGGCGAAAGGCACCGCCCGTCCCTCAATGATTTACAAGTCTGTCTCCGAAAGCGCTACTGAGAAGATACCCGAAGACATCGCCATGTATAGCTCTGCTCAAGTGTACACCGGTATGCACACGTTCAGACCATTAGGTAGCCTACGTCGCTCACGGCATGCGACTTTACAGGGGGCTCCGACACGGTACGGCCTTTCCCATGCAATGCTGCAATGTCGACTCATGGCTTTATTTCCGCAGACCGCATCGACAATTTCGTCTTTCGTTCTGATGATGGTGCGGCACCCGGAAGTTCAGGCAAAGGCACAGGCGGAGATAGACAGAGTGATCGGTCCTCACCGTCTGCCAACGTATGAAGATCGCAGGGAGCTTCCGTACACCAACGCAGTACTTGCTGAGGTTCTCCGGGTGCTCCCTCCTATCGCCGCCGGTAGGTTTGCAGTACAGATTGTTGAACCTACCACGGCTGATATTGATGTGGCACAGTTTTGCGAGAGCCAGACGGCGACGACGTCTATGATGGAAAAATCATCGCAAATGGAACGATGATGATTGAGAACATCTGGTGCGTACACGTCGTCAATTATGACCTACGCACAATCTCATTTCCTTCTCAGGGGAATGCTCCACGACTCAACAGCATACCCTGATCCTGCCGAGTTCCGGCCGGAGAGATGGCTCGACGTCGACAGCGAAGACGTACACCACCCATTGAATATCGCATTTGGGTTCGGTCGGCGGTAAGTCGCACTTTTAGTGCGCATGTACTCGCGGATGGCTGATATCGCCTTGACGGAACGCAAATATCAGAGTCTGTCCAGGCCGTGTGCTCGCAGAAGAACTTGCGTTCACGGTGATTGCCCTGCACCTCGCGCTCTTCCACATTCAGTGCGCCTACGACAAGCAGGGGAAGCCCATAATCCCTGCGCCGGAGCAAACAAACGGGAGCATCATGTGCGTATGGTCTTCATCATCTGGGGGTGTACTTCACCCGGAACGCAGTGCTGATTCTACGCTGGTCAGATTCCCGCTGCCATTTACCTGTACAATTCGCCCTCGCGACGATCGCGCGCGCGAGCACATTGACGAGTTCTGCCGGACGTACGTCTGACAAGGTTGGGTCCTTGGGAGGAGTACGTGGTCGATAGAACGTGCAACCGTGACTCTGTGATCGATCTACTCTGCAGTTCGTTTGGCGGACTCAGTGGACGTTGTAACACCATTTTATAGTGAAGTGATCAGAGAGTATCAATTGGGTACTATTGCATGTCTATTTTCAGCTTTTCAGCGTTGCGAACTAATAACAACCATCAGTAGTGGCCCAACGCGGGCAGAGCGCCCATGCCGTTAAGATCTTTGTGGAACCACCACCATCTGTCACTGCGCATTCTGAACATCGAGCGAACGTGATATGGACTGGTGTCCAGGGATCTTACTTCGGGCCTTCTGGGTAGCAACTTGCGTTTATCAGAGTACACTAGCCGCCCTGCATTTCGTGTGACCGATTCGCACCGCCAGTCATGCAATCCTTTACTCGTGCTCCAAGTCAATGTGAACATTGTTCGAAGTGACTGATTCGATACGGGGGGACACATGCATGCCCTCATTGATACAACTCCAGAATAGCGTGAGCATATCCGGTCACACCTCGGGGAGTCCCGCTGACAGCTGTTTTGAGATTCTCGCCCGCAGGCACCAGCCAGCGGTGATACTTTGCAAAGGCTACAGTTCCAAAATAGGAGTGATACTCTTGTGAGCCATGAACCTACACGGGACTCCTTTCTTACTGACCCACTTTTTTGTAGAAACGCCGTGTGCACGCCATTTCGGTGGACGCGCCTATCTGTCGGAGTAGGTCAGGTAAAGGTCTGTGTCATCCTACGAAGGCGCACGTCGTGGCTGTCGGACAACGCGGATGTTGGAACCTTGTATCTGTGTACTATTACTGAGGGTGTGTGGATAGACTCGCGCGTGTTCTGTTCACCCCTGTGCTGTGGCTACTCTCCTGATCTTGTCGACAAGTTCCGACTGACAGCTCGCAGCCGGCAATCCTAACTATCTCTGAAATTCCGGAGTTTCATACTAACCCGCCGATTGCTATTTTTGCCTAGATGTTCACAAGTCAACTGACAGTCCCCTCAGGTGTGGCATGACAGCGTAGGTTGATGCGTTCCCCTGCCTTGCATGAACTGATCCATCTACGGCCAGCGCACCGGGGCCATTCAGCGCGCGTTGATATGTTGAGGGAAGCGCAGGTTTGTGAATGCGACAATCGGAACAATGATGTTTGGAAACTCTTCTTCTCGGAGAGCGCGTCCGTTTCGTACCTGCTTCTTGCATCTCCGACGTGATGTCGGCGAACTATGCATTCTCAAGCATATGCGCCCATTGATGTTAATGGGACCAGGTTTGCACTACAGTCGAAAGGCTGTCTGAGCGCTTTTCTCACTGGTCATGGTCAACCTCACGATAAAGCTCACTAAAGTAGAGGTGTGTACTATGACCATTGGCGCGAGCATGTCAAGCGTACCTCTCCACCCATTCGCGAGGTTCCACCTCAGGCCCCATGTCGAGATACCCTCGTTTTTCACAGTTTCTGTCCACGTCTTTTGCATTCTCTATGGGTTCACCAAGTCCGATATCATGACCGTTCTCGTCCCCACAGTAAGTGCTTTCACTTCTATCAACACGATTTAGATCCCTGAAGTCTTTGTTCAGACGGCATTTGGAACGGTTGCTGCAGGTAGTGCCGGCAGCGGACACTTGCTTCGCCGTTTTGCCTGGGTGTGGTTCCACCTGCTGCATTTCTGCGTCTCTAATCAGTGCCTTGACCCCGAGGAGGACGCAAAGAACAAACCCTGGCGGCCTATCCCCGCGGGCAAGATCTCCGTTGCCGCAGCTCGATGGCTACGCTGGGCACTCCTCGTCTGGTGTCTCCTCATCTCCGCACAGTGGGACGTGCTGGCTCCTGCAGTCGTCCTTGCCCTCGCTACGTTCGCACACAATGAGCTTCTCTTGGGATCTAACTGGTTCATGCGCAATGCGTTGAATGCCGTCGGCTACGGCTCGTTTAGCATCGGGGCGACGTACGTGGGTCGTAACATTGGTACGCACGCCGGAGATCTCGGCATCGTGTTTCGACTGACGTTTGTATCTGAAACAGAACCAGTACCCCGGCTCAACGTCGAGCGGGACGCAGCCATGGGCGGCGCCCCCTTAGCTGTGCACCTCATGAACGCCGCCGTCATCCTGACTACGATCCAAGCACAGGATTTCAAGGATGTGGAGGGCGATGCATCGGTTGGACGCCGAACGCTTCCCATCGCGCACCCACAAGCTAGCCGTATCCTCACGGCGGTCCTGATACCGGCATGGTCGCTCATCTCTGCGAGCATGTGGCCGTCGCACTCAATACCCTCCGGCATGATGGTGGCGCTAAGCATGTCAGTCGGCCTGCGGTTCATGTTCTGGCGAACGAGAGCAGCAGACCAGCGTTCGTACGCCATGTATAATGTACGTCCAATGGCCTAGTTGTACTCGACATCCCACTGATAGTGTGTCATGTGCGTAGGTGTGGTTGTGTCTCATGCACGTTTTGCCGTTTGTCGGGAGATGAGAGTGGCGCTATTTGGATGCCGGTGATAGAAAGGCGTCTCGGGTGGGATCGCACGTACCGTTAGAAACGTTCACGCGGGCGTGACGCTGTATGGATATAATCGCGGTATTGTCCCTGCTGTTGACATTGTGCAAACTCGGTATGCTTTCCTTCTCGATTGGTTTCCCTATATTTACCATCTATTCCGTGGTGACGAGGGAGAGTGAGCACTGCGCAAGTCTGATATGCCCTGCATGTGCTATCTGTCACAGCTGTAGGCACTTGTTGAACGCTGACAGCTTCTCCCGAGTCCTGGCATAAGAATCAATGGCTCGGTCTCGCGGCCCAGTTGTGCCAATGTCAGGGGCACCATCATGGTCGGGTGCTACTCGGAATTCAAGCAGACGTTGTGGCATGCTGCACTGGGCAACGCACCCGGGTTGACAGGTAGCTTCTGCGCTTTTTAAGACAGGTCACACAGCAAGCGGATGAAAGGAGGGCGTAGAAGGCAGCGCTCCAATGTCCTGCTTCCGCCGGTAACAGAATGCGAAGCGAGCGGACACACACTGCGCCGGCGCATTCGGGATGAACCTTGAGAGACCTGTCAAAACTGTGCCGGAGAATTGAGAAGACGCACCATCATTGAATGGCTTCAAAGTAGCACAACGGCGGGACATGAGCGACCAGAGGAATCAAGTTGGTTCATCAGGTTCTCCGTCACCCCGAGAATCCCATCTGACATGCCGCATCACGCAGGTCCCTATCAGCAGTGGAGTCCATCATCAGTCCACTCGCAGTAGTACTGAGGGTGTCAGTTCCACAAGCGGACTCGCTTCCTTTTCTTTGAGATAATAGCTGTGCTCCAGAGGATACCTGACCGCTACCTACCCTGACCCCGCACGCTCAAGGTGTTCGAGCACTCCCCGACAACGGAGAGGTGTTGAACCGCTTGGTACTCTGGAGTCTACTTGTTTCAACAGAAGGAGCCCCTCTTCGGTATACCGATGGATAGTGAAAGCGCCGAAATCCTCGCCAGCTTGAACCGGGGCGGTACGATCGGCGTTGGCTACCTCGGTGTGACCTTCACGTCGATGTAGGTTCTGCAGTAACGTGCACACGTATTTCCAGTTAATCTGACCCTGTCAAGTGTTTACGGAATAACATGCATCCAAACCTTTCAATACTACATGTCGCCCAAGTCGGCGACCGATCCACGCATTCTGCGCATGATGGTGCGTCAGGATGGAAACATGATTTGCTACGGCTGGTCACCACTGCACTTTACAGGTCCTCGTTCTCTGGTATATATAGTGGCTGCGTATACGTCGTCGCTTACTCTGATTATAAGTTACTCAGGATTTTAGATTCCTTCCAGGAGGTCCTCGCCGTTCACGCATTCTACTATTACCTCGTTGACAACTATGCCAACCCAGTCGCCCTTCTTGGGACCGTCTGGTGAGGATTTTTTATAGTGCGGGAGTTGGAAATACTCATTCAGCATGCAACGCATGCAGGAGTATACCCGTGCGTTTTCCACCGCCTCATGATAACATTGTACCTGACACGTTCACTCGTAGGGTGAAATCCTGACGAACGTACGTTCACAGTTGGTCCTTCTTTGGCTCTGTTTCACACCATGTTCAGGTTGTCATAACAATTATTGTCAAGAGGTGAGTGGCTCAAGCAGTGCTTCTGTATGTAGACGGAAATTGATGATCAGAACTCAGCTTCTTCATTATGCGTATCTTCAAACGTGAGTGGTCCCAATCGCCTCCGATTTGCGATCGTCGCAGGCGGTCATATTGACATATAGTAACAGTCAGCCGGAACCGTCTCCTTACTGGCCTCTGCGTACGTTCTACTATCTCCCTCATTTCCAAACCATTCCCATTGTGCTGATGGCCTTCTTGCCACCTCAACAGTGCGCGTTCTTGATTTCGCTGATAGGTACGTACGACTTGTGCTCGAACTGGGGAACCCGGGAATTGATCAGGATACCCCCGACCTAGTCGTCAACTTCAGTACGAACTCTATCAGAAATTTACCTACATGTTCATTGACGAGTCTTGGCCAGTCTACATAATTAGATTGTGAGTTCAGCCAGAATCCAAATCTCAACACAAAATCCGCTCACACATTCTGCATAGCTTCTACTACCCAACGCTCTTGGAGGCCGAACAGAAGCTCCGCGTATGTTAATGCAGCCCCCTACCACAAATCAGCGTACGAAGATACTAACACTGCATTTATTTTAATAGTCCATTGGTTGCGCAAGTCTCGCCCTAGTCGTGTCCGGTGACACGCTGATCGTCGGCTCGCTTGTGTACTACCTCTACCGCGGACGCTCTGGATTGTCCAAGTATGGTGCCATTGCTCATATACCGTCGACTACTCAAGGCTTACGAGATTCTCCATGAAAGGTCGGATAGCATGATATCCAGGATTATCGCAACCTTGATTAGCACGAGCATGCTTTCATTGTGAGTACCTATGCACACGCTTCGTTCCACTCTGCGCTAATCAGAGCATTTCCGTTATAGACTGATTGTTACGGCGAACCTCATCTCGGTACGCTGGAAGATACACCGCATGCTCCGGCGGAACTGACCTGATCGCGCTCAATGCTGTAGTACCTCACCGCGCCGTCTCAACTATATGTCCTACTCTTCAACATGCTTATGGGAAAAAGTACGCCTTGTGCCTCCGTATGCGTATCATTCATGCAAGGCTCATCTCGTTTGTGATCAGTGGACGTCAATGCCGTTCTGACATCGTATGTCCATGCGCTAGAGAGTGCTCCTAGATCTACGACACTCACAGACTTCACTCACCAGACTCAATTCGCGAGCATTCGCTCGTGGAAATGCGGACGCAATCAGCGTTACCGTGAGCGGTTCACTTCCGCTCTCCACATTCCGCGCAGAGGACAGCCGTACGTTCCCAGGCGTGCCAGAGAGCGTCGGGGACAAGGGTACTATGGTAAGTGCAGTCCGTATTGACACCACTCGTCCTTGGACGTTTTGGGCGTTACCACTGACTCATGAATAGAACGGCGACGTCAAGCCAAACTATCTCGCTGTCTGATTGAAGTTAGCCCTCACCAAGAGGTGTTAGGTAGCCGTTCCACATATTTTCTCCCTTGGAGCACATGAGCCTCGTAGTAGTAGCTAAAGGGGCGGCAACACTGCTGCCGTCATGTATGTGTGTATTTTACGAGGATGTCCTCGTCCTCGGCTATTCCCCCTACCGAACAAATGAACTGGGATACTGAACGTCTTCACTGTATCATTCTGCACCTGAGTTCCGCTGATGCTCCCTGGGATACCGTCGAAGGAAGGTCTGTGGTGGAGTACAATCAATCGTCTCCGTCGTGACGGGGTCTTCGAACTTTGCGGCGTTGAGGGGTTTCTGGCAGGTGAGACTCAGCATTGGGAAATGCAGTAGGTCAGGAGTGCATGCGCAACAGACTGCCCTCAAAGAATTGGCTTGGCGTATACTGGTGCTCGTCGACACTGCGAGTTCCATGTTCGTCGAAATCGACCATAGGTCACAAAATCGCATGCTTGCTACTGTTTACAGAGAGGCCAGACCATGTTAGTCTGTATCACTGCCGGGCCAAGTCAGATTCAGCTGAATTCCCCGCCGCGGGTGGAGCAACTCACTAAAACAAAGTATAGAACGCACACGGCAAACCGCTACTCTTGTTCAGGTTAGTTGCAATGACCTGGCGTTAGTGGTCGCTTCGGTCTTCCGTACCTCGTGACTGATCCTGGAACAGGCGGGATAATGTACGTCAGCTACTATTCAGACGCTACGGCCGATTACGCAGAAGTACGCCCCAATGTTAAGGGCGTATCTAGTCAGCCCGTACTAGGAGCCACGTGAGCAGCTGGTGGTAGCCTACACCCCACCGTGTCCAAATTCTGCCGACGCAGCCCCGTCTTGTTGCGAAGCAACTGATATACAAGGATTACTGTAAGCAAGGTGTAGGAAGCCAAGCTGCACCCGTACGCCCCAGGTATGGTCCATTGGGTGTATCCGGGGGGCATCTAGACGATCAGTTTGAGGACGATGGACCCAACACGCAATTTCCACACCATCTCTGTCGCACAGACGTCGTTAACCGTGCTGTGCAGAGGGTACTGGGAACTTCCGGGTCACACTTGCCGGCACTGGAGCGATACACGGTGTTCAAGTTGAAGGTCGGTCAGTGGCGTCCGCGGGGTCGTGCATGAGCCAGCCTGGCTGGCGCTCAGTCAATACCCTCCAGCTAGCGACTGCACCTTGAGTTCTGCGTGCAGAGATACCGCGCAGCATGCCTGATGTTCCCGCAGAAGACCCGCGATACTACCAATTCGTGCGTCCTGAGTAAGTTTTATTCTGAGGCGACTTGTCATAAGCATAAGCACAGCGGCGAATTCGGGCTCAATCCGAGCCGTGGGGCTACTTCTCGTGTTACACAGGACGGTCGGGTGCTATTGATTTGGGGCCATGTTCTATCTTTGTTCGACTTATGCTTCGCGATATGCCGCTGTCTAGGGAGCCAATGCGTTGGAGGGAAGGACCGCGGCGGGCATCGTATTGTCCACCCGGCATGATGTGTAACGTCACCGGAACCTACAGCAAACACCGGTCGGTCAGTGTACGAGAATGGATATAACACTAGGCACTATTGACCACATACAACGTGTCCCGGTTCTAGAGAAGTTGTTGTCACCGGATGGGGGATCCGCGGCAGACCCAGCTGCGCCCCCACGGTCTCTGTGTCCACGCAGTCCTCGAACATGGCGCTGATGAGCGACTTGCGGGAGTTCAGCCTGAGACCCACATAGGCGTCGCGTTAGCGTATGCATGTCTAGCCATACCCGGCCGTCCTACATTGCCATCACCGCGTTGGCGTAAACTAGAACAAACATATGTCCCCGTCAGACCCATGCATGACAACACAGGATGAATGGTGCGCACGCCTGCTGCTCGTCAAGGCCAGACCGATCCACACATAGTTGTCGGGCTGGATCAGGCCCTTTGCAATGCAATGTCAGATTGGAGAAAGAACATGCTTGAGGTAACTCCTTACAAAGACGAAGACAAGGACATTGACGATTCTGCGAGCGAGAGATACAGCGTCGCAAGGTTAGTAGAGGAATACCGTTGGCGAGTATTTGTCCGCACCCGGTGACTACCCCTGTCCTTGGTGTCAGACGAGGATCGCTCCGAGATAGTCAACACGAACGCACCCGTATTGATCGCGTACATGGCGAGCGTCGCGATAGTGTTGTCGGTGCTGTGGAGCAGTTCAGCTGGACTGGAAAGGCGGGGCATTACAGGCGCGTACCGCTTGAACCCCGTGCGGTTGCGCAGAAGGGCGTACATGAGCGTACCCGTCATAATATCGTCTGATACCACCGCGAGCCCATACGAGACAGACAAAAGCCACTGGGGAAGCGTCCGTGCACGGTCGCTACAGTTTTAGCAGGATATATGCGTGCCTGTGTCGGAGGGAATCTTACAGTCACTCGTTCAATATCGCGTGTGGATGATGCACGAATCCTGTGCAAAACGGACGGCGGATGAGATTGACGTGGTATTGAACGAGGCTGTACTCACGCGTCCACCAACGGTACTGAATAATCTGATCAGCGCCGGTTCATGTTTCCGGCGTTGGGAGGAAGTGCACTCACCCATGACGGTCGCTGTGGAAGGAGGATAGCGCGGAGGTTAGTAAGGAGACGAGGTCGTGACTGAACGGCAACCTTTCGACGCCACCAAGAAAACTGCCTGAGCATTCATATGAGAACCATCCGTGTTAAGTACGTCAACCACGGCCTCTAAACTTACCGAGGCTGCTACGAATATGCGATAGCGAGATCCGACTGCAAGGGAGCAGCCCTCCATTGAGCAATCGGACGGCAGGTCTGCGTTGTTGGTCCCGGTACTTACAACGGTATACACGACACAAGTAGAAGCTGGAATCAGGAACTGGACATTAAGCGAATTCTCTTGGAAGCCTTGGGTACGCTTACCATTGACATATGAGTATCGCCAGAGCCTGCAGTCGATCGATGTACCAGTCGATGAACACTCCCGCTGGCAGTCGTCAGCTGGGAAACGCTCACCGTAATGGGGATGATTAACTATAGATGTCTATGTTGAGACAACGAAGATTTCCATGGGAGGAACGGCTCAGCATACCTTGAGAGATCTGTGGATCAACAGCACTGTCATTGAGCCTGTGCACGGTCATACGAAAGGCTGGCGTACGACATACACAGGGTAACTCCTAAGATCGTTTGGGTCCGTATAGTTCGTGATTAGGTACCAATAGCTGCTCAGGTTAAGCGCATTGCTAAGTTTTGACGCGATGATGCCGAAGAGGGGGCTCACCACGTATGGAATATGCAGACAGTATGCGCCGTCTCAAAAAGGCTGTCGACGCGATAGTTGGTCGCTGTCCATGTTCGAAATTCGCAAGAAGCACGTACAGTATGGAGAGAACCTGTACTGTGCGTCTCAGCCCGTAGCACGCGTCGCCCAGAATCCGAGACGGACCATGTACTTAAGACTCCGCGAATCCAGCGGGTACTGTTTATAATACAGAATTACCTGGTAGAGAAATATACCGAACAATCTACAGCATCGGCGCGGCGCCGTCAGTGCGCAAAAAGGTGCGTCGAGAGTGAGCATGACACTGACACTGTAGCCACGAGCGTTCCGAGAAGAAGTGCGCCGAGGGTGCTTCCGAGCGCGGGCGAATGGGGCAGGGCGCCAGCGGCCCCTATCGTGTCCGTCAAGTTGGTGACCATCTGGGACAGAGATCTAGAGGGGACTAGAGATGAAGACGGAATGGGCGCAGCAGGCGTGGTGAGGCTATAAGAAACGAAGAGGCCGGACTAGTGGGACGATGAGATGCCAAAGACAACGCCCCTTCGAAGGCTACGGAGCCCATGGACGCTAGAGAGACGGGCACGAGGATGATCGTGGACGCAATACGTGGCCGCTGCCGCTCGACACACGAGCGGTCCGATTCGTAGCATTGACTGCACCCGCTTGCTACGCCCAATTGCCCTCGTTCCTGGTACCCTAGTACTCACTGTCAACCCGCAACGACAGCTTTCAACCACGAAACACCCGCCCAGGACTGCGTGTGGAGATTGCCTTTCCACCGGTACTATATCAGTACGAACAACAGTGGTCGTATACACGGTGCACTGCCCTATAACCGCCCGTAGGTCAGTAACATCCGTATGACTCACCGGCAGGACGCACATACCAGATGGCTCCGACTACAACTTGGAAGGCTCAGCTAGGCAGCGCGCGCTCGCCTTCGCTGACCTTCCATAGCTCGACGCCGCCTTCCCCGCCAACGCCCACAATCCCACGCGCCCAATCGACGCTGAGAACCTTTCTCCCACTCGCATGCCCCTCCCACGCCTTGAAGCTCGCAACCGCGCTCTTCGTGCTGCGCAAGTCCCACAACCGGACCACCCCATCGTAAGCGCCCGTCACGAGCTGGTGCTCAGCAGCAGTTGCAGTCGGCCCGGACTCCGCTCCGGACGGCGCCGGCGCGACCGCAACGCAGGACGGCGTCGCGGGGTGCGCGAGCGACGCAACGGACGGCGTCGTCGCGGAAGAAGATGCGGCGCGGAGGTCATACTGGGAGACCGTGCGGTCGGTCGACGCGACGAGCGCGCTGGTGCCAGACTGCGTGAGCGCGAGGTCGAGGAACGGCTTGTTCGCCGCCGTCTGCAGAAACCGTTAGTCCACACACAAGATCCGGGGTGAGCACGGAGGGGGGAGTAAGACGCACGATCGTACTTGTGCAAACGCCGTTCTCGATGTCCCATGTGCGCACCGTCGAGTCCATCCCGCAGCTGTGCGCGCTGCTGGATGCGCTCGCGCCGCGCCCGAACACGACGCGCGACACGCGCGCGGTGTGGCTTTTGAGTACCGCGGCGGGCGCCTTGCGCGTCGGCCGTGGCGCATCGTCCGCGACCTTGCGGCGCTTTTTGCGGTTCTCGCCTGTCGTGTCGTCGAGCGGGACCTCGTCCGAGTCGGGTATTGAGGTGTCCCAGAGACCGATGAGGCTGTCCCACGAGGACGTGAGGATGTGCGACCTGCTCGCGGCGACGGAAGAGAGTGCGGCGGTATGCAGGTGTAGCGAGGCTAGGGTTTGAGCCTTCGGCTGCTCTGGCGTGGAGAGATCGACGCGCGTGAGGCGCGCAGTCAGGTCATGTGATGCGCTCGCGACGAGGAAAGAGTCGGTGGAGTCGGACGGGACGGCGCAGATGGACGTCGCGGGTGCGCTGTGCGCGGGGATAGTCTGAAGTGGTTTTTGCGAGTAGTCAAATATCCGCAGCGCACCGTCATATGAGGCCGTGAGGAAGTAGCTAGGAAGGCGGTGAGAACTTGGGTGAACGGCAAAGATGGCTGATCATACCCAGGGACCTGGCACGATATTGAGGAAACCCAGTCCTCATGCGGGAGACTTGACATGCGCTGAGGAGGTAGCACCGACTCAAAATACTCTATTTCTAGGGTCTCTTCCTGAACAGGTCAAGCTTGGGTCTGAGTACTCGCACATATGGCTCCGTGTTACACTGTACGCACCTCGCCGATCCCCTTCTCTGCACACCATTCTGCGAGCGTTCCTCGTAAAATTTCTCCGCGTACAATAAACTCAAATGGAATTGGTTTGGGTAGCGAGAGAGCCTTGTTCACAAGCTGAGAGAGCTGGTAGCGCTTCCATGAGGCCGGGATCATGAACTTTTGGGAGGGAAGAGGATATGGTGTCTGAGTGGTGAAAACGACCGGGTGGGTCGGTTCTGAGCCAGAGAGAGACGCCATTATTGCGCACTCGGACCAAGAACTATAGCAAGAACGGCAGACAGACAGACAGACAGACAGACGCAGGCCGTACGGGCGAGCTTAGCACTGGCAGAGCGATCGCAAGCAATATTTTGTCACGGTAACGCGCATCGTCACGTGCAACGCGCATGATCACGCGCCGTGTCGGGTCACGAGGGACGCGTCCCACGCGATCGGGGAAGTTGCTCTCCCCGAACCGGCCATCGTGAGCGTACGGCTATGACCATCCCGGAGACCATGAAGCTGATTCTTGTCCTTGAACGCCATCCTACCTCGGGCTGTATCTCTCATCTTGACCACTACCACCATTACCACCACCACCACCACCACCACCACCACCACCACTTCCCAGAATCCTCCCAGTATGTCGCAAGTTGACCTCGCTTCAGCTGTGGGATGGCAGGAAGACGATCAACCCGTGAGTATCCGTGACCCCTTACCATAGGGGTGTGAGGTTTTGAACTTGTCTACCGGAAGGTCTCCTGGACACAACGCGACCTCCTGGTCTATGCTGTCGGTATCGGCGCCAAGAAGGACGACTTTGCGCTCATCAATGGTACGTCCCCCAGCTCCTGTGCGTTGTCTGCGAGCTCATATGCCCCACAGAGCTTGGTACGGCTATGGTCGACGCGATATATCGCATACACTCACATTGAGAACTTGTAGACAAATCTTGGGCCCCTTTCCCGACCTACCCCGTGGTACTTCCATTCAAAGGTTCGTTTCCTACGTTCCCAGCTATCGGACAATGTCAACTTCTCCGCATGTCCGCCCATGACTGTCGGCGTTGCTGTGGTAATGAGCGTATGTGCCGATCGTGACGGTGTGCATGATCCAACTGCAGAACATGCGGAATGCCGCGAATCGAGAGCAGTCTGCGCACTTTGCTGCGCTAGGCGGGTAGACATCTCGACAAATAGACATCCTGCACTGCATGATGATACCGCCATACCACTTTGGTCTTGGCGTTTCCAGTGAAGTCCTTGAGCGAGCATCGTGCGGGCGTGCCATGAGCTTGTATGCAATTCTGGAAATCGGACATGACATGTCTGGAACTCTTGAGTCCTGCACTCACATAATCACTATGCACTAGACTGATCATGACCGCCGTTCCGTACCATGGATGCTGACCAATTTGTTCTCTTTGTCAGGAACGAACCAAGACGTTGTCAACTTCCGACAGCTCATGACTGGTGGCAAGCGCGCTCCTGGTCTCCCGCAGTTCAACCCGAACCGTACGGTATGGTCGCTTACCCGCGAAGGTCACACCCGGACACTCATTCAGCACGTCGGACAGGTGCATGGTAGCCAATCGATAGAGATCCTCAAGCCGCTTCCGGCTGTCGGTGGGCCCGGCTGGAAGGTCAAGAAGCGCATTGTTGGTGTCAGCGAGAACAGTACGTGCCCTGTATTTGATTGGAAATACTTGGGAAGTCATCGTACTCGTATTCAGAGTCTGGCATCATTCTCGAGAACGAGTCCGTACTCGTCGACGCCCAAGGCACGCCCTACGCAAAACTATACGTACGGAGTCCCCGTTCGCACATGACGATTCCTCGAAGCACTGACATGGTGTCGTTATGCACAGAGCGCGTCTTTCAACCTCGGCGCGAAGGCGACCGGCACGAACTTCTCGAAGCGCATCGCGGGCCCGCCGCAGGCTAAGCCGGTACCCAAAAACCGCAAGCCGGATTGGGTCGTGCGCGACCAGACGTCGCCCGAGCAGGCGGTCGTGTACCGCCTTAGCGGCGACTACAACGAGCTTCACATCAGTGCGTTCGCATCCTCTCCTCTCCCTCTCTCCTCTCCCTTGCCCCTCTCACCTCATTGCTACACAGACCCGGAGATCGGCAAAGCTGCCGGCTTCGGAGGTGTGATCCTGCACGGTCTCGCGAGCTTCGGGTTCGCAGCGCGCGCGATCGTGTCCGCGGTGGGCGGTGGCGATCCCCGTGCGCTCACCTTGTTCGGCGTGCGCTTCACCTCGCCTGTCAAGCCTGGGGACGCGCTCGAGACCTCGATCTGGGAAGTCGGCCCCACGAACGCGCCGGGGCACGAGGGCGAGACGGAGCTCACGTTCGTCACGAAGAATTTGGCGACGGGCAAGGTAAGTCATACGGTCTGATCGCAAGGTCCGGGTGCTGACCGGACGGCACAGGTGAGTTTGGGCGCGGGCGTGGCGTACGTCAAGAAAGCGGAGAAGAGCAAGCTGTGATTGCATGTACCGCCTGGCATATACATCTCTACCCAACCGATCATTCGATGCCGTTCACTGAGGAGTATCGTGCCAGTGGCAAGTTTGCAGTGCCCTTCACTGCCAGCCCGTCCCGCAGCGACCCTTTCCAGCATGTTTCCCCTTCACCCTGCCTCTCACAGCACGGTGCAGTTGGCTCGTCTGTAGAGCTATCTACCATGCCAGGTCCAGCCATCAACCCGCAATCAATCCTTCTGGCGATTGTACTTCCCCTTGTCTGCAGGCCCGCTTGCTTGCCGCTTCGCCTTCGCGCCTCAGATTTCGACCGCACGCAACGTAGCTTCTCGGAACACGTGCCGTATGTGTGCGATTCCTTGCCCGAAACTGTACCCATCGTGCTGGCCTGTACGGCACTGTACGTCGTTCTAGGCCTTGAATGGCCGGAAGCCGAGTACCCGGTCCCAATTCTGACAGCGTACCTTCTGCAAACTTTTGGCGCTGGGATAGAAGTACAGACGGTAATTGACAAGAGGGCGTTTGCCGCGCTACTTAACGTGGCTCAAAGTCGTGCGTCGCACCCGTTCCCCCTCTACGGCTGCACGTCTGCGCTCTCGCTCACCTCCCACTTTCGCCATGGTACCTGCGACCATGCAGCCAGCGACAGTGGACACGCTCAGTTCGATTCTGTTCGGCACATTACTCGGTTGTGTGTAAGTGCGGTCTTCGATTTTTGCGAGTGTGGACTCCAGACGCCCCGAACCGCTCCCTCCAGATTGTGTGGATCGCTCTTACATCAAACGGCGCGGTACTACAAAACGTATGCGCAAGACGTCGGGCTGTTCAGAGTACTCGTGTGTACCTCATGACGACTTTTTTTCGGAATTACGCCTACACACAGTCATAACTTCGCAGGTTCCATTGCTCGTGTCAGTGCATTCTCCATGCCTTCTATCTGCTGCGCGCGGCTTACATGGATGTCTCTCAGCGTCCTGGAGGTGTGCTACACGGGGCTCAACGTGGATGCTAGGTGGGCGCACACGACATCCCTGTGGCTTTCTTCGCTCAACGCGGCCTACGGATGGACAGCTACTATTACCTCGTAACCGCTCGTTTGAATGAGGCAGACCTTCTTACCGGTCGCATGTCAGTATACACTTCTCGTATGATATCACGTGCGATCGGCTCTAATTTAACAGTCCCTACATATGCATAGGTCTCTCAAGGTGCCCACTTCTCTGCGCGTATCTGATAATGATGTTTTGCAAACTCAACTCGTCCGGTCAAGGTCCTGAACTTGTTTGGTGTGCGTACGCCAGGGCTTCTCAGCGGTCCTGCCTGGGCTGACGAGCAGTTGTTTCTAGGTAAGCACAACGCTTCTATGCCAATGGTCCGTTCTCTGCAGTTTCTCCACCCTTGGACGACACTCACACATACTGTTAACCAGCTTCTACGCTCGTCGTATCTACCTTTGTCAGCTACACTCCGCTACGACCGTTGTTTGGTCTACGAACTGACCCACCTTGGTTTGTCCTGGCTGAAGTTGGGTCCCGCCATCGGATAGTCCTCTTTATCGCGGTGCGCAATTACAAAAAAACATCTTCTTCGTCCTGTCATTGACATGCGCATGCATCCAAGGCCTTCTTCACTCTCGTCGGTCTAGGTACGTGATCTACGCTCGGGTCGGTATGAGTCCTAACGATTGATCCACAGCCTTTTTCATGCGTACGTAGTTCTCAGTTGCGTGCAATATGGTTGATATTGAAGGTAGCGCAGTGGTTAGCGTCATCGAGTACGTTGCCAATGCTCTGGCGGACACCCTGAAATTGACTGGCTGAGCATCGTGTTTGGCTAGATTCCGGAGCGCGTCGATCCTAGACATTGAAGGACACAGTGTAAGTCTGTCACCTCGAATGCCTATCGCAACCCCTGACGACGAAGCATGTGGTTCACAAAGTGGATGTTCTCGGTTTCATACGGATGCAGCGTTGTGGCAGACATCTTGCTGAGCGGTATTCTCGTGTACGCGCTGCTGAGAAGTCGCACAGGCGCAAAGAGGTAGGCGGATCGGCACTTCGACTTCATGCCGGGAGACAGATGGTAACTCGGTCCACCTCACAACAGCACCAATAGTGTCGTTCACACTGTGATAGTCTATACCATAAACACAGGTACGTGTAAGTCTGTAGATTATCGTATATTCAGTGTCATCTCACCATCGTCCCTCGCACTCAGGAGCGGCCACTAGGTGAGTAGTCCTGAGTTTCTACACGCAAGAGAGAAGCCCACACATCAGTAGCATTACTGGAATTGTCGTATTTGCTTTGGTGGGTGTTCGTCTTCCGTGCCCCTCGAATCGGCATGAGAAGTGAATGCTGTTGATCCAGGGCCTCGTATGGCGGGATAGGCTGACTTGGGTTGGCCCCAGCCTGATCAGTCCAAAACGTGCGTCTTCTTTCGAACTATGTCGAGCACGCACTGAAATGACTATCAATGAAGTGTACGCCAATTCGGTACTAGCCGTGTACGAACCGTATCCCTCTTCACCGAAGGCGCATCGATCAGCTAACGTGCTTCATTTCGGTGTCTCGCAGGTTGAATTCGCGGCGCTCGTTGTCCAACCGCATCCTCGATGGCCCTTCCGAACTTGTTTCTGTTGAGAGCGATCTACACTTCAGAACCATGACGTACTCATCTGGGGGCGTGCAACCTGAGTTACACGAGGTCCTCCTGTTAACCATGTCCTACCGTCCCATCGCTGAATGCCCTGTTTTTGTCGCCAGATACCCAGTCCGCACGTGAGGCCCACAGTGCCCTTCGAGCGCTCAGTCGCGTCGGGCGAGGCGGAGTCTGCGCTCGAAACGTGTTTTCCCATAGCGCATCCAACACGGATATCATGAGCACATCGGATATCTGACATATTGCCTGCGGTATCATTGCGGTTGATTGTTGAATGCGTGATCTTGCAAACCGAATGGAGCGCGTGCAAAGACCCCGAGCTCATCGAAGATTGTTGAACGTCCTGGCGTTCAATGGTCTCTACGAACGTAACATTAGCGCGAACAACCTCATGCGGTACGTTGGGGGATTCAGTCGTGCGGCTCCTGGTTTTGAAGCCGGAATAGCCCTTTCGCCAGCCTTCATGATAGATCCTTCGTAGGTCTCTCCACCGGGTACGGTGGCTTCTCTCTCTAGCCATATTGCGAGACTGACAATGACCCAAGTATCATCGGCTGCGTAGTATTCGTCTTGGTTAGCTTGTACCGTTAGATGATTGGTCATATGATCTCACTAAATGTCATTGAAGGCTGTAGTCCAGCCACAAAACCTTGTATGGGATGCCGTGAGCATAGTCAGCGACAAGTGTACGTACTCGATGCTCCCTAGCATTGACGCAGATGCATGATGCTGAGTCTGCCGCAGTGTATGCATTCTGTACTAGCTGTGTGCGTCGAAAAACCCTTGTGCGAGGCACCAGACGTACATAGCTTACGATTGTCGGTTGTCAGCCTAAACTCGCGACATTCTCTCCCCAGCCGAATGTTCGTGGACTATCGGGACGCAGGTTGGCAACGGGTACCTTCCTCGGACGTCCGTGCAGCGGCAGAGTCATCAGGACAGTCTGGTCCCCTGTGTCTGGTATCTGTCTGGCGAATAGGTAGCGTTGACGTTGAAGCTCCCTGGGCGTGGCGAATCCTCCCCTTCAAGAGTGTCACGTTTCGGCTCACCCTCGTTTGAGCACAACTGCACGCCTAAAGCACAATGGAGGAGAACAGTTACAGATACTGCATATCAAGGCGCCAACAACGTCTCTCATGGTCGACTGTTGACATGGCTGTATACGCAGATCCTGATCGTTTCACCACGGATACACGCACTGTCGCATGAGAGGTTCTATCCGAGAGAAAGGCGCGGGGATGGCGCAAGCATATGTAGAAGTAGGCGAGGATCCGCCATCGAGTGATACATGTTTTCCCTCTCCAAATTGCCCGAGTTACTCTTTACAAAACTCCCCCACAGTTGGCCTGCGGAGCGCCACTTTTCCCAGTTGCAGAATCCCTGTGTTCTCGTCATGAGCCTGTCTCAGACATGTTTGCGTAATTCCCGCCGTTCTCCCACATCTGCCGCATCCGTCTCGTTTCACCTGACTTAGCCGTGTAGCCGTTCTTCTCGCCACATCGTTCACTCGAAAACGTTACTCTCAACTGTCTAAGTACCCACAGTCCAGGCAATCTGACGGACACCTGACTGCTATGTTCCGTCTCGTTGTATCGTGACCCCCAACGAGCTTCCCTTCCGCATTTGGACATACTGCTTTGGCCATTCGCAAGGCAATGTCAAGAGGTCGTCGCGGGATGCCGTCAGCGACAACCGCCAATTGTGACATCAAATTGCCGTATGTCCTCCATGCATCTAGCCGCAAGCACTTGGCACTGAGCCAACCAACGCAGGGATGGGTGTCAAGGAGAACGAGAGCTATAAGGAATCAAGTCCCCAATTGACCGAGCTCGCCTCAGTCGCGATACTCCCCGACTCTACGGCAGCCTCAGCTTCCCGGCATTATGTACCTCTTTTCGTGCATTCGGGCGACCGTGACGCTCGGCACCGTCGCGGCCTTCGTGCCGTCTCTGTACGCTATGGCGCTCCCTCGCCGCGGGGAGTTCAGCTCTCAGCTGGTGCAAGATGGCAAGCTCCGGTACGTGCGCAACTCGGGCGTTTGCGAGACGACGCCGGGCGTGGAGCAGCTGTCGGGATACGTTGATGTGGGGAAGAACATGTCCATGGTAAGCAGCCCTGTGATGCACGCTCTCCCTTGCGTCGAACTCGCCGACTAACCCTGCTCTCCATGCTAGTGGTTCTGGTTCTTCGAGGCGAGGAATAGTCCGGAGACCGCCCCGTTCACGCTTTGGTAGGTTCACGTTGTTCTAGATATGTGTTACCGCTCACCCCTGCGTAGGTTGAACGGCGGCCCTGGTTGTTCTTCGATGATTGGGCTATTTCAGGGTACGCCGGTCAGCGTCCTCTGAGAAAGAGTGCCATTCACACAGGGAGCACAGAAAACGGACCTTGTCAGGTCAACCCCGATAACCAGACTACAGTGCTGAACCCGTATAGGTACGTGCTACCCCGAGACTCCTTAGTTGAACACGCGCTAAAGTCCCCTTGCGTGCAGCTGGAATAACGTCAGCAACGGTGAGCGCCGATCATGACTACACTAGCCGACATGGAGGACTTACCCATGTTGAACAGTGATCTACATCGACCAACCTATTGGAACCGGGTTCTCCTACGGAACTGTGGACGTGAACCGCACCTCCGCCGCGGCGCCGGCGATATGGACTGCGTTCCAGCTCCTGTTCGAGAGCAACGAGTTTGCCAAGTACCAGAGCCGCGAGTTCGTGTTCGCGACGGAGAGTTACGGCGGCTTCTATGGGCCCGAGTTCGTCTCGTACTTCAATGAGCAGAACGCCAAGATCGCGAACAGCGCAGTTCAGGGAGTTCCAATCAACGTCAGCGCACTCATGATAAACAAGTACGTACTGCGCCTTTGACTGCGCTTGCGAGCACTGACGAGCGTTCTGCAGCGGGTGGTACGACGCGCTCATCCAAACGGAGTCCTGGATCGACTTCGTCACGGACGCACCGGGCTACGGTCAGCTTTCCACGGCCGAAGTCCTCGCGCAACTCAACGAGTCGTACTACGGCTCGGGCGGATGCAGGGAGCGGGAGCTCGCGTGTTACGCAGCGGGTGAGTCTGCAGAGAGCAACGAGATATGCTCTACAACGGCCGAGTTCTGTGTGAGTCGTCTCGCATAACAGGTCGTGTTGACGAGTGAAAACTTACCTCGGTTCCTCGCATAGACGAACAACGTATTCAACGTCGCAGTCGGCAGTCGGCACTCGGACGACCTGCGGCAGAACGCGTCCTCTCCTGCTCTGTTTCCAACTCAGAACTACGTCTCGTTCTTGCAAAACGAAACGATTGCGCAGCGGATTGGCGCAGAGGTGCGGCATCCACCGTGATTTCTGCCCCTTGGTCCGAGTCGTGCTGAACGTCCTGTTGCGCAGGTGCCATACGCGCCGTGCTCGCTACCAGTGTACGTTCAGTTCAACGGAACGGGTGACAACGCGCGGTCGTTGCTTCCCCGTCTGTCAGCTCTGGCCGACTCGAGGACGAGAATCCTCATCTGGGTAAGCGCAATTGTCTCTGGGAGATGTATGGCCTGGTAACACGCTGAACCTGATGGGTAGGCGGGTGATGCAGATATAAAGTGAGCGGATGGCTCTGCTGGCCTACACTCCATTCTGATACTAGAGCAGCTGCAATTGGCTGGGAGGCCATGCCGTCGTTCTCGCGATGGACTGGTATGGCAATGAGACGTTGCACAACACGCCGTTCACGAACCTGACGATCAACGGGAAACCGGCGGCCGCTATTCAGAATGTCGACAACTTCTCTTTTGCGTGAGTTCCAGTCCCAGCATGTTCCTATGTATGGAGGCTCATTAACTTGGTGCGTGCCCAGACGCGTCTATGAGGCCGGCCATGAGGTGGTACGTACCACTTTCGTGGAGAAAGCGAGTTGCATTTGCTGACCCTCGTCGGTCGTTGTTAGCCCGCGTTCCAACCGGAAGTCGCTCTCGAGCTGTTCTCTCAAGTCATACGCCGGGAGCAGCTACACTCTGTTCCTTAGTCTGTATCGCACTCAGCATGTCCTGTGATCAGTGTGGTGACCCTCTGAACGCTAGTATACAGCCGCACCTTCAACTGACGTGGCAGTCGAAGGGCCCTCTATCTCTCTATCCCAGCTAATATCTCGGCTACGCAAATCCTAGTGTCATGACCTGC
Organism: Trametes elegans; assembly: GCA_022606155.1. Lineage (NCBI taxonomy): Eukaryota > Fungi > Basidiomycota > Agaricomycetes > Polyporales > Polyporaceae > Trametes > Trametes elegans. The sequence goes on along the minus strand of JABYQO010000014.1, from coordinate 522,559 downwards.
ATATCGCGCACATCGGTTTCCGGGCAGGCGAGCTCAGTCAGGTTCGGAACTTGGAGTTCGGAGGAAGGCGAGAGGCGCCGGTGGTACCCGGCACGCACCGGAGCCGTTGCGCGAGTCCGCGCTTGTTGCTTTCTGCCACTCCGTTCGAGGAGGGGACGATGTTACATACTGTCCTCGGCTAAAGCTTCAGGTTTTCCTCCCACCATTCGTTATCCGGAATTGCGGTGCGAGAAGGTGGTCATGTCAAGTCTGCACTGTCAATCTGTTCGGTGAGCCGCTGGCTCTGAACTTGGTCTCTCCGGCATGTCCGACGTCAGCTGCCCAGGCTGCCTTCAAACGTACTTCACGGATAGCTGGGACAAGTGTCCTCACTGCCTGTGCCAAATGATATACGGCGGCCTTGCACGGAGACGGTAATCTGAACACTGTGGCCGGTTGCCATGCGCTCGACGTCCAATCCGCTAATGGGCTGCTCACAGTGTACACGACAGAAGCACTGACAATCGTCGACCGTGGTGAGTGCTTCCCGCCCTCGCATTCCGGCGTCCTGTACTGATCGTCTCAGGATCAGAAGTATTTGCGTTACGGCAGGTCGGGGCCACCGGTCTCCTGCGTTGTTTGGCTCAAGGTTTGCTACTGCCATTGGCAGACCGTCGCCACTGAGAGATGCGCCGGGCCAGCGCGCGACATCCGACACTGATGCAACCCGGCGGCCGCGCGCCCACCAAAGTATCCCAGCACCGCGGCAACGCGGCAACGCCGCACGAGCGTAGCGCCCCCAGCAGACAATGCCACTAATCCTCCTGCGCGGCCCATGATCACCCCGTACTCTGCCTCTCGTTGGCGCCAGACGAGCCAGCGCCCGTACCGCAAGTGATTAAGCCCTCGGGCCGGTCGCTCGCGCGAGTGCAGTCCACCCATTTGCTCGCTCACTCGACCCTCCATCTTTACCCGTGTACCCGCTCATTGCTCGAGGATGGACGTGCCGCCCGCCCTGCTCAGCGCGCTCAAGGAGGACATCGCGTGCCAGCTGATCGGCTTCACGCTCGCGACGACGTGAGTAGTGCCCTCCTCTGTGTGTACTGTCAACCGGGATCGGGGCTCATCGAGGCTGCGCGGTGTGGTGCAGGTTGTACGGCATCTCGCTGTTGCAGGCGTACCTGTACTTCCGGAGCTACAACCGCGACAGTCTCCGGCTGAGAGTGCTCGTATGTGGGCTTCGAGGTTTTCTCTCGGACGGCGCACTGATAACCCTCGACGGCAGGTCGGGGCAGTTGTGTACGTCTTTACTCGGGAGCTGATGTCCGTGCCCGCACCTGATGATGTCTACTTGAAGGATCTTGGATACGCTGACCACCATCTTCATGGCGCACGGACTGTATACCTACACAGTGCTTGACCTCGGGGAACCGATAAAGATCACGATCATCACCTGGTGTGTGGACTGGTAGCACACGACGATGACCACAGGCTTAATTGTGCTACAGGAGCTTCGCGGTAAGTATATTAGAACACTTGCCTAACTAAGGGGTTCAACTCAGTTCGCGTTCCTAATACCAGTTGACCAATGGCTGTGCGGTGAGTCTTGCGACCATTCCCCTAGACATCTGAAAGCTGATCATTTTGCAGGTTCTCACAGCGTTTCTCGTACAGTGGTGCGTACTCAAGCCTGGGGCCACGCGCGGTCTTCCGCTCACGAGACGATCGACAGTCACTTCGGCCTACGGCTCTGGGGATGTAAGTGGTGCACGCTGGGACCGTCCACCCCATATCGTGAAGCTGAGGATCCGCAGTCAGCAGCAAGAACCAGTTGCTAGTGGGACTCATCGTAAGCGGCTTGTTTCGACTTAGAAGTGGCGCCTCTCATGGATTTTCACTACCACAGGCGCTGTTCGCGTTCTGCAACCTCGGTGAGGGATTGTCTGCTGAATGTACTCGTAATTGCTGGCTGATCTGCCTCGCAGGTGCCGGTGTCGGTATGTCCGTTCCGTCCGTCCGTGAAACACATGCATTGACCATATTGTACAGCGATGTTGGTTCACATGTGAGTCCGGCTGCTGCTGCGGCCCTTCGCACAGATGTGGGGCTCGAAGCTGATGCTTCACCAGGCTATCTGACACGAGCCTGTTCTCCCTGGGCTCCGTCTCCATTCGCGTCCTGTCCGGGCTGTCCAGCGGAGCGAGCTCCGTGTGCGACGTGATCATCGCGGCAGGGCTTTGCTACTACCTACAAACGAGTCGATCAGGGTTCAAACAGTGTGTCTAGTATTTGTCGGATTCTCACGTTGCCGTCGTGGCTCACTCGGCATGCCCGTAGGACTGATCATATCGTGGACAAGCTGTTCATCTACTCTATCAACCGCGGTGCGCTCACAGCGTGAGTATAGCGTTTCGTGAACGGGCGACATGCGACTCATCCTTGCTCCACCATCCAGAGTATGCCAGACGCTGGCCTTCGTCTTGGTGAGGATGTCCGCATGTTGACATCAGCCATTGGCATAACTCAACCCCGGTTGCAAGGCAACCTCTCTACCGGGAAGGTTCTACTTTGTGCCGTTCGCGCTGCTGGAGAGCAAACGTACGTGGGCCTGCCCGTCATGTACCTGCGATGTAACTGACGTCGCAGCACAGTATACGCCAACTCCCTCCTGGCCACGTGAGCGCCGCTGTCCCCACGCAGCCCGCGCTGCCGCACTAACCTGGCCTCTCACACAGGCTCAATGTCCGCCGGACACTGAAGGAAGCCCCCTCGGTGGTGCTCGGGCCGTACATGGCGAACGGCGAAACGCGAGCTGCGCGCCCGAGCTACCGCGACGACGGTGTGAGTGCACATCAGCCTGCGATGCCGGGCGTACGCCCCGGAATGGCTCCACTGGCAGATAGAGCCCGGATGCTGGTTGCTGACTGCGGCGCCCATAGGGATCAGTGGCAACGATTGGGTTTGACGTAGATGGCCCGGTGATGCAGGAGCGGGTGAGTCGCGAGTCCCTCGGCGCCGTTGCTGCTCTACAGCCTGTCTGGGTCGATAGCTGATGGACGATTGCTTCTGCGCCGCAGAAGAGGGACAAGGCGGCGGCCGTGGTTTGATTCTGCGCGCCGCCCAAGAAGCACGTCGAGGGTCGCGCTGGGCGAGGAGTCGGCGTGCCTTTCCGCAGCGTCCTTGCTCGTTTCCCGATGAGACGGTTTCCACAGAAAGACAGAAGTACATGGTGAGATGTATACACAAACATGGAACGATTTATATATTGTGTCTCGGGTGGTGCTCTGCGCGGGCGCGCTGCGACTTGGCCAAGACCCGTAGGGCCCTGATTCGGGTGCAGTGTGCTCCGGCATGGCTGCCCGTTTCCGAGCAGATCGGGGACAACACCACGCTCGTGCCTTCCTGTACTTGACATGTTCTCGATGCGGCGTCTCTCGCCCCCGATGGGACCGGCGACGTGCAGCTGCGACCGTCAGGCCCGACACCGCCTCTGGCGTCTCGGTCACATCGGGCGCACATACTCGTGTTGCTGCAGGCGTCCATAGGCACCGATGCGTGCACTCTGCACGCAGTTGATAGGGGCCATGCCAGCGCATCATGGACAGAAGCCGGGATCGCAGGGCTGGGTTATGTATAGTTTTAACAAGACGCCGTCGCTGCGATGCGCCGCACTGTCCGCTCCCAACGGCGCTCAGAACCCTTGTCCCTGTCCAACACACAGACACCGTCTGTTGTCTCTCACCCGCCCCGTCGCGTCCTCGAGCTGCCTCCATCTCCTGTATCAACATGGGGTCCGGTCAGTCAATGCTCAACGACCCTCGTCAATTCGCGACGCAGGACGCTTCAGATGACCACACCAAATGGCGAACGTATGACTATGTGATCGTCGGTGGTGGTACCGCAGGTTGTGTACTCGCAGCGAGACTGTCGGAAGACCGAAATGCGACAGTGCTGCTACTCGAGGCAGGGAGAAGGTCCGTCTGTCAAGGCTAGCACTATACACGGATACCTAACACTGAATGCATATACAGCCACAAGGGTCCTCTTTCTACGCAGATGCCATTCGCATTTCCCCAGACTTTCAGGACGGACGTGGATTGGAACTTCGACACAACGTAAGTGGTACATGACAAGACAAGATGCGTCGTGCCTCACAGTCGTCGTTGGAAGGGTTCAAGCCGGTCTTGGTCATCGCGGAGCGTATTATCCACGTGGCAAGATTCTCGGAGGGTCGAGGTACGGTGCCCTGCATTGCATCCAGCTTCCAACACCTATCCTGAATCCTTCCATCAGCGCGATTAATGCGACAATATATCACCACTGTGCCCCAGAAGGTGTGTTGGAACCATTGCCCCATGCAATACACCGCTGAGCTTTACACTGCGCCACAAGACTTCGACGAATGGGTATCGCGTGGTGCTACGGGATGGTCATATCATGACCTGGAGCCGTCAGTGCCTCGGTGTACAACGCTGCACCCAGGAACTGATTTGTAGTGATGCAGATATTTCAAGAAAGCAGAGAAGTACAAAGTCAATACGAAGTATTCCAACATGGAAGGGGAAACTCGGGGAGTAGATGGCCCATGGCACACCAGGCATCCATCGGAAGTTGCGGTACGTCAACTTCCTTGTCCGAATGAATTGCGGACCAAACTCAACCATATGATCAGCCTATTGACGACATAGTCATCGACGCATGTAAGACTCTTGGCATGTCGTACACGGAGTGAGAGCTTGTGGTACTCGTTGGATCGCTGCAATCTCATCATTAACCCCGCAGAGACATCAACTCCTCGAAAGGCGGGCTCGGTGTAACACATCTGACAGGAAACATTGATGTGCGTGGACAACGTAAGTCCATCCCGCAACTCTTCCATTATCCAAGGTAAACATTACGACGCCTGTAGGAAGCTCCACCGCGACAGCCTATCTATCCGACGAGGTCCTCTCTCGGCCAAATTTGACAGTCGCAATAAACGTGATGGTAGAAAGGATCCTGTTCTCGAGGGCGAGCCCGAAGCTGCGTGCCGTAGGCGTTGAGATCGCTACCAGCCGGACGTCACCACGCTATCGCGTTGGAGCCTCGAAGGAAGTGATCCTATCCGCCGGGGCCGTCGCGACGCCCCAGATTCTCTTGCTTTCGGGCGTCGGGCCTGCCGAGGAGCTCAAAAAGCACGACATCCCAATTGAGCACGAATTGCCCATGGTGGGGCGTAATCTCGTCGATGTGTGTCCTTCTCGACCTCCCCGTCTCTACACCAATCCTGACCTCAGGACTTATAGCATGTGTCGACCGGCCCCCTGCCCTTCCGCGCAAAGCCTGGACTCACGTACGACTACGTCACGCAACCTCTACCCGGTCTGGTCGCGCTCCTGAAGTGGCTGGCGTTTGGCGCCGGCCCGCTTTCCTCCATGGGCTGGCCTTCGGCTGCCTTCATACGCTCCTCTGATACAAGGTGAGCGTCCGTTCACGCAGACATCCACACCTCCAAGTGGACGCTTATCACACCACCGCGATCCAGCCTACCGTTCGCGCGAACGGGCGAGCCGCCCGTGCCCGTGAAGGACCTCACATCGGGCCCGGGCGCGCCGGACATCGAGCTCGTCTGGTTCCCGCTCACCGTGTTCGACGACCGGTTCGCGAAGCCGGCACCTGGCACTGCCGGACTCACATTGGTGCGCCTTCCAACCTTTACGACCGTACGCGCGAAGGCTGAGCATATCGCTTGTGGTAGGCTGCGATCCTCCTCCGCCCAGAGAGCACAGGGAGCCTCACGCTCCGGTCGCGAGACCCGTGGGACGCGCCGCTCATTGACCCCGGGTACATTCCTGCCCTTGCAAGTCCATCTGCAGGCAACTAACAATCCGAGACGGCCCCCGCGCAGATGTCTCTCCGCACAGAGCGATGTGAATATCCTCGTCCGCGGAGCGAGGCTGCTCATGCGAATGGCGCGGACCGAGCCGCTCGCGTCCGCGCTCGATCCACAACCTCCGTCGGGAGACAAGTCCTCGCCTTGGTGGCTGTGCGACGCCGACCCTGACACGGTGCGCCTCGTCTTTCTTTCTACCCACCCATTGTATCTGGGCCCATGCTGATGCGAGAGTGGTTGCCTGGTCGATGCAGGTGACGGACGAGGAGCTGGAGACGTTCCTGCGCGGGTCCGCAATGTCCGCCTTCCACACGGTGAGCCCCATCCGCTCTCGACGAAGGGGGCCTGGACGCGCGCTGACGCCGGCCCTGCAGGCGTGCACGGCGCGCATGGGCACGGCGCCGGAAACGAGCGTCGTGGACGCCGCGCTGCGCGTGCATGGCGTGGACGGCCTGCGGGTCGTCGACGCTTCCGTGTTCCCGACCCTCGTCTCCGGCCACCCTGCCGCGGTCATCGTCGCGATGGCGGAAAAAGCGGCAGACATGATCAAGCGCTCGGCGTGAGCTGGGATCACAGGGAATTATGGTATTGGCTTTGAGAGTTTGACGCGTTCGGTTGGCCGGCTACATTATGTGTTGTTCACAATGGTAGGCATATTCAAACACAGAGAGCTGTGCTGGACTTGCTCGATTATACCAGGGTGTCGGCACTGTGCACAACAATTTCGCAGTCTGTTGGATCATGGCGATGGAGACTCAGTGACATGCCCAGCACGCGGACTACAAGCTCGTTCAGGTGCCAAGAGGGGTGGTCGTCTGCAGGCACATGTGAATCTGCGGTGCTTGTCAGAACAAAATGCAGGAAGGACAAGACATCGGAGAGAGCGCACGATGTCAGTACACATATGGCACCAGGACATACGGCGTTCTCTTCGCCCACACAGCCCATTGCCCGCCGAACTCCTTCCTCAGCACCGCGTCTTCCGTAGTGATGCGCCCGATTGCGCTGACGACGATCGAGCCCAACCATAAGGCCCACGCCCCGGAGGCGGCCTTCCCCGCCAACGTGTCCAGCGCGCCGCTCTCCGCGAGCCATCCCCCGGGCGCGGGATGCAGGACGAGCACGCCGCCTATCGCGACCGCTATCCCCGTGTAGGACGGGTGGCGCACGACCGAGTACGGCCCGGACGTGACAAGCTTGTGCTTCTTGACGAGCGCGAGCTGGAGCGGGAAGTGCCGCCCGAGGGTGATGTAGCACGCCTTGCGGACGGCGGCGCCGAAGAGCAGGAGGCTAAGCCCCGCGACGAATGCGGGGCTGATGCGCAGGTGTTCTGCAGCCGCGGACAGGAGGGCAGTCGATGCCGTGGGGAAGGGTGCGAGGACCATCGCGAAGATAGCCGCTATCTCGCAGCCGTGGATGGTCCACGCAGACGCCTGAAGCGGGCACACACGGTGAACGAAATGGTACAGGAGCGAGGGGACGAAGAGGTGCTTACCAGTGCAAAGTACGTAGCGAGTGACCATGTCTCTTCCCTCGAGCTTGGCAGCCTCCCCCTTCTGCGGGGGCGGGTTTGGTGACTTACACGCGATGTACTCGGAGAACACGGCCGCGAGTAACGCGGGTAGAATAAACGAGACAAGGGGTGCTAGCGATGAACCTCCAGCCATGGATGATAGTCCACAGATGATGGCAGTCCCTAAAGCGGACGCGGCAAGGGGGTGAGTGAAGAAAAGTGCAGTATAACCGCACAACCCGGAACACCTGGAATTTATACTCACATCCCGAGGTATCCTGCTATGAAGAGGATGCCGAAGGGCTCGGAGGAGAATGCCTGAAGTCGTGGGTCGCCCAACAAAATGCCCCCGCCGTCCTCTTCCATCCTTCATGGAAGGTCAATGTCCCCGTGAAGTCCGTTCGTGATTGACCAGCGGTCGAGGTGCTGTGGAGCGCAAGCGCGTCACGGCGGGCACCCCAGCATGAGAGACCTGGAGGTCTAGCGTAGGCGAATTTGTAGTCCAGCCGCTTCGTGTATGTAAACGTCACATATCACTTGCAGGTGCAAACGTCCTCGGACGGTGATATCTGTCGAGTGGATACACCAGAGAGAGTACTGGTGTGTTTTGTGCAGAGCACGTCGCAAGGGTTGGTCTGATCACGGGCGGTATGTTTGGGGGGATAAACAATCTGGCCGTGTTCGTATCGTGGAGCCCGAAGGTGACCGGTCGCGCAGGGTGTGAGCATCACAGGTGCTGGCGTCCGATCGACTCGTCGTGCATTTGGGGGAGAGATGGATCTGCGTGATTGGTAGGATTGCGTCAATGCGTTGTGAACGGATACCGAAGCGCCGTTCAAAGCAAAGATCACAATCAACGTCGTGAACGTCAAACGTATACCAACCCGTGCACAACCTGTTGTACGCGCGCGACGTCAGTACACATATGGGACTAGCACGTAAGGCGTCCTCTTCGCCCACTCGGCCCACTGTGCGCCAAACTCCCGCCTCAACACCGCATCCTCCTTGGTAGTGCGCCCAATCGCGCAGACCACGACCGCGCCCAGCCACACGGTCCACACCCCACCCGCGGCCTTGCCCGCAAACGTCTCCAGCACGCCGCTCTCCACGAGCCAGCCGCCCGGGGCGAGCAGCACGACGAGCATCGCGCCTATCGCGCCCACGAGCGCCGTGTACGACGGATGGCGCACGATTGAGTACGGTCCGGACGTGACGAGTTTGTGGCTCTTGAGGAGCGCGAGCTGGACCGTGAAGTGCCGCCCGAGGGTGATGTAACACGCCTGGCGGACGGCGGCGGCGAGCAGCAGGATGCTGAGCCCCACTGCGAATGCGGGGCTTCCGCCAATCCGGTCTGCTCTGGCGGGTTTGAGGCGTAGTGCAGAGAGCGCGGTGGACGCAGTGGAGGTAGGAGCGAGGTTCTGCGCGAGGAGCGCTGCTATCTCATAGCTGTGGACGATCCATGCAGGCGCCTGTACATGTTGCACACGTCCGATGAAATCGCTGGTGTGTGTGTGCAGCGTCGAAGTGATGCGTACCGTCATGAAGTATGCTGCGACCGACGCGATGCGGGTGATCAAGTCCCTACCCCCGTACTTGGCAGTTTCGTCTCTCTGCGGAGGTGGATTTGGGACCTTGAAGGCGGTGTACTCGGCGAGCATGGCTGCCAGCAACGCTGGCACCTTGTACATCATAGGAGCCGTGGATGTGATCGCGTGGAGGAATCTTCTAAGACTTGAACCGTCCACAAAGGCGAGAGGGAGACGGGGGGTGAGCTTGGGAATGCCAATGAGACGAAGGACGGTGCTCTACCAATGCCTTCATATAGTGCAAGGACTTACACGGGACATGTCTAGCAATACCTCACTAACCCCACGGCCTTGTCAGAGGGGCAGAGAAATACCCTTGTTGTACCGTGCCGTACGTCGAGGACCCGATCACGGACATGAATGAGGGTGCGGTCGCGAGCATGCTCGACGCTGGCAAATACACACTTGAAGGGAACCTTGGAGTGCATATCTTGCCAGTGGATCAATTCTGATTCCGACGAACTGTCCCCTGACACCAAGTGCTGGAGCTTCTGGAGTGGCCACATCCGTATACACGAAAACGCGAGGCAGACTCACCCTGCATCGCGAGCTTAATTGACACCCGCTAGTTCGGTGACTGGTTTCGCTGTGATGGAGGCACGCACCAAACTGGCCCTCTGACTCGGGCTTTTTGTGGGACTGTACATGAGGTCGTGCATGCTGGCCAGTCCACAGAAAGTCAATAGTCTCATGGATCATCTGTCGCAAGGAATAGGTCAGTGCGTAGTAGTACCCGATACCGTGCAACATTCAGACGCACCGCGCCACACCGCTGAAAAATGCAGGAGCGCCCCAGGCAGCAAGCAGCAAGGGGCGAGAAGAACGTTCGTCTAATAAGCCATATGTTCGCACCGGATGCTACGCAGTACATACACAAGAACACTGGAGTGGGAATGGGGCTGAATGGGGGATAATGGTAACGCTAATCTCGTACGTATGTATACAGACGTATGCTGCCGTCGCCGGCTGGTACCGTGTCTTCTGTTTCCGCCTCTTCGTTTTCCTACCATACACGGGGCCGGAGACATCATAGCTCGGGGTAGATACCCGCGTCACGCCGGGCCTTCGTCATGGCCGCAACGATGGCGCTACCGATTCCGCTGCCGTCCTCTGCATGGCAAGTGATCACGTTCCTAGGGTGGGACGATCAGCATGGGCAACACCTTGGCAGGCCACAGCAGGGCACTCACTTTCCCTTCTCACCGAAAATGTCCTGCAGGCCTTCATGTATCCGCTCCGCAAACATCGGGTACTTGTTGTATAGTGAACCGTCGGCGCCGACCGCGCACCCCTCTTCGAGGTACCCCATCTTGCTTACGAGCGCAGCGATACCGCACGCCGACAGGCGCGCCGCACGTCGAGCGACGAGTTTCGCAAGCGCCCGGAAGAATTGACGCTCCGCGAGTGTTGTCTCGAGTGCGAAAAAGTGTGAGAAGATGCCGATGATCATGAGGAGTTCGTCCGTCGGGTCAGACTCCATAAGCGATAGGAAGGCGGTGTCAAACGAGTATGGGATCTCGATCTTGTAGGTGTTCTGCCCCAGGAAGAGCACACCCTCGTCGATCAGTTCGCAGATGATCAGACGGAGGATCTCGCCCAGGTATCGACCTGAGATGAGTTTCTGCCAGTGATGGGTGAGCGAACAGCACACAGTGTACGCAAGGTATACGGACCTCGAAGGCCTGCTCTCCTGGCTTGTTCGAGCTTTCGTCGATGATGATGTCGTACTTTGTACGCGGAAGGTTCTCGTGCTCAAACGAGTCAAAGGCACCCTGAATGTGGCGTTGATTTAGGTGGGTTGTGTGCCGTGACATCGGACAGGGGCACTCACCCACTCGCAGTTGATCGCCATCTCCGCGTTGGGGTCAATGCCGAGGTGCGCAATCTTGGGGATGTCGCCCACACGTTCCATGTATGCCGCATTACACCCAGTGCCAAAGATGCAGGCAATGCGCGTCTTGGGGTTCACGTAGTGGGACGCGATGAGCGTGCCGGTCGTGTCGCACGTGAGCGCGACGATCTCCGCGGGTACGGACTGCCACACCGTAGATGACGTCAGAGGAGACATGAGCGCTAAAGAGACCAGAACGTACATGTTTAGCGAGCGAAGCGCGGAACATCTCGACGACGTTGTGGCCTTCGGTGTTCGGCGAGCCGAAGCCTTTCGTCCAGCGGATCAGAATGCCGTGGTCGATCCGGTCTTGCCTGCGGACACGCATGTCAGACCGATGAGAACGCTTTCACGGCTAGAACTGACAAGCAGGGATAGGAGAACTAGGCGGCCGTCAGCAACTGAACGCTTGCATTAGCAGCACCGAACTTACGGTGAAGCCAAGAGGGAGGATATGGTCCTTGGGAATCACCTCCGCCTCAATATTTGAGTCGATGAAAGCCTTGAGGCATTGGGCACAGAAGTCGAAAAGAACCTGGCCTTCTTCTTGCTTCTGCTCCTCCGTGAGACGGTACTTGGACTGCGTAATCTCGAACTTGCCGTCTCCCTCGAGGGATACCAGGCAAACTCGCAAGTTGGTTCCACCTAGTGAAAATGCAATCAGAAATCCATACCGCGACCAGCAAATGATCCACAGGAAGCGAAACAATATCTCGGGCGGATGTAAAGTCATGATGCATCAGGTTGAAACACTTCAAGCAGGATCATTAGGCTGTATCGCGATAGTCCAGCCCAAACGGCACCGGTAAGACACGAGGGAGAAGCTGACGGGTGTGATCTCGACGCAGGAGTAGCAGTCGGCTGGTATGGGTCCATATGGAGGATACTCACCGAGATCGACCGCAAGATATTTGCCCGTCTCCTTCCCTGTTGGCCAGCCGAAGACGTAAGTTGGAATCATGGGCTAGCGAGCGAAGTAACGGTTAGATATGCGGTGAACTGCGACAGAGCAGTTGAACGCACCACTACTTGACCATGCTTCGAAAGACCGAGCTCCAGCGACTCCTTGAACGCCTCGACGATGATGCGCATCCGTTGGGGCGTCAGGGTGAACCTGGCGGCGATTAAGCGTGAATGAGTGAAGCGAGCGGGTGAAACGGTGCGGGAAGACTCACAGGGACTCGTACTTGCGGAGGTGGTCCGCCATCTTCCTGTGATTGTCACCGATCGCTGGGCTCGAGTCGGGGGAGCGGGGGAGGATGTCTGGAAACGTACTTCTTGGTAGCGTGAGGCAGGCCGTCGTCATCTTCGCTGGACCTTGTGTAGGAGGGAAGGGTTTGTCCTGAGGGGAGCACTACGCTCGTGCTGCCGCGTCTGCTTGCCATTTTATATGTTCGCGGGGGGGGAGAGCTAGAGAGAGAGATAGCGGAGACGGAGCACTGTGGTGGCCAGGAGCAACCAGGGCTAGATTCCCCGCCCCGCCCCAGATCCAGCCAAGCGCCCGCAGCGATCTAATCTAACCCGTATTAATCTGCCCATTCGGCCTTATATGGGTTGTATTGCCCCTTGATTACCCCTGTAAGCCCCGCTTAGCTCGTCATAGCTTGCATCAACTCTTGTCGTTTTCCTACGGAAAGCTTCCCATTCGCCGCCAAGTTCAGCCCCTCATCGCCTCTGACCTACTCCTCCTTCTCCTTCCCCCTTCTCTCCAGCGACGACGGATGATCGGCCTTAAGGGAACTCTGAACGTACTGCGCATCCATCTTGTGTCTTTTTGCCCCCTCTGACGGTGTCGCCTGCTACCAGGTCATCGACAACTCGGGGGCGATCCTCGTCGAGTGTGTCAACGTACTCAAGCAAAAGGTCAACAACGGCTGGGGCTCCGTCGGTGACGAGATCGTCTGCGTCGTCAAGCGTGCACGGCCAATATCCGGCCAGGCATCCGCCACTGCCGCGAAGGTCCGCCAGGGCGACGTCCGTCGCGCTGTCATCGTCCGCACCAGGAAATCCGTCCGTCGGCCAGATGGACGGTTCATCCGCTTCGACGACAACGCTGCCGTGCTCTTGAACAACAAGCGTGAGATGCTTGGCACGCGTATCGGTGGTGTTGTCAGCGCGGACCTGCGCATGAAGGGCTGGGGGAAGATCGTGTCTCTGGCTCCCAAGGTGAGTTGTAGAATGCGTTCGAGCCTATGTCGTATTGACAGTCAAGTAGGTTGTATAGTACTACTCGCATAATCGTTCCATTTGGCATCCGGGGATTTCAAGCGACGACTGAGCGAATGTACCCGTTCCGAGTTCGTTACCTCAGGTACGTCTAGTACCAGTGCCAAACCATCGCGGCGAGCAGCATCTGTCCCCCCGACGTCTTGTCTCCTCCCGCTTTTCTGTGCTATTCATGCACATCCAGGCGTTGTTATAATATTACCAAACTATCCGTCGATTTATAACTCATTGCTGCACCACTTAACAACATGGTGAGCGTATTGCTTTTGTGAAGCCATGGAGTCCTCCGTGCACCACCATGATTCGTGCTGTACATAGTGGTATGTGCCAGCTTCGACTCTGACATCGGTCAATTTGAACGACATGCATCAAGTAGACAACGATTCCCAGCGTTCTCCGTCTCAGAACGAACAGACTTCACTCGAACGACATCAGGAAATGCGCACAATCGGCGTCTATAACATGCATTCGTCCAACGACTCATACGAGTCGGCCACTAATCCCCTCGCTCAGAAGCTGGACATATAGACCAACGGGTATATGCGCGCTCAGAGCCTCAGTTGTTTTAAAACCCCGCCCCCGGAGCAAGTCAGCACGATCGATGCAGCGCCCACGAGCGCGAAGACGAGCTAGAACCTCCACCTTTTCCCTGCGCCATTGGCGAGCGGAGATATGCGTGGTCGCGGGGCAGCGCAGGGTAGAGCGAATGGATCTGCTTGTTGCCCGGCTGTGTATCAATGTCAAAGGATGGTCTCGGTGCACGCGTTGTGGGACGCGGGCGCACCTTGTACGGTGGGTAGCGGAAGCCGAACGCGACTTTGTCCACCCTGTGCGTGCGTGTATGGGTTGGGGTTGCTCCGTACAACGCATGCGGGTGCATTGGGCGCTCATTAGCCAGGGTTGTAAAGGGAGACGCGCAGCCGGGTGAGTTCGTCGAACATGAACTTGCCGGTGTAGTAACCGTCTGGAGCAGTACGTCAGCGAGTCGTCCAGTCACATATGACAACGCAGCCCTCACAGCCGCTGGCGCCGATGCCGCCCATAGGAAGACCAGGAACTAGACACCATCAAAAGCTCGTGAGATGTGCGTCACGCTGCGTCTACGCTTTACAGACCTCCACAGCTGTTGACCGTTTCGTTTGCTATAGCGGCACCACTCTCCGTGTTATCAGAGACTGCTGTAAAGAGCATGAGCATGAGCGGCAAGTCTGACGGTGTACGATACAGCACAGATACTGACCCTTCTCTTGGAACGCTTCATTCGGAGAGAAGACGTAGCCCGCGAGCGGTTGCCCTCTGTGCTCCTTGTCAGAACGCAACGTGCGACAGCCTACGACGCTCGACCCATCTCGAGCTGATCAACGTGATCGCAGTGTCGACGTCCTTTACAAAAACAATGGTTAGGACAGGCCCGAATATCTCCCTGCGCGAGAGACGACATCAATAGGCCGATCCGTGCCCAATGTGTTCTCCGCTCACTCTCCCATAAGCACGTCATCAGGCTTGACGTTCTTCACCGCCGTAGGCACGATGTAGCGCAGCTCGACATCCACATCGCCACCGAGGACAACCGTTCCCCGAGTCTCCTCGATGAGTCGCTTGCTGCGCGCAGTGTGCGCGGGCGTGACGATCCGCTCAGCGAGTCCGAGTTCTCGGGCCCGTCTGGATAGAACGTCTTGTATCTTGCGCGCAATGTGCGTCAGCGACAGGGATGCTGGCGGTGCGTACCCGAGGGGGTCACGCACATTCCCTTCATCGCCTCAATCAGTGTGTCCTGGAAGCTCTCTCAAACAAGGACATATTCCGGGTGAGGCACACCTGTTAAGCGGAGCGGGTTCGTATATTGGCTGCAAAAGCACGAATGGGGATGCTCACCTGGCCGGCGTTGGAGAACCGACCCCAGAGTATTCGTCGCGCAGCAAGCTGGACACCGCATCTGGGGTTCGACGACGGCAGGGTTTTTCTCTGGGAAGGACGGTCACGCTCTGCTACTCCCTTCGGAAATGGATTCGAGACATACCACTGAGCTGGAAGTTGAAAGCGCAGGTGATTGGTCGTTCAACGGTACTGTGGATGAACTCTTGCGAAAGTGAACTCCGACCTCCGCACTCATGTCCCCTCAGCAGACTCTACTTCGCAGTCGTGTCTGGTAGCCACAGAGTACACCAAATGCATGAGGAGCTGCTCTGGGTGTGTACATATCACACATCACACCGCCCCTGGACGTGGAGCCTATTCCCATAAACCAAACAAATACTACTCTAGTACTACTCGTGGGCGCCAAAAGTATGGAAACACCTGCCTATTTTGGTAGCTCATTTTGTTACGGCTCGGTTTCATGTATTTCAACAGTTCTTCATATCAAAGCATAAGCATTAGGAAGCATGGATAATTGTGTGTTATATGATACATTCAAAATCTGGTTTGCCTCCCATAAACTTTCAGCACCTCCCGAACTCTCACCCCCATCTTTGACGTCTCCCGCCTGACCACTTTATCTGGCATCTCCTCCCATACCACCTTCGCTGCTTCCCAAAGCGAGTCAAGGGACTTGTAGGCACCAGGGGTATCTTGCACCTGCTTCTTCAGCTTGAACCAGAGTGGCTCAATTGGGTTCAAATCAGGGGAACTTGGAGGGTGCTCGAGTTGCTTGATCCCTAATTGCTGGCAAGCCTTCTGCGTAATCTTCGCCTTATGGGCTGGGGCACCATCTTCCACCACTAGCATCCTCTTACCCGTCTGATCCTGCATCTGTGTATAGAACGCAAGGAGAGGGCCTTCGAGGACCTGTGCCACGTACCTCTCCGCATCAAGACCACCACGACCCTGTAAGATGCGAGACTCTGATGAGTTCTGCTCAGATCGGGGCAGGTCTAGACGCACAAGAGGCCCCTTCCTTCCATGCGCAATGCAGCCCCAGACCATTACAGTCTCTTTGCTGGCTGTCTGAAAGCTAGGTGCAATGCACTCTGGCAAATTACTCTTGCCTTGGCAACGGTGATGCTCCTAAACAACACCCAACCGCCAATGTAGAGGGCCGAGCGCCTTTGTAGGGCGAGGCCGTCGCAAGATTCCGTGAGGGGTGCGCGGGTGTACCGCAAAAAGGAGCGAAGCAGGAGGAGGTTAGAGTCGGGGTGCCCTGGCTAGAGGCAATGCGCGGGGGGGTGACGTGGCAAAGGCCGAGGGGAAACGCAAGAGTTGCGGGTTTCGCGAGGGGGGGGGGTTTCGCAGTCTCGCAGAGTCGCGAATCGCAGGTCGCAGTTGCAGTCGCAGTTTGCAGTAAAATCGCAAGAAGTTCGCGGGCGCGGTGTAAGCTCAGTGTTGAGATCCCGAGAAGGGGGGAAGGGGGAATCTGAATTGCCCGGCGCTTCGCCGTGTATTTTACAGGCCGAGTCCATAACTAAGTCCATCAATAAATAACACAGAAATTCCGCGGCCGCGGGGTCTCGCCCGCGAAGAGTCTGGGCCCGCGTCGCGATGTCCCACTATCACGGGACCGCGCCTCCGCACCTTGAATCCGCGAGCGCCCGGAATCAGGCCCGCGATGGCCGGAGATACGTCCTCCGTCCTGCCCAAGTCCGTCCGTGGCCTATGTGCATCTGCGGGCGGCGCGCAAGTTTGCGAAAGGAGCAGTGCGGCCGAGAAAGTTCGAGTAGCGTTGATGCTCCTAAACAACACCCAATCGCCGACGTAGAGGGCCGAGCGCCTTTGTAGGGCGAGGCCGTCGCAAGATTCCGTGAAGGGCGCGCGGGTGTACCGCAAAAGGAGCGAAGCAGGAGGAGGTTAGAGTCGGGGTGCCCTGGCTAGAGGCAATGCGCAGTGGGGTGACGTGGCAAAGGCCGAGGGGAAACGCAAGAGTCACGGGTTGGAGCCTCCTGCCACGGGCGATGTCGCTGACCTCGTGGCCGGTGTCGCGAGAGTTCCATGAAGCACAAACACGGCCGCATCGTAGACCTCCTTGGCGGGATATGGGTCGTCGGGGTAGTGGTCCGGGTTCTTCAACTGCAGGCGCTGTGATACCTGTTCCAGCAGTGGCGCCCGAATACCGCAAATAAAGTAGCGAGACTGCTCCGACTCTGAGAGGCGGTTGCAGCCAATGAGATAGGTAGTCATCGCGAGGAACTCGCGGTAGTAACTGGACAGTTCGCCAATGCTCGTGATGGGGCTGGCCGCTCTGGCCGCGACGAGTGCCTCGACGTCTGCGACGGAGAATTTGCGCGCTTCGCCCGCACCCGGGTAGAGCGCAAGGATATCTGCCTTGAAGTCCTCGTAGGTCTTGTCGCCCGCTGTGTAGGAGGGCAGACTCTCGCAGAGCTCACTGTCATTGATGGGGAGGTACCGCGTGACCCACCGCTTCTTCGCGGCATTGGTCTCGATGCCCGCGATGTCGAAGAGCGTCTCGAGATCTTGGAAGAAGCGCCGGAGGGTGCGCGGTTGCGCGGGATCGAAGACAGGTGCGCTTGAATGTCGTGGAGCTGGCATCGTGGGGCGTCGCTCTGCGGGGTAAGCGTGCGCGAGGGGAGGCTCGTCATTGCGGTCCGTCATTGTGGGGGGACTATGTTCGCGCGAAACGGGAGGCTCTGGTTGCGTTGAACGCGGTGGAGAAGACAACGTACTCTGCGTGGGAGACGCGTCGACTGGAGAAAGGTTTGTGTGGGGAATCCGCGGGCTAGTGAGCGGGGTGGAGAAGAAAGAGAAGGAGTCTTCCGCCGCGATGGGGGAAGGAAGGGGTGGCTGTTGTTGCTGTTGCGAGGGAGGGTCCGCTGGCGAGGCTACTATCCGCAGAGCCGTCTCGCGTATCCAGTCACAGCGTGAGGGATCTTCTTCAACAAGGACGCGGCTACGCTCGAGAAGCGCGAGGACTGGGTCGAGTACCGCAGCGAGTTGTTCGCAATTCAGGTAGTTCGCGAGTTGGCGGTACGTCTGGGCGAACTTCCCAACGATGAATTCTTCTGCAAGAGATGGTTGTATCGAGCGGGAACGTGCTCGGGGAGGAATCGCGAAAAGAGACGGCGCGGCAGCCGTCTAGCTAGGAGGAAGCCGACTGTGAGATGGTTGCTCACCCCCCTGCGGTGGTCACCAAAATGATGCTCCTAAACAACACCCAATCGCCGATGTAGAGGGCCGAGCGCCTTTGTAGGGCGAGGCCGTCGCGAGATTCCGTGAAGGGCGCGCGGGTGTACCGCAAAAGGAGCGAAGCAGGAGGAGGTTAGAGTCGGGGTGCCCTGGCTAGAGGCAATGCGCAGTGGGGTGACGTGGCAAAGGCCGAGGGGAAACGCAAGAGTCACGGGTTTCACGAGTGGGATTTCGCAGTCTCGCGGAGTTGCGAGTCGCAGGTCGCAGTTGCAGTCGCAGTTCGCAGTAAAGTCGCAAGGAGTTCGCGGGCGCAGTGTAAGCTCAGTGTTGAGATCCCGAGAAGGGGGAAGGGGGAATCTGAATTGCCCGGCGCTTCGCCGTGTATTTTACAGGCCGAGTCCATAACTAAGTCCATCAATAAATAACACAGAAAGTCCGCGGCCGCGGGGTCTCGCCCGCAAAGAGTCTGGGCCCGCGTCGCGATGTCCCACTATCACGGGACCGCGCCTCCGTGCCTGGAATCCGCGAGCGCCCGGAATCAGGCCCGCGATGGCCGGAGATACGTCCTCCGTCCTGCCCAAGTCCGCCCGTGGCCTATGTGCATCCGTGGGCGGCGTGCGAGTTTGCGAAAGGAGCAGCGCGGCCGAGAAAGTCCGAGTAGCGTCCGCCACGAGAATACCGCAAGTCCGCTAAAGCGGCAAATCGGGGCCTAGCGAGGCCCTGGGCGCGTCATCTCCCCCCCACTGAGATTGTGACCGTCCTCGGTCACATCCGCGAGCGCGAACAGGTGGATAGGGTCGCGAGTTGCTCGTTGGGCAGAAGAAGGCCGCGGAAGCAGGTGATGCAGGAAGCCGTGTATCTGGTCTATCCAATCCTTGAACTCGTCTGGGCCTTCCTCGCTGTCGTCTCCGGGTTGCGCGGGTCGCCGCGAGAGCCCATCCGGTCCATGCGAGGTGCCTGGGACATGCACAAGGTTGAAGTGGAAGGTGAGTATCGCGAGGATCCAGCGGTTGATGCTCGCGCTAGGCGCAAGGTCGGGGTTTTTCAGCATTCCGCGGATGTACCGCGCGTCGACCTCCACGACCAAGTTGCGGATTCCGATGAGGTAGAGCTTGGTTGCCTGTAGCGCGCGGAAGAGGCCGTAGAGCTCGAGCTTGGGTTGGGAGAACCGCGCCTCGCGGTCGTTGAGGGTGATGGACCCGAAGCGGTTGTAGAAACGTCTCCGCGGGTCTTCTTCGTCCCACTGACAGAGGTGGTAGCCCACCGCGATGTAAGACGTGTCTACCGCGAGGATGACCGGTGCAGGCGACTCGTAGTTAATCGCGCGCAAGGCTGACGACTCCAGGAGAGCCTTCTTGAGGTCCTTCATCGCCGCGATCTGCGCCTCGCCGAACTCGAAGGGGATGTCCTTGCGCATGAGATGCACTAGCGCGTTGGCCCGCCTCGCGAAGTTGCGGATAAAGATGCGCAACACTCCGATCGTACCCAGAAAAGCGCGGACCTCTGATAGGTCCTTGCAAGGCCCCCAGTTCTTGATCGCGGAAACTCGCGAGTCATCGGGGAGACGTCCCTCTGGGGTGCAGCGGTGTCTGACCACCATAATCTCGCAAGCGCACAGGATAGACTTAGTGCCTGAGAAGGTCCCGCCCGCGTACTTCATCTGCTGCACAACGCGATTGATGTTCTGGAAGTGCTCCCAGACGAAACGTCGGATGCCAGGGTTCTCGCGGAGAGTCTGGTACACTCCGCTCTCGTCGCGGTAGTCGGTCTCGGGTCCCTTGCAGGGCACGTCGTCGATGTAGGGGACGGTGAGCTCGGGGATTTCCGACCGCAGGATATAGGTGACGTCCTCATGGAAGATAGGAACGGAATTCGACCATCCCATTGGCAGCGTACAGTGACGCAGGGCTCCAAAGGGGGTCTGGAAGGTTGTGAGGTCTCGCGAGGACTCCGCGATGAGCCGCTCATCGTAGCCGACGTAGAGATCGAAGATAGCGCCGCAAGGTCGACCGCCAAACTGTTCCGCGAGGTAGTCGGGAGTGGGTGGGACACCAGAGTGTTGGATGGTTACGCGGTTCAGCGGCTCGAGGCTGTGGACTATGCGCAGCGACTTGCCGTCCTTCTTGAGCACGCAAAACCACCGCGAGCGGTAGGAGGAGTTGGAGGGTTCATAGACACCCGCCGCGATCTTCTTCTTGAGCATCGCGCAAACCTCCTTGTAGAGACCTGGCGGAATAGGGATGTTCTTCTCCACCCAGGGTGTGTGCGGCAGCACCGGGAACTCGACTGGCGGAAAGTACTCGGGCTTGAAGCAGCCACGCTCCGCGTCACTCCAGGCGAACGCGTCGTTATGCAGGCTGATGAAGTGGTGGAGTAGCTTGCGTTCCTCTGGCCAGAGGAAGTCGCCGCCGTGCGCCCGGTCCATCGCGAGCTGTCGTTCCGCGGTGTACCTTCCTGTCGGGACGAACGGAGGGGGTCGCGGAGTAAGTCGCGGCATATTCGCGAGGGGATCGCCCGTGATGTTGCGCTCGATGCGGAACTTTTCCGGGCAAGTACCCAGCACCGCGCGGACCTTCTGTGCGACGGGCTTGTACTTCTTCTTGGCCTGGATGAAGGTGCTGACTGCCTCTTCCTGCTCCACCTCCACGTACGCTGCTTCCGCGAGCGAGTCGTCCGCGAGTCGCGAGCCCACGGCTGACTGCCAGAGTAGCCGCGTGCCGTCTTCTGCGCGAAAGGCTAGAGTGCTCGCCGCGAGAGGTGAAGCTCGCGGTTGGGTATAGAACTCGCCGGGTTGGGCCGGCGATATTCGCGCTTCAGCGCGAGCGGGGTATCGAGAAGCAGAGGCAGAGAGAGAGAGGCCAGGAGATAGGAATGGGGTCGGTTCGCTTTCTAGGTTTTTGCGGAAACTTTTCGAGATGGTCGCTGGAGAAATCGAATCGCAGACAGAGAGATAAAGGGCGGAGAGAGAGAGAGACTGGTCTGAGACGGTGGTATAGGCGCAGATGCTCGGTACGCGGCCGTCCCATTCTAGTAGCACCGCGATTTCTTCGCTATCGCCGTCAAGCAGACTCGGTACGCGCGGGAGGTGGGGAGGTCGGTCACGAAATCGAGCTTTTCCTCGCGGATTGGTGGGGATGGTTGCGATTTGGCCGGTATTCGGGCAGCGGATAGTGATGGTCTGCTCCTCGTTCGCGAAGTTCTTCACCACACTCTTGGTCAAGACATCGAAGGGCCGCCCGAGTAGCATGTCGTACGCGGCGTTGCGGATGACGTGGACCTGGAGGTAAAGCACAATGTCCGCGACGCAAAAGGGCACATTCCGCACCAGGCCTAGCGACTTGTCGACTTCTCCATTCGCGGACTGCATGTTGAGGCGAATCGTGGGGTCGTACGCCAGCCCTAGTGCATGACAGACGTTCTCGGACATCGCGATGATCATGCAACCCGGGTCCACAATCGCTTCGACGTACTCTTTGTTGTCGACCAGGCCCACGATCGACCGCAGCGCGTGGGACTCGCGAGCTACGCTGAGAGGAGCGGGCTCCGCGGAAGGGGCAACATTACGCAGGTACGCCTCGTATAGGTCCGGGACGACCAGACCACCAGGCTCTAGCGGCTGGCCACTGCAGGAGACGTCCTCCGCGAGGTATTCCGCGTAGTCGTCTACCCCCACGTAGCCCACAGACCGCTGCGCGTTCGGAACGCGCTTAGGCGTGACCGCCTCGCGGTACTTCGTGCGTAGCTCAGGCGAGATAGAGAGGAGCTCCTCGGGGGACAGTGTGATGACCGGTGCCTTCATGGTACGCGCGAAGATAGCCTCCGCAATCTTCGGGTCGTAGATTGGCACCTGGTTCTTGTAGGCCCCCTCGCGATCCGCGTCTTTGGCCTTTGGCGGTGGCGCTGCAAAGTTCCGCGCCGTCGGAGGCGCGTACACCGCGTCGCGAGCCTTGGCGAAAGGGTGCTCGGGTCCGGCCGGCGCGGGGTGGTCCTCCTGCCGCCGGAACGGTGTAGGGGAGCGGTTCTCCACACGCGGCTCGCTAGAGCCCGCGTTCGCCGTCTTGACCGTAGCGTCCTGCACTACCCGCCCTGGTCCTCGCTCGTCACGCTGTGCTGCGTTCGGCTCGGGGGGTCCTCGGGAGGAGCCGCGAGGTGGAAACGCCTGAGAGGGCCTCGACGGTCCTGCGGAAGGCTCGCGAGATCGCGGTGCCTGTTCGCGACCTTGGCTCGGTTCGCGTCGCGGGTAGGAGGGGGTCTGGAAGCGGGCCTGACCAGAACGGCGGTCTGCAGAGCGACCTCGGTTTTGCCGCGGAGGAGACGGAGGTCGCGCGCGAGGGCCGCGGAAGGGCGGTATCTCCACACCGTCAAATCGGCCAAAACTCTGCCGCAACGCAAAGATCTCGTGTTCGAGGTGCGCTATGCGGTCCGCGGCGTCCAACTGGTACGAGGCCACCGTTGGGTAGTCCGGTGAGACCGAGAGAACCATCTGCGCGGCCTGCCCTGCGGGAGGCGGTGCGAGCAAAGAGTTGGGGTAGCGACGGTGCCACTCGTAGACCCTGTCGCGCATTGTCACACCCTCGAAGCCTGGCAGGTAGCGAGGGACAAAATTGCCGTTGGGAAGGACGACGCGGCCATCTGGGGCCCGCGAGATACGTCCGGCGCGCACGTCTTCCTCGATGAAGGGGCAGTTGCGCATGAGACAGCCTGGGTTCCCGCAGTAGTGGCAGAAGTTTCCGCCCTCCTGCTGGTAGCGCTGTCCTGCTGGCGGATAGTTGGGCTGGAACCGCTGCTGGAAACCCGCCGCGTTCTGCTGGGGAGGAGGTCCGCGGTTCGCGGCATTCGCGAGGGGGTTAGCGCCCCCTTCGCCCACAGTCTGTGCCAAAAGCCGGAGTAACGGCCCTAGATCCTCGACCTTGACCGTTGCGGGGTTGGAGCCTCCTGCCGCGGGCGATGTCGCTGACCTCGCGGCCGGTGTCGCGAGAGTCCCATGGAGCACAAACGCGGCCGCATCGTAGACCTCCTTGGCGGGATATGGGTCGTCGGGGTAGTGGTCCGGGTTCTTCAGCTGCAGGCGTTGCGATACCTGTTCCAGCAGCGGCGCCCGAATACCGCGAATAAAGTAGCGAGACTGCTCCGACTCTGAGAGGCGGTTGCGGCCGATGAGATAGGTAGTCATCGCGAGGAACTCGCGGTAGTAACTGGACAGCTCGCCGATGTTTGTGATGGGGCTGGCCGCTCTGGCCGCGACGAGTGCCTCGACGTCTGCGACGGAGAATTTGCGCGCTTCGCCCGCGCCCGGGTAGAGCGCAAGGATATCCGCCTTGAAGTCCTCGTAGGTCTTGTCGCCCGCTGTGTAGGAGGGCAGACTCTCGCAGAGCTCGCTGTCATCGATGGGGAGGTACCGCGTGACCCACCGCTTCTTCGCGGCATCGGTCTCGATGCCCGCGATGTCGAAGAGCGTCTCGAGATCTTGGAAGAAGCGCCGGAGGGTGCGCGGTTGTGCGGGATCGAAGACAGGTGCGCTCGAATGTCGCGGAGCTGGCATCGTGGGGCGTCGCTCCGCGGGGTAAGCGTGTGCGAGGGGAGGCTCGTCATTGTGGTCCGCCATTGTAGGGGGACTATGTTCGCGCGAAACGGGGGGCTCTGGTTGCGTTGAACGCGGTGGAGAAGACAACGTACTCTGCGTGGGAGACGCGTCAACTGGAGAGAGGTTTGTGTGGGGAATCCGCGGGCTAGCGAGCGGGGTGGAGAAGAAAGAGAAGGAGTCCTCCGCCGCGATGGGGGAAGGGAGGGGTGGCTGTCGTTGCTGTTGCGAGGGAGGGTCCGCTGGCGAGGCTACTATCCGCAAAGCCGTCTCGCGGATCCAGTCACAGCGCGAGGGATCTTCTTCAACAAGGACGCGGCTACGCTCGAGAAGCGCGAGGACTGGGTCGAGTACCGCAGCGAGTTGTTCGCGATTCAGGTAGTTCGCGAGTTGGCGGTACGTCTGGGTGAACTTCCCAACGATGAATTCTTCTGCAAGGGACGGTTGTATCGAGCGGGAACGTGCTCGGGGAGGAATCGCGAAAAGAGACGGCGCGGCAGCCGTCTAGCTAGGAGGAAGCCGACTGTGAGATGGTTGCTCACCCCCCTGCGGTGGTCACCAAAATGATGCTCCCAAACAACACCCAACCGCCGACGTAGAGGGCCGAGCGCCTTTGTAGGGCGAGGCCGTCGCGAGATTCCGTGAAGGGTGCGCGGGCGTACCGCAAAAGGAGCGAAGCAGGAGGAGGTTAGAGTCGGGGTGCCCTGGCTAGAGGCAAGGCACAGTGTGGTGACGTGGCAAAGGCCGAGGGGGAACCGCAAGAGTCGCGGGTTTTCGCGAGTTGAATTTCGCAGTCTCGCGGAGTCGCGAGTCGCAGGTCGCAGTCGCAGTCGCAGTTCGCAGTAAGGTCGCAGGGAGTTCGCGGGCGCAGTGTAAGCTCAGTGTTGAGATCCCAAGAAGGGGAAGGGGGAATCTGCATTGACCGGCGCTTCGCCGTGTATTTTACAGGCCGAGTCCATAACTAAGTCCATCAATAAATAACACAGAAATTCCGCGGCCGCGGGGTCGCGCCCGCGAAGAGTTGTGGCCCGCGTCGCGATGTCCCACTATCACGGGACCGCGCCTCCGCGCCTGGAATCCGCGAGCGCCCGGAATTAGGCCCGCGATGGCCGGAGATACGTCCTCTGTCCTGCCCAAGTCCGTCCGTGGCCTATGTGCATCCGCGGGCGGTGCACGAGTTTGCGAAAGGAGCAGCGCGGCCGAGAAGGTTCGAGTAACACCCGCCACGAGGATACCGCGAGTCCGCTAAAGCGGCAAATCGGGGCCTAGCGAGGCCCTGGGCGCGTCATCGCGAAACCCGCGACTCTTGCGTTTCCCCTCGGCCTTTGCCACATCACCCCACTGCGCATTGCCTCTAGCCAGGGCACCCCGACTCTAACCTCCTCCTGCTTCGCTCCTTTTGCGGTACACCCGCGCACCCTTCACGGAATCTCGCAACAGCCTCGCCCTACAAAGGCGCTTGGCCCTCTACGTCGGCGATTGGGTGTTGTTTTGGAGCATCATCGCTTAGCCCGTTCCAATTCTTGTGCTCTCCAGGCCATGAGACCAGCACCAGACGTGAAACACCGCGAGTCCGTAACTAGTGTGCGTGCCTTATTGCCCTTCTGCATGTTCCGTTGATTAAGCTTGCATTGCAAGTCCTCCGCCTCAAGAGCAGCCATCGTCGCATGAATCTCGGTTTGCTCCAGCCGTGTCGTCAGCTCTTGGATTTGTTGTATTTGAGAACACACAGCTTGCTCATAGGCGGCGAAGCGGACATGGGATGGCAGATGGCGGGCACGGGCAGTCTCGAGCGCATCTTGAATTGGACACTGCTCCAGGGTCTGATCAGGCTGCATGCATGTGGAACCAGGCTGGTACCGAGAAGGGGAAGACAGGGATGGTGCAGGCAGTGTTGCAGCCAGTCGAGAGGGAGAGGGCGAGGGAGAGGGAGAGGGGGGAGAGGAGATGGCTGAAGACTCAGATGTTGTTGGAGCAGTTAGAGGCCTGGGTGTTTCACCATTATAGGTCAGGATGGTGCCGTCAGAGCGAAAGACAACAACCGGGGGGCGTGTAGCTTCATAGCGCATACTGAGCTCATCATCGAGAACCTCCACATCCATGCCAGAGTCCCAGTCCTCATCAGAAGAGATGTTCCCCGCGCCAATGTCCGAGGCTTCATCGGAATCTTGCTCAAATAGATCATCATGAAGGTTTGTGTCCTGCACCCTGTCAGATCCCGAGTCTGTGTGGGAGGAGCCACTATCCCCTGTGGCAGTGGGGACGGGTGGTTCAGAGCGCTGGATGGTGCAGGGGAAAGACTCAGGGAAGTGGGCGTGAATGGAAGTAACCTTGCTTGGCGCGAAATCCTCAGGCTTGAAGACATGAGGATTCAATGGGTTCAGCCCGCAGGCATGAAAGCCGGACTGTATCAATCGTGGTGTGATGGCTGCTTGGCGAACACTCATGTATTCGCGCACAACATCCTCCCGCCGCATCTCATGGTCAGTCTCAGTACAGACTGCATCGCAGCGCTTAGTCCAGGCATCTGCAAGTTGTGCAAAGACGCCAACATCGAGGGGTTGGAGCTTGTGAGTTGTGTGCGGTGGGAGACAGAATAGATGAATGTTGTGCTTTAGTGCGAGTTCAACTAGAGCCGGAGTTACATGAGAGCCATGACCGTCATAGATGAGCAGTATGGGGGTGTTGCAAGTTTGTTTGGCCTTCGCCTGAGGGATGAAGGAGTGTTCGAACCACTCTGCGCAGAGGGCGTCGTCGGTCCATCCGTTAGGAGACATGCAAATGCTGTGTGCACAAGTTAGCTTTGAGCCATGCTTCAGAGTTTCCTGGCCTTACAGGATGTCTGGATCGACCTCAAACCACTCCCTATGAAACTCTTTCCCGGGAAAAATGAAGGCGGGCTTGAGGCTCTCACCGTCCGCACGCACGCACTCGATCACAGTGACCAACTCCAGGTTTGCACTGCGTAGCTTGTATACAGGGCGCTCAGATCTATGCAGGACGTACTTCGTTTGCTCTACGTTCCGTCTACCCCGCTGAATCCCTTTCTCATCCATGTTATACACGTGCTCCCAAGGGATCTGGTGCTCCTCCATGACCTGCCGAAGGAGCTCGAAGTGGCGTTCGACGGTAGCCTCATTGAAAGCTTGGGCACGCTTCGGATCCAGCCCCGATGGTTTCCCCCACTTGAGCTCTTGATGGCGACGGAGGAACCGACCAAGCCACTTGCGCGACGGGGCACGCCCGAGTCCAGCGACATGCATCACCTTCTTGCGCACTGTGCGCTTGTTGAGAGGTCGTCCGATTGTGCTCAGATGAACAAGCCAGTCGACGAGAGCGCGCTCCTGCGCATGCGTCAGGAGCTGCTGTCGATCGTGCGCGAGGTTGCGTGGTCGTGTGATGCCGAGAAAGCGGCGGCGAAGGGTGTCATAGCGCACCTTGAACTCGCGAGCAGTTTGACTGAGCTTGCGCCTGCGCTGATCCTCGGGTACATTGCGGAGGTGCTCAACAGCGCACCTGAGACGTTCTTCATGCTCGATGGCTTGTAGATGCTTCTTTCTTGGACGGCCCATGCAGAGAGAGGATGAACAAGCTCAGCGAAGAACACAAGCAGTCCCTCGAGGCGAGTAGAGAATCAAGAGGTCAAGAGCAAGCATACGAGTCGCGAGAGTCGCGAGCTTGGACGGACGAGCTGCACCACTGCAGTGAACTCGCGCATCTGAGATCCAGATCTGCTCGGCAATGTTTGATTTCAGAGACCGACGACCCCTTGTGGCTGAATGTCACGCTTCTGCACTCCTACGCCCATAGGTCCTCGACAGACCAGTCGATCTTCTCGGAAATTCAGTACAAACATTATGAATGTCAAATGTATATGTCTGTGAAATCTCATGAGCCCCGGTGGAGAAACGGGGGCAGCCGGAGGCCATCAATGCGCCCGAGAGTGTCCAACAGTGCAGTTATCCCACTTCCTATTCAAAAATCTCCACAACGACTTGGTCTTTCTGCAAGCGGATTTCGACGTTGTATTCTAGAGAGGTCAGAGCATCTAATGCAAAAAGAATGAGGGACATTGTCGAAGAATTGGGCAAGATAGACCCAATTTTGCATTACTGTTGCAGGATTTCGAATTTTGCATTACTGGGTAACGGATAGTATCAAGCTCGGTTTGATCTAATCTGCCTTCCCGTATGGTACATCCGGAAGATATCACACCGGATTCGGACGCATTATACTGAACGGCGCTGAAGCATCCTCTCCAACCACAACCATTTGCAAGATTGACTTCTGCATCTGATGGAGAAAATCTGACGGCCTTGCGCGGGGACAAACCTCAAGGTTAGCCTTTCAGACTTGTGCAACATGCATTCTACACGACCGGTGAGACAGGTTCCGAACTGGCTAGATCGACTGGGCAGCGTCCACAGCGACCGTCCGTCCTCCGCCGATCATGACGAACTTTTGCAGGCCCTAAGAGAGAGAGGGTGGACTGCCGCAGGGGCCCTGCGGCACCTCTGTGCAGCCGATCGCAAGCGTGAACTAATCGACCGCGCCCTCAGGGGCGCATTACACGAATCATCGCCCTTGGGCGATCGAACAGCACAGACAGGCACGATACGCGTCCGCCGTCGTCCATCGGGGCAGACGCCGTGGCCGCAAACCCCGCGGGACGACGACGGCGGTCTGAGGCGGCGCGGGCTCGGCCAGTTGAGCGTTCGGTGATTGGCCGGCCAGGGCCTCCGCTATCTCAGACGCGCGCTGCTCGTCGTCTCGAGACACAGAGGCACGGCGGCGCTGCACGATCACACTGTATCGCACTCAGACCGGGCGTGTTCCTGGCGGGTTTCCCCAGGGCGCAGAGGGGAGGGGGACAGGAATAGGCAGGTCGCACTCGGCGTCATGGTACGGTCCTGCGCTGCCGCCGGAATGTACGAGCGCGGGTGCGCGGGAGGAGATCAAGTGGGCGAACGCGCCTAGACCGCTGGGCGGTCGTGTGCCATGAGTGCCATGAGATACGAAGGGAACGCGGGCTGCGCGCGATGCCGGAAAGGCTTGGAAGAACGTACTGATAGACCGTCCGTGCGCCTGAGCCTGAGAACTCGCGATGGACGGGCGGGGGTACCCCCGCTCCCAAGAAGATGCAGCAGACCGTGTCCCCCTCGCGCTCGTCCTCCGGTTGCGTGTGCGTTCCGTTGGCGTCATCTTCGGTCTCAAAATACGCGAATGACAGAGATCAATGGCCGCTGGGGACGCCACGGTCGACCGCTAGGGCGCCGCGCATTTGCGGCCGACGCGCCGTTTCCGCCCTCCATGGCTGTGACTGGCTGGGCCGCTGGGCACTTCAAAGCGTTCCCAGCCATGCGCCTCTGACCGGAGGTGACGGTTTGCGACAGCTGAGGCCTGCGGTCCATTCCGTGCAAGGCCCGATCGCAGGGCAGCCGCACACCGACGGTGGTGGTGATAGTGCCTGAGCCATCCCTCCGTGCTGGTCGACTCGAATCCCCGGCGGCGAGGCAGGCTCCTACGGAAATCTGGTGGACATTCTTTCACGTTATTCCTCTGGAGAAGAGACGCCATGGCGTAGTCTTGGAAGCGAGGCTTCAGTGTCGAGTACAGTCGACACCGTCATAACCCATACCCCTCGGGAAAGGCCCCAGGGTATGGGTTTTCACAGGTTATGGGTTACCACAGAGCGGCCCTTTTAAGCGCCCATGCAAACTCGGCAGTTCACACAACAAGCGCCCACCAGCAGATAGTATGTGATGTCCTGTAACCTACGCACGTAGCTACCTGAACTACTGATGAAACAAGTAATCAGTGATTGATATGCCCTGCATGTTCCGCTGAATCTCCAAGGACAGCTGCCATGTGAAACTTGCCAGTCACCCCTCGAGCTGGCATGCCATGACAGAGTCAAGGCTGATGGGCTCTTTGGCGGCAAGAGGGGCCTGTAAATGTTCCCTATGGGATGAAACCTGATATTCAAGGTGCTGGAATGCTTCTCTCAACTGAGTAAGTGTGGGGGGCATGGGGGAGGGTGCACAATTGGAACGGCAGACTTGATTGGACATTGCACTCGGGATTCCCCATATTTGATACTAAAGTAACCAAAACACAATTTCTGCATGGCATATCTGCACGGGGCATAGGCAGGTCAGAGCCCCCATGCACAAAATCAATGAAAATGTATGGGTTTTTTTTCGGGCTTGGGTATGGGGTATGGGATATGACAGGATCATGGGTTATGGGGTCGATTTCCCCCTGTACCAACTCGGGAACACCATAAACCTATGGGTTATCACAGGTTATGGGTTATCACAGGTATGGGTTAAGACGGTGTCGACTGTAGCAACGTGTATCTGCGTCCGTGTCGCTACCAATAGCCACATGTCATGAGCGACAAAGGTTGATTGGCGATGAATCTTGACCGTTCGAAGTCTGCACAGCGCCGGACACTTGCAGTGGCTACATCATCATCCTTGATGCACAGCCCGTGCACCGTGACCGGCCAACCACGTCTCAACAAGGACATCGTCATAACTGTCATGCTACAGAAGGATGCGCGGATGAGGCGATCCACGTCTTAATGTAGCCGTGTGTCATTGATGCTACAGCTGGCCGGACAGCTTGTTTCAGCTGTTCCTCAGTGAGGATTAACTGCCTGATGCACGCTGAAACTGAAGGATTTCACGCGTCGAAGCTATGCACCAAGCCGTGGAGACAGACAAACTTCCGACCTTGGCGCACTCCCATTCGATACTCCTGGTAATCAAGGAGCCATGGATGGACCTTCAAACTGTCAAGGTACCTTCCCCAACCAGCAAAGCCCGTCTGTCGCCCATGACCCTGCCCGTACAGTAGCAGCTACCACTACGGGCAGGGCCCATATACTTTGCGTGTTCTAGTCATTGCTCAGAATGCTCCCGAGGTAAATACTTGGTCAATTCCCTCGGCCATGTACATTGGCCCTACCTGTAGTGTACACCTTGGTTATGAGCGGCGTACATATGGAACTCAGTCGAAGCGGTGGACCATAATCGAGGACATCATCATGTCACCAACACCGTGAGATGACGATGCGCGCGAGAAATATGAACAAGGCCAGAAGCTCTCGCCAGGACTGCGCTGTGAAACTAGGACATCGTATATGGAGGGACCCGATGTTGGCACTGCGTTACGTCGCCGGCGAAGGTTACGCCCCAGCAAGGACAGAGTTGAACTTTACGTCGTGAATACGGCAGGTGAAGATGAGGATTCCCCGAGGACCGGCCCGCTAGTCTCTCTTGCACACACGCGCTTGGGACGAGCACACGGCGGTGGGTGTTGCGCGTGGTGATCTCGCCCGAGAAGCTATCCTCTGGCTTCGCTGCACACGCGCAGACGGCCCAAGGGTGCAGGTGGGCGAGCAGTGGGAAGTTGGTTACTTGGGAAGATGGCCGGAGGTTAGAAGCCGCACTCGCGCGAGGCTACTGCACGGCTCCTTCGAATCGGACGCTGGGCTGAAAAGCGTTGAGCCGCGTCGGGCGGCTGCGCCACCGCGCAATTCGAGAAACGCGTGCGATCACAAGCTGTCGTGATTAGACTCGGTGGTAGAAATACAGGCCACGCGAGGGCGCGGTTGTGGCGTCGCGCAGCTGCTCTCCGTGCGCGATGCAAGTTGCGAGGGATGGATGCAAATCGCAAACTGTGGCGCGCGAAAGAGCTTGGAACGGACGCTGGAGCCTCTGGCGACCGTTACGGCAATTTGAGGCATCCAGGCAACGGTGTGGCTGAGCCAGGGCTGAGCCCCGGAGGGGGTGTGAAGAAATGTGAAGGGTTCCCGAAATGGGGCGTGATCCTGAGATCGGGGAGAGTGAGATCAGGCGTCCATCGCCCGGAAGAGGCAAGAATTGTAACCCCGACGAAAGTACTCATATTCCCATAAGCATACCCCAGCTCGCTCAAGTACACCTCCGCCAAAGTCTGCTGCCGGCTCTCTCCTCACCTTCCGCCTCGCTTTCCTCCTCCAGACGCCCCCTCTCTCTCGCCCGCCTCCTCGACCACCCCGCCCCCTCGTGGGTGCATCCCGCAAGTGCCCAGGACAGCCATGTACCCTATCTCCGACCTCACGGCTTTCTGCCGCAAGACCACCGGCGACGTGCCCCCCAAGCTCGTGGTGAGTGCTTATCCAGCTGCGCGCGAGTCTTTTTCGTGACGTGTGTGTCCAGGGTGCGTCGACCACGGTCGTAGGATCCAAAATGTATCTCTATGTGAGTCGCACCGCTTTCCGCACAGGGGGACCACCCTGACCCGTGCGCGCAGGGCGGACGATTGGTCTCTGAGCGGAAGATGGTATCGGACATCTACATGTTCGACCTGGAGACCTTCAAGTGGGACAAGATGGTGCAGAATCCCGAAGACGACATTCCCCAGGCGCGTTACTTCCACAGCGCCGACACCTGTACGTGTCCCCTCGCTTCTGCGTCCCGCCCAGCCCGCCCGCTCACGGCATTGAATACAGGGCGGAACCATCTCATCATCTTCGGCGGGATGGCCATCAAGCCCCAGTCCGACAACCCGGAGGACCTTTGCGTCCTGAATGATGTCCGTTTATTTGACCTCATCAGCCGGCGCTGGGTTCCTGCGACTCCCGTGCCTGCGGACTCTGCTCTGGTCCCCAGCGCGCGCTATGCGCACTTGTCCTCCGTCACCGCCGACCGCCTGTTCATAATCGGGGGCCAAGACCTCGCGAACGTCTGGCTGGACGACGTGTACATATTCGACCTCGTGTCGAAGACGTGGATTCAGCGGCGGGATTACCCAAGACATTGCGGCACCTATCGCAGCGTGGCCGTCACCGCGGACCAGCGCGTGCGGCTCCCTCAGGAAGAAACGCGTGGGGGGCAAGCCTCGGCCAAGCTCGGCCAGGTGGGCTCACGCTTCAAGGTGGACAAGGCGGCGGCGCCCGCTGCGAATGCGCCGCAGTCGGATCCACTCATCCATCTTCCGTACTCTGCGCAACCGACAGAAGATTATCCCTGTGACATCTTCTTGTTCAGCAACTACAACGTACGTGCGACCAGGTCTGACTCAGGAGGCCCCTGGTTGGCTGATCTATCATTCTCTCATAGTTCACAGATGTACAGCGAGAACTGGAGGTGTTCACCCCTCTGTCCGACGGGGACTTCACTGTCTCCGACCGGTCCGGGTCAATGACTGGCAACTCGTTCCCACCGGGATTGCGGTTCCCGACAGGGGCTATCCTGGGGACATACTTCATCGTCGCGGGGACGTATCTTTCTCAGACGTATCAGTCGTTCTCCATATGGGCGCTGGACCTTATCAACATGACCTGGTCGCGAATCGACCCGGGAAGCGCATTGGCCTCTGGCTCGTGGTTCCGCAGCTGCCTCTGGGCGAGCGCGAACAAGTTCGTCGTCTTCGGCAACAGGAACGGCAACCTTGTCGAGGACTACAACCGCCGTCTTCTGAGCTGGGATCATGTCACCTGCATCGACCTGGAGGCGTTCGGGATCTACCAGCCGCCGCCGCTGGTGCTGGACATCCCCATGCAGGAGCTCGGTCTCGCGGCGCTGGAGGAAGGTCTCATGGCGGACTTTGAGATCATCTGCGACGATGGGCGGAGGATCAAGTGTTCGCGCAAGCTGCTCGAGGACCGGTGGCCGTGGTTCAAGGAGCAGCGGCGCATCTTCCTCCAGGCGGCCACGCGGGCGCTGGAGGCGATGCCCTCGGTGTCCGCCCAGACACCCCCGCCTGATGTGGCGGGCGCGAACCGGCAGGAACCACGACCAGATCCCCGCCTTACTCCCCGGGCGTTCAACTTGTCCGAGCCATATCCCATCACGCTGGCGCTCCTGCAGTACTTCTATTCCATGGCGCTGATCACGCCGTTGCAGCACGCGCCGGCGGTGCTGAGCCAGCTGCTGCTGCTGTCGAGCACGTACCAGCTGACGCACCTGCAGTCGCTGGTGAAGCACGCGATGCACCGCGCGCTGAGCTACGCGACGTCTGTCGGCATCTACGGCGTGTCCACGCTCTGCAGCTGCCGGAGCCTGCAGATTCGGTGAGTCTCGACCCAGGCACGGTACGGCAGCGTCTGATGTGCTCACATGTGTTTGCGTTTCCGCTTGTTCCCCATCCAGCGCGCTGAGGGTTGTCATGGTGCGCCACCCGGCCTTCTGTCCCTTGCGCGCGATCGGTGCTGACTTGCGATTGTTATCATTCCCTTGTCCTGTCCACGCTGCCTTCTTCGGCGCGATCTGCAGGCATACAGCCAGAAGCGCCCGGCGGGGGTTCGCTCCAAGCCGGAGAAGGACGGATCGGCGGGCGGCGGCGGGCGGGGGGCCGACCAGAATGGCAGCGGCGGCGGCGGCGGCAGCGGCGGGCGCTTGGAGCCGCCGAGCGCCGCGCGGCCGCGTGGGATGTCGGATGCGTCGTACATGCGTGGCCCGAGCGAGGTCAGCTCGGCACCGCGCGGGTATGTGCGCGGCGTGCCAGGTTAGTTTCCACTCGGTTTCTCGCCCTCGGGCGTCGTGTTCGGTCTTATGTAGAATGATGTTGATGTCGTGCACGTCCCAGCGCCCGAGCCTTTGCTCCCGCTCGCGGACTTGCAAGACTTTGCTATCCCTGGTCACAGTCCCAACCGCTCCTCAAACGGCTCCATGGTGCTGCCTCGCATGGGCGAAGATCCTTTAGCCGACTTCGCTCATCTTACTCGTATGTTTCTCTCTCACGCTCGCGTAGACGGGTACGGGGCTGATCGCTTTGATTGCCAGCACCGCCGCCTCCGCCTCCGCCCTCCCTCCCGCTGCCGAGCCCGCCAACGGGCAGCCCGCGCAACTCGGGCAGCCCACGCGTCCCCAGTCTGCGCCGCACGGGCTCGCTCGACAACTTCTCAGAACCCGGACGCGTGTCCCCTGCGTCCGTCGTGCGCTCGCCCTCACCACCCAACATCATTGTCAAGCCGCTCTCGCCGCTACCGGTCATCCGGAAGACGCCCACGCCGCCCTCGAGGCCGTTCAGCATCATGTCCCAGTCCACGGATCAGGACCTGCTCGCGATCGCCGAAATGCTCTCGCCCAACGTCGATGCGAGCAACGTCGAGAGCGACGAT
Source organism: Trametes elegans (assembly GCA_022606155.1). Lineage (NCBI taxonomy): Eukaryota > Fungi > Basidiomycota > Agaricomycetes > Polyporales > Polyporaceae > Trametes > Trametes elegans. The sequence goes on along the minus strand of JABYQO010000014.1, from coordinate 487,722 downwards.
CCCTTGCCCGAAATTGTGCCCGTGGCGGAGCTCGAGCCCGTCCCAGACATGTTCTTTGACGAGGTCGCGGCGACGACCTCCGTCCGGGATTCCATGTCCTCTTCCATGTCGTCGCTCTACTCATCGTACCACCAGCGTCCGTCCTCCGCCTCGGTGCGGAGCTCGATGTACACCGACTCGGACGGCGCATCCTACATCGGCGACGACCTCCCCGACCCCTCGCTGCTCTCCCCGCTGCAGCAGCACTCGTTCCACGGGGGTTTCCACCTCGCACGTGGGTCTCTGCCCGTGCCCCCGCTGGACGACAACCGCTCATTGTCATCAGCGACGTCCTACAGCTCCCTGCGCACGCCGAGCCTCAGCCGGCACTCGTCCGTGCAGTTCCTCGGCTCGCCCCCCACCAGCCCCACCGCGTCCTCGTACCTGCCCACGCCCGTCGACGGCCCCAGCTCCAGCTCCGGCGGCGCGTCCCCGCAGGCACCGAATGGGAAGCTGCTCGGGATCATCGAGGAGGCGCGGTACGCGGAGGACCAGGAGCTGCACCAGTTCGAGTTCCCCGCGGACGACGCGCAGACGATCAACCTCGCGACGCCCTCGGGCCCGTCATTCCCGCCCGGGGAGCCGTTCATCATGCACAAGCCCGAGCCGCGCTACCCCCAATACGAGTACGAGCGTGGGCACGACGGCCACGAGCATGAGGAGGCGCAGTACCACCCCCACTACCAGCAGCAGCCGCAGTCCCACCCCTCTCTCCACCAGCAGCAGGCCCGCCACTACCACCAGCAGTCCCTCCACCAGCAGACCATGCAACACCAACACCATCACCAGCACCAGCACCAGCACCAGCACCAGCACCAGCAACATCTCCAGCTGCAGCTGCACCATCCGCACGAGTTACACCATCCGCACGAGCCGCCCCAGCACCCGCATCCTCACCCGTACCACCCGCAGGAACAGGCGCCGGCGCTCGAGAACGCAGCGCGGCGGCTGCCCGAGCTGGAGAAGCTGAAGATCAGCCCGCACACGCTGCCGCCTGCATCCCCGCCCCCCTCGTCCGCGTCCTCGTCCGCGCGGCACCCGCCGCCGCCGCCGCCGGTGCCTGCGTCGCCGGTGCTGTCCGCCAAGAGCGGCTCGTCCGGCGCGTCCTCGCACAAGGGCTCCGGCTCGAGCAAGCTCGGGTTCGGGAAGCTGTTCGGGAAGAATCACGCGCACGACAAGGAGCGCGACCGCAGCTCCTCTGGCGGCTCGAGCTCGGTGCACCACTCGGGGCAGAGCGTCGCGTCGCTCGAGCTCGGGCTGTCCAAGAGCGAGGAGAAGCGGCTGAAGAAGGAGGCCGCGCGTGCGCGCACGGAGCGCCTCGCGCAGGACCTCGCGGAGAAGTCGCGCCGGCGCGCGGAGGCGGCCAAGGCCGCGAAGGCGGACCGCTCCCGCCAGAAGTCCGCGCGGCCGTGGGAGGAGGAGGGCGGGCTGTACGAGGGCATCTCGTACTTCTGAGCCTGCGGGCCCGGACGGTGTGACGGTGCTTGCACTGCCTGCTCAGCTGCGTGTGTCTCGTTCCGGATCCGCGCTCTTGTCTATATGTACCGCATGCCTGGCGGCCCAGGTTGTTGTGTGTTGTGTGTGTTCCGTGTGCGTGCGTGTGTTCCGTGTTCGACGTTATACTTATTTTGTACGCTAGTTAGTGTGCTACCTTCCTCTCCTTCGACCCATCTCGTTGTAGTTTACATACCAGATGTGCTTGGTAATTCCGCGCGGCTTGGGCAGGGGGAAGCTACGTTCCCCTAATGATGTTTTACGGCAGTCTCCGATACAGTGCTATGTCGTTGTTTTTTGTTGTTGTGCCTTTATCAGGCTCGTAGCATGAGCTCTCAGCGCAGCTAGTAGTAACAGAAGTAGGCAATCCAATACATACTCCATTAGAAGTGAAAACTTGACAGCAAATGCCTGCACAGCATACACGCAGTTGGCCGCCGCCCTTGGTGTGAAACTGCATGATATCGTCATGATCTTGAGTAGTGTACATTTTCCTTAACGTGATCCTAGCGAGCGCATCGACAGCAATAGAAAAACACACGATATATAAAGCACCCAGCCCGTAACCAGCCTAAACGGTCCGCACGCTGGCCCAGCTCAGAGAAGCGCATCGACCTCGTCGCGGAAGTCCTGCGAGGACTGTGCGCCGACGGCATCGGCGTAGTCGTGCGGGTGCACGAGCGCGCCGACGTCGAGCGGGAGGACGCGCCGGATCGCGGACGGCCCCGGCCCTGCGGCGGCGTAGACGGAGAGCGCGTCTTGCGACAGGCGGTGTGCGAGCGGCGGAAAGTCCGCGGCCGACTCCAGGTCGGGCTCTCGCAGCGGTGCGGACGCGGGCGCGTCCGGGTCCGCCGCAGGCTCGGTATCTGGAGGGGCGATGAGGTGGTTGACTGAAGTGTTGTTAGGTGCCAGGGCCGGGGCTTCGGACAGGATGATTGGAATGTCACTTACATTCCTTCGCATGGGCTACGGGTTGAAGCATCAGTATGTGGTGCGACCGGGGGGACGGCGGGGCTTACCATGGTCCTTCTGCCGCGGACACTGGCTGCCCTCAGGGCAGTCGGGGCGCGCCATGACATGTTCCTCCAAGAAGCCCTTCTTGCGTTCCCTGATCCACCAGTCTCGTAGACCGTACAGCAGCACTTCCGCTGCGCACATCCGACATATCCTGTTGCGTGGCGCATTCGGATTGGGATCTACACCGCCGGGAACAGGGTGGAGGTCCATGAAGAGCTCAAGCTCGATGAGTGGCGCGAACTGCCGCGGCTGGCGCTGCAAGTGCCCGACGATCTGACGTTGCGTCAGAGACGCCGTTGTCCTAGGAGAACCCGAGGCGGACGCACCTCCCGGTATATATGCTTCGGGGAGAGCCCTTGCGCGCTGAGGTAGTCGAGCATGATGTCGACCTCGACCGTGTTCCCGTCGAAGCAGTCATACATTTCCCCGCACTGGATGAGATCGCTCAGGTCCGCAAAGCCGTGCGGATGCTGATGAGCGAGTGGTTGGGCGATGCACCGTTGAGGGACTCCGATCCCGCAAAAAGACACCTGGCAGAAGTCGCATTTTGTTGTATGCGGCGCCTGCAGCGCTAGTACGTTCTCGCTGCAGATGTCGTTGAGGCGCATTCCTCAGCCGAAGGGCCAGGCGCACGCACCAGTTGCCACATACACCATGACCAGGCGGATTCCCGTCTTCGATCAGCCATGCATGTGCCGGGTCGGCGTCGGGGTCCACAATGGGCTGCGGGCACCTCCAACCCCATTGGTTGCCAGGCAGGCAATGAGGGCAGGGTCGAACGTGTACACTTCCTGTCGGGGGAACGTTTGGCTCTGGCGATGCCTGTCTGGGGCTCGGGATCTGTGTGCCATTCCAAGTTAGCGGGCGCACCATTACGGCGTCTGGTACGCACCCGCAGAGGGACGCCGGGCTGATAGATAGCGTCCGCTTGCATCCGCTCAGACACCGACCGAGCTTTGCCCGGTGCATGGCGCAGCAAGGTGTCTACTACCGTCTGAATGGGGCGGGAGAACGACACGCTAGTTGAGATTGCCCTACACGCTGGGCAGCTCGTACCACCGTTCTGTATTCTTCATGTCAGCATGTCATCTTCCCGAGACTAGAGTGTATGAAGGCAGGGACGGGAAGGTGGAGGTCAAAAAACCCGTCTTCCGTCAGCGACTTGCGCTACAGTGTTCGGAGCCACCGCGGGGGTATTCCATCGGAGAGCGAGAGGACGAGGAGGTACTCACCCTGATCCACAGCGTAACACAACTGGTGCACGCCCGGTCAACCTCCGCTCCATGCATCCACCCAGCGACAGCCGCACTCACCTCCCACAGAAAAAATGCTGGCACGGGCTGACGACGACGGGGCGGTAGACGATGGCGGAGCAGCACCCGCACTGCAGCTCCTCCTCCAGGTTGTCCGCGAGCGCGCCGCCATCGACCGTCTTCTCATCGTCGTCCTCTGACTTGCCAGTACTATTCCCGATGTCCTCCTTCGGTCTCTTACGGCTAGCCTCATCCTCGAACACGTCCTCGAAGGCTTGCGACGCGCTGCGTTTCAGCGGCGCAGTGGCGCTTGTGCCCACCTCGGGCGGGCCAATCGGACGAGCTGCCCCGCCGTCCGGGGCAGCGTGGTCGGACACGGCGGTATCCATCTATGATTCTGAGCAAGAGGGCAGGCAACGATGAGCAGAGGGCAGCAGATGGTGGTCGGTGGCTAGGAGAGTACAATAATTGTGACCGCCTAATCAGTAGCAGCCCAAAGTGGCTTCACACGGTCTGATGCGATGAAGCGCTAGTCTGTCACCTCTTGGCACGATCGTAGCGGGGCGCTGGGCCGGATTCCCGACGCGGATTCGGCGGCGGTAGGCGAAACAAGTGAGCTCGGCAGACGGGAGATGCGTACATACAGTCAAACTTATCAACTACGCAATGTGAGGCGACACTACAATACAGACCGGAGATGGGGACGAGAGGGAAGCGGGACGTGCGATGACAACGTGACAAACTATATGAAGTACTGGCAAGGTCGTAGCGGCAGACGACGTCCGACCGCCTGCCGCATTGCTATGCACGAGGGGGAGCGAAAGCGTGGAGCACATCATGTCCGTGTGCTATGATATGGAACCGTAAGGGCATCTGCAGAGAAACTCAAAAATACAAGGGGGTTGTAAAGTACCGCACCGGGACGAATAGGGACGGGATATAGTGTACCGCGAAAGCATGACGAGTACAGCGCAGAGCAACGTAAAAAACGACAGACCGAGACATGGTATCTTCGACGGCGGCATTTGGGACGCCGTCGACTTTTGAGTTCTATGATTGAGTGGGAATGGAAGGGACTTCCTGGAATGGCGGCGGGGTGGACGGCACGGAGGAGGCGAGAGGGAGACCGGCGGCGTAGCAAGAGCTGACCAGCTTCTTGTACAAATCTTCCCAGCGACGCGCTTGCTCTGTTTCCCCAGGCCACGTAAGCTCAGACGAAAAGACACGGCATCGCAAAGACGCACCTGGACAGGGCCATAAAGTCATCAGGTACTCAACCGGGCGTGAGAGGGCCCTTGCGACGTCCAGGGCGAGGGTCAGGGACTGATCGTAGGACCAGAGGGTAAGGGACCTGGAGTTTCGTCCGCATTTTGCGTGGGAAGATAGAAAACCCGCACGAGAAACCAGGGCAGAGGCACAGCGGTGGATTGGGATGGGACGGGGGAAAATCGAGCAGCAATGTCAGGCACATGAATGCGAGGCCGACACGTACACCAGACGCGCACCTCTCAATCTGTGACATGAACCAGAAGAGCAGGAACGGTCGCTTTGCCAGGCTCGATGCCGGGAGACCGGTGACGGACGGGAGGCCCGCATTCAGGACCCGTCTTGCGAGAGACGCCAGGTGGCTGACTACCTCCCCCCCAAGGAAAATCCGGAAAAAATCCCGTCATCAGCGGCGATTCAGCGAGGGGTGTAGAGCGTATGGGTACGTACGCCATTCATCCGCCTTCTGGCGGTAAAAGAGGAGGTTCGCGTGCCTACAACGATCAACACAACGACCATCAGTACACGACCACCCACAACTCGTTCCCCGGCAGGCCGAGAGTGTCGGAGGGCGAAAATATTACGTACGCGGTAGGTTGCGGTAAGCATCGCTGGAACTCGTACGCGATGCACATCCGCGAGCTGCTCGCCACCGTCCACGCGGCAGCACGTCAACGCCCGACAGCGACCACACGCACACCGCCGCCCGAGACCACACACCCCATCAGTCAATCAAGGAAATGCCGTCAGCATCCACACTGCACTCAAGTGAGGACCTGGCACGCACTTGAACAGGAGCTCCCGGCCCTGGAAGAGGAACGAGCGCTCGATCCCACAGGTGTGCCGCCTGAGCGCGCCCTCGATCGCGTCGATCTCCTCCCAGGCGGCGACCGCGAACTGCGCCTTCTCCGCGTCGGGGAGCGTGGCGTCCGCGCGCATGCGGATGCAGCTATTCCACATGAGCATCGCGCGCATGTACAGCGCCCACACCGAATTCTTGGCCGGCGGCGGTACGGCGGCGGCGCCGTCCACGTACGTGAGCGACTCCCCGGGGAAGAGCAGCGCATACTAGACGGCGATCCATAACGCGCATTAGGGCCAACGATCGGCGCGAGAAGCTCGGGGCGCGCGGGCGCGGGGAGACTCACGTTCCTCGGGTCCATCAAGAACAGCTGCTGGACCTCCATTTTCGGGTTCGCCGCGGTGTAGGAGCTGTGGCCCGCAGTGAGCATGACGCTGCTCCACACGAGCCGCCTGCACTCCTCCTTCCGGATCTCGCTCTCCGTCCACTCGCTCTGCCACGTCGGCGTCATGTCCCAGAGCGGCGCGAACTCGTGGACCATCGGCCAGGTGTGGCCCAACGTGAACGCCATGCAGCTGCACGACGCCGCGTCGTTCGGATGTTGCTGAGGATGGGGCTCGACATAGGCGTACGGCCTCCCGGTCGGGATCTGGTGTGTTGTTAATGATGGCGGAATTGAACCGGAGTGTAGGTCAGTGTATGCGCGCGTTTGTGACATAAAAGGTGGCGGTGCCAACGCCACTGGGTGATGCTCGGGATGCCACTGCTGCTCGTCCGCTGGTGACTGACGGTCGGTGACAGGTTGCGCCTGTCTGCTGGGATGTGCGCGCAAAGCGTATTCCTCGACCGGGGGTTGACGCAAGCGGCGCGCTGACGGATCCGTGACAGCCGGCACGCCCGAGATGAAAACGGACACGCGGGGGTCCTCCGCGTCAATCGTCAGCAGGCCCATGGTCCGGAGGAGGGCGTCGAGCATGCCCATCGACGACCGGACGCGCGCCGTCGAGTGCAGCGGGTGAGCGCAGATCTCGAAGAACGCGATAAGCTGCGCGGACCGGGCCCTCACCGTTAAACCTTTTCCTGCGCGTCATGTGGCAGCGGGACACTTACCCATGCGGCTTGCACGAGACTATGGTCGACCCATCGCGAACTCAAGCTTGCCTCGAGCGCGCCCTGCGCCTGGTCTCTCAGCCGCATCGCCCGCTCCCGCCCTTGCGCCCCTAGCTCCCCTTCATGACTCCTGAAGAACGTAGCGAGCGCTAGCGCGCCGAGAATAAGGCTCGGTTGGATTGCGTGGCGGGCGCGCGGATCGAGCAGCGACCCAAAGAACCGCGGCAAATTTATGAAGTTCAGCCAGTAGGGAGAGGCGCGGAAGATCGCTCGGAGATCGGCGGTGATGCTCTGCGTGGTGTTCTCCCGCACGCCGGAGGGCATCGTGAGCGCGATATCGGGCGGGGCGGGCCCGCCATCGCCCTCGGTCGCGTACAGCACCAGGAGCGCGTCCCACCACGTCTCGCGCGTGAACTCGAGCCCGGGGTCGGCCGCGATGACGTCCTTGGGCTCCCCATCCTCCTCGACCTCCTCGCCGTACTCGTACTCGCCCTCCTCGCCCCCCACCTGACCGAACGAATGTGCGTGCAGGACGGGGACACCCACAGGGTACCCGACGGCGGCAGCCACGTCGGACAGAGATGACCCGAGCGGGAGCGCTTCATAAGCGGCCGCAGGGGTCTATGTGGGCAGGGTGAGCGGCAGCATTGATGTCGGCTAACGAAGCTGATGGACCTACGTGCGAATGGAGCGCACCGCTAGGGAGGATAGTGCGGTCATGGCTCTGCGCGTACTGGGCGCAATGGGTGCCAGAGACAGGGGATAGTTCCTGACGGTGCCTACTGTATTGCCCGGACCCGGGCTCCTGAATGATGGCGAGCCCGTCGTGGTGGTGGCCGACCACCTCGGGCACGAAAGGATGAGCGGTCGGACTGAAGCTCGAGGGTTTGTATTCCACGGGGCTCGTACTTGCACTCTGAGGGGACTCAAGGGGTTGTCCGCCCGCCTCGAGCGGCGGAGGCCTCCTGCGCCTGCGCGGCTTCTCTCCAGGCCCTGCGGCGGACCTTTGACGCGCCCCTGGGACTCTATCAGGGCCCCGCCGTTTCGGAGCCGTGTCGTAGGAGCATAGCTGCGGGTTCTCCGTCCTTCGACTGCAGTTGTGGCAGATGGGCTTTGCGCCGTCGCACCGAATTTTCCGACCACGGCTGGCGGGAATGTGTGTGTTAGAGGCGCATATACCCCGCCCGACAAAAATGCCCGTGCTCACCATTGGAGGCAAGCTAGATACACACGTGCACGCGGCTTCCCCTGGGTGGTTAGAGGCTGATCTGCCGCCAACTCGAGCCGTGGTTTTTCCCTGCGGGAACGGCCCGCCGAGGTTCCCGAAGCCCCAGGGCGCGTGGAAGAAGACGGCACGCCTGGAACTACATTATGGCCGTGGGAGGAACTGGAAGCCGGGGGACCGTGGGGCATCGAGACCTGGTAGTCGGATGGCCCACCTACTTCGTGAGCTTGCGGGACAAGGCGCGGTCTATATGCCTCCAAGGGAGGTGGGGAGTACTGCCAAAGCTGTTCGCGGGGATGGCTGTGCGCATGGGCGTGTCCGAACGCGTCGGCTGAATAACCCTGGCGAGTGTAATGCTGCTGCGGGTCATCTTCTTCGTGGTGGAACATACCAGAGATGGATGCCGCCGACGTAGGGTCTATTCTCCCATGGTCCGCGTCGAAACCTGTGTTTCTCGGCGAAAAATGTGGGTATGGGTATGAGGCGGTGGCCGAGCCCGAGGCATACGGAGAAGAAGTGTCCTGGCCGGGGTAGGCGGCACGATTGTTGGAGAGCGGGAAGGGATGTGTGCTCGACATTACGGGTACAGGAGGTTTGGTGTACTTGCGGGCGCTGGACGCAGTTTAGACTCGATGACTGCACCGGGGGGTACGAGTATGTATCTGCTTCGGCGGGATGCACTGGGGAAGCACGGCAGACCGGTTGCTGTAGGAAGAAGTGAGTAGGATGGACCGCTGAAGAGCCCGATATGGCTGCAGAAGTGTAGGGGGAGAAAGCTCCGGGGGCTGAAAAGACAGAGGGTGCGAGCGAGCGACTGCGGGAGACTGGGGGAGACGGAGGGGTTGGATAAATAACATCGAGCGGGGCAGAAAGAAGCGGTGGCCATATTTGCACACACACACAGACTGGACGAATCGTCTCCTTTCGGATTAGTTTCTTTCATAACCCCATCCAATTATGTAACCGACTAGTTAACCCACCGAACCCGAAGGGAGGCTCCCCAGAAGCCCTCCTCCTCCTCCTCCTCCTCTCTTCTCTCCCGCCGCCTTCCCGCTGCCCTGGCCACATTGGCCCTGCCCCACACGTGGTCCCCTCCACTGGACTGACGCTGCACCCTATGGCCATGGCCTACGCAGCGGCGGATATGCAGTCCTGCACACTTGGAGTAGGTTCAAGGCGCGCCCAATTGCCGGGCCGAACCGAGATCCGCTGTGGTCTGCCAATGGGCTTCGTCCGGAGGGAACATTGAGCTGTGAGCGATTCTCTGAACCTTCTTCCCACCAACTTCCCACCATCTCTGTCTTCCAAATAGGCACAACTTATCTTCCATATTCTCGCGATCCTCTTGCCTCGGCCTCCGTAGAACGCCCATCGCGACCTCTCGAGCCTGTCGCCCTCTCTCGACCCTGGGCATGTGTCGCCTCCTGTCGCTCTCCCAACTGACCCCTCATTTCTGCACATGTGGACCTCCAGACCCTGTCTTCTCGCACAGCATGCACCCACGCTCGGACTGGACCAGATATAATTCGCGCTACTCGCTGTCAATGGCCCATCTTGCTTCTCTACAGCCTCCGTGCCTCCCCGCCTTCCCGCCTTGTCTTAGTCTCCGATTCGAATGTTCTGCCTCTTCTCGCGCCACCCTGCCATCTGCCATTGTTCTCTGCGGCCCGGCTCTGCGTACTGCGCAGCGCCGTGTACATACATCGTAGTTAGGCTACTATCATCGGCCGTGCCGTCACAGCCGCCGCCCAATGTGTCTGCCGGACGCGTCTCTCGCCTGGTCTCCTGCTCGTCTCCCATTCGCTCCCGGCGAAACGTCGCCATCTCATGCCGCTCTGCATCATACAACGGTGGGAGAGTGCGGCTTCTTGCTGACCCTGCTGCTCTGCTCAACGTGGTCAAGTGCGTCCTCCGCTCCAGAACCTGTCACCCGCCACCGTAAGTGCGTTGCTTTTGGACGTTACTGATTACCTTCAGCCGGGAATGCGACCTCATCAAACGTAAAAACGCTCCTGAATTTCCATGTGCGAATCCGATCTTCGGGTTCCCTGCTTGGTTCCTGCTCCGGACAATGTCATTTTGGCGCTCCGTCTTGGGCAATTCGTGTCCGACAACCTCTGGCCATATGAACATACAGCGCATGTTTCTCTCACCCCACACACCTTTGGAGGGTGTCTGCTGTCACACTCGGGGCTCGTACGTCTGAACACACTCACCCCCGTATCTGCTGTCACGCTCGGGCTTCCAACGATATATGGACTCTCGCCCGCCCAGGGGGCTCTAGGATCGCGAACCCGCGAGAACGTAAGATTATGGGGTGCGTCCCAGCCGTGCTGTCGTTCTGGAGCTGGGCTGGAGTGAGGCGTATCCAGTCCATTGCGCTACGAAGCCTTCGTCTGCATTCGTTGGAAGCACGCTGTGCGGACGCACTAGGCTGCTTGCCGGCCCTCTCGCTCTCGCCGTGGAACGCCCGTGGGAAGAGAGCGGCCGTAGGCCATGTTCGGCGATCAAGATTCCGAGACTAGTCGTAAATTGGTGAGTACCGCACGGCCGGTCGACGTGTGGGAGGACGGCGCTGGGGGGGATGAACGAGAGGAGCACAGGATGCCGATGTATTCTTGACGTTCTCCAGCGTGTCGCGACCGGCTCCAGGCGCTGCGAAGCGGCCAATGTCACGTCTGGGGACGCGTTCTACGCGCGGGGAGAGCATTCGTGCGAAGCGAGCTCGTGGGTCTTCCAGCGTTTGGAGCCCTTCGCGACATGTATGTGCATATTGCGCGCCCGCGTATGGCGGGGAGATACCCCTCGGGGGAAGTATCGCGGGAGTGCCGGCCGGAGCCTATTGTTGGCCCCGTGGGCCGGTCACATCACTGGCGGCCTGCACAATATGACACCCTATCGCGGGCTCCAGAGCGTGCGTGGTAATACCAGGGCGGCATTGACGTCAAGATGTGCACATTCAGCGGCGAACTGAGCGCGGGCGAGTGGGGGGACAGACAGGCAGGGGGACGCCGGGGGAAGACACCCATCCCCCGCCCGCCCGGTAGCGCAGGGCTCGAGTCCATCGCCAGCACTGCAAAATGGACACCGACGCCCACAAGTTCCAGTGCACGCTCGGCGCGGGTGCAGTGTTTACCCCTGTCTTAATGAACAGGATCCGCCATGTCGGGCGACGGCTGTTGACGTCGATGGTCGCTCTCAGATGCATCGCCATTGCACCCGGGAGGACCCGCTGAGCTCTCGACGCCGCCTGGTGTGGGTGCTAGGCTTATGTGGTTGGTGCACGGATGGCAACGAGATCAGGATCACGCCTGTCGGTCGGTGCAGCGCGGATTCATAGGTGCGTAGATGCTCCTTACTCTATGTCGATAGAGACACACGCAACTGATGCTCCATGCAAGCATTGTTCCGCTGTTTCAATCGTTATACCCTAGATCTACATTATAAAAGGCCCTCGAGAATCGGTTCACCCGCAGCGTAACGAGGGGAAGTTGAAGTGGCAGTGCAGGGTCTCTGCATGAAACGCTGATGTTACCAGGATCACTGTCCGCCGCGGCTGTCATCCGTTATATCACACACATTGCAGACGGAGCAATGACTGCTACTCGGCAAAAAACTTGCTCGTGCTAACGTCCGGCGGTCGGGTACCCAGTTGTGCCCGGTGCATTCCTCCGCGGCGTTCAGGCGTCGGTTCTCGGACTCGATCACCTGATCGCGCACCGGACGCGCTTCGCCTTCCAAATCCGGTGCGCACTAGGAAGGCAGCAACATGGAATGCAGCGATCACCCTGCGACAATCATGCCATCGAACGCGACGCATCATGAGACCCGCCGCCATCTGTGCTGTTCACACCAGGAACAGCGTGCGCGGCGGTGTGACCTTTGCACCGTATGACCTCGGACTCAGGTCAGGTCCCGAACGTTCGGCTACACGCTCTGATCCTGTACATTGTACTCACATTCTTCCCACTATGTAGATCTTCAACCGGCGCGATGCCCAGCGGGAAGCATCCCCGGCAGCGCTGGCACTCGTGCTTGTCGCCTTGCCCCAACGGTCCAGCGCTGCGCCATCACATGCGCACCGCGGGGGAGGCGCGGCGGGTGATGCAACGGTCGCCGCGACTAATACCCATGCTCGCCGCCCTTCCGACACAGATATACTGCTATGCTAGTGTGGGATCGGCGCGCGGCTTTATGTCCTCGGGGCCTGCTCCTCGTCCGCCGCCGCATACCACCAGCTGCCCTCGCACACGGACGGGCTGCTCCTGAACTCAGCGCTGCGCGCGATCGGTCTTGGCTTTTCGCTTCAGCACGGACGTGCTTGCTATTTAACGGTCGCAGGCGACCGCTGGTACCACTTCGACGCTCCGGCTTACAGGACTCCTGCTGCACACCGGCCTGCACTGGAACACCCCAAGGGTCGCTTCGTCTACGCCCCCATTCACGAGCCCTCTATGAACGCCATGCAACTCCTTCACGCGGCATTCTACGCGCTTTCTGTAGTGTCGGCTGCCCTAGCGGCGCCCACCACGAAGCGCGCGGGGGTCACTGCGCTCTCGTCCTCCGAGCTTTCGAGCTTCGCTCCTTTCACCCAGTTCGCCCGTGCGGCGTACTGCCCCTCGAGCAAGATCAAGGACTGGAAGTGCGGCAAGGCGTGCGATGCGCTTCCCGGGTTTCAACCCACCTTGACCGGGGGCGACGGCGACGGGATCCAGCTCTGTATGTCTCCTTCGATGTTCCCCTGGCCTTCGAGCTAACCCGGATTCCATCTGGTAGTTTTCGTCGGCTACTGGCCGCAAGAGAATTCAGTGGTCGTCGCGCATGAAGGCACCGACCCATTAAAGTTGTATGTGTCATTCTGTGATGCATTTCCTACCTGTGTTGATGATGTCGGTATAGCCAGTCGGATCTGACTGATGTCAACTTCTTCCTCGACGATCTGGACAAATCGCTGTTTCCTGGGGTCAAGAGCAATGTACAGGCCCACAACGGGTTCGCGAAGGCACATACCAAGACCGCGTCCACGATCTTGACAGAGGTCAAGAAGCTGCTATCCAAAAATAACGCTAAGCAAGTCATTGTGGTGAGCCTCAACACTCCTTTCGTCAAATTTGCAGAATACTCACTTGAGGCACATGCTCGCAGGTCGGCCACTCTCTCGGAGGCGCACTCGCTGAGTTGGACTCTCTCTTCCTCACGATGCAGCTGTCCTCCGATATTCACTTGAAGGCGGTGACATACGGCACCCCACGAGTAGGGAACAAGGCATTCGCGAGCTTGGTTGACTCCAAGGTATGTATCACCCATCCTCGCCCAAGCGTACATGCAGCTGAATCCTTCGTTCTTGTCCAGGTTCCCGACTTTGTACGCATCAACAACGAGGCGGACTTGATCCCCATCGTGCCTGGACGCTTCCTCGGGTTCCAGCACCCGCAGGGCGAGATCCACATCGTCTCGCCTGGGAAGGCTGTGTCGTGCCAGGGGAACGACAACGCGGACGACGAGGAGTGCACCATCAAAACCGTCCCGAACATCTTCGAGGGCAATATCCTCAACCATCTTGGCCCTTACGAGGGCATCTCTATCGGCACCATTTTCTGCAATTGAGGGAGGGCTCGTTCACGTTGGGTCAAGTCTCGGGCACCTGGGCTGTAAGAGCTGTTCATGACCTAGAACATATATTAAAATGGAATTTACGAAGAAAACTTGATGATGTATGGGCATTGATAGCCCTGTATATGCTCTTGGAGTCAATCTCGGTGAGGGTGCTGTTGGAAGAAGAGCAAAACTTTCGGACAAGTTCGGGAATCGAACCACCGGTATCGTTCATGGCAGAAGCGCCCAATAAGCGCCTATCGACGCGCTAACCGGGTAAGCGCCTACTGCCCGCTTGTCGCCAGCCACAACCAAGTTGCTCTGAGCCTCTTCGATTCAAACCGTTTACCCCGCCCTGCTGGTTTAAAGTGACATCCCCAAATATGCCGCGAGACTCTCCACGGGCTAGCTACAGAGAGAGGGACGACTCCCGGGCTCCTCGATACCAACGCGACCGCTACGCCCGTGAGGACGATCGGGACGACTTCCGCGGACCAGGACGCAGAGACAGGGACTCAGAGAAGGATCGGAGACAACCAGGACGGGATGCTCCATTTGAGAGAGATGGCGATCGCCGCCGAGACCGCGACCGCTACGGGGACCGGGAGAGGGACTACAACCGAAACCGCGACCGCTCCGGGGAAAGAGACCGTGACTCCCGACGCGCAGGACCGTCGCGCCGCTCAGCGTCACCCCGCGCTCGCTCCGCACGACCAGAGTCGGGCTCCCGCGCAGGCTCTGCCGCCGTAGAGGACAAAACGAAGCCCAACTTCGCGCCCTCCGGCTTGCTCGCCGCGGAAACGAAGACGGTGAAGCGGTCGGACGGGACGAGCACGGTCCTGAAGTACCACGAGCCCCCCGAGGCGCGCAAACCGAGCGTCGGGTGGAGATTGTACGTGTTCAAGGGGAAGGAGCAAGTCGGTCAGTGCTTCTGCTTCGTCTATTCCCGCGCTCGCCGGGATGTTCATCTATCCTTCTTCGGACGGACAGACCTTCTGCACATACACAGGCAGAGCGCATACCTTGTTGGGAGAGATAGGGCGGTTGTGGACATTGCCGTGGAACACCCTTCGTGCTCGAAGCAACATGCCGTTATTCAGTGTGAGCACCCCTTCTCGAACCTGGCTATTACGTCCCTGTGGATCTTAACTTCCATCTACCCGCAGATCGGCAGGTTAAGGAAAAGAACGAGTTCGGCGACGTCAAGAGCGCTGTCAAGTGAGTTACAGTTGCATTATGTCCTCGGTGGTTGTCGCTGACCATGTCCGCAGACCGTTCATCATCGACTTGGAGTCCACCAATGGGACCATCGTCAACGACGAAACCATTCCCACTTCCAGGTATTACGAGCTGAGGCTCGGCGACGGTACGCATATGCTCCCAGGCCTGCCATCTTGATGCGTGCGCTGAGTGCGACCCTAGTAATCAAGTTCGGCGAGTCAGCTCGTGAATACGTGCTACTCAGCGAAGATGCAGCATGACTGCGCCTCGAACGTTCTTGATCTGCCTTGGTCTGTATGGCTGTTCGGGTGAACTGCTGTATGTCCGTGCTCACTGTAATATACGAACCGGCAGGCTCACGTCCATGTCATGCTTCGAGTATGAACAACGTATATCCCATTGGAGAGAAACGATTACGACTAAGCATGAGATACAGTGCGATGACAGGAAACAAGCGGATGCAGATGTGATGCAGCAAAGTCCTTGCGCGAGAACCTAGGGGATACAACGGATATCCTAATGTGAGGTATGAAGAAGACAAATAACAATGAAGATATCTATACTGATAACCGTCTGGTCAGGCCCGGACCGCACCGTACGCACAACACCGGACTGACAGATGACAGGGCTGGTCTCAGAGGGAAGCGTCGTCCACCCGCGCGTACCTGATGTCGCCGACGCACTGATTGTTGTCGTTTCGCCAGTGCCGCTTCAGCGCGTCCATCCGGCTGAAGTCCTCGTGGCAGCCGCCGACCATGAGCGTCCCGTTGAAGTACCACGGGTTGTGGTCACTCTTGCTCCCCTGCGCGACCGCCTCCTTCACCGGCAGCCCGCAGCAGACCCACTGCGCGCGCACCGCACGCCGGAAGTGCGAACGGATGTGGCGCTCGAGATCCGGCGACCGCTTGTTTGCCTGGAGGTGCCCACAATACGGGCACTTGTACGCGTCCGGCCCCGTCTTCGCCCAGCTCCCCCGCGGCGGCGGCGGCTGGTCGATTTGGAGGTTGCGCGAGCCCGGCCGGCGCGCACCCGCACCGGGCCGCGGCTCGGACATAGACGTGGATGAGGACGGGTAGGGGGAGACGGAGTACCGCGTCGCGCACCCGGACTTGGGCCGGCTGCGGGGCTTGGTGCGCGACGAGGGGAGCTTTCGCGTGCGGACGCGCGGCGATGGCACGTACTCATCTTCCGACGCGTCGTCACCGCTGGTGTCGGCATCGTCGTCGTAGTCGGGGTATGCGAACGAGAGGTCCTGTGCGGCGCGAGCGGTCCTTTGGCGAGACGGACCGGCCGTACGGCGCGTTTGGGGGCCTTGCTGAGCTGACGCAGCGGGGCGGGGTGAAGGGGGAAGCGGTGCGTTGAGCTCGAGAGGGGGGAAGGTCTTCGGCTGCGCGTGCGGCACCGCATCCCGATATACGAAGGCGTCCTGGACGAACATGCCTTGCGTCGACTCGTCCGGAGGGAGGAACAAAGCGGGAGCGTTGTCCCTCGCCTCTTGTTTAGGCGGGACGTACGGAGCATTGTCGTCGTCGATACGCTTGGTCACGGAGAGACTAACCAGGGCCAGACGCGGGTGAGTTATCGGTGAACAAAGAAATATGAAACATTGTACGCACTAGCTGTCCTGCAGATCATCCGCGGCGTAGACAAAGTCGCCGTTGTGCACCCACTCCTTGGCGGGATCCTGGAACTTGTAAGGATTGTACGGGTCGTCCTCCGAGTCCGAACCAGCAGACTCATTGTCACTCGAGTCCGAGGAGACGTCGTCGCCGTGAGGTTGTGGCGAGTACGAAGCAGGAAGACGAGGAGGCTCGAGATGCGTGTGGAACTGTGGGGCTTCGCGAGCCAGCCACTGAAGATCTTGATCATCTTGCTCGACAAGTTGGTTCTGCATCCTAGGAAGCTGGTGGAAACAAGGAGGATGGGGAGGAGGAATGTGGTCGGCGGACGGACATCATGTGCGGACTTATAAGGCGAAGAAGCTTGTCAGGACAAAGAGTTGAATGGCTTTGACAGGCTATGCTACCGGACGGGACGGTCCAAGCCATGAGCGAGGGTCAAAGCTAATTGTCACGGCAAAGAGGACCCAAAACAAGGCGTCCGATCTTCAGATCCGCGCTTGTGCCACTCATCCTACTGACCTTCCTTTATTGTAACGGTCAACGTGGTGCGCTACTCCTTGCTTTGTTATGATCGCGGCAGCATTTGTTGATAACACTCGTCAGATAAGTCCGTTGCTGGTGGAATCAACACCACAACCTTGCGTACGTCCCAGTAAAGTATGGCGTGGCCGCTCTCCTCCGTCCAGGGAGTGTTGAGGGTTGTGCGACGGAGTCAAATGGTAGCAGAATGTAACTCTGTATAGTTCATTTGCATCAAAACTATTATGTGATCCGATATGGTGTAACGGCTAACATTACCGCCTTTCACGCGGTAGCTCGGGGTTCGATTCCCCGTATCGGAGCTTTTTGCACCTGTGCAGTGTGGATGACTTCTATGCGGCCGCAACGGTGCCTTTGGCAGTGCACTTGCCTCGAGGACGTACGCATGGATCAGAACTCAGAGCCCTCGGTTACGAGTGTATATATGTGGGTGCCTCGTGCGGTGCACTGTACGCGTGTAAATTAGGGCACGGGATATACAGGTACTGGCGAGCAAAACTCCAGAAGAGGCTGCATTGCCTACGGTCATCTTCTAGACCGCAACCGCTTGCCGTTTTGCACAGATGGTCCACGGCTAGATGGACGGGGTTACGTGGTCAGCCAAAGCGGAGCGAGGCGCAGAATGCGCACAGCACACAGCACTCACCCTCGAATCTTCTTCGGCGGCTTCGGCGGGTGCGCGAACTCGGCGGGCTCCTGGCCCTGGCGGAACTTCTCCATGCACCAGAGGATGTACCTGTGCACGACACCACACACACAGCGTGGGCCCAGCTCGTCTCGTCAGCGGCCCGTCTGCTTCTTCTCCTTCACGTCCCCGCGCGGACGTATGCGCATGCCATATGCGACGAAACAGGCACCCACCTGCGGTCCCGCACGCCCAAGCCGGCCTGCCTGAGCTGGTGGCCGTCCGTGCGCCAGAGCTGCTCCCACGACTCGGGCGTGAGCTTCGTCTCCGCCCCGCGCCCGATCGCCTTGAGGAAGTCCTCCGGGGTCGCGATGTTCCCTAAAACCGCAGGTGGACGAGCGTCCGTGTGAGCTCCCGAGGGACTCGGATGCCAGCAGCAGCAGCAGCAACAGCGGGCATACCTCGAGGCGGCGGCACAGGTCGCTGGGCGGCGCGGTTCACAAGCGAGCGCACGAGTGACGGACAAGGCAGGGACAGTCGTGCAGCGAGGCGGAGGGACATGGTGGTAGCAGTGAGCGTGAACGATGCGGCCGCCACAAACGAAGCTCGCTGAACTCGGGACGCCCGGCGCGTTAGGCGCCCGTGTAACTTCTCGCCTTTGTCGCGGCTCTACACGCCGTCTCTGTTCACCGAGACAGCTGCCTAGACGGTGTACACGAGATCCGTCTGCTTTGCTGGAGTACGCGAACGGTGGACATACAAGTCGCCGAAGGTACGCGACAGCTTATACGATGGTTGAGCGTGCTGCACAATCACACATAGGGTTCAGGAGGAGGGATCTAATGCATGTTTGTAGTACAACTTTGTGTATGCATGCAATGTGCGAGTTCGTTGTCGACGTAGATGGGTCATCCCGAGCTACGGATAGTGTGTCGGAGCTGACGAACATGCCACGTAGCGATGGCTAGGCTCGAGGAGGGGGAAATGCTCTGTTCTGTTCAGAGGTTGGAGGGGGAAATGCTCTGTTCTGTTCAGAGGTTGGACGCCGACTGGCCAAACAGCTCCTTGATGAACGCCTCCGAGTTCGGCTCCCGGCCGAGGAAGTCCTGCACAAATTGCCCATTAAACCGCCATGTTCTGGCAAACCAAACCGTAGTTGAACGTACCTTGAGCGAATCAAGCTCGTCCCGGCTGCCTCCGGGGCGGAGGATCTTCTCGCGGTAGCGCTGGCCGCGGGCGGGGTCAAGAGGATCCGCCTTGAAGACCGTCGCGTACATGTCTGAAGCGAAGACAAGCGAATAGGTGTAGCTGAAGAAACGAAATTAGTATGTGATGCCAAACAGAGGATGAAAGAGACATACCCGTAGTAGCCTGCATCGTAGCCGCCCGCGATGTGATTGAAGGAGCCCTGGCCTGCACCGAGGTCGTGGCCCTTGACGAGGGAGATTTTCTCCCGCAGCTCGTTCCAGAGCTTCGTGTAGTCAGTAGGCTCTGCAATACCAGATACGGTCAGGTCAGCGAGTGATGGGGTGCAAAATACAAAAAACTGACCCTGATCGGTGTGCACCTTCAGGTCAAACTGGGCGAAGAAGATTTGACGCAGGTAAAACAGCCCAACATTGACGTATCGGCTGCATAGTTGGGCCCGTCAACGTTGCTCAGCGACCCTTGGTGACACAAGCGTACCTCTTGATGATCTTCTCGATCAGTTCCGCGTCCAGAGGCTTCTTCGTCTCGTGGTGGCTCGACATACGCTCAAGCACCCTAGGCTCGAAGCACCTGCACTCATATTCAGTCACCCCCGGGCCCACAACACCTTTGCAAGGTGCGCACCAGTTCTCCAGCATCTGCGACGGCGCCTCGACAAAGTCGCGCGCGACGCTCGTCCCGTGGAAGCGCGCGAACTTCGTGCGGCTGAGCAGCCCGTGGAAGACGTGGCCCATCTCGTGGAAGAACGTGACGACGTCGTCGTGCGCCATCAGCGCGGGCTTCTGCGGCGTCGGCTTCGCGAGGTTCGCGACCATGGCCGCGATGGGGTAGTGGCGCGAGCCGTCCTTCTTCTCGTAGCCGGACAGGAGCGGCCACACTGCGGCGTGCGGGTACTTCGCCTCTGAGGAAGTGCAGATGCGTCAGACCGTAGCTGCTGGTGAGGCAAAGGCATGCGGCTTACCGCGAGGGAAGAGGTCTAGGTAGCAGTAGCCAACGAAGCCGGACTCGTCTTTGGCATCCTTCTCCCAGACCGCGAACTGTTGTACCTCTACGACGTGAATGTGAGCGAGTGCGGTTGAGGGTATGCTAAGGACAATACCTGGGTGCCAGGTCTCGCCCTTGGTCTCGACGAACTTGACACCGAGGAGGTTCTGGTAGATTTCAAGGATGGCGGGCACGACCACGGAGACAGGGAAGTACTCCTTCACAACCTGGGCATCGAGCTTCAGGCTCTCTTCGATGAACATCCGGTCGTAGTAGCGGTAATCCCAAAGGTAGAACTCTCCATCGAAGGGCAGGCCCTTCTCGTCGGATTCCCTCTTTTTGAGCGCGAGGAGTGTCTCCCGGTCCTTCAGGCCAATAGGACGCAGTTTCTGCTCCAGATCTGCGAGGAACTGAGAGACAAAATGAGTATGCCAGATGTACGTCAAACGACATGGGTGTCATACATCCTTGACGCCTTTCGCGTTCTTGACCATCTTGACCTCTGTCACGTAATCTGCCCATGTGGGGTAGCCAAGGATCTTGGCGATTTGACGACGCAGGTCAAGGAACTTGGCCATCAGGGGTGCGTTGATCGCGAGCCTGTTCTCATACTTCTCGTATGCCGTGCGGCGGGTTTGCGGGTTCTCCGCGAATTTGAACTAGAGGCAAGATAAGCTACGATACTCGGGTACAAACAGAATCTGCACTTACGAGGGGGAAGATGTCGGTGGTCTTGAACGGCACGTCGTAGACTTCCTTGTCGCCGTCCTTACGCTTGGTGTACCCAGAGATGACATCTGACGGGATGCCCTTGAGCTCGTCCAAAGTGAAGGTGACGACGCCCTACGCGAGTTACGTCAGTATTCGTCCCGTCCAGTCGCACCGTCGTAAACATTGCATACGTTCTCTTCGTTGTAATTTTTCTGTCCCGCATCTACATCAGCGATTGACAAGCGGAATTGGCGTAATCGGCTCACGCTAAACTCCAGGCATGTCTGAGAAAGCTCCTTCTTGAGTTGAGTCACCTTCTCCCTCTCCGCGTCCGGCAACGCCAGGCCGGCACGGGTACCATCGAGTATCATCTTCTCCACGAGGCGCTCCTCCTCCGAGGACAGCTTTTTGCCTGAGTCCTTGATGTTCTTCTGCGCAGCCTGCTTGGCGCGGAAGACATCGATCCGCATAGAGGACTCGACGCCGAAATTGCGAACGAGGACCTCTGCCTCATTGGAGGCATCGCGAAGCTCCTTGGATGTGGAAACGTTCTGGTAGAACGACAGAGGCTCTGCGGCGGCATCGAACTCGGTCTCGGCGTACGCAAGGGTTAACTGCGAGGATGGTCAAGTCCGGGGTCAGAAGCAGTGGACATGGAGCAACTTACGAACACCTAGTGACAGGATCAGAATGCTGGCACGGTTGATGACCAGCGCTGGAGACGTACCGATTCAAAGTTGCACTCCTCGGGCTTGAGGGCAGCAACACGATCTTCTAGAGCGCGTTGTTTGTCAATCGCCTCCTTGGTGAGCTTTAGAACCTCCTCGGGCGTGTGCGTCCACTTGGGGGCAGCCTGGGGCGGGTTCAGTGATGCCATTATCGAGTCAGCTGGAGAGAGCGAGAATAACCCTGCTGAGAGAGTGGACTGTGATCGATAGGAGGGCAGCAGGCTTTTAAGAGCTCGAGCGGGAAGAAGCGAAGGCGTGACCTGGACCAGACGCATGCCTGCCGCGGGGCCCCGCATAGAGTACTGCCGTACTGCCGCGAGCGCACCAACGCCCACAGCAAGACCGATCAACGGGCGGCGGCGCAGGGCCGAGACGGCCACTGTGCACGCTGCGCGGGGCTTCATGGACGACGAGGAGGGCGGAGAACGCGACGAGCGAAGAGCCGTTGGACGCGGTACTGACCCTGCCAGTGGGCGCTTGCACGGCCTATGCCAGCAACGGAGACGCGCGCGACGCGTTACGCGACGAAATGGGCGCCAAAGGGGATTGGACGCTCGGGGGAGGCCGTTGCTTACGTAAGAGACGATTGTGGCAGAGAGATCGAAAGCGAGCATCGGTCCCAGCCAACGCTCGGAGCCCAATCTGGGGAACGCCTCCACCGTCGTCGTCCCCGTCGTCCTCGTTGCTCTCCCCGTCGTCTCCGCTCCTTCCCGCCCCCGCTCTCACCACGCTCTCTCATTACCGCCTCTCCCGCTTCCCGTGAACGGCCCACGATGGCTACTCCCGCTCCCTCTGCCCCTGTGCGCAAGAAGCGCAACTTCAAGGCGCTCCAGCTCGATGTCACCAAGCCTCCCCCGCAGCCCCAACCGGAGCCGACGCGTCTCGCGCCCGTCCCTGCTGGCGGTGGCAAGAAAAGGCCGCCGCCCATGACCCTCAAGGCGCCCAAGGTCTCGACGAATGCAACCGCCGCTGATCCTGACACGAACCTTTTGACCGTGAATGGCTCGAATTCAGCGCCACCTTCGGGGTCCGCGTCTGCGCATCGCATGACTTACCACACAACCCTGTCCACCACACTCGCCAACCTTGACCTCAACCCCGAGAACAAGTACCATGACCTCCGCAATGAGGACCTCAAGGACCTACGGGAACTCGGGCAAGGCAACGGAGGCAGTGTCAAGAAGGTTGAGCATCTGCCCACCGGTACTATCATGGCCAAGAAGGTGTGTGGTTCCACGTATAACATTCACGCAGACTATAACATAGCTTGTTGCTCAGATTGTATTGATAGACGCGAAGCCGTCCGTAAGGAAACAGATCCTACGGGAGTTGCAAATCATGCATGACTGTCACTCCGACTACATCATTTCTTTCTACGGTGCCTTCATCTCCGACCCCAACATCTGCATCTGTATGGAGTTCATGGATAAGGGCTCCCTCGACGGTATCTACAAGAAGATCGGACCTATTGATATCGATGTCGTTGGGAAGGTAGCGCTCGCTGTCCTTGAGGGTCTCACCTACTTGTACGATGTCCACCGTATCATCCACCGTGGTGCGTGCAATCAAGGTATAAGTCATAGTTTCCTTGTTCATCGGATTCAGACATCAAGCCGTCAAACATCCTGTTCAACTCCAAGGGACAAATCAAGATATGTGACTTTGGTGTATCCGGGGAGCTCATCAACTCTATCGCGGACACCTTCGTGGGCACCTCAACATACATGAGCGTGAGTGTCTACTCTCCGGGAGTGCGCAATACCGTTGTTGCTGAGAGGGTCTATTGTGCCGCAGCCGGAGCGTATACAAGGGGCGCAGTACACGGTCAAGTCCGACGTCTGGTCGCTCGGCATCTCTCTGATTGAACTTGCCCTCGGCCGATTCCCATTCGCGGACTCAGAGTCCGACGACTCTGACCTGTCCGACTTTGAGGGCACGCTCTCCCCCAGCCGGCCCAACCCGCTTGCGCTCCCCCCTAGGTCCAAGGCGCAGAAGGACAAGAAGAAGAAGCGGAAGAGCAAGGGAGTCAGTCTCCAGGGTGGTGGCATGACGATGAGCATTCTTGAGCTGCTCCAGCACATCGTCAATGAGCCCGCGCCGAGGCTCACCCCCGAGGGCCGCTTTCCCAGGGAGGCCGAGGACTTCGTGGACAGCTGTCTACTGAAGGACCCTGACCAGCGGAAGACGCCCAAGGACCTACTCGTGCGTCTGCATCGTTCTCGGTGCGGCAGTCCGCTAACCCAACTATAGAAACATGTATGGATCGAAAATGCCAAGTCGAACAACTTCGATCTCGAGGCTTGGGCTTCGACTTTCTAGTCGGTCCCCTACGGCCTTCATTCCTATGCCACTACCCACCGAGAGGGTCCGCCTGTTGTACAAATGTTGTACCCGCCGCACCCACAGTCGCCCGTTGCCACAAGTGTACATGTATACCCGTCTCTATCGTGCTGATCACCTGAGCTCGGAGCGCCGCTAGTCGAGTGCCCGCTGGTGCTCTTGGCATGCTGGAGGCGCTCTCGATTTCCGTACCATACGGCTGGTGTAGTATAGACAATACCAAGGATGCTGCAGTTGGAGCTGGGTCGGATAGCGCGGGTCGCCGGGTTTGGTCGGTTGTACGTACGAACATGCACTTTGTTACAATGACCGGGCTCGTCGGCGGCCCGGACGTGTACTGTTGTCTACATCTGTCTGTGTCAAGAATGGATTCTTCCCGCGCCGACTGAAGCAGGAGACAGGGAACGAACTGGATGAAAGTGAGTGCGTCGGCGACTATCCACCTCGCGCACCATACATATCTCCCTCTCACACTTTTCTGTCCTCCCTTCACGCGCCCACCTCCGCTTTCCTCCTTATATGCGATCTGCCCACATTACGCCCATAGTAGTACGAAGTGGCACCTTCGGCCGCACACGGCCTCTCTGCCACTATAATAATGAACATATCTATCTATCCACCTCGCGCAGTCGCCTTGACCTTGCGCTTCTTCTCCACCTTCGGGATTTTGTGCTTGCGCTCCTCGTGCGTCTCCTCCTCGGACGCGTTCTTCCGCTCCTGCGAAGAATCAAGTTGTCAGATTCGCTCGTGCAATGTGACCGCCCGCACCTTCTTGGCCTCCTTATCCCCGTGCCGGTGTCCCCTAGGCTTCCGCTCTCTCCGCCCTTCCTGGGCGTCCTCGTCCTCGTCCCCGGACGCGCTCTCTTCGCTGTCAGCCCGAGCTCCCTACCCTCATTGTCCTCGTCCTCGTCCTCGTCCTCGTCCTCGTCTTCTCCCTCGGACGTCTCGCCCGTCTTCTCGTCTGCGAAGCTCACGCCGTTCTTCCGCTGCGCGGGCTTCTCGGCCGCCGCGCCACCCTCTCCGGCGTCCGCGGTTCGCGTTCGCGTCGTTGGGATCTCCGCCGCCCTTGCCCCGCCCCGGGGCGACGATCCAGATCGTGTCCTTGCAGATCGAGTTCTAGCCCTCGCCGCGCAGGGGGACGTCCACGGCGCGCTCCGGGTCGTACACCCCGTTGAGCGTGCGCGGGATGTACAACCAATGAACAGCCCGTCCTCGTGCGTCCTGCGCCCTACCGCCCGCCGCCCGCTCCCACCTCCGGCTCGCCGTCGCTAACACCGCCGCTGCCATGCGCGGGCTCTGCCATCCACGCGCGCAGGACGGCCTCCTCGGGGGACGGGCCGCCGCCGTCCGGGACGCGGTCGCGCATGGCGAAGTCGAACGTGCGCTGGAGGCCGAGCGTGGGCACGCCGCGCTTGGCGAAGAAGCCCTCGACGTTGCGCAGGTCCGCCCGGAGGAAGTCGAACGCGTGCGAATGACCGTGCTCGACTGACTGCAAGACGTCGATGATCCAGAGATTCAGAGGTGGTCGCGCGCGGGTTGCGGCCCTGCATTTGCTTGCTCAGGTTCGACAGGTGCTTCGGGAGCAGGCTCAACGGGGGCGTGTGCGGGGGTGGGGTCGGCGGGCGGGTAGTCGACGTGGTAGAGGGTGTTGTATTCTGACAGGTCGGCGTGGATGAGCTTGGTTTCGACGAACATCTTGCGCGTCATTAGCAGGAGCTCGGCGTATAGGTCTGGGGACGCGAACTCTGGAATGTCGGCATCTTTCAGGCGGGGATGAGGCCCGGGAGCGTACATGAGCTCTGCGGTTCGTTCGTTTTAAGGAGGCGCAACTGACCATACGTCCTGGTCGCCCACGACCGTCATGACCAGGACGTTCTCGCGGACTTCGATCGGCTTCGGACAGCGGATGCCCGCCGTCCTCGATCGTTTTAGGTTCCTTGTCTGCCCATATCGTGAGCATTTCGCAGAGGTTGTGGTGGCTGTAGTATGGTGTTCAAGCTTGTTAGATGCTGAGTATAGTACTTACGTACCTGTATACTAACCTCTACGGAACCGGAATCCTTCAGAAAGTAGCGGTCCCGATCCTTGGGGACCAGTTTAAACGTATTGTATATCTTCAGCGCGTAGTTGTTGTGCCCATGATATACATTCGCCTGTCTTGACCTCCGTCAACACGAGTCATGGGGGTGTACTTCCGCTTACGAACCTTCTTGCCAGTGCTGACACGGCTGTTGACTTCGTAGATGAGCTCGCGGCCTGTCATCTTGACCAGGATGATCCGCATCCTGGGATTCAGCAAATGCTCGTTTGTGGCGCGATCACTTTTGTCCTTCATATTCGCAGTCACAAAGGGCCCTTTCCTGTTCACGCCGACACCTACTAGATCATAGGGCATGTGCAGATTCCGCAGCCGCGACGAGTACTTTGACAGCGCCTGGAACTGGTTCTCGATCTTGTCCTTCGCATGCTGGGACTGCGTGGGCTCCGGTGCCGCGACAGTCTTAGATGGCCACGGTCGAGGGCGATCGCTGCATGGGCGTTCGTGGCGGACGCAACTCCCTGCGCTGCTTCGGTTCGCACCGCGACATGCTGGCGCAGCCGGTTACGGTACTGTTGAGTGAAGTCTGCGCGGGCGATTTGCCTTGTGAGGGACGGCGGAGGTGTATGTGGGCCCACCTCGTTTAGTCCTCGTCCTCCGGTCTGGAACGCCTCTGCTTCTAGGGCGTCTTCCTCTTGTTCGAACTCATCCGATCCGCTCTCTACTATAGATCTGAGCTCTCGGATGACCAGCCGAGGAGCCCCTTGTACTCGATGAGGTTGTGTCTCCGTCGCGCATAAGTGAGCTGCAGGTGTCTTCGAAAGCGTTGTCGTGACTCATTTGGCCCTGTTCTACGCAATCTTGGAATGCAGGCTGCGTTCGGGAAGGCATAAATTTTGCAATTCAAAGTGCGGAACGTACTCGCCAATCCCAAGGTCGGTAAATGTCGGGGACGGGGACGAAAACAACGACGAGGTAGCCGACGCGCCACGGGCGCTGGCAGTAACGGAGGCTGCACGACGAGCCTAACAGCGCCATCGAGGCTTTCGATGAGTCCTACAAGATGCTTCAGAAAGATTGGAACAAGCCTTCATGAAGATCGCACCGTTGACCACATCCGCTTCTCCCCGCCATCAGCTTCAATGTCGCCCCGGAAGGCTATATGGACGCATCCCGGTGTTATTCCCGCAGATGGTTCGAAGCTACAAATCACCACAAATGTGCCACATCGGATGAGCATAAAATGCAGATGCCATATCATACTGTATTATACACCGTAAATTACCTCGCGACCTAATGAGAAGTCCATATACTACAACACATTCCCTTCATCATCCCGGTGCGATCGCATTCTGCGTACCCGCCCGCGTCCTGCAGCACACCACCGGATCAGCTAATCAGCGCCCGCCGCACGCCGCACTTAGTCGCCCGCGACCTTCTGGCCGAGCGGGGACTCGTCCTGCGGGCTCGCGGTGATGGGCGCGTCGGGCTCGACCTCGGTATCCACGTCGTCCTCGACGTCGGTGTGACCGCCGTCGGAGCGCCGCTCGTCGTCGCGCTCGATCTCGCTCCGCATGTCCGCAACGTCCTGGTCGACCTTGGATGCGACGGTGTCGATCGCGGCCTGCGCGAGCGAGACGCGCGCGCGGTGAGCCTTGAGGTGCGCGGCGCGGCGCGGGGGGCGCTTAAGCCGCCGGCGCGCGACCATGACTGGCACGGAGCATTTTTGGATGAGGTAGTGCGACGTCGAGCCGAGGAGGATTCTGTGGGATGCGGGTGAGCATCGGGAGGGGGGCTGTGATGGATGGACGGGTTGCTCACCCTTTCAGGTTTCCCAGGCCGCGCGAGCCGACGATGAGCATGACCGGTTCGTAGTGGTCGACGATGTCTGGGCGGGGACGAACGTGAGAGATAGCGAGGGTAAGCGTCGACACCCGTACACGCACCCAAGAGCATATGCCGGCTGTTCTTAGCGTGCCAAGCCTGGCACTGGATCGAGACGTTGAGGCGCGTGCGCTGGAGGAGGCTCGTCGCTTGGCGGACGAGGATGTACGCCAAGGCCTGGCGCTATGGATGGCGCGTCAGGCACGGCGCTCGCGGGAGCAGTCTGCGAGCTCGGGATGCTCTTACCTCCTGCTGGGCGCGCAGCTTGGTGGCACGATCCGCCGGGTTCGGGATCAGAGGGTCGACTGGGGTATTATAAGATCGGTGAGATCGTCCAGGCATCAAGAGAAGGTCGACCGTCTCACTCTTGCCTTCGTTCTCCACCACCGTCACGATGATCCTGGCACCGACAACTCAGCTTGACACTACACACACGATCGAGCTTGGACACTCACATCTCGTCCCCGTCTCTCAGCACTGTGCCGATCCCCCATTCCAGCGCGTATCGACTCTCCTCACTCAAGTCGCTTGCGAGCACGTACCGCCTGCCGGGCTTGCCGTTCTCCTGACGGATCGCGTCCGGATCGCCATGGGTGACAGTGAGTGTGCAGCGGTCACGCTGGAAGATCGGGCGGGAAGTGACGAGCGGGAGCGTGTCGTGCGGCTTCGTCGACTTCCGTCTGCGCGGATTCCGCCCGTGGCCGCCATTCAGGGTTGATGGGAAGTACGGTTCGGGTGGCATGATGACGTTCACGCCTTCTCCGAGGTAGTCAGGCACGTCCTGTTCGACAGACGTCGCAGGGATGAGCGAGTTGCGCTCCGTGTTGAGTTCGGTGATGTCGTCCAGCTCCTGCTCCGTCTCGCTCCAAGACTCCTCTGACCCGCTGTCCTCTTCAGTCTCCTCACCAGACTCATCGTCGGATTGCGAGGAGATCGAGAACGCGTTGCGGGGACGGATCCGGGAGACTTCGGACTCGGACTCGGCGTCGGACTGAGAGAGGGCCTCAACAGCGGGCGACGGGTCGCGGTCGCGAGTACGGATACGACGGAGGAATGGCGACTGACTGCGTGCGCGCGAGCCGGAGCTATCACGGTCTGCCTGGGAACCCGAGAAGGACGAGGAGCGGAACTTGTTGTCCTTGTCTTTCTCCTTCTTGAGCGAGCGACCGCGGCGCTCGTCGTCTCCGCCGCTGCTGCGGGAGAGAGTGAGTGAGGAGAGCATGTGGAGGCGAGGGACATCTTCGAGAACGAGCCGGTGGCGGCGGCAGTGGCAGCGTTGCGGGACTCATCGGTGGACCTTGTTCCAGAGGGCGCGGGTTGGGACTGCGTGGAAACGGTGCGCTCGAGCGCGTTCTGTGGGGGAGGGTCGTCATGGGTCAGTGATGTGGACGATTCTGACCGTTTCCTGGAGGAGAGTGGCGTGGTGGGGCGCGGGGCAACGAGGGAAACGAGGGATTGGCCAGAGCTGGTGCGGATAAAGGGCAGAATGCCACCTGTACCGCCAGAAGCTGAGCCTGAGCCTGAGCCAGAGCCAGAAGCGGCAGGGGGTGGCGGGGTGGGTGCGTGGGCGTACGTCTGGGCTTTGCCCTCGAGCGGGGTGGGGAGGACGTGGTCCTTGTGGTGTGTGACCGCGCCGTACTTGCCCATCCAGCTCCGTCTACGCGTGCCCTCTGGCCGCTGCTCCTTGGGACGGTCCGCCATGGGTGTGTAGGCGGTATGTGTAGGAGTGTGCGCGGTGGGTGTCGTGTGCGAGAGTCGGTTGGAGGAGAGTGTGGGAGAGGAAGGCTCACCTCGGCCTTGCCAGCTTCTCCTGACAGAGCCTGTGCAAGGACGGGGAGGAGGTCAGAACTGAACTGAGGGCTCGAGGGTGAGACTGAGAAGGGACGCGCAGGGGACGCGTGTGAGGCGGCGGGGACGGCGAGTTGTCAGGTAGAGCGAAAGCAGTGTTGCCAAGAACGCGGAGCGGCAGAAGCCTCCGCTGCGCTGCCTCGCGCCCCTCGGGATCAAAAGGTAAAGGAGGGAGACGCACATATTCAGCCGCTTCCTCCACTCGTCCCTTCCGGTTCTACGGCCAGGTCAAGACTTAGCGGACTACATACATCCTCCAAGACAAGCAAGGTAGTCACCTCGAGCGCAAAACGCGCGGTCTTGTCTGGGATGCCGAGCTCGCGCAGTTGCGAGACGTCTTCGGACGAATGGGACATGACTGTGTGAAACGCCCTGAGGCAGATACAGACGCTGCCAAGAGATTCGAGGGAAAAAAGAGGCTCCAGGCAGGAAGACGAAGCGAGGGACGAGGACGCCGGCGAGCACGACGGTGATGGCGCAGAAGATGCCCGGCATCGATGCTCGCTTTGCTTTTATCGTCATATGACCTCCGCTCCTCCGACGATGCCCTCCCCGTCCGATTCCCGCCATGCACTCTTCGAGTCGTACTGCTACAATTTAATGTGTCTATCTCGTATCTACCAAATGTCGATGATTCTGGCACAAATATGCACGCCTTGAACTTCAATGGGGACGAACGATTGGCCAACTGCTGCACGAATTTGAACGCCTCCGAACTGGCATTCTCCTCCCCGAGAAAGTCTTATCAGCGCGCACACGACCTGTCGTTTAACCGCTCTGTGGACTCACATGTCCCGGAGCGGGACAAAAACCTTCAACACGTCAATTTCGGCCTTGCCGTTCTCAAGAAGAAGGATTTTTTTTCGTGGTAGTCGAGCCGGTCTTTGAATACCATCGCGTTTATGTATGTCTGCCGCGTAGCGAGCGAGTACGTGTACCTGTCGATGGGAGGAGGGGGGCGTCAGCATGGTTCGAGTCTGTATGGGCTAAGCTCATACCGTGTTACTCGACCGCGTAAAAACCCGCTGCGGTGACCCACCGGGTGATAGAAGCCGATTTGCGAGGGATCACTTAATCCAGTGTGCCGGGCCATGCTGAAGACACGAATTCGCGAAGTCACGCATTTCATTTGCAACATGCGAACGATAACTGTCGGTTCTTAATCGATTCTATGATACGGAAGTGGTCAGTCTGCTTGAGCAGAGAAGTAGGCATGAGGTACTGACTGACCTTGGCACAAGTCTGCCAGCGTCGGCCTGATGAAGCGCACCTGGATGCATCAGGTCCACGCTGGCGGAGGCCAGATGCATCAGGCAGAACAAGTAGAAAAGTCATGATGAAGGGGATGTGTTGCAGTATACGGGCTTATCCTAGGCCCGCGGTATTGTACGGTATATTATGTCTTAGGACCATGCCTTGGCGAGAATATGATAGACGTGTTTCCGCCGCTGGACTGTGTTGGGACAGATCTACATTTCCCCGCCCTCCGACAACGCCTCCTTGTACTTCGCATGTTCCACCGCTGCCACGAAGTCCTCGGGCGACTCTCTGTCGGGGGGAAGCGAGTTCGCTATGCTCATCTGCCGCTTGTATGCCCGTCCGCGGTTTTCGAGGATCTCCTCCTGAGGTGCGGCACTGCGCTCGATACGGTACTGGAGCGTCCCTGTCCCGGACGTCAGCGACTACACAGGCAGGGGGCAAAGACAGAGAGATGTAGGGGTACGCACAGGGATACGCGGCGTAGACGGCATACGCGCCGCGCGCGGGGCGGCCGTGCATGATGTTCTTCAGGGAGAGTTGCAGCTCGACGACGTCGGCCGGGGCCGCGCCGTCGAGGGGCTCAACCCAGACACGGAGCATCCTCCCGCCCTTCTCGAACGTGGCCTTGAGGGAGCGGCCCGGGAAGCAGTCGACGACGGTGCGGTAGAGGATCGCCATGAGCATGACGCAACGGTGGAATACGCGGTCGCCCGCGCCGGCGCGCCCGAAGAGGGCGGTGTCCATCTCGTCGAGTGAGATGTACTGGAAGCCGAATATCTGCGCAACGTTGTGGTATGCGACAAAGACGCCATCCATGCCGCCGATGCGCGCCTGGAAGGAGTACTCGAGGAACGCGGAGCGGATCATGTCGTAGTACTCCGATTCGAACGACCCGTACCGCCCTGTGAGCGTTTCCAGTTTGCGATCCTGGTAGGACTGGGGACGAGTGATGAATTAGGTACCACAAGGGAAGTAGTCATATGCGCGCACCCGGTAGTTGTGAACGTCGTGGCGGATTTCAGATATTGCACGGGTCTTGATATCAAATACTCCGGAACCGGGTAAATTCTTGTCTCGGCAGTCAAGTTGAGAGCGCATCAAGAATTTTCCGCGCTGGAAGGTTTGTGAGACTCGACAGAGCCTTGTGGGGACAAAGAACCACTCGCCTTTGCATATCGATGCGTATCCCTGAGTGCAGGATGGTCGTCAGTATGCGTTTTGATGAACTTGCTGAAGATGTTTTGCGGCAATGTGAGGAATTTCTCTAAAAGTGTCCCCTACTGAACGTCAGCTTCGTGCGAGTAGAGCCAGGGAACCGAATCAAGGCATACTAGAGGCAACAAAACGACCTCCTCTTTGCTCTCCTCCCTGTCTGAATCGTAATCCGTTGTATATACCCCATCCTTGTAGCGCAAGAAAACCGATGTCGGGATGCGTTGTCCTGGTGTGAAGTGACGAGGCTGCCACCGGGGGATCAGCGAAATAACAGGTACAGCGATTGGGAAGTGAGCTTACAGCGCCCTCGAATTCATCACTCAGATTCGACAGGTTGACATACTTCTCTTCGGAAAGGAGCAAGTAAATTTGGGCGAGGATGCCAGTCAGAGAGGATGTTGAACCCGCAAACTGACAATCGGCCTGCTTTGCGTACTCTAGCAGCATCTGCAGAAATTGTCAGTCAACCGCGTTCAGCAAGAGCGCGAGGAGGTATATTCATGTACCGGGTCCTGAGAACTGGGTAGGAATGGAGGTAGTCTGTCGAAGGCAAAGTCTGCGACACTGGGAATAGCCTCAAGGTATTCTGGGAAGTTATATCCACCAGTGCTGGGATCTTTTAACCAGTGAACGCCTTGTCTACAGAAAGTGTTGTGATCAGCGGCGGCGGCAATGTATGCGCGAAATACATGCCTTTTCAGGACAGCATCTAAGCCATGCTTCAAATGTGGAATAAGTCGCTTACTTCCTCCGCTGACCTCTAAATAGTGATCATTGTTGTCAGCATGAATGCAGGAGAGATATCCATTTAAGAAGACTACTAGGAAAACACGCTCACGGTGAAGTGGTTGGAAGACATTGTCTAGCAGCGTTCCTTCCGAAACAAGAACGTTCTTGTTCTTCTTGCCAGACCCAGGAGTGCGCTTGGGATTCATGGATTTTCCTGGGTACATAGCCTTAGAAGCGGGACGTGCCCTTGTAATTACTCCACGCCTACCCTCCAAGGACTTGAAACGCGCCTGCTTGTTCTTCCCGTTCCGCGAGGGGCGCGACGGCTCTTCCTCTACAGCGAAAGCTGTCACGGCATCCTGTATCATGTTATCAAAATGTATACCTCGGGCGTAGGCTGATAGACGTACTTCGATATCTGTGCTACGTTCGCTGCGTGGACCTGAGGATGGGCCAGCATTGGGCTCCACAGACTGTTCGGATGATGATCCAACGAAGTTGTTGGCCGTTACGTCGACCAGGGGTAATCCCTCGGCAGGTGCTGATGACTTATGTCTGGCCCGGAAAGCTCGAGGGGATGCGCGCAGTCGCGGGGTCGACGCCAGAATGGGAAAGCGGGCTATTGAACGCATAGCGGATCGGATGAGCGTGCGAAGTATGATGGTCCAAGTCGGGTTTCGGCCAGTCTGTACGCTTGTTTCGGCCCGTAAAGTCAGCCCAAGGCAGGATCCCAGCTTGCGCAAAGACGGGAGAGGGCAGGAGGAGGGAGCGGTAGACGATCCGCGAGATGGACACTGGAGAAGTGGCAGACTGACTTTGCAAGTGAAGAAGCGCGCGCGTTGTGGCGTGGACAGTGAAAACGAGACGCCCGCACGTGCGTCGCGTGGCCACCGGGCGCTTGACCAGTGACGCGCTCTCGCGCTGCGGTCGCGACGGCGCGCGGTGCCGGAGCCAGTCGCAAGTGGCCCAATTCCTCCGCGTCTGCGTTGCCCCCCACTCGGTGACCGCTCTGTTATTAACTAGCCCGTTCTCTCTGCCACACGAAACTCATGCTCTAGATGGCCTCCTTCTTTACTTCCTTGCTCCAGTGGTTCAGCGGGTACGGCAACTCCTAGCATCCTGCAGCAAGCGACCCGGAGACTGACCGCGTGCAGCTTGTTCTTCTCCAAGACTGCCGAGATCGCCATCGTCGGACTACAGGTGAGTGTAAAGTACGCTTCATCGTCATCATGCGTTGGTGGAATGAAGAGCCGTGGCTCCTAGGCATCAGGCAAGACATCGTTTGTGAACGTACTTGGCTCTGGACAGGTACGCATTGTATGGATACATCCCCGTTTGACGCCGAGGTTATTCATGCAATGGCATACAGTGGAGCGAGGATGTCGTGCCAACGGTAGCATTCAACCTGAGGAGGGTCAGGAAAGGAAATGTTACTATGAAGATCTGGGATGTAGCCGGTATGTACCTCCTCTCACATACAGCGCAAATGGCAGGTGCACATTCCAGCCAGGACAACCGAGATACCGTTCAATATGGGAGCGGTATTGCAACGGTGTGGACGCAGTAGTGTGAGTTTGACGGCCGTGTCGGCCTGTACCGTACTCACAGTATTATGTCCAGATTCGTGGTCGACTCGGTAGATGTAGGTCCCTCCATCTACCACAATAGTATCCACGACGAAGGCTCACTTGTCCGACCACAGAAGGAGAAGTTTGAGACAGCTCGCTTCGAGCTACATCAGCTGCTCTCCCAGCCTAGTTTGCACGGCGTCCCTCTTTTGGTGGTACGTTTCTAATTTGACCTATCGAGACGATGACCGTTGAACACTCATGGGGCATTCTATGCAGTTGGGCAATAAGAACGATCTCGATGGTCATGCATCCGTCAACGAGCTCATCAAGGCACTGTGAGTTTGTGAACGGTTTACCATATCATTGGTAGTGACATACCATATATACTCAGGCAATTGGACAAGATCACGAACAGACCGGTATCGGTGAGTCCAGCTCCTTCCAGGCTCAGGTCGCAAACTGAGCCCAAGGATATATCAGTGCTATTCGGTAAGTGAACATAATGCATCAGCATGAAGGGTATCTCATGCGGCTTGCAGTGTTCCATGAAGAGCCAGCACAACCTGTGAGTTCAACTAACTGCCAATGCCGCCTGCCGATAGCTCATTTGAAAGCGAACAGAGACATCGTTCTGCAGTGGTTAGCTGGTCGAAGCCATTGATATCTTGCAGTCGTTCTGTTTTCGTTCCTCGGATGTCTCGCATTACTGTACCAGAGGACTTCGCCATGTACTACGGATATTCACGCACCCAATATCTCACGCATTCAATCTCCCGGGAGCGAAACAAGTGCTAACAACAAAACGGCTGAGCCCGAAACGCTACATTTGCCTGGCACCTTTCAATCCGTATCCATCCGGTCCCCGCTATTCCCCTCCTCCCGTCTCGCCTGATCCTGCAAGGCCCTTAGGAACGGCTCGACGCCCGTCCCCGCCTCCTCGGGCAAGCCCAGCGTGCGCACAAGCCCCCCTAGCAAGCCTGTGCGAAGCGCCATGTCCAGGTTGCGCACCGCCGCGCGGAATTGAGGCGAGGACACGACGCGCTCGAGCGTCTCCACCGTCGGCGCGCTCGGAAGGTCCGGCGGGAGGTGCGGGAAGAGCGCCTGCGCGAGCTCCGGCCGCGCGGCGAACAGCGGCCGCAGGTTTGCGGGCGTGAGCACGTCCCCAAGCGATATCTCAAGCGCGGGCTGCGCTGCCGCCGCCTGCGCGTCCCCCGGGCCTGCGCCCCCGGCGCCGAGGGTGGAGACGATGGAGCGGATGCGCGCGAGCTCCTCGGCAGACGCTTGATACCCCCTCCCGGGGCCGCTTGGGATGACCTGCCCGGGCGCGGCAGGTGAGGGGCGGGGGGCGAGGGGCGGAGGGGACGGGACTCACGAGCTTGGCGCGGGGCCGGAGGAGGATGAGGGGCCAGCGGCGGGCCCGGAGTACCAGATGGGGACGATGCTGGGGTCGGCGAGGAGACGGTTCACGTTTCCGACAAACTCTTCGTCACGGCTGGTGTCAGCATCCTGTGTGGAATGGTGCGTGGGTGAATCACAGCCCCAGCGTAGTAACGTTCACAGAGTTCATACCTGCATCCAGAACTACGCATCTCTGATCAGCACGACGCATGTGCAGGGAGGAGTATGCCAGGCGTACGAAGTGTCTTTGGTTTGATGATGAGAACTTGAGGACGTATGTCCGCCCCCATGACGACTGCTCAACCTTCACGAACGTCGCGTCTCCGGGAAAGAGGATCAAATCCTGTGGAACAAGTCTTGCACATGAGTACCGTTCTATGGCGGCATTTCTGCCGATCGTCATACCTCCTCATTCTGGTTGTTCGACCTGTTCTTCCAGATAAAGTGTAGCAGGCCGTCCTCGCCATTCTGGAGGAGGACCGCGCCCTTGGTGGGGTCGGCGTCGACGAAGTTCGTGTCGCCGCGCCGAAACGCCCGACCAGCCTTGAACGCAAGACGAGTTTCTGACATTATCAAGTGTCGGAGATAGGGAGAGCGTTGAGGCCGGAAGTTAAATGGTGGGGTTGGCGGAGGTGCTGGTGTGCAAGCAGGTGAAGCGGGGACGGGACGCGTCACCGCGACCGGCGCCTCCTCACGAAGACGCGACGCGCGTTTGGCGCCAACACATCCCGGTCCGCCACTCCGAGCCGTTGTGGCTGCGCACGAACCACAGGCTTGCTGCTTGCGTCTGACTCTTGATTGGTGTTGGCATACTGAAAGTGTTTTCAGGATTTGTTCTGTGAGGTCAGCATTCCCTGATCTGCCATCCCTGGCTGACAGTGATTCGGGGCCAGTGCCGCTACAACTTGAACTCAGTGCAGTGTTTCTGCAAGGATACATAGCCTTGGCTATCCCTGGGCCGGCTTTGCGCAGGTGAGCTTGAGACTAGGTGTTGTTGATCGCGAATCGGAGCCTGATCCACGCCCAGAGCACGAAGCTGGATATGGGTCCTCTACCAACCGAACTTATCGACGCCATTCTCGGGCACGCGTACTATATCAAGGGGATTCCAGACAAGGCTACACTCAAGGCATGTGCCCTTGTGTCGTCTTCTTGGACGGACCCTGCGCAACGGCTACTATTCCGACAAGTCGCCCTACACGGATTGCACCAAGGCCCGGGCCATGTCTTGTTCTGTGCAGCAACCAACCCGTCTACGGAGCGCGGCCGCACCCTGGGGCAGTATGTCCGCGTGCTCGAGATCTCCATAGGGGAGAAGTCTGGCCCGGACCTGGACGACGAAGACCTCGTCGAACTGCTTAGTCGCACGCCCCGCCTCTACGAACTCGCTCTTCGCGTCGCGGGGATACGCCAGTTCTCCACAGTAACTTTGGAGAAGCTGGAAGCACTCGCACACCCTGCAGCTGCTAGTACTTACTGGCGCAATCCTGACAACCCGGGCTGTTTACGCCTGCGCGCCTTGACGATCCTCTCTTGTGGCATCCAGAGCCCCATCGTCTACGAGTTTCTGCACATATGGCCGACCATTGAGTTCCTGTACATCGGGGTGGAGATCGCCGCACCACCACCGAGATGGACCCCGTCGTTCCGCTTATACCAGCTCACACTCATGCGTACCCCCCGGCTCCCTATCATATCCTGGCTGTTGCAAAGCAGCCTTGAGTCCTTGCGCATTGTCTCATTCCGTGACGCGCCTGGACGCGAGCTCAACCCGATTCTCGAAGCCGTTGGGCCAAGACTACGTTCATTGCACCTAATGAACTACAACCTCCGGGCCGCCGCCGTGCTGAAGTACTGTCCGAACTTGGAGGAGTTCGTAATCATACAGCTCTCGACGCTGTTTCAGCTGGAGAACCTTCCGAGCACGCTCATGCACCTGTGCTGCAGGAACCTACCCTCGGAGGACCAGATGCTAGTCTTCATAATAAACGCCGTTAGCTCGCTCCCCAGGTTGCAGGTCCTCACCTGCAATTACCAGGCAATAGCAGATGAACACTTCCCGGAACTCCAGGAGCTGTGCAACTCGAAGGCAATCGAGCTCTTCCTGGACGAGGCACCATTTTGGGTGGTGAGTTCTCACAGCATCTAGCTATTCCGTGTAACATACTGACTGTCAGCCTTCGCTATCCAGAGAGAAGACCCAGTTTACGTCGACCGTTTTCCCAGGAAGAAATCAGTCGCCAACTTCGCGCTCATGAACTGATCGACGACTCATGGACCGTCTGGCGACTGAGAGTCGTTTGGCAAATCTTGCTAGGCCATCTGGTTGAAGCGGAGGTGCCAACCCTTCGTGAGTACGCACCTCGTAACTTGGGCTGCGAGCTCATCTGCGACGACACGGGCAGAATGCGGAGTCGTCGGAACAAGTCTTTGCTTGGATGGACGATGGACATGTGCTTTGAATGGAGAGCTAGAGGAAACTTTTCAGGAAGGAAGGAAGGATACCCATGTATAGATACACAGCAAGAGAGTGTATTGATCACTGCCCCGGCGTTTCGCCATCTGCATAGTGAGGTTGTCGATGTACATCTGCAACGTCTCGTTCCCAGATACGAGCTTGTCAACATCCGTCTGCACGCCTTTCGTCTTTGCCAGCAAAGCTGAGGAACCAGTCATTCGTACTCCATGAGCTCGGTAGGATACGTAGGACACCAACCACGCAGGTCCTCCTGGGCAGCGACAATTTCCCTGGACCTTGTGTCAACGAGTATACCGACCGAAGCTAAGTTATGCTCACTTGATGACTTTGTCTTTCTTGATAGCGTTGGTCACAACATCTCCTGAAGAAGGCGCAGGAACTCCCCAGCCGTCTATGTCGGCGACGTCGAAACCAGAGAGCGACATGAGCGAAGCAGTCAAGGAGACGACACTGCGGAAGCGCCCAAGAGTGGCTCATACAAAGTCACATGACAGGCGTGTCGCGTCGCGTCAGGATGTGGGCGCTTCCTCGCCCTCCCTTTGACCACACTCGCGCTGTCTCGCCTGGGGACCGACGCGACACCCGTATAATCCGGCATGGCGCACGTCAGCAAGCTCGCTATACGCGGCATACGGTCTTTTGACGACAAGCAGATATCCGTCATCGAGTTCTTCTCTCCCGTCACGGTCATCGTCGGCCACAATGGCAGCGGCAAGACCACGATCATCGAGTGCCTCAAGTACGCCACCACTGGTGACCAGCCCCCGAACACGCGAGGGGGCGCGTTTGTGCACGATCCGAAGATAGCGAACGAGAAGGAGGTGAAGGCGCAGGTGAAGCTCCGCTTCTTCGCTGCGAACGGCGCACGTATGGTCGTCGTGCGGAACCTCTCCGTCTCGGTGAGCAAGAACGGCACGCTCAAAATGAAGACGCTGGAGAGCATTCTCGCCGCATCGGATGAGAACACGGATCGGATAGGAAAGGTGTGCCAATCCTGCGGCTCCGGTGTTGGCGCCTCTCACGGAGAGTAGCGAGGGGTCATATCCACCAAATGCGCAGAATTGGATGCGGAGATCCCCCACCTTCTGGGCGTCTCCAAAGCCGTCCTAGAGAACGTCATTTTCTGCCATCAAGAGGACTCATATTGGCCTCTGTCTGAGCCTGCTGCGCTGAAGAAGAAGTTCGACGACATCTTCGAGGCAACCAAGTGAGCTAACACTACGCACTCGCCCCTTCCACCACACTGAATGTCGCAGATATACCAAGGCGCTGGACAATATCAAGGCTCTGAGGAAGGAGCGAATGGCTGACTTGAAGGCCGAGACTGAACGACTTCAGTCCCTTCTCCGTGAGAAGGAGCATGCGGACAAGCTCAAGACCCGTATTGGGGAGATGAACACTCTCATAGCCTCGCTCACTTCTGAGTATGAGCAACTCCGTGCGGCATACGACCAGCAAGTGCGGTCGAACCAGCACCTGAACGAGACCGGCAGCAAGTTCCGCGAAATATACATGAAGGTCGATCAGCTGAACCAACGCAAGGAACAGTACAAGGAGGAACTCAACCTCGCGCGCGAGAACTTGCAGGAGATTACTGGTATGTATAGGAATTTGTAGCAAGCGTGATGCGCCCGAAGGCAAACTGAACCTCAGCTTCCAGGGACGGATGAGGAACTAAATGAGCGCGTGAGAACGTACGACACTCATATCATGCGGCAAAAGCAGCGCCGTACTGTAGAGGAAGGACGGCAGCAGGACACCGAGGACGAACTCGCAGAAGCTCGGTCTGAGCATGTACGCCTGGTCAATGTCCAAGGCCAGTTACTCGCGGAAGAGCAGGTGTGCTTTACAAAGACTGTCCATAGTGCTTGTATTTCCTAACCATCCTCAGGCTCAAGTACAACGCATTGCTGATCGGGAAGAGCTCATTCGAGATATCGCCTCTCGGCATCACATCAAGGGTTTTGAAAGCTCGCAACTCGAGCGTGACCAGGTTATCCAGTTCATTTCGACGCTGAATGACGCCAAGCGGCGACAGAATGTGGAGACCGACAAGCTGCAAGTACGTCCGGAAAGAGCTCGACATGGTGACGTTGTGCTCACGGCTGTCCCAGGCGGAAAGTCGAGCCCAGAATGAGGAGTACAACCTCAAGTCCAGGCAGATGCATACAGAACTGGAAGGTCACAGGCAAGAGAAACGGAATCTACGAGAACGAGTGGTAAGCCAACACGCGCCCTGTCCTGCAAGTAGGCGATGCTTATTGGTTCCCTAGTCCACCTTGCAAACGAGAGTCACAAGTGCCGAACGCGACGTAGACGCCGCGCGATTGTTGACGTCGAGACTTGCCGATCTCAACGCGGATATTGAGGAGAAGCGCCGCCGGCTCGAGAGGGCTCGTGAAGACATTCGCAATGCAAGCCATGAGGAGAAGATTGCGGAGAAGAACACCAAGGGCAGGAGTCTCGATCTACGACGTGACGAGCTCAATGCAGAGCTGCGCACGCTCAGTCTGCAAGCGGACAGTCGGGCGAAGCTCGACCTCCACAGAGCACAGGTGAGGGCGAAAGAGACAGAGATCAAGACTACGTGCGTATCACACACTCTCATTGCGCGGTCTACTCTCTGAAAACGACTAGGCTCGAGGTATGCAATCCGAAATTCCGCAAGCTCGTCGGCGTGGATGCGCGAGCGGAGACGATGGAACAAGAACTCGACCGTCTTTCGCTGTAAGTCTCGTTGTAATGTTTCATGTATGCCTAGCTGACACTCGCTGAAGCGAGAAGGAGCGAGAGCAAAGCGAGCTCGAGACCCAAGCCGCAACGGCGAGCAAGAATCTCCAGGCCGCCCAGACGAGTCTTGCCAGCCTAAGGGCCCAAGCAAAGGCCAAGCAGGATGATATTAAGAGTATGTACCTGTCTTCCTAGCACACACGCGCACACTTAGATCTGGTAGGTCTGGACAGGCGGCTGCAGGCAGGCCTGAAGGATGGCGAGTATGACGGTACAGTCAACGACGCCATCGATGCCGCCAACAAGGAGATTGGCGTACGCAATGAGTGCGTATCCTCCCTCCTATCTTCTCGTCAAGAAACCCATCTCTCCCCAGGGACCTTGGCAAATCCGCAGGGAGCCACGACGTCTACAAGCGACTCCTGCAGACCGGAAAGTCTCAGAAGTGCTGTCCGCTCTGTGTGAGAGGCATGAACCCCCAGGAATTGGACAAGTTCGAGAAGACCGTACGTAACTTGCTGTCGCAGAGGAGGTGACAGCCGCTGAAGGCGCGGTTAGGTAACGGAGGCGATGAAGAAGAGCACGCCGGAAGCGATCAAGAACCTTCAGCTCGAACTGCAGGACTGGGAAGTCGAGCTGAAGCGCCTCCAGGAGTTAGCGGTGCTCGCGGCGTCCAAAAATAAGCTTGAGACCGTCGAGCT
The DNA here is from genome assembly GCA_022606155.1 of Trametes elegans. NCBI lineage: Eukaryota > Fungi > Basidiomycota > Agaricomycetes > Polyporales > Polyporaceae > Trametes > Trametes elegans. Next base: position 446,088 of record JABYQO010000014.1, on the reverse strand, counting down.
TCCATCCATCCAGAAGGAGCTGTCTGCCAAAGAAGCTGAGATTCCTGGCCTCACATCGGAAGCAGACGAGGTATGCGCGGTGCCGATGACTGTGCAGGGTCGGTGGTGCTTGTGGGCTGATCATGTCCATGGGCAGGCTTCTGCGCAGCTCTCTGAGGTCACCAGGGATCTGAAGGAGATCGCGGCGATGCAACAACACGCGGCTTCTGTGTCCAAGGCTCAGAAGGACATCGCACGCCTGAAGCAGGAGATTACTGCGCTTGAGAACGATCTTCTCGCGAGCGGTACCGCGAAGACGGCAGATGAGGTTCAAGCCGAGCTCGACAAGGTCTCCGCAGACTTGTGCGTCTTTTGCATTCTTCCCTCCGAGAACTGACGTGAGTGATGACAATGGTAGGCGGACGAACGAGCGGGAGAAGCAGACTCTCCTGGCGGACCGTGATCGGCAGAACACAGCGCTACGAACTCTCGAGACCGAACTCCATCGGCTTGAGCTCGAAGAGAGCGAATGTCGGAACCAGCTGCGCGACAAGGATGAGCTAGAGAGGAGGATCGCGGAGATGAAGACCGAGATCACCACGTCCAATGCACGGCTCAAGGTGGGGACAGCAGTTGGGTTTTATTGGTGCAAGCTAATTCAAAACTTGCTGTTAGGAATTGGACAAGTTGATCGCGGAAGCACAGGTCCCGATTGAGAAGTTGGATCGGGAACACAAGGAGCTGGAGCGGGAACTGAATGCCAAGATTTCGCAAGCTCAGAAGACCTCCCAAGAGCTCAACATGAGCGCCGACAAGCTGGAGAGTATGAATAAGGCCATTGAGCGGTAAGTTGCGGGAATGCATGCGGTTCGGCCATTGTTCAGATAAACTCCCGCAGATACGTGAAGCACGGGCAAGCCCGGCGCCTCAAGGAAGTTACCCAGCAAATCGAGGAGCAGGAAAAGAAGGTTCAAGATCTCGCCCTCGCATTGGAAAAGGTTCGCACAACCATCGGGGAGATAGACAAGGAGATCGGCGAGGCCGGCGCGACCATGGCGAACCTCCGCGAAAACCTCCGTGTGCACCGCCTCATGCGCGAGATGGCCAGCACTCAGGCTGAGTTGGACGCGATCGACATGGAGGAGGCGGCGAAGGCGAAGCGTATCTGGACAGAGAAGTGGAACGTCGAGAAGCAGAAGGAGACTGACCTGCAGACGAACGTACGTCCCTCCCGCGCTCCGTTCACGTAGCGCCATCTGATCGCTGTTGCAGTACTCTCACATTGGCGGAGAGCTCAGCTCGTACAAGTCGCAGCTGCAGACCCTGGAGAATGACGCGCGAGACTTCAAAAATATTCACAGGAAGTACCGAGATCAGCTCGTCAAGGTCAAGGTGAGGACAGCCGGCCGTTTGCCCCTTGACCCAGACTGAACGTTCGACAGTTGTCGGACATGGCGAACAACGATTTGGAGAAGTATGCAAAAGCGTTAGACAAGTAAGTACACATGGCGCACTATCGCCGCTATGAGCTGACGTGTGTTTCAGTGCCATCATGAAGTACCACACACTGAAGATGCAGGAAGTCAACGATACTATGCGGCACTTATGGAACAAAACGTATCAGGGCACCGGTGAGGACATCGTGCGCCGTCACTCAGACCCTGCGGAAAACTCAGTGTCTACGCCGCTTGATCGCAGACATCGACGGCATAAAAATAAGTTCAGACAGTGAGGGAGGGGCAACGAAGCGCTCGTACAACTACCGCGTACGTCGGCCATGGCGCTCACTTGTTTGGCATGTACTGAATAGGCCCCCGGTCGCAGGTTGTCATGACTAAGGATCAGGTCGAGATGGACATGCGCGGGCGCTGCTCCGCGGGGCAGAAAATGCTGGCGTCGATCATCATACGACTTGCACTCGCGGATTCGTTCGGCCAGAATTGCGGCATCCTCGCCCTGGACGAGCCGACGAATGCGCTCGACACCGAGAACATTGATGCGCTCGCTGCCAGCCTTGTCGAGTACGTCGTCCGCGTCCGCTGTCTACCCACGTCATGTGCCGCGCGGTGCTAATGTTCTCGGACAGCATCATCAATGAACGGAGGAATCACGCCAACTTCCAACTCATAATCATCACGCATGACGAAAACTTCCTGCGGAGGCTTGGTCAGAGTAATGTGATGGAGTACTTCTGGTACGCCCCTGCCGACGTCTCCCCGTGTCGCCTGTCTTACTGACTGGTCGCAGGCGGGTGGTGAGGGACTCAAGGCAGAAGTCGATCATCGAGCGTCACCGGTTCGGTTAGTTCCCGGGTCGACGTCGGCGTCGGCGCCGGGGGCTATTGCCCCACACAGTTGGTCGAATGTAGCGTTGCTTCAGCTTTCCCGAACCGCGCTTCTGTTGTCTCTTTGGACCGCGCATGTGGTTCCCGTGGTTTGCGTGCTCGCCCGGATCTCTTCGCCATCCACGCTGCTGCAGGGCGTGCTGGTGATCTCTCACCGAGCCTCCTCCGAGAGAATGCAGCGCGTTCGTATGGCGTGCGGGGCGCTCAGTCATCTGCCGGCTTCCTGGCGCTCGCACCCACGCGGTGTGAGCGAGAAGGCCTTCGAGTTAACGGTGTTCGTTGCCCCATTCGGACGCCGAAGACTAGCTTCAACGGCCCAATCAGAGATCACCCGCCGCCGGGGAATATGTAGGGACAATCATATGTGCGGGGCGAAAAGTCTCCGCCGGCACAATGCGGTGTGCGCCCATATGGAGGTGCCGCTTAGGCCGCGAATTAAGGCCGCCACCGCGGCGATTGATACAGAAGCTGCGGGAGCAACGGTTCGTCACACGTACGCTCGCCCGTATGTGCTCGGCTGTGTGCTAAGTGACAACATCTGTGCTCGACAGACAGCTGCTCGACGGCGGAACTCCTGCGAGGCACCGCGCGGGCTCAGGATCCCTCCAGACACTTCTGGGCCCGCTTACACCGGAGCGAGTGGGTTTGAGGGAATTCTGAAGTCACTACGGCCAAGGATTTTGCGGGCTGGCGATTGGACGTGTCGTGAAGGCTGTCGCTCCCGTGTCACGACCCGGAGGGGACCTGGTTGGAGCACACGCTACAGTGTCGCCTGGTAAACATGACGTTCACGGCCGGCGCAGCCTAAAAGAACAATACCGAAGCGAGCAAGGTTCTCGTCAGATGGTGACTGTCTGAAGGAAGAACTGACATGCCTGTGATTTGCCTTCCATCGCTGCCTTGGCGAAAAGGCCCTGAGCGGATTGCTCAGTGGATTGAGCTAGGCTTAAGATGATGGTCGTCCTGACGTTCCCCGCACCCTACATGAGCCCCAATTCCAAGCAGTCTCGACCGTGAACGAGGACTTACTCAGCTCGGCCATGTCCATACTTGGATAGGTTAGATAGGGTGCAATGCAACTGCATGCCGGTCTCTGCCTGTCAGAAGGGACCCTGGTGGATGATGGCATTCGGGAACTCGAAGCATTCGTCTTCGGGCATCTCAGTATTCGAACGCGGCCACCTGGTGGAGTAAGCATAGTCCAGGGAAGCCGCGGGGATTGGTTGACGATAACATTGGACTGCGATTATGTTGGCGTCCGATGGTCGCACTCCGGTGTTGTTCCACGCGCACTGCGTTCAGGGAGGCTGCCATCGCTCATTATGCAGTCTGCACGCTCCGCAATGGCTTCATGCCCTAGACAAGAAGCCGAAGTAAGTGCGCAAGCGTAGTTTAGCAGAGCATGGGGCGGGTTTGCACCGATGTTCATCATGATGTTCGGCTTGGGCAGAGCTATAAGGCGAGTCCTTCCTGATCCCTGCGCGCGCATTTGCGAGCCTGAGCCAGCCCCGTCGTTCATCACAACCGTCTTGCACACATTCTCCCACTCACCTGCGAAGCCCGCCGGGGTTGCTGTTGCCCCATGAGACCGCTCTGATGAGCCCTGCGTTTCGAAGAACGGTGCGATGAAGAGCGCCATGCGGATGGCCCCTCGCTTGCGGAGAAGAGGGAGAAAGCGCCGGGCGCGCTCGCTGTTCGTTGTTGGACTTCCATCTTGGGCGCACACACCTCGCGGTCGGCCATACCGTTTGCGATAGCCCACGAAGATGGGACACTCCTTCCGCACGATACCGCCTCTTCATGTGCTTTCGCATGAGGCGATGGGCCCTGAAATCGCGCAAGCCTTTGGTATGTCCTTCTTGACCCTACCAGTCGTCGGATGAAGCGGTGCGGCGAGTACAGCCATGGGCACGACAGCTGTCCGCAGTCCATCGTGGTGGCAACTTGGTCCGTCTCTGCATGATCTCCGACGTCGGGGGACTTTCTCCTCTCCTCCGTTTCAATCTCACACCGACGTCAACACCTACTCTTATGTATCATGGCCGATCCAACTCACCTCCACTTTGGCGCAGGCGCCCCCTGCCGCCGCTGCGGTCGATGGCGAATTGGCATTTGTTCGTCGCCATCGACTGCGACGGCGTGTGCGGTGCATTAATGCACCTTGATCATCCCGGCCATATTCTTGCCCACAATGCTCACTGTCGACAGCACCCATGTTCATGCTAAACCCGGTGCCGCCTTCCGGTGTTGGCGACTCCTGCCAAGCCCATGAAACGTGTTGCTAGGTGGGAGTATCCGCCCAAGCGAGGTATGCCTGCGTATATCGGGGGAGAATGTCGGCTTCTTGCCACCCGGACCGGCTCTACTGATCTCGAAGTAGACTCTCTCATGCACCCTCGGTTGGTAATTAGCGCCGCGACTTGGGAACGAGGTGTATGTTTTAGGTAGTTGAATATGTCTAACACAGCGAACTTCCTGCGCTCAGGGTGGGCACGCCACCTGCGATTGTCGACCATTCTCCGGAGAGGCTTCGTCCCTGTCTCCATCAACACTTCCACGCCCCTCCATCTGTACTATGCTCGGCCGCCCTTACCTTGGTCACCGCGTGTACTCGGTCTGTCAACCATCTCTGCGGTGTCATCTATACAGCGATCTCTCCTCCGATTTGATCTCGTCCAACGCCTCCGAGCCTCTCCAGACACCAGGCCCTCGTTCCTGGCGTATGGCTGATCAGCTGCTGCATTTCCTGTGTCTTCGACGCGCATGCCTCACTACTCTGACACATGCCACAGTTGTTCTTGCGACACGACGGGCTTACGTCGGCTGTGCTCAGTACCCCCGGTCAATCGCGACACCGTCCCAAGCGCGCTCGGGTCCACGGAGATGCTTCCCCACCCCTACCGCAACAAGTGAACTCCACAAGTCTGCAGTGAGTGCCTTCGGCAATATAAAGTGCACAGCGGATTGTGCCCGTTCCTCAACCCCTCGCTTGCAGGCCTGTGTTCCCGTTCCTGGGCTCCATACGTCGCTGCAGAGATGGCCGCACTCCTCTCCTCCATGTCGTTCGAGGACCAGCAGCTCTTCACCCGCTACAGCTTTGGGGCCCGTCGGCGGGCGCCGTTCGGCTGTGTCCATCACGCTTTCGAGCACCATGCTGCAGCGCAGCCGGACGCAGTCGCCGTAGAGCACCTCGGCGAGACCATCACCTATGGCGAGCTCAACAAGAAGGCCAACGTGCTCGCGAACCACCTCCGCGCGTTGGGGGTCCGCCCTGGTGTCCGTGTTTGCCTTCTCGTCCAACGCTCCGTCCTGATGGTGGTCGGAATCCTCGCTGTCTTGAAAGCTGGTGGAGCCTACGTCCCGCTGGACGGCACGATAGTCACGCAGTCGACCCTCGAGCACGTCCTCAAGGACTCCGAGGCCAGAGTGGTGCTCACCTTGAAGGACTACGTCAATCGCATCCCGGATGCCCCAGCCTTCTGCCTAGAGGACATCGGCAATCTGCCCCAGAACACCTCGAAGCCCCAGGACCTCAGTTCTCCGACTGACGCAGTCTACATTATTTACACGTCAGGTAAGCAGGATTGCTCCCGTTTCCCATTGCCATTGCAACTGTCAAACCAATTCACCGACCTGCGCTTCAGGGACCACTGGGAAGCCGAAGGGTGTCGAGGTTATGCACGGCAACGTCACCAATCGTACGTTCTGCAGCGTAACCAGACTCCGCGGCCATCTTCTGAGCACATCTTCCAGTCGTCTGCCTCGCACCTGGCAACATCGAGATGCGCCCGGGGCGCAGGGTCTCGCAGCTCCTCAACATCGCATTCGACATGGCTGCATGGGTACAATTCTTTGCCACCCGTGCTGCGCGATCAGTCTAATCTTGGTGCGCTAGGAAACACTTGGTAGTCTCAGTAATGGTTGCACGCTTTGCGTGAGAGGCAAGTCTTCCAAAGAGTGGCGTGCCGTAATGAAGACGGTGGACATTGTCATCGGTTCGTCGCCCAGTCGTCCCGACATGTGACTCTGTCTGACGCAGTCTGGTTATTTCAGCGACGCCAAGCATGATGGGTACGACTTCTGTGCATGCGATGATGACCCAGTGACATACTGAACATTGTCTTCTAGCTCCCCACGATCCAGTCGACTACCCGAACATTAAAGTAGTGGCGACTGCCGGAGAACCATGCCCGTTACGTACGTGCGCCGCAGACGCTCATTTTGCCTTCCGCTAACCCGTATCGACACTGCAGCCCTTGCGGAGAAGTGGGGAAAGGCGGCGCACTACTACAACAGCTGCGGTCCCACGGAGGTGCGTTTCGTCCCACACGCGTTTCTGTCCGAATTCGGTTTGATCTCGGGGGCTATGCCGCAGGTCACCATCGTGAACACCGTGCGCCTGCACACCCCGGGCGAGTTCCTCACCATCGGCGGCCCGGTCCCCAACACCAATGTCTACGTCCTCGACGAGGAAATGAAGCCGGTCCCGATCGGAGAGCCTGGCGTCATGTGGGCCGGCGGCGCCTGCGTGAGCAAGGGCTACGTGAACCTCCCGGACAAGACCGCCGAGCGTTACACGCTCGATCCGTTCACAAAAGATGGGTGCGTGCGATCTTCTTCCCATCTAATGCTGCGTGGGAAACCGACTGAACCGTGACACCGCAGAACATACATGTTCAACACGGGTGACCTTGGCCGGTGGCGCGAGAATGGAGAACTCGAGCACCTGGGTCGCGTAGATGACCAGGTCAAGGTCAAGGTACGCTGGTCCCCTTTCACGCTAGACTGTTGACATGATACTCATGTACTCCTCAGGGCTTCCGTGTGGAGCTTGACGGTGTCTCCGCCGCGATGCAGGTAACTTACTCATTCCTTCTTAATGCCAGGACAATTCTGATACAGAATCAGACCTGCTCCTCGGTGAAGTACGCTACAGCGTTGCTCGTGAGTCACTGCCACTTGATGAGCCCGTGACCGTGTGGCTAATACACCTATTCCATCAGATCGAGTCGGAGCTGTGGGGCTTCGTCACACCTACGACAGTCAACGTCGACGAAGTCAAGGCCGCGGCGTCGCTCGTCCAGCCGTACTACGCTGTCCCAACTCAGTACATCACTATGGACGACTTCCCCTACACCGGCAACGGCAAGATTGACAAGCGTGTCTTGCGTCAGTTGGCATCCGACAAAATCGCCAAGGCGAAGGCCGAGAAGGAGCAGCAGGCCATCGTGCCGGCCAAGTCGGCGAAGCCGGAGTTCCACACGCCCTCTCCTTACGACGGGAAACTCCTGTCCGATATCGTCAACGTCGTCCCGCAGCCCCAGCCTGTCTACCAGGTCGGCATCAGCGAGAAGGCCGGGATGCTCGGCGTCAAGGGCGAGCTCACCCACTCGAGTTCGTCCATCTCGAAGACGGTCGCGGTCTCGGTCACCGAGGAGAAGAACCCGTCCTCCTCGTCGATCGAGAGCGGGAACTTGTGGGACGGATACCTTGAGGACGAGCTGCCGGAGAAGACGAACGGGCACTTCTTCCGCAACGTCAGGCACCAGGTCTTCTCGCTCTACCGCAGGCTGTTCGGCGTCATCTTCGTCACGAATATGGCTATCTTCATCGCGTTCCTGGTGAAAGGCGAAGCAAACTCTCATTCACTCGGTCTCGTCGTCGTTGCGAATCTGTTCTGTGCCATTCTCATGCGCCAGGACTACGTGATTAACGCGTTCTTCACTGTCGCGTGTTCGGTTCCTAGCAGGTGAGTATGATGTTTTGAAAGGGCACCGCGATTACTGACACTGTCTTCCTCAGCTGGCCTCTTGTGATCCGCCGGATCGCGGCACGCGTGTATCATATTGGAGGCTGTAAGCATCCCTATCATCGAGCGTTGGCGTTGACTCATCACACTATGCAGTCCACTCTGGTTGTGCGATCAGCGGCCTGGTCTGGTTGATTCTGTTCACGATCCAAGCGACTAGGGAGCTTCTGGACCACAAGCAGGTACGAGGATCGATGCATTCGTTCATGAATTGTACTGAGTGGATGTGCAGATTTCTGCCGCCACCGTTGCAGTGACATACTTCATCTTGGTGTTGCTACTCGGAATCGTCCTGTTCGCGTACCCCAAAGTTCGCACGTCGCACCACGACGCGTTCGAGCGTACGCACCGCTTCCTGGGTTGGTCCGCAACGGCTTTGGTTTGGGCGCAGGTGAGCCTCGTGAGCTCCTCCAATTCGAATGGATTGCTCACAACTGAATGACGACAGGTCATACTTTTGACAAACGACTATCGGTCTCCGTCGCAATCGCTTGGCCAAGCGCTGGTCCACAACCCGGCCTTCTGGCTAGTGACTGTGATGACAGGTTCGATCATTGCGCCCTGGGCTCGCCTCCGAAAAGTGCCTGTCCGCGCCGAGGTCCTGTCGAACCATGCTGTGAGACTGTACTTCGACTATGGTGAGTACCAACGCCTTTGGCGATTTTATATGTACTGATTCAGCGCACTTTCCAAAGTCACCCCCAAGCCTGGCCACTTCACCCGCATTTCCGACAGCCCACTCATGGAATGGCACGGGTTCGCCATGATCTCTGAGCCGGGCCGGACGGGTTACTCGCTCGTCGTCTCCCGCGCGGGCGATTGGACGACCAAGATGATCCAAGAGCCGCCGACAAAGCTCTGGGTGCGCGGCGTCCCCACGTACGGCGTGTTGCGGATCGCGCCGCTCTTCCGCCGCATCGTCCTCGTCGCTACCGGCAGCGGCATCGGGCCCTGTACGCCTGTCATCCTCGCACAGCGCATCCCCATCCGCCTCCTTTGGACGTCGCCTGACGTGCGCAAGACCTTCGGCGACAAGCTTGTCGACCAGATCCTCGAGGCGTCGCCCGATGCGGTCATTTATGGTGGGTTGCAAACCGCCCTGCGGTCGAAGGAACACGAGGCTGATGGGGTTGCGTATAGACACTCGCAAGCATGGCAAGCCGGACATGGTCAAACTGACATACCGCCTCGTCAAGGAGCACAACGCGGAGGCGGTCGCCATCATCTCTAACCAAAAATTGACGCAGAAGGTCGTCTACGGGATGATGAGCCGTGGCATCCCCGCCTTCGGCGCCATCTGGGACTCGTAAACCACAATCACTCACCACGCTCATTCATACAATTATCGGGCTATCGGTCACAATCTGCATCACATGCACGCCTCCCTCCCTAGCTGTATTTATCTCCTCGGTATATTGTACACATAGTACTTAGAACGCGCTATTATCGCGTCGGACGGTCAACTGGAATGGACACTCCTCAATTCTCTTTATACGTATCTGTCTCGAAACATGTACACACCGTGGCGACTGGCTCGCACTGAGAATAATCACTTTCTTTGCACACTAGCCGAGTTTGCCCTCAACGTTCGGGCCACGTAGCGACGTCGTCGCAGTGTGACGACAAACCATGTACTTCTTCGCATCCTCAGCAGGATGGCTGGTCTCTGGTCGAGATCCGGAAGTATTGCAACATTTTCGTGCCCGGGAATGACCAGGTTTCAGCCTCGAGCGGCACTCGATGCAAGAAATCACAGTAGGCCGGGCGAAGAACTTACGCGATACTGGGGTGGTAAAAGCTGTCCATCGTGCTTGCAAAATTCGGACGTCTGCCTGGTGGAGACTAGGTAATTGCCTCGAGCCTCGAAATCATGACTCTGATCGTACTATCGGCGGAAATGAGGAAAACATTTCTGTGGTATGGTCACTTCAAAAGCTTTATGTCTGAGTAAGTACACTTACCCCCAGAGGGAATTGTCAATCACCACAACGCAGTATAGCAAACAATACAGGATAGTTCTCGGAACGCCAGGCTCAACGCCCAAGCTCATAGACCTTGTCTCAGTCGGTCCCGGAGTCGTCATTCCCCACCACACCCTGAGCCCTCCGTGGTTCCGTGCCCACGACGAAGGCATCCTCTGGACGCTGGATCACCTCCATCTCGCCCCCTGTCATATGCACCTGTGCATGGTAGTAGGATTTCAGCGTCGCGAGGCGAAGCTTCTCAGCAGCGTCGCTGGTCGTGATCTGCAGGTGTTCGGGGTCGAGCGACGGTGTGGGCGTTGAAAAGCGGGCCGTGGATATTTTGCTTGCGGTCGTAGTGGAACCGGCATGCTTGGAGCGACGGCACAAAAGCACGCGGGTCCAGACACAGAAGACGTCCTATGGCCCGCTTATCAGCAGCACAACACGGGGAAATGGCCAAGCATACCGTCTGTGTAGCGAAGACCACAAAGAAAGCTGTTCCGACTGATAGTCGCATGAGTCAGTACGCCCACTTTCTCGTCTCAAACGCGAGTGTATGCGTACTAGAGGCCGCGTACATGTCGGGAAGGACGGATTTCGTATTGAACACAGCCAGAATCATTACCCTTGCGGCAAGATCAGCGTCATAGGACGATCAAGTTGCACGAGGAACGTCACTCACGCCATGCCACAGGCTATGTACCCGATGAAGATCCCGACGCGGACAACTAGCTGCTTGTTGATGCCGGAGTCCGTTCCTGCGTAGCGCAACGCCTTTCTGTTGCGAGACATGAACACAATGAGATGAACTGTCGCGGGTCTCAGCCTGCATCATGGATTGTATTATGGGGGTAGACGCTTACCCCCGAGGACTGTAGCAAGGAGGCAAACAGCGGCTGTGAATAGGGACACAGAGTTGTTGCTAAACAGATCTCCGTCCGTTATCACAGTACGTACCACAAACGACTAGTATTAGACTCACAATGAATCGTGGTCTATCGAGCAGTAGAAGTACCGATGCGCCCGACTGACCCGGCTTGGTTCCTGGAGAGCGACCTGTCAGGAATGTGCGGTCAGCCCATACCCCATCGCGCCACAGCAATTGGTACTGACACCGAGTGCCCCGGCGGCGAAGCATAGATGCGTCACATATGGTGCCGCCAAAAGCTGCGAGATCTTAGCTCGACACGCCCCGCTGTACCCTCGCGAGAGGGACTGACTGCGAAAGTGGCCGACCGGGACCAAATCGCAGGCTTCAACCTCGAGAGCGACCCTGTAGGCCTAAACCCGGACCACACATAGTATACGAGCGCAAGAGCTGCCACGGAGGTCCTATTTCCCGGACCCAGGACATGAGCGGAAGGTTGAAAGTTACCAACGACACTCGCTAACGCTCACATTGGTGGGACAGGGGAGATCAGGACGGCCTGCGCGATGCACACAGCCTTCTGAGGTTCCGGTCCGGCATGCTGGTGTGCGTAGAAACTGAAGGGACAGTTAGGGGATCCGCGTTTGCCGGTGTCATCAGCAGTCAAGGGACGCACAGGAGCGATGATATGACACCCGTCAAGATCCAGGTGCAGCACACGTTGAGCACTGTCGGATGGCGCTTGACATTTGGCGCGAACAGAAACGTGGCGACGAGAAGCGGGAGCAGGAACTGGTCCCCGCCCAGCTGGAAGATGAGCCATACGACAAGGTCTACCTGCGCGTTCGTGCCTAGCTCCCCTGCATTGATTCCTGCGATGCGAAGGGCTATTAATGGTGTCCCTTTGGCAAGTCAACAGGAGGAAACCAACGGCTTACGCTTGCTGAGATCGGGATGATCGCCCATGTCGTCTTGTTGGAAGTAAGCGCAATGGGGGCGGTCCGCTCGAGGGTGGTCTCAAAGCGAGATCAGAGGAATGGGAGAATCTCGCAGAGGCCCTCAAACAGCTCCTCGAGGATATGGATAAGCTCGGTAGAGTACTGAAGTGCGCTCCGCTTTTCACTGGACGTTGTGGAAACGAGGACTGCTGGTACCATGTGAGTCAACCCGCGTGCAAGTACCAGGCCCCAGAGCGGATGGAGCTAGAAATGAGCGTAAAGAGGGAAGCCAACAAGTGAGGGACGTGGTTGAGAGTCGGCCGGTACTCACGTATACATAGCAGCGCCCGCATGCCAGTGACCCAGATATGGGACAGAGGTTTACAAAGTACTCGATGATGGACGAGGCTCTGTGACGTCGAGGCATGCATGAGAGCGAGTGCGGCTTGATATGTGCCGCATGCTGCCCGTCTTTACCATACGCTGACGTGCCGAGCGAGTGACGGATGGTTACTACCTTGTTGACCGACAAAATGTGCCCCGGAGCAGCGCATACGGAGTTTGACCAGACTATCGCTGCTGTCGGATTCGGAGTAAAAGGTTCCGCGCGGGTGTCGATGGTGCCCTAAGTTCAGTCAGCATACTTTATCAGGCCTTCCGCAAGTGATGCGCGCAATGTCGAGTCGATGATGCTGTGCGGTCAATGTTCAGGTCCAAACGTGCTGCAACAGCATGCTCATTCCTGTTCCTGAGGTTGCATACATAGTTGCCACACCAGGGGTTACGATAGCCGGTACGAAGAGCGAGTAGAATCGCTCATAATCCAACATCCACACGAGCAAACCTCTGCATCTGCATGGGGTGTAGCGACCTGCACCGTACCCAATGAGCACAACCACCGCAACACACAGGAAACAAGAAGATACGTACATCACACAATGAGTTGTGCCATGCAGCAATCTGCCTGTCGATCAGAGCGATGACGCTCCGTCGGGCAGTGGACAGATACGTACCGTCGTTATGCAGCGCTCAATGGCGGAGACTTCCTAATAGGCATCATCCATATCGTCGCCGTCTTTGTCATCATCTTCGTAATCGCTCAGCGGTCGCCTGAAGATCGCGGTTTAACCCAGCTCAATATGTCCTGCCAGTGGGGCACCTCAAACCCTGGCGAATCCTCTTGCAAGACAGAAGCGGACGGATCTCCTTTTGGGTACACTGAGAGCTCGGTGTTACGCACCTCGAGCATATTTCACCCTTGAAATACCGTTCGAATGTGTCGTCGAGGTAGAGAAGGTCTGGGATAGTCTTCTTTGGGGGGTCGATGTCCTGTTGAGTGCGAGTCATTCCCGCACTCGTCGGCCAGAATGGGTCGGGACACGTACCTGGGCATAACTTCTTGTGTCCTCGAGCGGAGGCTACACAGTGTGCGAGCGCCGTGCATGAGAATAGAATGCGAAACGGGTCAAAGCGGCAACTCAAGAAACCCACCGCTCCTTTTGCGGCAACCAGTGCAGGATAGTTACGTGGTGTATCTTCTCCCCACATATAATGCCCGTCGCCATCCTGATCAACGGTGATATGTACACCCCAGCTAACTATATGCGCATAAGCCATATTGTGCGACGCAGCTCCGCGGGGCCTGCGCACACCTCCGAGGTCATACTCCAACATGATCGCAATCCGCCAGTTACTGCATGCACCCTTGCTCGCGTTCTCCTTCCTGGTCGGGTTCCATACGTCTCCCAGGGTGCGTCCTTCATCCTTCTTAGACGGCACCTGGATCTGCGCCCATATCCGATCCTCCGGGTTGTTCATGTCGAGCGGCGGGAGGCCTCTGAAAATGTCGTCCTCACACGACTTCTCTCTGGGAGACACCCTCAACACTGGGTCATCGCGCGCCATGCTGTAGTACATCGCCCACTTGCACCATTCGTCGGGATCGTCCTCGCGGTCGGGCTCCTCCAGGATGCGGGTGCTGCGGTGCTTCTTGATACCGCCCGGACGGTATGTGCCCGAATGAAGCTCGACGTTCGTCACAAATTCGAATTGGTGGAGATGGTGGCCTGACCAGCCGAAGATGAGGAGGATGTACTTGAAGAGATGCGCGAAGGTGTACGTGAGCGGAAGGCGGGCGATGCGATGTACGCCCTTGTATCGGCAGAGCTGGAATCGGAGTTGGATATAGGTGTCGCAGGAAGGGAGAACTGGTGTGGGGGAGGTTGCACCCTGGGATGCTGCAGCAAACGATGTGGACACAGTCGATCCGTCGAGCGGCCTCAGTCTCTTGGCTGGCACAGGCTGGTCGACTTATTCGGCTTCGACGAGCGTATGTTTGACAGGAGCTTGTGCTCCTTCGTGTTCCATAGGTTGAGAGACAGTGGAACTTGCAGGCAAGTTGATACGCATGGTTGGCTTGAAGGCGCAACGTTGACCGGTGAACTCGAAGGACAGTGGGAACCGTGCACCTGGTCAGCTTTTGACTTGTGAGTGTTTAGAGAGGCGTAGAGGATGTAACGTATAGAACTGCGAAGAGAGGATGTAACGTATAGAACTGCGAAGAGATGATGAATATGTGCTTTTGAATGGAGGGAGGAGTGGAACGAGGTGAAACCCTTGGAGCGTGTAGTCCCTAGACACTCCCTAGACCCGCTGAGATTCCAGAAATTCAGAAGTCGCGTCGCGCCAAGTTTGCGGCGTCGCGGGACACACGTGATCGCGATGGACTTCACGGCACCGGCTTGTCAAGTTGGAGTTGACGCTTGTGCTCAAACCACCACCAGGTCCACCACCATTCTACCATGGCGGTTGTCTATGATTCCATAATTCCAACTATAACAGTGAGTGACTCGTGGGCCATCTTGTGGTCATGCTTGAGAAGAAGCAGAGGCGAACCCACGACCGTTTCTCGCGCGCTCCTTGTTCTATGCCGGGCTTACGGAAACAACTCGAATTCGAAGTGGATGCCATGGTATCCGATACACCTCAGTACGCAATTGTATAGCTGTATCACCGCTCTGATTGTCATACACACAGACGTGGACGCTTCAGCGCCCGGGGTTTATACTCTGTATGAATCTGGGCCTCGTGCAGCAGATCGTCTGAGCCCAACTTGGTGTGTCTATTACGCTGCGGCATCTGAATCCAGTATCCCACAAACCATAACCATGCTAGGAGGGATCGGGCGGAATGTTCCATAGGACTTGTTAGCGCGAGCTTTCTAGGATGCACCGCAAGACCTACCGTGGGTATATATGGGTGCGTGATCGATACTACTAAAAAACCCTCTCCCGGGTGCCCCAGTACTCCCCATGCTGTCGTGCCTCATGGGTGCATTCTCCCGTATTTCTTCTAGCTTGATGCCCCAGACCCTCCGATGTGCGAACCCGGATTGCGGCGAGAAGATCAAGCCCGCACGACGAGCCGCAGGTCCAGCCTCCGCACCCCAGTATTGTTGCGCCGAATGCGAAGCCACGCACCACTACGCTATCGGGAGTCAGCGAACGACGGCTAGGACCCGCGCACACTCACTCGATAAAAGCTATGCAGAAGCCTCCAGTATGGCGCAACAGTTACAGGTTAAGAACTTCCGAGTGGGCACTCTTACTGGCTTCGGTGGCGAGAACCACGCAGGAACGCCACAATCTGCAGAGCGTACTACCAGTGCCTCCGAACCAGCCACGGTTCGCGGTGGGGCTAAACACGGCACCTTGAGTCGTGCACCGGAAGGGTACGTCTCGTCGTCAATACGTCAGATTGCCCACAACAGCAGACTCCGCGGCCCGTCTCGCTCGCGGTCATTCGGAACGGCCGACAACGCCCCTCCAATAATCCTGCACAATGTAGGAGGGTTCACCTCGCCGTATCAACCTGAAGGTTCGAGAATTGCCTCCTACGGTCCACTGCATGGACCTCCGCTTCCCCTCTACGGCGTGGAAATCCTGCCTGTTCCAAGTTCCTCGAAGAAGACTAGGCACACGCCACGATCCCATGAGGGCGGATTGACGTCCGATGTCTGGTGGAAGGCTGCACCATCGTCGATGACAACGTCCTGGCGCCCTCCTACAGTGCCAGAACTGGCGAGATCGGGCCCATACGACGTGCAAAAGCCGTCCAGTCAGATCGGTCGTTCGCCCCGTGTCACTCTATCCCGTCCCGCGACTGCTCACCGACCTGAGAAGCCAAAGCCGCTCCGCGCGAGGACACTTTCTCTGGACTTCGGACTGCGGCGTGCCACTGCGCCGCTCTCGATCCAGCACCGACAGACGGATCCTGCGACGCCTTCGCATCTGCACCAGCATCCCAAGGTACCGTCGAGCTCTTTGTGGAACGAGCTGCCGTGGATGCTCGGACGCCATCTTCTCCTGGACAGGCGCCCTGGGACGCCGCATCCCGAAGTTGCAGGTGGGCGGCGAGCTCGCGCGAACTCGTATGGAGAGGCAATTCCCTTTGACGACCCTCGTCCACCTTCTCGACGTACGCGCGTGTAGTCTGATCTGTTTCCTTGGACTCGCGCTGCACATGCAGGGATGGCATCAGAAGCTCGCTCTATTGAATACTTCGTATGCTTGGCTCATAAATCTAGTTGGACGGCCTACAGTATTCGTACCATCGCACGAAGGGATCTATGTACTATTGGGATCTATCATAATCGCGAGCATAGATATGTTCACATGTTACGAAACTGACGCATCTATGGTGTGGTGAACATGCATGACTATCGTTACTGGTTTGACAGGACACGCCTGAATAGACCTTCCGCCGACACTGAAATACGATCGGCCAGGCCCCTTACATGTGCCGCGAGGTCGTTCTCGGCTTGGGCAAGGACCGCCTCGCCCACGGTCGACGAACTGTGACGGCCGATGGGGATATCAAAGTCCATGGACAACGAACGCAGCGAGCGCCCAAGGGCCGCCCGGCGCATCTGGAGCGCCTCGGCGACCATCTCGACCAGCTTCTGCCATGGCGCGCCGAGCACAGGGTCGACGCCGACGACCGCGATGTCCTCCAGGACTGGACAGAGCATGCGCCCCGTCGACCGGGAGACCGCGAAGAGCGCGGCGAGCGTGTCGTGGAACTGCCAGAAGCTCGACGTCGCGCGGCCAACGCCGATCGTGAGCCGCGCGAGCTGCGGGAACGCGTCGAGCACGCCGACGAGCTGCCGCGTCGGCACGACCCTGTCCGAGAGCCGGTAGAGCTGCAGCGCGCGGATCGCGCGCTGCCCGCGGAAGAGGTGCTCGAGGTCCGCGGCGATGTCGCGGTCCGGGCTCCCGGGGAGCTCGATACTGAGGAGTTCTTCGCCGGCCTGGCGCGTGCGGATCCGGAGCGCGGCGTAGTTCTGCTCGACGAGCACGCTGTCGGCGGCGCAGACGCCCGCGAGGCTGCATTGCTCCGGGAGGAGCTCGCTGAGGCTGATTCCGGGAGTGCCCGCCAACTTTACGCCCGTGATTCGCACGAGGGTGTGCGGGGGGAAAGTGACTGCGGAGAAAAAGGACTGGACCGGCGCTGGTATGCGGGCCGTCACAGCGATCTCGCGAAGAGCGGGGAGATGCAATATTGGAGGACCCCGCACGAACTCCCAGCCGGTTGCTGGAAGTGCTGAGTCGATATCAAGAGTCGCCAAGCCAGAAGAGCATCTGCTAAGGGCGCGGCAGAGTGCTTGAGGCGATAGGATGAGCCGAGGTGTGAGCCAGGCTCCTTTGTCAGTCAGGAGCACCGAGACGCTCTCGACGGAGCTAACGACGAGGCGATGGTCGAAGAACTCGACAGAGACTTCCAGCCTGCGGAGGTGAGGAAGGTCGGCATCCGAGCACGGCACAGCTTGCGCGTCGAACGCAGTCGACTCGCGCGTGCAGTTCTCCTCTGTCACCAAAGTGAGCGACCGGAGACTTGAGAACCGTCGGTCCTTCACTAGCCGGAAAAACTCCCGGAACTCGCTGTCGAGCACGTTCAGCTTGAGGTGAGTTATTCGTCCGAGATGAGGGACCGTCCATTCAGAAAGAACCACCGAGGACGGGGCGGAGAGCGACTGAAATAGGAGCGCCTTCGATTGGGCGAGACACCTCTTGAGCAGACCTGGGTCTCGGCTTCGCCACACCGATGGGTCGTCAAGCATGTGCAGCCAGAATTCGGGCGTGTCGTCCAGAACGACCCGCCAAACATGGCAGACGTGCTTGAGTCTGATGTCCTGTATGCCGACGGGATACAGCGAGGCGAGGATGTGCATCAGGATCTCGAGAGGGAGGCGGGAGTGGATGGGGACCGTCGCATTGTGCAGACGTCGCAGGGTGCGCGCGCACTCGTCGTATACGTGTGCTTGAGCGAGGTACGTCTGCGCGGAGGTAGACGGTAGGGCAAGCTCAGTAAAGTGGCGCGGGTCCGCTTGTGAAGTGGTCAGTCCGAGTTGCAGATAGACCGGCAGAAACGGGCGTGTTTCATAATCCATGGCAGTTGCGCCAGTGGCGAGCTGAATGACATGGTCACAAAGAGGGATTGCGATGAGCAACGCAGGAGGCTCACCGACGGTCAGCGAATGGGATGAAGTGGAGTGATTTGTAGGAATCGCCAACGTTTTATACTATGTCAGACAGGCGGGCGAACAGCCCTCCTCGTTTTCTCCTCGTTGATCCCTCGACGCATCGGAGACTGTTTGAGATTAGAGTTGAGTTCTAGGCATTGCGGGTTTGGGCTGTATCACCTTGAAGCGATGAAGCGTGTTCGTACTTCATCCCGCCCCTGTAATGTCACCGTGCGTCGGCACGTCAGACACGCCTTGTCGTAGGCTCGAGTCGTCCTCGAACCTTCTCGCCAGCGTGTATCCATACCTACTGCGCTCAATATTTTCTTCCTTGATATCTGCTGGCTGCTGCAGTGGAGGCTCGCCCCATTCATCATATATGCGTTGCTTGGTCCGGAAGAAGGCGGATCCATCTGAGGGGCCTGGTGCACCGGTTATCAAGCTATCGCACCGCCTAGCACCCCTCGCACACTTTCGGTCGGGCCGCGACCGGGCGGCGGGCGGTCAGTGTGCACCTTTGTGCAACCGTGAATTTAGGCCTTGGTCCGAGACTAAGGTTGACGAGATCTTCGTACAGTCAAGGCAGAGTGAGTCAGTGAAATAAATCACTCACTGCCAACCTGGAACTTGAGAGGGAGCGCAGCGCAGCTGGTGTGCTTGTTCACATGCCACGTGGTTACCGATGCGTGGCTGACCGAATGAGCGCCTATGACGCTTTCCCCTGGTCCGCCATGGTTCTCTCACAGGTTCACATTCTTCGGTTGTACACTCGAAGTGTGGCCCAGCGATTTGTGTTAAGTCATCAGGGGGTCAAAGGACCTTAACATTTCTCGGTGCGCAACAGACGGGCAAGTTGTTCCCACCTCTCTGAATAGCATGGCCACCCTCCACACCGGTAAGCACAAAACGCCTACAGATAGCGAGCACTCTGTAGTTTCCTCTATCTATTACTGAATCTATGCTCATTCCCGTACACAGACTATGTCCCATACATCGTACGTTGGGCATCCCGCATGATTAGAATACAGTAGTTTGCGGAGCCTTCATCGCTGCGGCCCAGCAGGCCCCCGCCAGAGCCGCGCTTCAGACGAAAGCTCCTGAAAGGGGATTTTGGCGTCTCGTTATGTGTGGCCGCACTGCTTGCATCGAGCTTCTGTCTGCCCAACAGTGGCTGTCAGTGCATCGCGGCCCAATCGCGATATGAACGTGCGAGGACGTGACCACACTCACATCTTCTATCTTTCCCGTGTCGAACTTGCTCGAGTCGGGAGCTCGGCCTTTTGTCACGGGATCCATTCTTTTGTACTTATCCGCTGTGGTATTAAACGAGCCAGCCATGTATGCTCTCGCCACGACCACCTCCACGCAGTCGATTTGATGTCCCTTTCTCCAGCGACGGGCAATGTCTCGTCTATCTCCCGGCCTGCTCATAAGCCTACCCATCTGACGTTGAACGTGAACATTCCCGCTCCGGCCGCAGGGGTCACGCTTGCGTGTCCAAGCAACGTAGATTCAGGCTACGCATCGGCAGCGCCACCCAATCTAACGCCATACCCTTTGCGGCTGGAGTTATGCAGAAACTGGCTGGAAGCTGCCAATGCATCTGAGCGGCTGCCTCTTGAGCTCAGGTACTTGGAGGAATGCGAGACCGCTCTGCGGAAGGCAACGGCGAGAGGAGAGGCGGTTGGAGATGTTACGCAGAGGTGCGTTGGCCGTGTATACTGGGCCGCAGATATATTGATATATCACCTTGTCCCTGTTCTTGTCTATCAAGGTTCCGGAAAAGGAGGTCATCGCTCTCCCTCAAGAAGCGGTTCATGCTTCTATCACCGGTGGTAACTTCACCAGGTGCCACTACCCCAGCAACGGCAATTGTGGACGAGTGGAAAGCGCGTTTTGAAGAGGCCGAGAGAGCGGTTGGTTTCTGACCTACTGACTTGGGTGTCGGCGGTCGTACTCACCAGCTTCTCCCCTATGCATATTGGACAGGTCGCAGCAACGCGATCGGTTTCGGGTGAACTTGATAGTCGTTTCGACAAGCTCTTACATTTGCTGGATGAATCAAGACCGGTGACTTCCGTGCCAACGCCTGGCAGATCGAGGTAAGTGACATCATGAAGTTCCAGCATGAAAAGAGGTTGATGCCCATGCGGTGTTTTGCAAGCGGCGTTAGTGACTCTCATGCTGGCGGGCCTTGGTGTAGTAGTTCCGATCCTATGATGCGAGCACGGAAGACTGTCATTACCCGGAATGAAACCTACATGACCGTACGCCATATAACGATCTCACCCATGTGTCGATCGCTCATTACCCGTGTAGCACCAAACAACCGCAGAGACAGTTCGGGTGGCCTTCTTGGCTTTGCGCTCAGCCCACATACTCTACTTGCGGGCTCAAGACACCCTCAGCGTTGTCTGTGACCCCAACGGGAGTAAATGGGGGTCTGTCTTTTCTTGCGAGGAGAGCAGGCACAAAACTTGCCTTGGTGAGTCCGACGTCGGCACAACTACATTACCTGTGGATCCACTGCTCACGCATGCCATGTGTCCAATGACAGAAGCAGCACGCTTGGGAGAAGAAGCGCAAGCGCGCTTCGACAAATGTCTGGCATATCTGCGACCGCACCGCGAACTGTTCAGCGAGAAGAAACGGTCGCGCAGAGGTACTTGGAGGATGTGGGCCTACTCCAGGCGAAGACCCTTTACAGGCTGATGTACGGCGGGCCCAACTTCTCCTTGGGCATCAGGCAAAGTACCTTCCCTCCACGCTCCACCTCGGCTCTCTTGCACCTACTGATCGCGACCGTGTCCGAAGAGGAAGTCCATATCGTCGTACAACGACAACAGGACGTCCTCCAGCAGCTCACCGACTTCCTGATGAATGTCGAGAATTGCGCCAAGCACTGCGAGGCGGTCGAGCGCGAAGCACGCGAGAAGCGTGACGAGGCGCGTCGGAGACTGGTTGAGCTCTGGATGGACGTCGACGGACAGGTCTTAGAGGACTCGGAGTGGGTCGCATCCCCTTCTAATATCCGAGTCGTAGAGCTGCCGGCGTGCGCGGACAACTTGAGTATCACTAGCCACGGTTGAGAACCACATGGTCTATTAGTGTTGCATCGCTGGTGTGAGTCCTCGAGATGACCTGCAGTTCTACTCGTCATATACATATATGTTGCTGTGTTAAGGCTAGGTCATATGTCAGCGTTTCTGTGTGCTAGTCCGGTTCAAATGTGCTATCCGTACGCGCCTTCTCCGCGCGGGGACGGATGAGAACCACAGACAACTTGTTCTTGCGTCTTGACTGTGTCTTCCATGGCCTGCCACTGCGCAGCTTTCTTGGTGCGCCCTTGGGTCCTCCGATGATACTACCCTCGCCCTCTCCCGACCCCCCCCCCCCCAAAAAGCTCGGAATCAGTAGTTTTCTCCGTGCTGCTGTTTAGCATCTATTCAGCGAGGACGGCACTGTCATGCTGGCCGTCCTCGGGAACAGACGGCGAGTACAGTAAGTATGCAACGTCTAGCTTCACAAAACGAAGTCGTCGCAATCGCAGATGTGCATACTATATCCAGAATCGTGCAGGATGAGGGAGGATGAGAAGAAGAGGCGAGGCGCCGGCGCGACGCGCACGAGGTCAGGATGCGCGTCGCCGGCGCGCAGGAGACGCGTCTTGCTCCTTTCTATTGTGTCCACATCCCGGTCTGCGTTACTTGTCTCCTAGTACTACACCCCAGGAAAGCTCCGAACAGTACATTGAGCGCAGACCGTCTACTGTTGACAACTTGGACTCTCTGGATACGTTGGATCCCTGATGGCTCCAAGCATTGAATACTACTGCCCTTGTCTGGCGGAATCTCCGCATCCACCACCGCCACACCTCCCCTCATCGTCTTACAGCTTTCACCCTCTGCACAATCTGTTCTTCTGTGAGGAGTGCGATGCGGTAAGATGCAACAGATGTGTCCTCGTAGAGGTCAGCGGTTACTATTGCCCAAACTGCCTCTTCGAGGTGCCTAGCGCGAGCGTACGCGCGGAAAAGAACAGGTGAGGTTCTCTGTAGCTTCCGCCGCTATGGTAACTCACTGTGCGACGCACTAGATGTGCACGCAATTGCTTCATGTGTCCGAACTGCCGCAATACCCTCACCGTCGTGCCATCCGATCCGCCGGACGATGGCGATAGTAGGACGTCACCTATCGTCGCAAATACCTTGGGAGAGGCGCCTTTCTTTCTCTACTGCAATCACTGTCGCTGGGACTCTGCCGAAGTGGGGATCATATTCGAGAAGCCTACCGGCCTCGCAGGTATGCCCCTCCTAGGTCGCACATGTCTCGGCCCGTAGAACTGACCCCGCCACCCGTCAGCCCAGCTACAGAAGTTCGAAGACTCTGCGCCTGAGTCGCTCGAGTTCGAACGCCTAAAAGAACACTTTGAGCCCTTCCTACGTGCATCCTCTTCCTCCGCGCTGCCCAGCGCCGCCGCCGCACACCACGTTCACACCAATCCCATCACAGCCGCAGCCTCGTCCGCGCTCGCGCGCGACATCCCCGGGGTGGGCAAGTACAACCCGCTCGCGCGCAGCCGGGTCGGGCGCGACAAGCACGCGCACCGGCACGAGCTGCCGGACTACAAGGCGCGCGTCGAGATCGCGGGCGCGGCGGCGCTGAGCGGCGAGGCGGACGTCGAGTTCCTGCGCCACCTCGAGACGGCGAGCGAGGTCGCGGCGCTGGAGCAGCGGTGGACGAACAGCTGGGTGACGTCCTTGCGCGAGAGGTGAGCTCTCCGTGCCCACGCATTCATCGTGGCTGATGGATCACCCTCGCCGCCAGCGACCTGAAGCCGCTGCGCATCCCGCTGCAGTCGAAGAAGTCGAAGCGGTGTCCGTCGTGCCGGCACATCCTCATCAAGCCGGAGCAGAAGGCGCAGTCGGTCCGGTTCAAGATCAAGCTCGTCGCTGCGAACTACCTCCCCGCGATCGCCGTCACGCTCCCGCACGCGCAGGCGGCGCTGGAGATGATGAAGCGCTCCTCCAACCTCGGGAAGTCGACTTCGGCCGCTGCTGCCGCAGAGGAACAGCAGGCCGCAGGCTCGCTCATCGCCGGCCATTCGTACTCGTTCCACCTCGCGTTCACAAACCCGCTGTATGACCCGATACAGATCCGGCTCGCGAAGGCGGTGCCAGCGCAGGCGGAGGGCAGCGACGCGGAGAAGACACGCCGAAATACCTTCCATGTGCAGTTGCCCAGCACAGCGTTCCCTGTCGCGGCCTTCGCGGAGGCTTGGGAGTACGACGATGACGAAGAGGAGATGTTTGGATTGGACGATGACGGGATGGAGATTGTGGACACGCGCGGGAAAAAGTCGAAGGACGGACGGGGTAAGACGCGCTCGGTCGGCATCGTCGAGCGGCGCGCGAACGTGACCGTTGTCAGCGGCGAGGTGCTGATACCGAAGGAGGCTCGAGGCGACGTCAAGGTGAGTTCTCGCTCGCGCGTAAGTATAGACTTGCTGACGGTCGACATTGGCAGTTCAACATGCTTGTCTCTTATACGTACCGTTCTGATGACCCAGAGCCGACCGAGGAGACCGAGATGGGGACACCTTCGCGGACGCATCTGACAACAAAAGCGCCCGAGATGAAGAACTTTTCGTTCTATACCGTGGTCGATCTGGGCACGATCATGTACCGTGAAGAGCCGAAGGTGATAGCAGACTTGTAGGATCCCGCTATGTGCGGCATGCTCGATGATTTCTTTTCCCCGTGATCCACTCGGGAGGCGGTACGCTTGCCCAAGTGCAACCTGTGCTGACCTGATGACACCCAGGCTGCCATTGGGAGCGCCGTTCACCAGTTGTGCCCAGTCGGCTTCCTCGAGGAAGACACGAATGATGCATTCGCAGCTGGCTTGATTGTTCGTTTGACGAGTCTCCTCGCGATCGTCAGCAGGTTGCAAGCCCTCCCTCTCTCGCGGCCTGCCAGAGGTTTCCTTTAATCACAGCGGCCTTTGTCACACAGACGATGAACGAGAGTGAACGGAAGAACCGAATGGGTGTGGATTAATCGGTCGGCAGTGGGAAACGCTACGAGACTCCATCAATGACGAGGACGCGAGCCAATGAGCGGGGGGGATGACGCTGACCAATCACTAGAGACGCTGGGCTGGTGGGAATGGCCCTGGTTACGCCCAGGCAGCATCCAATTGGGTTCGTGCTTCCTGGTCGGTACCATGATAGCTGATGGCTGCGTAGCACTCTCCGCGCCCTTGTCCTCCTCCCGTCCGTCCCCTCCTCAGACTCTCGCCTAGTCTGCCATACCCTTCCCTTTCGCGAGTCTTGTTTCTTTGCATGCTGCTGTGTCGGCAGTGCCAGACCCAGGCATAACTCCCGCTCCTTCAACCCGGTATAGGCTATGGCGTCGAGCGTCCCTAATGCCACCCCCCAACCGCTGGCCGAGACCCCTCTCCCTATGTTGACATTGACAACGTCGGCACATACGACACCAACCCGCGCCGTAGAGGAGTCCAGGCAGACCCGTACAGGGCTGACCCCACTTGACACTCCTCGACTGGTCTCCGAAATCCCTACCCCGACATTAACATCAGCAGCACCAACAGAAACGACCGAAAACGACGGTCCGCGCTATTCAGCTGAATATGTGCCACGCCACGCAGGCCCGCTGCCGTCGAAGCGAGGAGAAATAGGCTTTGTCGAGGGACTACACGACCGCGGAGACTTGGGCGCGCAGGCGAGTACTTCGACCATCTCCCTCCCCGCCCGACACCCCGCGGATCGAGACGCCGCGCCTCCGATAGAGGCCCCGAGCTCTTCCTCAAGGAGTCCGGCTCCTCGACCGTCTTCACCGAACGGCTCGACGGACACTGCGGGGAAACGCAGCCTCATATCGTTCCTGAAGCCGAAGCGGATACCTACCTACGGCGGGCTCCGCCTCACGTCCGTCGCCCTCCTCGCCTTCCAGCTGTGCTTATTCGGGGGCACGATCGCTGGTTGGGTCGTCCTCGTCCAACACATGCAGACGGCCCAACCAGCGCCGTCCTTGAGCGCCGACCCCGACCCGGGCTCCAATAGCCCGTCGATGCTCAAGCAAATGTCATCCCAGATATTCGTGCACGTCGCGTTCGGGATCACCTGTCTCGCAGAGCTCATCTTCATCGAGCGTTCAGTCTTCCGGCTGCGCGCCGAGCGCTACGGATTCCTGCACCCGGGCGAGATCCTGCCCCGCTCACGCGCGCGCCCGTCGGCGGACGGGCCGTCGACGGCGATGGCGTTCGCGCCGTGGCACAGGCCGCCGCTGCCTACGTATGCCGCCGCGCTCGCGCAGAGCGGCGTCGGCACCGGCGACGTCGAGGACAACGTGATCGCGATCCCGCCCCCGCCCGCGTACGGCAACACGCGCGGGAGCACGCTCCTCCTCGCTGGCTTCCTGTCGGATGCGCAGCGCGCACGCCGGCCGCGGGACAGTGCGGGCTCCGCTGGCAGCCGCGGCGGAGACCGCCAGAGCGGCGGGCTCGCGCCGCGGCGGGAGCCGGGCGACAGGCCGAAGAGCTACATGAGCACCGACCCGGAGTGGGAGGAGATCTGCGACGCGGACAGGGCGCTGCGGCTGGAGGAGACCTTGGCGCGGCTGGAGGATGGGGGGGAGGATGGTGGTAGGAATGGGACAGGAAGAGCGGGCGGCCCGGGGCCAGGAGCTCGTAGGGGTCCGCCTGCGTGTGCTATCGGACTTGTGGATGGATGAGGTGAGTGCACACACGGACGCACGCATGCACGCATTGTCGCGTGTCCGCTGCGTGTATATCCCCCGGAGCTCGGTTGGCTGACCCGCGGTCCCGTCCCACCCCTAGGTATTATTCGCTCTGGATCTGCGTGGCTCTGCACGGACAGTTCGCCCCCTTCGCGCCGCTGTGCTTGTATGTGTTGTCGTTGTACCTGCCCGCCGTGTCCGATTATCCAGTCATGCGCCGTCGGCGTCGGGAAATTATGGCATGCGGAGCAGGTGCCCTCTGCGTTCCCGTCGTCGCAAGTCCGCAAGTTCTACCGCGCAGAAGCGGGCGCCATGCAGCGGTGGAGGGCGAACCGGTGCGGTGAGTCGTGATCGGTCGGCGGGTGTGTCGAAGGGTGGAGTGTGCTGGCCGAGGGCCAGCCATTCGCCGCGACGACGTCGACCTCCATGCGCATTTGTGCGCGACTTCCGATGATGGACGCTGCGGACGTTTCTGACCGTGAACAGTGGAGCAGCTAGATGCGGCGGGTGCGCACCCGTGCGGCAGGGATGGGCGCGCAGCAGCCAATTGGGTGCTGGGTGCCCCGGGTGGCGCGAGCGCATTTTTGCAGCGGTGAGAATCCGCAACATGAGCGATACCGTGTGTTCCAGTGAGCGGTTTCTTCATAGGGAACGCCCCCCTCGAAAACTTGACCGTCGAGGGCTCGGGCATCGATGCGCCTTCTTCTGCCGAGTCATCTTGCCATGCTGGGCGTTCACAGGGATCTCATACACTTAGGACCCGCTCCTTCGTCTCGACTACTCAGCAAGCCCCCGGATTTCTTTACGGTGAGCATTGCGTACCGTCAATAAAGCCGGCATGGCTGACAGCCCATTCTTCAGTGCAGTAACACATCCTGCACCTCGCGCAGGCGAACGAACGTGCACCCACGACACATACCTAAGCCAGCCAAGCTGTGAGTATCAGGAACAGAATCAACGTTATTTATCACTCGGGGCCTGATCTGCTCGGCCATCGAACGAGCGAGCTTCTAGTTCCGCCGCAGTCATTGTATGGCGAGCGCACCTTCTCGCATCGCTCGGGAGGTCGTCCCCGGGTCATGCGCCAAAGGCGGCAGTTCGCTGGCCACTGCAACATGTGGACAGCGAGATGTTCGTCGGGCGGGGATGACGCACTCGAGCGCACTGTGCGCGCTCACGCACGCATGACTGCACGGTCGCGATGGGGACGGGTCACGGACGCGGCCTTCGAGCTACTCTGGCGCGGTTCGGGCTAGAAGCCGCCGGGTGCGCGCTGCCGGGACGCGACTTCTGGGGCCAGAAGCGGAGCAGTGAGTCGTACCGGGGCGGAAAGCATCCTCTGCGCAGGAACCTCGACCGCGTCCCCATCACGGAACCACTGCATCTGGCGGTCGCGGTCGCAAAACGGAGGACGATGGCCTCGATGGGCGATCGGCGTTGGGAATCTGGGGGCGGCGGACGGATCAGTTTGGAAGCCGGCGGGTGAGAGAGCGGTACCGCCGGTGCCAGGGCCCCCATGGGGCACATGTGAATGCCCCCCGCAGCGCTTGTGGCCAGGACGATCAGAGGCTCGTAGCGTTCGTTCGTCAGAAACCGGCGTTGTATCCTTCTACGTTCTCTTCTGCGGATAGCGCCGCGCCCGCCCGACACGCAAATGCGTAGCCGCGCCCTGTGCGCGTCGAGTCGGGATTGGCCTGGGGGGCGCACGGCGGTCACGTTGCAGCGAAGCCTGGTATGGAACCTGGAAGCTCGAAGGGCTGGACGCGGCATGTCCACCTGCAAAGGGACCGGAAAAACGTCGTACGTGCGCTCCGTCGACCACGACCGTCGGGCGTTGTCTTACTTTGTTCTGCTCGAAGGAGGCCTGCGGCGGCGGAGAGCGCGCGCTGGGCCATTGAATTGGGAGGCTCTGAACTCCGCCGCCGTCGGTTTCCTGTACGGGCGAAGGTATTCAACGTTTTGGGCTGCCCACGATCAATTCATCGGTAGCGAAGCAGGGCAGAACGCGATCACGGCGCACATGCCACCCGCCTTCGGGCTCGACCGCATGACCTTGTGCGCCCACATGGACCGTCTTCGTCATGGGCAGTCGTTCTTCTTCGGACGTCTGCTGGCAGCCTCTCCTCCGCTGGCGTATAAATACGCGTCCAGCGAGGCTCCCTGGCCTCCAACGACCTGCCAGTTCCCGGCGTCGTTGGTGTCCCTCTCCTCTTCTTCTGTAACCCTCGTCCTCGTTGTCTGACCGCAGGGCGACATGCGTTTCACGCTCCTCACCACCCTCGTCGGCCTCGCCGTCGGCGCGTTCGCCCAGTCCAGCTCGGCTGACGCGTACGTCGCGTCCGAGTCGCCCATCGCCAAAGCCGGCTTGCTCGCCAACATCGGCCCGAACGGTTCCAAGTCCTCTGGCGCGAAGGCCGGTGTCCTGCTCGGATACACTTCCTCAGACACACCCACTGACGAATATGATACAGGCGGGCGTCGTGATTGCTAGCCCGAGCAACTCCAACCCGGACTACCTCTACACCTGGACGCGCGACTCCTCGCTCGTCTTCAAGGCGATCATCGACCAGTTCGTCGCCGGGGAAGACGACAGCCTCCGCACGTTGATCGACGACTTCACGGCGGCGCAAGCCATCATCCAGCAGGTCAGCAACCCGAGCGGCTCGGTCAGCACCGGCGGTCTCGGCGAGCCCAAGTTCAACATCGACGAGACCGCATTCACCGGCGCCTGGGGCCGTCCTCAGCGTGGTATGTAGTCAAAATATTAGAGCATATGTATTATGGCTGACGAAGAGCGTAAAGATGGGCCCCCTCTTAGGGCCACTGCCATCATCAACTATGCCAACTGGCTCCTGGACAATTCCAACACCACCTACGTGACTCAGACCCTCTGGCCTGTCATCAAGCTCGACTTGGACTACGTCGCTGGTAACTGGAACCAGTCCACGTGGGTCTCTCCTGTAATTGAATGACTACGTTGCCACTTACATCATACACCCAGTTTCGACCTGTGGGAGGAGGTCAACTCGGCTTCCTTCTTCACGACTGCGGTCCAACACCGTGCTCTCCGCGAGGGCTCAGCCTTCGCGAGCCGCATCGGCCAAAACTCGGTGGTCGCAGGCTACAACAGTCAGGCGGACAACCTTCTCTGCTTCCTCCAGGTAAGCATTGCCATACAGTCTCCCGCTATGTTCACACCATTCGCCTTCCTCGCCGGGCTCTATAGTCGTACTGGAACCCCACGGGCAACTATGTCACGGCAAACACCGGCGGCGGCCGGTCCGGCAAGGACGCGAACACTGTTCTCACTTCGATCCACACCTTCGACCCCGCCGCTGGTTGTGACGCCGTCACCTTCCAGCCCTGTTCGGACAAGGCTCTCGCCAACCTCAAGGTCTACGTCGACGCTTTCCGGTCCATTTACAACGTCAACAGCGGCATTGCTGCCAACGCTGCCGTGGCTACTGGTCGTTACCCTGAGGACAGCTACCAAGGCGGCAACGTAAGCCTAGCATCTTACCTACGCACAGCCACAGAAAACTGAATAGTAACTCTGATAGCCGTGGTACCTCACCACCCTCGCTCCCGCTGAGCAGCTCTACGACGCGCTCATCGTCTGGGACAAGCTCGGCGGCCTGAACGTCACCGCCACCTCCCTCGCGTTCTTCCAGCAGTTCTCCTCCAGCGTCAAGGCCGGCACCTATGCCGCCGGTTCGGACACGTACACCACCCTCACGAGCGCGATCAAGAACTTCGCCGACGGTTTCCTCGCCGTGAACGCTAAGTTCACGCCCTCTGACGGCGCGCTTGCCGAGCAGTTCGCCCGCAGCGGAGGCGCGCCCGTCAGCGCGGCCGACCTCACCTGGAGCTACGCCGCGACCCTTACCGCGTTTGCGGCTCGCGCGGGCAAGACCCCGGTCGGCTGGGGCGCGTCTGGCCTCACTGTTCCTTCGACCTGCTCGTCGGGCGGCAACGGCGGCGGAGGTGGAGGTGGTGCCGGCACTGTCGCCGTCACGTTCAAGGTCCAGGCAACGACCATCTTCGGCGGTGAGTGTTTGGTTCTCGCGGTCCCGGGCCATTGTTGTTGACGACATGCGCGCCCTACCTCCAGAGAACATTTTCATCACCGGCTCTGTCGACGCGCTCGCGAACTGGTCGCCCGACAACGCCATCGCGCTCTCCGCGGCGAACTACCCCATCTGGAGTGGTGCGTACCCAATCAATCGTGTTGGTCGATCGATTACCTGACCCCGGGGTATTGTCTAGTCACCGTGAACCTGCCGGCGGACACGACGGTCGAGTACAAGTACATCCGCAAGAACAACGGCCAGATCACCTGGGAGTCCGATCCGAACAACTCCATCAACACGCCCGCATCGGGCAGCATCGACCGGAGCGACACCTGGCGGTAAATACACCGGCAAAAGCTCGGCTGCCCGGACTTTCCCCGCCCGCGCACCTGAGCCTCCGCCGAACCTCAATGTACCGTTGTAGGGCCCCGGTGTCGCTGCTGCGTCCGTGACGCGGCGGCTCGATCCGATTCTACTCACATACACACCCATTGGCTCCCATATTCCACCGCCTATATTCCCGAAAACAACCCGGCGCGGGCCGGCTGTGTACCTGCCTTCCTTGTTTGCAATGCATGTTGTGCTCTAGTGTACGCCGGACGCGATTGCCGAGATGGCACGCGGTGCGAGGGCGATCGTTTCAATTGCGCGCTGCTGTGCATCCAACCTCCGCGAGCTTGTGGGTCCGCGGGCCAAGCCGCTAGAGGCGGCTGCATCAGGCAAGACGATGCCTCAGGTGAGTCCTGGTCATGAACCGGAATTGTTTCCGCTGCTCATATGACCTGCGCGGTTGGCGGGGTGCGGACCGGAGACTCGCCGTCTTGTACAATCAAGAGATGTACATTGGCAGTGCCAACAGCTGCCATCTGCAACTGTGTATGATCATGTGGGAAGGAACAAGGCCTGTGGGAGGTCGAATGTGGTATCTGCTACGTCGTCTGAGAGGTGTGTGCCGATCACGGATCTCCCCTTAGGCCAGGCTGGCAAAGCCGATGGCCTTCCGGTCAACGGAGAAGACTGTGTAGACACTCTTCATAAACCTACGGCGTGTCCGGGTCAGCAGCTGTGTGGAATACATATCTAGGGAAGGCACGCACGTATCTCCGAGGAGCCAGGTGTTGTTCCCGAGCCCAAGGTCAGCGCCGGCGATCGCACCGACACACGTATCGGAGCCCGCCTCGATCTGCCCGGCGTTGATGCTGCGCGTCACAAATACATTAGCAAGCACCTTCGCGTCGAACGCAAACACAGAGCGCCAACGCACTCCTCGGCCTTGACGGTCCAGGTGTTGCCGCCCCAGCTAAAGGCGACGTCGGGGATCTTGTCGCACGGGAGGGCCCACAAGCCCTGGTCCTCGTCGTACACCGTCGCTTCCGGGACCTTGGCCCAGAACGCCTTCGCCGCGGCGGTCGGTGCGGTGATGATCGTGCTGCCCGAGTCGATGATCGTCTCGAACTCGGACGCGGTCTCCGTGCCGCCGACGGAGACCGACGCGCCGCCGATCTGCCAGAAGCCGGCCTGGGAGGACAGGTTGTGGAACTCGATGTCGCCCGTGTAGAGGTCCGGGTTCGTGCCGCCGACGAAGAGCTCCGAGCCGGCCTGGTCGAGCTTGAACGCGAAGACGCCCTCGGGCGCGGCGCCCTGCTCGATCGCGTTGATGAAGAACGGTTTCTGTTGTAGATCGAGTGTGAGCGGTGGAGAGGTCCGGAGAGCAAGTGGCAACACTCACGGCCTTCAAGTTGGCCAGAGGGGGAAGGCAAGGCCAAACACGCCGTCAGTAGGGTCAGTTTGGAACACCGAGGACTCGTTCGCCACCGCCGCGAAGACTTGGCCGGGGACCGCGATGCCCCGACGGTGACTGCACACACCAGCACGCGCCGATCAACAAACATTCATTCCTAAGGCATCCCTGTTCGCCACATACCGGTATCCGTGAAGACTGCGCCAGACGCAGTGGAACCATCCCCGTACTGGATCGAGAACGAGCCGTTCTGCTTGGCACCCGTCGACGACGCCGCAGGGTCATACAGCGTATGGTTGCCACAGGTAGTGCATGTGGACCCGGGTACCCAGAGGTCGGCGGAGCCGGTGTCGAAGTCGATGGTGTAGTTCCTTCCCGGGGTCCCGATGGCGATCGGGCCCGTCCACTCGAGGTCGCTGTCCTGGTCAGTGAGCGGGACAGCCCCGCGTGACCCGAGCACGGAGTTTAGGAGCGAGACCGGCAGCGTGGCGAGTGCTTTAATCTCTGCTCCGAGAGGGAGTCCCTCAACACCGAGGTTAGCCTGGATATTCAACAGGTTCTGGCGGTGCTTGCTGTGCGGGAGAGAGGTCCGTCATATCAGGAACATGCACGGCGAGAGGAGATGCAAGATGTATACTTCTGGAGCTTGACGATTTCGCGCACAGCTTTCTCGTAGCTGAAGACCCCGTCGGCAGTCTTCAGCGAGCCGCGCTTCTGAAGCGGAACGCGGATGCCGGCAACCGGAGCCGGTTCATCACGAAGGATCGGAGTAGCAGAGGAAAGGAGTGCGAGAGCAACAGTAATGAGCGTGGTCTTGCAGAACATAACGGACACGATTTGATGTGGTGAGGCGAGGAGGGTTATAGAAGACCTCGGGGGGAGCAGCCGAGGTTGGGGAGGAGATGGAGGGAGGAGACTTTACATTTCCTTGGCGCGTCGTATAGTCTTATATCGCATTTGAAGCGTCGCATGAAGTTGGCGACGGATCGCGCCCGGGTAAACGGCAGCGAGCAATTCAATAATGATGCGCAGTGTTACCCGACCGCGGACGACGCGCTTGTCGCTCCATGACCAGCAAGTGCGCTTTCGACATGACCACGACTTAGACATTCCGTTCAACCATACGCTCGACGGTATACAACAACTGAGCCTCACGCAGTCATCGTACTCAGGGTGTACGTGTTCCTAGCTAGACATTCCAGGGCGACGATCAGCATGCATATACGCGAGAGGTGAAACCGCCCGGTGCCGAGGACTGTCATCATAGTTACCACTATGACTGCCGACTTGCATACCTCAAGTCGAGCTTACAGGCAGCATTTTTAAACGAGAGGTACAGGATCCCAAGCCTCCCCAAGCCTAGGAAGTCGACGTTACTGTCGTCGCAGTTGGGCGTTGCGGAGGTGATTCGGTTTTCGAGTCGTGCCGCATCGGCACTGCATCGGGTAGCCGGTAGGCGCCAAAGATGTTACCGCGATCCTCGCTGTGTCGCAGCTCTGAAAACGACCACCTTCATCCTCAGCGGGTACGATCGCACAAAGTCAACATTGCAGACGACGATGGGACAGTGAGGTACGCGCATATTCCACTGATTCAAAAAAATCAGAACAATACACGAGATGCCCTACCCACAGGAACTATGCAGAACTTGACACGGCAAACGTGACGCAGAAACCAAAATTTGTTCACACCCAGAATGAGCATCAAATTAATCCTTCACGCGAGCTGTGCAAAGCCGACAGCGTTGTTCTTGATGTCGAAGACGGTGTAGACGTTCTTCATGAAGCTGCAATTGGGATTGTCGGCATCAATGCGATGTGGTCCCCGTCATGAATAGTACCAGGCTGACCTGTCACCGAGCAACCATGTGTTGTCTCCGAGGCCTAGGTCGCCGGAAGCCAGCGCGCCTACGCATTGTCCCTCGAAGCCCTCCCCTGCCTGTCCTAGGTTGAAGCTATGGTGTTCGTCAGCGCTTACAGCTCCCACGACCGCTCCTGTGATGCGTACTTCTCTGCACTGACGGCCCAGCTCTGGCCACCCCAGTTGAACGCGACCTCCGGTACAGACTCGCACGGGAAGGTGAACAATCCGGAGTCTTGGTCGAACACTTGCGCTCCGGGTACCGCATTCCAGAACTGGGCTGCGGCATCCGGCGGCGCCGTCATGATGGTGCTTCCTGAGTCAATGACGGTGTCCATGTTGGACACGACCGTCTGTCCGCCGACGATCACCGACGCGCCGCCGATCTGCCAGAACCCGGATTCTGCGGACAGGACATGCGACTCTAGGTCTCCTTTGAAGAGGGCCCGGTTCGTGCCTCCGATGAACAGCTCAGAGCCGGTCTTGCCCAGCTTGAAGGCGAACACGGGCTGTGGCGCGGTTTTTTGGTCGACCGCGCTGAAGAAAAACGGGTTCTGTACTGGATGTCAGCAGGCACACGTGGCACGTCGATGAACAGCAGCACTCACCTGTCCAAGGTTCGAAATAGCAGGGAATGCGAGGCCGAGGAGGCCATCTGCGGGGTCCTGCTGGAACTCTGACGACTCCTCGGTCACTG
The DNA here is from genome assembly GCA_022606155.1 of Trametes elegans. Classification (NCBI taxonomy): domain Eukaryota; kingdom Fungi; phylum Basidiomycota; class Agaricomycetes; order Polyporales; family Polyporaceae; genus Trametes; species Trametes elegans. Next base: position 411,539 of record JABYQO010000014.1, on the reverse strand, counting down.
CGGCGAGGAACTGGTTGGTCGCGGTCACTCCGCCGACTGTCACTGCAAGAACGAGGTTACCATCCACGATCTGCGCCTATAGCTCGTGCTACGCTTACCAGTGTCGGTGTAGGGCGACCCGGAGGCGGTGGACCCGTCACCGTAGCTGATGCTGAACGAGCCAGTCTGCTGGGCGCTGTCCGACGACTGCGATGGGTCGTACGTCTGGTGGCTCCCGCAGCTAGTGCACGAGGAGTCGGGCACCCAGAGGTCGGACGAGCCCGTGTCGAAGTCGATGGTGAAGCTCTGCGGGGGGTTGCCGATGGTGATCGGGCCCGTCCACTCCTGGTCGTCGTTCTGGTCGGTGAGCGGGACGCCGCCGCGCTTCTGGAACTGCGCAGGGACTGTCGCCGGCGGCTTGATCTCGGCGCCGGCGGGGAACGCCTTGCGTCCGACGTTCTTCTCGAGGTTGATCAAGTTCTGACGGTGTTTGCTGCGGTGCAGGGAGGCCAGTTAGCACGGCGTCCTCAGTGATGGTGAGTGAGGAGATTACTTCTTCAGCTTGACGATTTGACGGACGGCTTTCTCGTGGTTGAAGGTGCCGTCTGCGTTCGTCAGGGAGCTTCGCTTAGAAAGCGCGATGCGTAGGCCTTCGGTGGTCTGCGTCTCCGTTGTGTGGACTATGGGGGTTGCGGACGCGATGAGCGCGAGCGCGACGGCTACGAGCGAAGTCTTGTGGAACATGGTTGCGCTGGGATGCTGAAGCTGCAGGAAGGGCGTCGCTGTTGTGGGCAAGTCACCGAGCTCGGAAGAACAGGAGTGTACCTGGTGTCGCTCCAGCTGAAGCCGATTGACCTTTATAGCTGTTGGTGTAGGCGATGTCCGCGCACTCGCAAGTGAGCTCAGACGGCTGGTCCGCTCATGAGCACTGGCAGCCGGCAACAGTGTTCCAGGAAGCTGTCGTCGACGCAGATGGGACAGATTCCCATCTGCCTGTCGACGATGTGCAGTTCGTAGGCATGCATCGTCAGCGCCAAGAGGCGTTCTTCCTGCGCTTGCAACGCCGCAAGGGGTTCGAGCACGTCGCGTTGACGGTGTGCTCGCGGGGAAGACGGGTGAGAAGCGCACGTCTCCTTGGCGAGCGCACACCTTGTGAGTGGTGATGATGACTGTTGTATGTTTCTCAAGTTCGGCAAGGGAGGCGGTGCGTGCTGGAACAGGCTTTCAGGGGTGATCAAGGCTCACTAAGTATCAACTTGGATAGAATCTTCGGACAGTATAGTGACGTGTTCAGTTCATACGCTGGCGTCTCCCCTCACCCCAGCTGACCCCCAGGAGATGGTACGACGACCATTCAGGAGACGCATTATGAGGCGCGCGGCCCGCCTTCTCGAGGTGAGCCGCGGTGCATCATGAATCGTGCCACGACAACATGTTCTTGCCAAAAGGCCGGATTGCGTTCGCCGTGAACGTTAACCTTAACTTCGCTTAGGAAAGCATCGCAAGTACACCGCTTCAGGACTATGACAAATCGTTACACGAGCAGGAGGAATGGTGGCCAGTGCAAACACGTGACATGGCTGCTGTCGACCCTGACCATCGTATGCATGCATTCATGCGGCAAGCCGCAGCTTGAGCCATTGCATACTCACCATAATCCAGGTTGTACTTTGGCTGGTTAGCATAGCTGGGACGGAGCGTTGTTTCTATCCTCGCTTTCTTGTGCAAACCCTAGAGTCGTGGCCGAGGTTCGTCCAACCTGTCACAATATGAACATACCCCAAGGATAGCCAGGCTGACAATCTTCGGCTCCCAGTGCAACCTCCGGTCGCGATCGAACGGTCAGCCTCCCGCGTGGGATGCCAGCCTCCTCAACCCAGTACACCGACCGACCGCGTTTCCATGCTTCGTCCTCTGCTCGACACAACCACCTCATGGCACATCCCGCTCGTCGTCTCTTCTCTCCCGCACTTGGCGCTCTGTCTCGTTTGAGGCGATAGTCTCCGATACTGCCCATCTCTTCCGGCGTTCGCTCGGTGGGCCGCGCTCGGTGTGTATTCAAGAAGTCGATGGAGGTGTAGTGGTCGCCGGGTCTCAACGGCTCCATGGCTCACCCGGCGGAAGACAACGCGTTTGTTGGCCAGGTTAAGCACGCCAACGAGCGCAAGGGTCGTGGATGCAGCTCGGGGGTCGTCCGGAGTATGCCATCCCCCTTCTCCCGTATTGCACTGTGCTGACCGCTACAGTCCCCGTCCCTCCATCAGGTCGAGTGCGCGCCTGTCAATATTGGTACCCTCGTTTGCGTGCAACATCCGGACGACTAGCTGTTCCCCAAGAGAACGCACCGATTCGCGAATCATCGCACTTGTCCAGTCTGCCTGTCAAGCAGGTCCAGCCGGAGTCGCCCACACCGGCTTTCAAGATCACGATCGCATGCACCCCCATATCCTCGGAAGTCGATGCTGACGTTTCGGGTGGCCGTTCACCATGTGTTCGTCTTTGGCAGCACTGGCAGCACTACGTTTCCTCGTGCTCTTCTCCGGCTTCTACTGTCTGGACCTGGTCCTTCAAGTCCCTTCTACGCGCATGTCGTACCGGCCTCCTTTCCGCTCTGGCAGTGTCCTCTCCACGCCTTTCACATGCGGCAGACCTTGGCGACACCCGTCCCCGTGCACCGGGACGGGCTTTTTCTCTGAGCCTTTCCTACTCTCGACTCTAATCGCTTCTATCTCTTGCCTCCCTTTCGGGCAGGTCAACTTCGGTCACCTTCGTTCAACTCCAGAGGGACTGGCACAGTCCTGTCCGGCGTCCTGATGGTAGCAGTCCGTTCCTCGCGCGTATCGTTCTGGCCTCCTCCCCGCCCTGGCAGTGTCCTCTCCACTCCCTTTCCATGCGGCAGACCTTTGCGACACTTCCCATGGCGCACTCGAACGGGCTCGATTCTAGTCTTTTTCTCTTCTCACACTCGTTCTCTTCCCTTCTTTTTCCTTTGGATACATCAAGCCATATACCCCCGAAACCCCACAGAAACAAATCATTTTAGAGCTCGCTTCCGTCTTCCGTGATACTCCCCTTGGGTGTACGATTTCGTTGTAGCACCGTTCATCATTTCTGCCTGACGTAAGTGGGGCCTCTCGTTTGCTTCTCGCTTTGCCCAAACAGTCCTGACAACACTATTTCAGCGGTCCTCCAGGCCATCCCGCTCGACCCTTCACAAACGCTGCCGTGCGTCTTCAGGACTGGTTACCCCGTTTTCTCATCCCAGTACGCTCGGACTCGCCTCAAGTCTCCATCCCGCTCTGGCAGTGTCCTCTCACTCCTCTCACGTGCGGCAGACCTTGGCGACTCATCCTTCGCGCACTGCAGTGGCCATCCACTTTTCACTGCTCCATTCTTTGGTTCCCCTCGGTTCTCTCTCTCCGGTTTCGCCACTTGGTTCTCCCCGGTTCTGACCATACAACCTGGTGTTCCGTCTGTTTCTTGCGCTCGCCTTCCGACTGGTCTCCTCTCCGCTCTGGTAGTGTCCTCTCCACTCCTCTTCCGTGCGGAAGACCTTGGCAACGCTTCCCATTGCGCACTGTAACTGGCTAGATTCTAGGATTTCTCTCTTCTCGTGTTCGTTCCTGTTGATTTTTTCTGCCTTTGGATACCTCAAGCCAGAAAACCCAAAAAAAGCAGTCTAGAGCTCGCTCCCGTCTTCCTCTACTCTCCGTTTTTCTACTTTGCGTGAGTGGTACTTCTCGTTTTACCATCGCTCTGTCCACGTCGTCTCAACGACACCATTTCAGCGGTCTCCAAGGCGTTCCCGCTCGACCTCGGTCCCGACAACATGTGCGTCGTCAGGACCCCCCGGCTTCGTGACCCAGTACGCCCGAAGTCGCCTGAAGTCTCCTCCCCGCTCTGGCAGTGTCCTCTCCACTCCTCTCCCATGCGGCAGACCTTGGCGACACGACCCCTCGCGCACTGGTGTCGCAACTTATTCTTCACGTCTCCCTCACTCTTGTTCAAGTGATTCCCGGCGGTTCTCTCCTCGTCCTCAGAAAACACACAAAACCGGAAAAAACAGCCTTTGGTATATCTCTCTCGTCTCGTCTCTCAGAGCACGTTCTCTTTCAGTCTCCGTTCATCATCTGGTCGCATTTCCGCTCCAACCTTCCCCTCTCCTACACACTCAATCGCACGGTGTTGTCTGAGGTGATTGTCTCCTTCACCACCTGCCCTTCCGGCATATGCTCGGCGGGATGCGCTGTGTAGTCTCCGGGGTGCGGTACGGCTGCTACGACCTCCGTCGAGTCTCAACGGCTCAATGGCCCACTCGACAACGACGATCCTTTCCTCGACTCAGCCAAGCACGTCGACGAAAGACGTCTTGAACATGGTTCCCAGGACCCCTTCTCGCATGGGGACAGGGCTGAACAGGTACGCTCCGCTCATGTGCATTGTCCTGTTCTAGACTCACCGTTCCAAGCCCCTCCCCTTCCAGTTCACGTTGTGCACCTGTCAAGATCGGTGCTCCTTGCCCTTGCGTTATGTCAAGGTGCGCACGGAGCTCAACAGCGTGCAACGCGCCGCAGTCGTTCTCTTCCGTCAAGCGGTCCAGCCGGGGTCGACACCGGCTCTCAAGACCACGCCCGCAGTTTGGGTTCTTTGGTTCCTCGGAAGTCGACGCCGAGGTTCTGGAGAGTTTCATACTTTGCGTTCACCACTCGACGGTCTTTGCGGTGCCATGCTTCGCTCCTCCGTCTTATCCAAGTCTCTCTGGCCTCTTGACTTGGCCGACAGCCAGTGCTCTCACCCGGTCTTTGCGCTCGTTGCCTCTGTCTCCTCCCCGCTCTGGAGTGTCCTCTCCACTACTCTCAAATGCGGCATCTCTGGGCGACACTCCCCTTGGCGCATCACCGGACGTCTACCTGGTGTTCTATTCTTGCACTTTTCCTCACTCGTCCTCTTCCCTGCCTTGGATTCTCGGTTATACCCCAGGTTCGACGATTTACATTCCTGTCTGTGTGCGTGTATGATATTGTAGTGGTTACGTTCTCTTCTGTCTGGTGAGTAGGCTCAACCGTGTGCTGTGCTGTTCGCTCTTGGCTTACCTTCTTCTATGAGACAGTGGTCCTCCCGGCCTTCCTGCTCGACCTCAACGATTGCCTTCTTCTGGTTCCCTCCCAACAAACGCCGGTGTGCGTCGCCAGGATTGGATCCCCTGGCTTCGTAACCCGGTATACCCGACCAACCCCACCCCCGTCGACGTCCCGCTGTTGCACAAGCAGACCGCCGCTCACGGTCTCCCCGGCGCGGACCTCTCGGCGACTCCACCGTTCATCTCCACCCCACCAACGTTCGACACTCGCTGGCTGGCGCGATGCCTTCAGGATCCACGTCGCTTCGGTCTGCGCGTGTCGACCGTTGTCCCGACTCTCGCCTACTTCACGCCCGACATCCCAGTCGTCTTCGTTCGGATCGGGGGCGTTCACGACTGACGATTCTCGGCACTCTCGACAACCCTGAGCACAAGCGGCTCTGGCGACCGCTTACAAAATCGACTCGGTGGTTCATGTCCACCTTTCGTCAAAGACGTCCAGGCTTCTGGGAAGCCTCGACCCCGATGCTCCTGATCGCAGTTCGAGTGAGCACCTTCACAATTACGTTGACTTCGACAGATATGCTGACCCACAAAAGCAGCTGAGGACTCGTCCACCGCCGCACCGATGCTTGGGTGGCTAGTGTATTCTATTGTTCATGTTGAGCTTCTGGCCGGAACTGCTGGCGGACGCGCCTTCAGGACCATGTTCAGTCACTGTAGCACCTCCGGATATGAATCACATTGTCCCCTTCTAGACTGTTGGGAAGCTCGTTCCCCTTGCGCCGATTCTCAGAACATGTGCATACAATGGGGTTGACAAGAGAGCAACGGTATCGGTTATGAAGGTAGTACACGAAAGCTAGAAAGCGTAGTGCATTTTAACGGTTCGTCGGAACCCGAGCGTGAGTTTTGTCGCTCTATCTCCTCTCTTCTTCACGCACAACGTGAAAATATGGCACCATCCTTGCCACGGATCGCCAACGCGTCCGATACATGCGCGCAAGGGACCAACTCGCACGCTCCGGCATCTCATCATCATTGTCGTCTTCCGACTCGTCCTCCAGCATGTCCCACTGGCACTCGATATCATCCACGTACGGCCAGGAACCCGAGAGTAGGCCCGCGACCGCCGCCGGGTTCTCGACCGGGGACAAGCCAACAAACAGCGTCTCGACATAGCTCTCGCGCACTCCCCACCGCTCAGATGCACCTCCCGCAGACCACAAGGGAGCAGGTCCTCTTGGATGGATTCCACATTGTCTGCGTTGGTTCCCGAACCGACGAGGACCTTGGCGCCAGAAGGCATTTCTCTGCTTGCCCAGTCTCGCGAGTACGCGACCTGAGCCTGGAGTGCGTGGACGTGAAGCATCATCAGAACCAGCCGCTTCCGGCAATTGCGCAAGCTCTCCGTCGTTGCCCGGGTGAGCGGCGCTGACCGTATGCAGTATATCGAGCAACGCACCTGCTCTGTAACATGTGTCCCTCAGCGTCCGCCCAGTCGAGCTCGGTCGGGGCCCACAACACGACGCCAGGGCAGGCCCTGTCTCGGAGCACGGCCCCCGCCACGTCGTCAGCATGCAAATCCTAGCGATAGATACCATCAACAAAGTCTACAGCACAATCTATGTATGTATATCGTCACTAACACGGGAAGACGTCACGGACACGAGCGAGCGAGCAGGGCAGTCAAGCGGGGGTCATCGGCGGCGATTACTGCACAATCTAAGGGCGGCAAGGCGGTATGTATGTGTATGCATGTATGTACGTACTACTGAGTGTCAACTCGACAAAACGAACGCGGCAAAGCTGAGGAGCAGGTCCGGGCGGGAGAAGCAGAGTCCAAGGACGGCGTGCACGGGTGGTGAAGGGGAAGGAGTAACGAGCAGGGAAGAGAATGCTGCAAAGGCGGAGCGGGGAAGGGGAAGGGGAAGCCGATACGTTGGCGGGCGAAGCGGTATTAAGGGGCACGCGTGCGGGGTCGGGGTCGGGGTCGGGCCGCGAGCGCTGGAGGCTGCGGTCGAGGTGCGGGCGGCGGTGCGGCCACCCTTGACGGTTGCGGTACACACGGGGCGGGGAACCGCGGACGAGGGCCGCGGAAGAGGGCCGAGGCGGGCAGAAGGGATTGTCCGGCGTCCGGGGGCGCGGATCCAGCCTGCACTCTCCATCCTCCAGGCAACGCGCGAGGCACGCGCGGGCGGGCAGGCGGGTCCAAGGGGGAGATTGACTCGGGCGAACGGGCGCGCGCAGACAGACGGACCGCGCCGAGAACGTGAGCGAGAACGGTGCGAGAATGAGATTACTGTATGGGGGGATGCCGGTGCGGGAGCGGGGTGGTTGTACACATAGATATACGCGAGTCTGGGAGTCTGGGAGCTGCAAGAGTGGGGGAGTCTAGAAGGAGCATGAGAGGATGAGACATTGAGAGGACAAGAAACACAAATTGAGGGGGTGCGGCGCCGGAGGCTCGTCCGCGGGGAACTGGGGAGGGGTAGGGGTGGGCTCGCGGGTGGGGGGTATCGTCTTCAGACCGGAGCACACACCAACCACCGAAACACGGGAGGCCAAACACACACACACCGTCACCACATCGTACACACCACGCTGCTGCTGCACAGCCTCCATCACACCCATTGCCGGCGCACCTGCCCCGTCTCCGCGGGCCGCAGCAGCGACCAACGTGCGCGCGGCGACGCAGACACAGACGCGATGGAGCGCCTATGCACGCATCTACGCGCCTCTGAGCCCGGACGCGGCCGCGAACTCGCTGAAGCCGGGCAGCTCGACCTTCTGCGACTCCTGGAGCGTCATCTCGCTGACCGCACCGTCCAGGCTCCGCCTACGCGCCTCCTTCTCCGCAGCGGTCGCGGCCGCGACTGCGCCGGCCGGGACCGTGTCCGGGACGTTGAGCGGCGACGAGGGCGAGGACGGCAGCTTGAGCGGCGGGAGCCTGATCGGGGGCGAAGACGCGCGAGAGGTCGGGAGCGAGCGCGCATCACCCGCCCCCACTACAGTCGAGCCAGACCCGGTCCCGCTAGATCCGAGGAAGTGGGCTGGGGTGACCGTCGGGTCCGAGTGCGCCGCAGGCGGCCCTGCGCGCGGGCGCGGGTGGATCGGCGTCATCCCGAACGCGGCCCGAACCGAGTGCGCGAGGTGCGCGTGGTGGTGGTGGTGGTTCGCCGCGCCTTGTGGATGGTGCCCGGGCGCGCGGGGGTGGTGCGCGCCGGGGGGCGAGGGCGCGCGCGAGCTGGACGAGCTCCCGGTCTCGTGATTGAGCGTGTGCGCGTGGCTGCGGGGGCTGCTCCCGCTACTGCTCGGGCCGCTGGAGAGCTGCGGGGTCGGGAGCGACGCGATGGACGTGCGGTCGCTGGTGTACGGGATGTGGAAGCTCGGCGGGGGCATCGCGAAGTGATCGGCGGAGACGCCGTGCGCGGCCGCGTACGATACGAGGTCGCCGGAACTACCTCGTTTCGCCATCCGTCCACTGATAACGCTCACCGAGGGCGGACTCCCCGCCACACTGCTTATCTTCCGCGTGCGCGGGTCATAGAAATGCCCGTACTCCTCGATGGGGCTGTCAAGCGACGGAGGCGGGAGGCGGAATGGTGATGGCGCGCGCGAGGGGCCGCTGGAGTGGATGTTCAGCGTTCGTAGCCCGCCCAGAAAGGGGCTCGTCGACGGCGTGAACGTGAACTCGGCACTCCCTGGCACCTTCGTCCCATTGGCTAATGCGTGATGCGCGGCATGATCGGCCGGGACGGTGTGGTGAGGCACGGCAGGGGAAACATGCAGCGGGGATTGCGCCGGGTGCATGGAGTCCGAGTCTGAGCTGATCGGCGAAGGCGAGTCCTCGTGCCCAGACTGAAGATGGGGCCTGTTCGCCACTGGGTGGTGATATGGGTGGGACCATACCGAGTGCCCGTGGGCGTGATGTGCGTGCGGGTGGGTGGGGTGCGCTCGTGAATGGGGGTGGGGGTGGGGGCTGTCCACGACGTGGCCAGACGATTGCGGGTGCAAAGACATGAAGTCGCGCTTGGAACTGCCCATACTGCGGCGCCGAGCGTGCTTGATCGGAACTGCCTCGTCATCTGCGGGGCCCATGTCGCGCTCTCGCGAGACACTGAAGTACCCGCCATCCTCGCCGTTGGGGAAGTGGGAGCCGAAAAATGGCGTGCCTAGCGGTGTCGTGGTCGCGCTCTTGCTCATGCGGCCGTGGTATGACATGATGTCGGCATGTCGCGCTTCGTATTCGGCGCGTCGCAAGGCCTCCAGGTGCCGAACTTCGTATTCCGCTCTCCGCAAGGCTTCACTACGCTCGAGAGCGTATAGTTCGCCCATAGCGACGCTCGACAATGCCGAGAACGCATTTGGATTTGATGAATTGGGGAGTATGTGTTCAGCGGGTAGGGCGGGCCGGGAATGAGACACGGGATATTCGAACGTTGGGGGGTCGGAGGGATACAGTGCGGTTGGCCTCGCGTATGACTCTCCCTGATGTTGTGTCAGTATATTCGATCATGACGCATGCAAGGGGCGGCACGGAACACGTTGCGCGGGAAGAGAACGGCAAAGAACAACGGCTCACCTCGTCGTCACTGTTGGCGCGACTCCTCGCTTTCTTCTTGACGCGCATGCTTGAGCCCCGCGCGATGCCGTATTCAGCATCGGCGGAGGTCATGCCAGCCGAGGATCTCCCAGCGCTGATCTCCACGCCGTGGTCGGCAATGTGCTCGACCTTGCCCTTGCCCTTGCTCTTGTGTACGATGTGACTTGAGCTAGCGCCGCCAGCATGGTGTGTGCTGTCGTGGTTGTTGTGTATGCGGGAATGCCGCGTGAGTTCGTCCGAGCGAGAGAAGCGCTTTTCGCAGCCGGGAAAGGTGCACTCGAACGGTTTCTCGCCGGTATGTGTGCGGATGTGTCGCGTCTGGGGCGCGAAGGAGGGGATCAGAGCCTGCACGGGTGTGGGGGAGAACAAGCGCGCACGTACCTGGTGTTCGAGGCGACTGAAGGCACGACCACAGAGGGGGTACGGACACTTGTACGGCCTCGAGACGACCTTTTCGTGGGAAGGTGGGGGCGGGGGTGGGGGCGAGGGGGGGACGACGTCCATGTCTTTGTGGATCAAGATGGTGTGGAGGTCCATGGCGGGATGAGCAGAAAGGAGGGGAAGCACGGGGGCGGGAGGGTATTAGTAGAGAAGCGGAGGAGGAGGTGTTAAGCGGATACGCACTGTGAGGAGATTAATAGGCAGCGAAGATCTATTAGATTGGGCTGGGGGCGGCGAGCAGTCGGGGGATGGGAGGAGGACGAAGAGGGAGTGTGGGGGGATACCCCGCGTGGACTGAATTGATGGACTGTCAACGACGCAGGGTCGCAGCAGCCGCGCGCTGGAGAGGCGGTGGAAGAGACGATCGAAGCAGCGGCTGGGAGAAGGAGAGCGAGGGGACGGGGGACGACCGCGGATGATCCGACGGTGTTCTAGACAGGAGTGTGCGAGCGAGCGCGAAGGAGGAGAGGGGCGAGAGCTAGCGGTCGATGGAGAAGGGGAAGAGAAGAGGACAGTCGCAGGACGGGCGAGGGTGGGAGCCGGGAGAGGTCGTGGTCTGGCAGAACGAAAGCTGTACACGCCGGGATATCAGCCGTCGCCGTCAGCCGCCACGGGTAGGCAACGCGGACGGAGGGGAGAGAGGGGAGAGCAACGAGGCCGAGGCTGGCAGATGGTGGTCGGGCGCACAGCTCGTTCGGTGGCGGCGGGCGAGTGGGAGCAGGCAGTCGCAGTCGCAGTCGCAGTCGCAGTCGCAATCGCAGCGCCCGCGGATTCTCGAGACGTTTCACGCGCCGGCTGGGGGCAGTCAGGGCAGGAACGGCTAGCTTGGGCTGGGCGCCGTGGGGGAGGGGAAGCGGAGGCGGAAAGGGGGCCCCGGCTCACTCGCTCCCGCTACAAATCCTCTCGCCAACTCGCTCAAAAATTTCTCGTCCCAAAAATCTGACGAGAGCAGGAAAAAGAGCGAGAGCAGACAATCGATGGTCGTGTCCGCCGTCCGAATGTGCGGTGCTGCTCTCGACGGAGGGCAGATATGTTTCGCCATCTGCCGCCACCGCCAGTTGCTCCCTCCGAGCATCATTCCCTTTTTCGGCCCATCGTCCTCCGATTCCCACCGTCCCCGCCCCGCCTCGCCCATTCCGACTATTTTCCGCCTCTTGTCGGCTGCTGATCCACCTTTCCCCGCCAACTCCGGCGGCACAAACGTGGCCCTCCCCCTCGTTGCCCACATTCGCCGTGACCACGTCGTGCTGCTCAGTGCCCTCATGCGCTCTGTGCTGCACGTGTCACTGCGCACATACGCCTCCCGCACTCGCTGGAGGAGGTCAGAGGAGCTTATCGGACCCAGGTTTCATGTTCTCGCTTGCCGGCGACCGTGCGGGGCAGGAACGACCGCGGTGGGCGCCCAACCATCCGCCATCTGAGATGCAGCATGACGAACGACGGCTCATAGCACAAGATCATCTTATCTCCAGATTCCCTCCGCAATCACACGCCTCCCTCTCCAATTAGACATCCCCATGGGGACTCCTTGTCCACCTTCCACTCCTGCCACACCATCCCGACCCGCCTATTCAGTCCAGACTCAGCGCGGTACACTGTATATTCCTCAGGCCGCCGTGCTACGAAACGGCCCTGCCGACGCGAGCGATGCACTCTTCAGCCATCAGAACAGATGGCGCAAGACCGGGCTGCCCCTCGTTCATCCATACTCTCTCCATCTCACACCGACCGGCCACCGCACGCGCGCACGCACAATGACAACAGCGGGGCACACAATATCCAGGCCTAGGCCCGCCCTCCTCGCCTCGATAGCCCTCGATCCTTTCGAGCTACGCTGATCTCTTCTCGCCCTGTCCAGTGTCCCCCCGGCTATAGATAACGCCTCTCACCCGCCTTGTTCTCCCCCTGAGCCAGCCATTCTTTCTTTCACCGAGATGACGTTGAGGTGCGCTCGTCCAGCGCTCCGTCTCAGACGCTGTGAGAACGCGGAACCCGCCGAGTTGCTGTTGTACCCCCTTTGACGCTCAATTGCCTTCTGCCGTGACACCGAGAGGTATGTTCGTCTATCTTTGCACGCACAGCTAGCTTTCGCCGAACAAAATACTGAATGGCCAAGTAGAGCACAACGCCTGCCCCAACAGACTTTCGAATCGCAACTGCGCGCGGGACGGGCCCCAACGTGCACGCCCACGCGCCCGCCGCGCGGCAGCACCGACGGCGAGCTCTCAAAGTCGCGAGCCATGCGGATCCCTGACTACGCGCGCGACCTCTGCTGTAATCGTCCCGACCGCGCCCCGCGTGCGCCTCGCGTCCCCCGCTCGAGACTGACCGCGACCCGCCCGCACCGAGCCCAGAGAAGGCGCGGGCGCGATGACGAACCGCAGAAGACTCCTCTTCCTCTTCCTCGAACGGAAGTTCCCAATGCTGATGCTTCCCCGGCGATGCCCGGTTTAGCAATGGCAATCTCGCCTCCTGTACACGTGCGCCCCAGAATCTCTAGGCCGCCCGCACCGAGGACGGTGATTCATCGCGATCGTCCATTGACGACGGACGCTCACCTCCAGCCGACAAGCAATTATTGAAGGTCGCCGTCTACGATTGCCCGGCAACTTGGCTGCCAACCTGTTCTCGCGCACTAGCGACGTTCTCTAGGCCTGCGGCTCGACTGCTCGACTGTTTGACTGCCCTCCGTCTCATACCTGTCGATGTCTGATGCCCACAACTGCTGTTGTGTCTGCGCTTCATCGGCCTGCCTCGTCTCTCCTTGCACTCGGGCCTGACGTTGCCCATGACGCAGCAATGCCGACATACGCACACGCACCCGGTCCTGCTGCGGTCCATCATGCCCACATACTGCCTCCTAGGGCAACTTCCCTTCCCCTCTGCCGCACGCATCGCGCTGCGTCCGTGTCAGCGTAGCTCATCGGCGCCACTATCGGCCCTCCCAGTGCGTTCCGTTTGCACTCCGTATCGCGGCGAACTGAGGAGAAGACCGCGCGCGCGTGCCTCGCGCCTGCAGACATGTCACACTGTCATACTTACCGCGCTGACTCTGAACACCCGCCCCTCGTATGTGCCTGAGCTCGTCAGGCGCGCCCAGCGCGATGCGTTCTCCCGGGTGCAGCTCGCCTTCTCTCCCTCTGCTTCGGCTGAACTCACTCCACTCCTCCCACCACCAGCAGGGCGCATCGCTGCGCCGCCGGCATTCTCTCGCGCCTTTCGTGTCTCCAGAATCCCTTGTCGCGCATCCACGCGCTGCCCAGACAGCGCTACGGCATCGCGCAGCCCGCGCCTCGTACGCAGCGACGATACGGTATTCCTGGGCGCCCCGCAAGGGCCTCCAGCGCGGTTGACGCGAGGTATGTCCGGCTCGCCCTGATCCCTTCCGTCTAGAGCTCTGCGTCCCCCCCTTGCCGCCCCTACCCTGACCGGTCCCCCCGCACGCCGCGCTGATCTACCCCGCAACCCGCGCGGTACACGCCGTCGCACAGCGGCGTTCCCCGCACGGAGCCAGAGCGAGCGCGCAGCAAAGGGGCGGGGCCTGGGGTTCGGGGCCTGTTGCGGCGTTGCTGCCGCATCGCTAGCGCCCCATCCCCGGGTGTCCGGTTGGGAGATTGAACGCCGAGTCGAGGTGGTGGTTACGCGGGGTATCCCCGTTTGTATGTTCCGCACAAGTTTCCCGTCCGGGCGCAGGACCGGCATCGATATGTTGCGCAGGACAGTTGTGTGTCCCCTCATCCGCTGGGTGCTTCGTTCTCCGAGCTGGGCGAGGGGATGGCCGCGGTCGTCGGCGCGACGCTGCGGGTAGCACATGGGCGAAGAGAACACGGCAGCGGCCAGCGCGCACTCGCACAGCCGGCCGATGAAGCGCGCTCCTCATCGGTACACCCGGACACCCCGCCGGGTGCGCTCGGTGCAACGCACGGCGTACAGTATCTCTTCTTCTCAGTCTCTCGGCGCGCTTCTAGTTCTCGAAGCCAGCGCAACATGACCTGGCGGGCCGACCGCGCCCCGCTGACAATCCTGACAATCCTCGCACACGGCCCCATGCGCCTTCGAAGTTCGCCGCGCCCGGGCCCGCGCGGCCCTGCGTGTCTTTACGTGACCGCGCCCCGGACATTGCCCCTCCCACCCCGCGCCCCTCGCCCGTGACCAGCCTGTGCGCACGAACGAAGCAGCCGCGCTCGCACGCCCGGATCTAGATCGCGCCGCGGCCCACGCCTGCCAGCGCGGACGCGCGCGCCTCCGTGCACGTTGCACAGTAGGGTGCAGTACCCCCGCGCCGGGCACTAGGATCCCAAGTCTAAAGCCTACTCGCGCCCGCCCAGAAAGGGCTGCCAATCTCCCACCATTGCCGCACGGGGCGTCCGCGTGCTGTTGCGCGGCTTTTGCTGGACGGCTCGGAGGCGGGCGCACTCCGTCCACCGCCCAGTGTCCTGCGGAGGAGCAGCAAGTGCGCATGTCGTGCTGCTCGGTCACCAATGCTGAGTGCTCATGACGCCGTCGCAGCAGTAGGCCCTGTCCGCCCGTCGACCGGAGCATGGGGTGATTATTACAGCGCAAGGTGCACCCCTTACCCCCCGCGTTTTCTCCGGGCATCGAGCACTGGGGCCAACGATGCTGCGGTTTGCGGTGCTGGCGGGCTGCAGACGGGCGAGTCGCTGCATGGTGTGGCTGAATTCGCAGCAACTTCGCCCCCTCGCCCGTATGGCCCCTGTCCCTTGTGCTCGCCGTCCTCAACTTCCACCATTCGATTGCCGGCGCGGACCGTGGCGGGCGTTTGGATCGCCCCACGCCGACTGCTGAGGAGGGCCCCCTGCTGAATGTGCGACACTGCGACAGTCGGCCGCGAGCAGAACCCCGCTGCATGCACCCGCGCGGCGCGTCCTCGCTCGCCGTCCGCCTCGCCCGCGCGCTCTCGCCCACACGCGCTATACAACGCCCCGCCCAACAGCCCCCGCGCGCGATAGCAAGCCACATCCCGCACCGCCAATACGCGCGCGACTACTCAGCTACCGCGCGCGGGCCCCCGAGGATCGAGCGAGCCGGGCCCCCGGCGCGGGAGCGCCCTGCACCCCGGCCGGTCCTGGCTGTGTAGCCCTGGCCGCTTCGCGTGCAGTCTGGAGCCGCCGCGAGCGCGTGCGCGCGAAGAGGCGCGAAGGCGGCGAGTGTATGGCTCGAAGACAGCGTGTCCCGCGCGCGATCGGGTGTGCCGATGCGGCGTTCGGCGCGAGCTGATAGCGGGAGGCTCAGACTCCAGAGGGGCGAGAGGCGAGAGGCGAGAGCTGGGCAGGCCCGGGGGCCCTGCCGGGGATCTACCGCGGGCACTGGACGGCCTGCCCCGGGTGCTCGCTTCCTCGAGGGTGGTCGGTGTGGTGGGGAGAGAACGCGGGTTGTGCGCTGCTCGCCCGTGATGGTGGCGTACGCTGGTGGGACGTGCGGTGGTGCTTGAAACCCATCGCAGGCCAGCCGTGGTAAGGCGTAGCGCAGTTCACGGCGTTCGCGTCCAGTCCTCGACAACCGCACAATCCTCGTCCCGCGTTTGTGTGTGTGCAAAGTGCACAGGGACCAACAGAGTCCCATGACCTTGGATGGCGTCGACTACGTACTCACCGGCTCCACTTGGTGCTATGCCAGGCCATCAAAGCTGTAGCAGCGATCGAGGAGCTGATGCGCACGTCCTCGATCTGGCACTAGACCTAAAAGGGGGAGCACACACAACTGCGTCATCGCTCGGGAAAATACCTCGGAGAATTGTCGCGGAGTACGTGACGGTCGGACTTGGATCAAGTTGCATGGACGGCGGGCGGGAGACGAACGGGAACAAGAAGGGTTTCACCTGATGGCGGCACATGCGGCGTGTGTGTTCTGCATTGCGATAGGTTATTATGGCGCTGCGAACGGCTCCGGAGGAATGGTTAGGACTTGGCGGAAGATAGATACACGGTAGGATACAATAGTCCACGCCACGAAACAAGAAATTGCGAAAGCGAGATGCAAAGCGAGATGGGAGAGCAGAACAACACGGCGAAAGATCAGCTGGCGAGGCATATACAACCAAGAGACCTGTGCGGAACCGCGTATGAGATGTGAACGGCAGTTTTGGACGTATGCACGACACAGCTTACGGTCAAAGGCGAGTGTTCGCGATCATCTCGCGAGCGATGCTGCCTTGATAGTCGCTAGCTCTTCAAGCAGCCTCGCGCGCTCGTTGAGCAGCGCAAGCGTGTACTGCGTCGGTGCATTGTGAGGCGTGATGATACGCCTCGGCGTGCTTCCGGGCGTTCGCTCCCGGCTGCGAGCCGAGACGGACGCGGATAGGCCAGAGTACGAGTGCGCGCGGCGGCTGATTGTTGCCGGCGCGCTGGAAGGAGCACGCCGACGGTGGTAGAGATCCAGCTCCGATTTCTCGTCCGCTTCGTGTATCCATCCTGTGCGCCGAACCGGGAGCGGTCGCGTAGGCGTCCGCGGAAGGTCGTCGCCGCCACCGTCGTCCGAACACGTGCAATGACATACGGACGTGGTGTCAGAGAAGCTTTGGTCTGCGTAGAGGTGCGAATCGAGGAACGACGGGTCTTCGTATTCGTGGATGCACCGGGGCTGGGTGCGGAGCGAGGTGCTCCGGCCTGTGCTCCCACCGTGGTCAGATGGTGGCGGAAAGGAGGGCAAGTCTGGCAGTTCCGCGTGCGGAAGAGGAGCGAGCGGCTCGGACGCGATGGACATGACGGTCGTGTCTGTTTCCGCGAGCGCGGTCGGCATCATCGACAAATTGGAGTGCGTTCCGCTCGTAACGGTGGATTGGGTGGAGGGGGACGCGGCGCGCCGCCGCGCGTGCAAGGGGAGGGTCGGCGGGGCGTCGTCTTTCTGGGACGGACCCGCACCCGGAGGGAGGATGCCGCGCTGCCTACCGAGCCAACAGAGGAGCTCACCCACAAACACGGCCTCCTCTTCCTCCCCAGCTGCGACTCTGCGCGGATCGACATCACTTAGACCGATATCCATGCCGTCCAGAACGTCGGTCTCGAGGACGCCTAGGAAGATCTTCATGGCTTGAATCTTGCTCCCGAAGTCACGCGAAGCGCGTACGATAGGTGAAATTGGCAATCTCGACTGCAGAATCGATTCGAGGATGCCTAGGAGGAGCGAGGGGGTAAGGTCGAACGGGCTCTCCAGAGAGAATGGTAGTTGCATGTCGAGGTTGGCGAGGAGTTCGTTAAGATCATCGATGAGTTCTGGGTCGTCATGTTCTCGCAATTGCGACCTTTCGCGTGATGCACTCATCCTCTGTGCAGGGGCTGCAGAGAGAGATAGGCAGGGGACCCGCAGGTGGACAATACCAAGCGAAGAGGTTCAAGCCACGGCGGTCCGTACGCACCGCCACGTGGCGAGAAGACACGGAGCGCCCGTGGGTGGCCCACCGCCGTCTCTTCCACCACCAACACCTAAGCATGCGTGAGTGGGAAGATGCAGGACATCATAACATACCAGTATTGACCACTCCTCCTAATGTCTTCGTTGTTGTCATTGCGTTTTTGCAGTGCGTCGGGTTCACTTTGAGCTTGTGTTTTCCAAGTTGTAACCAGCCAGCGGTATCTCTGATCTCACCCACTCAGAGTGTCAGTTGTAATATAGTGAAATCGTTATCATTTCTCTATGCAACTTACCTTGCCATCAACACTCATCATCTGCTATCCGTTCTGCATGCCAGCCTGCCCGGGAGGCTCTGTAGTCGACAGCCCCGAGGGATTATGGCCTCGCATACTCTCCTCCGATTTCCTCTGAAGATTCTCTAGCAGATATGTTGTGAAATCCTGCAAGATTGCGTTGAGACTGATGATGAACAAACCAGACTGAGAACTGTTGCATCACTCGCGCGCACTTGCAGGCTCTTCTATGACCCTGCCCTGAACAGGCTCTGACATACGATATCCGACATCGCTCTCCTCCTGCTCACTCTCCCCCAACATATGTACAAACAACGCACAGTTCATTGTCGCAAGATGATGAATCTCCAAGTTGTGAGTGTGCATGTCCTCTTCTAGCTCCTCCTCCCCATTCAACTCATTTGCGACCAACCCGATGCACAGATGTTCGTTGGCTCTGTAGAAGCGAACGACCTTACACGGCTTCTCGCATACGGGCGTCGTGTTCAGGTGCTCTCCCATGCACCTCATTTTCCGTAGGAAGTATGGCGCCTTACCGCCACTGCCTCCCTCTACGACCGACTTTCAGAAGTTTTGCCAGATCGCCCTCTGCTACCGATGGTGGATACCATCACGCTTCAGCGCCGGCCGGACACGGACTGGAGCTTTTGTCGATTCTTCCACATAGTCTTCGGCCCACAACTCCGTATTCTCGAACTCACTGAGCCCATGTTCAGGCCACACAAAGCCACGCTCCACTCCATGAGAGACATGGCAGATCGCACGCCCGAAGAGCGGTCGGTCGCCACCATGTTAGTGAATTTTTCTCGACGTGCATCAGGTCTCCAGGAGTTCACTCTCAGCTTCGGACCGTCTAGCCACCTCACCGTTTGTTCCCTCTCGAACATGTTGTGCAACCTTCGGGAACTGATCTCGGTTCGCATCTTCCCCAACAACTTCCCCCTTGCTAGCGGGACGATCACGCATTTGGCAGTCCTCCCCGGCTCACAGTCCCTCCAGTTCACTGCGGACACGACAGCGGGGATTGCGGAAGATGCTGACCTCCGGGTGCGGTCAAAGGGGGAATCCCTTTTTCCATCCTTGAGCTTTTTGGAGGTGACGATCCATCCATTCGCGCTGCTCTCCAAATTCTTGCGGTGTATCAGCTTTCCTAACCTGATATTTCTCTTGATCTCCTTCCCCGGCGCTGTGCCGCGCGCCAACATCGACCCCCTCATCGGTGCGATCGCTGCGATGCCTTGCAAAACACGACTTGACTGCATCGGCATCATTGTGGCCGACGTCTTCGAAGGCGCCGCTGGAGGTCATGGACCATAGGAAGACCGACAGTCCCTTCCACATGCACCTATCGACGAGAATACGTTGGGACCTCTCCTGACGCTTCCGGCCCTCCGCGAGCTAAGCGTTGACATCCACTGCCCGCTTGCAGTTGACGACGGTCTGTTGGAGCGTATGGCCGTCGCATTGCCGCAACTGGTGCGCATTGAACTCGGCGTAGACAGTCCGTGGGCCACCCCGCCCCGGCGGATAGAACAGTACGAATTCCAGCTGAATCATATCCTGAATCCGCTCGGGCCTTGGGCGAACCCCCGCGCAACGCTGCGCGGCCTTCTCGCGTTCTCGCGCGCATGCCCGTCCATCGAGATGCTCGGGACCGAGGTCTACGCGGTCCTCCCGCCCGCGAGCGCGCCGCAAGTGCGCCTAGCGCCTAGGCGCGCGGTTCGAACGCTCCTCATCGGACTTTCTCCCATCGAGAACCCGGAGAGGGTCGCAGCGTTCCTCGGGGTCTCGTTCCCGCACATACGGCTGGTCGAGGACGAGGAGGGGGAGGGGGACCACCACGGTCCCGAACGCGCTAAATGGTGGGCTCCGCACAGGCATAGGAGACGGACGGAAGCCGTACAGGACTTGATGCCGTACTTTGCTGCCTTGCGTGGGTAGGAGAGAACGGGAGATGTCACCGGGCCTGCATTGAGTGCCTGCCAACCTCTAGGGGGGGTTATGATAGCCGGATGCTTTCTTATCGACATGGCACACACTCCGGACAATATAATGACCTCGTGTGGTCAATTCTCGGCGCGATGTGACAACCATTTTGGTAGAATCAAAGGCGTAGGCTACGCCGGGTCGAAATAACACTCGTTGGCAACGTTCAACTTGAACAACCGGCGTGAGCTCGGGCTAACAAGCCAGCCCGAGTCTAGTTTAATGGTCTACTATTCAGCAAGAACACCGGTTGACTTCCGCCTCAAAAATAGTGACTGTCTTGCAAGCCTGGTTCAGCGGAAGGGAGGTATTGCGTCTATTGGTTGAAGCGGTGGCGCCAGCGTGGCGTCATGCACAACAAACAACAGATGCGACTCTAAGCGCTCGGAATGCATCTTTGCTTCTTCCGCTCATGTGCCCCGAGACTCAGAACAACGACGGTGGCGGGCTCTGAACAAACATATTCATGCAATACTCATGGTGCCAGATACGCAGATTGGTCCTGCCACCCTGAAGCATCTACAAGCGTTTGACGCTCTACGCCGCCGCTCGTCGACTTGAAACAACTGACGTCGCCGAGTGAGTCCCTCGGTTAGGGCAGTATTGTCCTGTTTCTCTCACGGAAACTCTACCAGGGCCTAACGTGCATCCGCGAGACCTCCTTCACTACCGAGCAAGCTCATCATTGTCTGCCATAACACAGAGTGAGAGTCTTGCCTCCACCAGTAGTTCTCCTCAGTCTGAGCACTCCTCGGCAAAGGAGAGCACTTCATCATCACATCATCACCTGAAGGCTGGACTTACTTATTGTGAGTGAATCTCGCTTGACCAGAACGAAGTTCTCAGAACCTTGCTGCAGATTGATCCCGTGCAGTGTGTTTATTGTCTACATGCTTGTCCTCCTGGGATCTCCACCTGAGATGCACCCTCATCACTCCGGCTTCTGAAGCTGCATAGGGTCTTTACATTCCTTGTGACCAGCCAGACAACTTCGCGAACCACCCCTGATGTTGTGAGCCCTAGCGTTGTTGTGCACTCGGTGAGCTACAATTGTGTCGTTATCCTCCAAGCTCAGGCTCTGAGAACCCGGGCATGGTATAAATGCTGCTTGAAAACGATCGAATGAACTCGTCGCTCACCACACCGATTGAGAGCGTCCTTTCGTTCTGACTCCCGCCCTCTTTGACACGCTCTAAGCCCGAACACCCTTTCTCCACCCTCAGCATGCCGTTCTACACCAGACCTCCGACACCGTACGCCAGGCCCTTGACACCCCCGCTCACCAACTGCTCCTACGGGCGGTGTGGGCAGCTCTTCCACCCGCCGACATGGGAGCAGTCCGAGCCCTCCGTGAGGAGCTACTGCTCGGGGGAGTGTGAGTTCAGAGACCGCCACTCGCGACTCATCGCGGACTACCCGGCACCCTCCCCAGACGTGCGAGGCTCCAGCGTCCACGCCCGCTCGTCCGCGCCGGAGAACCGCTGGTCTATTCCCCCAATAGAGAGCATTCCCGACCTCGAGCCTTACGACGAGGCGGGCACAGTCGTTTCGGGACGCACTTCTCGCCGCGGCGACGGCTTCTTTGTGTACGCCCCTTCGGGACAATCGCGACGATCGATGGTGCAGCAGAACGCTGGCGACCGTTCGACACGGCAGCCAGGATCGGTGGTCAGTGTCCAGCAGACCACCACCACTTGGACGTACCCCATCGACAATGGTGGACAAGTACAGCCTGCCAACGCTGACCAGCGTCGCGGTCAGCGGCTGCACGCCCCTTGGCGACACCATAATCCCTTCGAGGGCACACCTTGGGCACCTCCGGTCACGCCGGGAGTCATCACTATGGTTCCAGCAGTTGCAATGGTTCCGGTTTCTCCCCCAGGCACAGGGAATCCGGGCCAGGGCACACAAACGAGGTGGCCTGATCTGTCGCACGGTCCAGGGACAGTATCGTCCACCACGAGGACGTGGTACGTTCCCTCTGCGAACGCGCCCGGAGTCCCGCCTCCCCCCACAGTGTTTGTGCCTCCCCCGACCGTGTTCGTGCCTTGCCTGTACTGGCCGTACTGGACGACGACGCCCTGAGGCGCGCTGCTGAGTCGCGCGTGCTCGATACGGCATGTTACCCCCTGATTCCGCTTTCTCTCGCTGTTGAATCGTCCGAGCCTCCCTGCACGCTCTTTTCTCTAGGACCCCTCTTTTCCTCGCCTATCCTTCCCTAGCGCGCCTCCACCCTTTTTCTATTTATCCTTCCTATACGAACCCACTGACGGCCTGCCCTGGCATGGACTTCGCTCCAAGTCCTGGGTCGGGCTATTGCAGTATGGGCAGACCTTCTTGGCTTCCTTCTCCAACCTAGGGACCTCTGCGTTGTTTTCTTTTGACCCGCGTTCTGCACGTCCCGCCCTCCTCCCCGTGTGAGACCGCTGTGTTTTGGTTCGCCAAGCGCGAGCGGTCGCTCGCTCCTTACGACCTTTAACGAACATTATGGCCCACACTACGCGTCATGAACTACTTGCATGTCCTCATGTAATGAACTTCCATGACGAACAAGTTGTTTTGGCCCTATGTACTGGTATAGCGTGCAGCAGACTCAACACATCGGATTCGACACTTGTCCGCCCCGCATATCCCTGAAGTCTCGCAACTCCGTAATACTCTTTAGGCTGGCACGCGACGTCCAACGGGATATAAGGACACCATTCGGAGCGGATACCGTGGCACCCCGTCCACTGGAAGAGATAACTGCATTTGCAGGTTTCCGCACATCGCGACTCTCACCACCCAGACTGCGCAGGTGAAGGTATCCACAGCTCGTGGCCATGTCTGGGTATTTTGCGTGTCGTCATCGAGTCAGGGTCGTCGTTGCCATGCACGAACCCCTGATGTCGATTGGGCCGGATAACTGCGGGGTTGTAAGTTACGCGGTGGCGGAAGGAGGCACGAGGCCAGGGTTAGGATCAATTGACGCCTGTTTCGAGGAACAAAAGGCCTTGGCGTGTGCCACAACGGTTGGCGCCCAATTGTGGGTGCAAGGCACGGCGCAGGCTTCCCTCCGTACGGCGATGATCTCGACGCGGAACGCATCCTCTGCAGTAGTCCTCTGACCGACGTGTTCTCTTGAGTGGAGTTGTCTCTGCTTTGTGTGCGTTAACATCCTGCAAAACGATTCTGCCAGCTGGCCCGTTTTGATCTCCGAAAGTGGCCACCGGCCACCTGTGGCGGGAAGACGCCTCTCAATAGTCCCACCAGGTCCACATAGTACCGGCGGCGATTGACAGAATATGCCAAATTATTATTCAGGTATAATCCTCACAAATGTAGACCAACCAATCAATAACCAACCGATTTGGCACCCTCCGCAGCGCTTGACCCTGCTGCAGCCCGCAGACTCCTTCTTCCCGGCTGCATCCAAGCTATCCCAATTTCACACGCGCGGTGCAGCCATTCACCATCTATCCAAGCGAGTGCGATATCTAGGGGGACTACCTATACAGGTAAGTTGTGTACGGAAGGCTAAACCATCGCCACCCGCTTTGGGTAGACGCGGTCTCGCATTGTCCTGCCCTCGCTTAGACTCCGTGGCAGTCCCGAGCCCGTCCGCCCTTATATACCTCTGGGGTAGCAACCGCGGTGCTTCAGCAACTTAGCCACCAACTTTGACCCCGCTTTCTCTGACTCTCCAACCCTGTTCTCCCTGACTCTGCTCTTTCAAACTGTCTCCTCATCTCAATCTGTGCATCTCGTTCCCTAGATTTGGGCGTACGAGAACCATTTTCGACTCCTATCGCCAATACCGCGACCGCAACATACCGCTCGGCGTGCCCGACCCGGAGAAGTGGAAGAAGATGTGCGCGTTCCCGGGCTGCGGCAGGGTGTTCTACACCGAGGACCGCATCGAGACGTTCTGTTCGCGGCGCTGCCTGCGCGACTACAACTACCCTTTCGCTGATAAAGGCTGGCGGCACGAAGTCCACATCCACGAGGACTGGCTCGAGGAGCGGCGCACGCGCCCGCACGTCCGCGGGCAGATCGTCGAGCCGCCTCCGCCGGACAGGTTCTGCCACTGGGAGCGCGAGTTCGCAACGCCCGAGCCCGAGTCCCCGCCTCGGCGCAAGCCATTCAGCATTCGCCCGGACCCGCACGCGCACGCGCAGCCGCGCTCCCGCCCCGCGCGCGGTCGCAGCCGCTGCGCAACATCTACCAGGACCAGTACTACCCCGGCCAGCAGCCCTCTTCCCAGCACGCCCCAGGTGGGTCGTCGTCTGCGGCTAAACCGCCTCCGTTGTATCACCCCACGCCCGTGCATGCGGCACCCGCGCAGGCTCCTCCTCAAGTGCTCCATCCCGCGCCCGTGCAGGCTAAGCCTAAGACGCCCACGCATATGCGCGGTGCGTCTGAGGGCATCCGGGGTTTCTACGATTCGCGCCGGGAGGTCCCCGGGCGACCGTCATCTGCTGGTAATACTCCTGGCGTTGCCCTCCACAAGCCCCTCCCTCCCGTCGTGGACGACCAGGCTCCCTCACAAGCCGCGTCGCGAGCCCCTCAGCACGCCGCGCCGCTAGCACCCCAGCACTCCGCGCTGCGGGCACCTCAGCCGGGTGCTCCACCAGCCGCACAACAAGCAGTACCGCGGGCACCTCCGACAGCCGCGCCGAGAGCACCTGTTCCAACCCTGCCACGGGCACCTCAGCAGCCCGCGCCGCAAGCAGCCCACTACGCCACGTCGAGAGCACCTGAGCCAGCTCCTCGACGAGCAGCCCAACAAGCCGCTCAGAGAACACCTGAGCCCGCCCCGTTGCGAGTCGATAAACACCCCGCGCCGCAAGCAGCTCAGCAGGCACCGCCGCGAGCGGACCACAGTCGCCATGGAGGCAGCAGCGGAGGCAGCATCGCGAGCATCGCGAGTAGCCAGACCCTTACCACGCAGCAAATGTCGCGCCTCTCCCCTGATGCCTCTTCCTCTGCGGCTCCAACGCCGCGCTCCAGCCACCGCCGCTCCAACTCGCGCCCGCTCGCCGTGTACATTGCCGACGACCAGTCCGTGACCGACCCGCGGGTGTGGCACTTCGGCGCGCCGCCCTCGCCGACGCATACGGCGACCTCGGGCGACACTGTGCAGTCGGAGCCGCACGGCGGGCTGTACGACGCGGAGGGGAAGCCAATGAGGCTCGAGTTCGATCCGGGCGTCGACCGCATCGTGATGGCGCCCTCGGAGTGGACGGCGTCCTCGACCACACTGGCTCCCGTCGGTGGCCACGCGCACGCCGAGTCGACGCAGAAGCCGCTTGCTCCCGTGTATGCTCTCGCGCCAGCAGCGCTGCCGCAGCAGCAGCAGCAGCGCGCCGAGCCGAAGCAGACGGGCCCCGTCGAGCTCGTGCAAGTTGAGAAGTTCCACGGGGTGGGCAAGGACGGGTGGCCGATCGTGACGACCTCCTGGCAGCAGCCGCCTCCTCGGGCGCGCGCACAGGCGCAGGCACTGCCCGCCCACAAGCAGACAACACAGCCGCCCATCTACCAGAACCCGCCATCTCCGATGGCCTTCCACCGGCGCACGCCGTCGAGCCAGAGCCGTCTCCTGCACCACAAGGGCGCGCTCGCGCAGGCGCTGCCCCCGCCCAAGCCGCGCCCGACTGGCCCGCTCCCTCCGCCTCCTCGCCCCCGCTCCAATTCGTTTGGCGGGTTCAGGTTCCCCTCGGACCGCTGAGTTCTCCCCACCCAATTCCGCTCTCATTTCGTTTGTCAAGTATTGTACATCTTCGTTTCCGCATCATGCCGTGGGCCACACACTCTTTGCCACTGTCGATAATCCCACATCTCTTTGCTCCTGCTTGTACATCCACGCGACCCACCATCCCCGCCACACTCCTTCATATTCAACTCTATCGCCGACGCTAAGTCGAGCGATAATCACACTCCCTCTAGGCTCTTATCACGCTCCCCCGACTGGATGTTTATCGTTCCATTATGATCGCGCCGCGCTCGTTAGACCGCGCTTGTATCTGTCCTGACACGCGCCGTCCCTGCGATTACTGTACGTCTATCCCTGTAGCATAGCCGTCGTCTGTTGTATGTACGTGGTCTGAACGAGCCAATCGTGTTTCAGAAACTGCACTGCGTGCATTATGTACGTGCATTCCATCGCCACGAGCGCGGCGCGGGCTGAGAGGCTGAGAGGGGTTCCGCACCGATAACCCGACGTCAGGTGAGATAGGGTGAGCTGATGAGGCCCGGCGACGGTCTGCAGCGCGTCTGCCTCGCCGATAGTGCGTGTGCGCGGTATATAACCCGCCGTCATCCTCCTCGAACCCGCCCTCGTCTCCGTCCTCGTCGACCACACTGGCAGCCGCAGCGATGCCCGTCTCAGACGCCGTCCTCACCCAGATCCTCACCCAGCTCGAGGCCCTCCAGGTCTCGCAGCAGACCCTCCAGGCTAAGGTGCGTCGCGCGCGCATATACCCTGCTCGCGGCGCAGGACTGAGCGTGTCCTGCAGCTCGACACGCTCACGAACCAACGCGGGCCAGCCTCGAGTCCCCCATCATCGCCCCGAAGCGTCGGGACGCCAGGGCGCCAAGCCGCGGAGGCGATCCTCGCCACGGAAGCGCCGACCGCGTCCCCGCACAACACGCTCGTCTCGCCCTCGACCTCGCCCTCGACGAGCACACTCGCGAATCATGACAGGGACAAGGAGCGCGAGAGATTGCTCTACCCGTCCAGGGTCCTCCTCACCAGTGAGTCGCACCGCCCCTTGCCGACTCCGCTCCGTCGCTCACCACGCGTCGCGCCGCGCCACAGCGTACCCCGACCAGCATGGCATCAAGCCGTACCCTCTCCACTGGGGCGCGCCCGACGCGGCGACGCGCGGGCCCGTGATCTGCTCGCGCCTGCCGACGTCGATCAAGCAGCGGAACGCGATCGGCGCGCACTCGGGCTCGTACTCGATCTACCGCGCGCTCGCGATCGCGATGGGCACGCTCGACCCGTCGCACAAGCCGGACTACTCCAAGACGGAGCCGGCGGTGCCCATCCCGCCGCAGCCGGCGTGGGCGGACCCGTCCAAGATCGTCTCGTTCGACCCGTGGGGGCACCTCGTCCCGCAGGTGTACCGCGCCGAGCTCGAGGAGCTTGGGCTCGACGTCCGCCCCAGCATCGCGGTGACGCGCGCGCACATGAAGCTCACGGAGATCGACGAGGCGGTGCGCAAGGGTTCGCTGACGGTAGACGGAAAGATCTTGCAGAAGAGCAGGCCGCTGAACAATGCGGATGGCTCGGTGTGCACGGACGACCCGGGGGTAGAGATCAGCATTAGCAAGGCCGCCGTCGAGCCGGTGTGGTATCTCCCGGGCGTGGCTGAGCGGTTCGGGATGTGAGTCTATTGACGATTATCCGTAGTGCGATGTCCTAACGTGTGCCAAAGCTCCGAGGGGCTTCTGCGTCGCGCGCTGTTCGAGGACACAGGAGGAATGTACCCTGAGCTCATCACCCGGCCAGATATCAAGGTCTTCCTCCCGCCTATCGGCAACCTCACCGCATACATCTGTACGCATGTCTCTTCTTGGAATCTTTCCATTGCGCTGACTTAGTTTCAGTCGGAAACCCTGCATATCTGTCTGACGAGACGAAGGAGCTGACGCTGCGCGTCCACGATGAATGTATGCGTCCCGGACAGAGTTTTGACGCGTACTGACATCACTACCAGGCAATGGCTCCGACGTCTTCGGGTCCGACATCTGCACATGTAAGCCGTACCTCATCTACGCGATCGAGGAGTGCATCCGCGGCGCGCAGCGCGGTGGCGTCGGCCTCGTCGTCTACTTCCGCAAGGAGGGCCGTGCTCTCGGCGAGGTTACCAAGTGCGTACCCCTAGCAGCGAAGCCGCCCCGAGAGCTGACGCCTGTTGTCCAGGTACCTGGTATACAACCTCCGGAAGCGCGGCGGGGACTCGGCGGACAAATACTTCAAGGCGACAGAGCTTATCGCGGGCGTGAAAGACATGCGCTTCCAGGCGCTCATGCCGGACGTGCTGCACTGGCTGGGGATCAAGAAGATCGACAACATGGTATCGATGAGCGACATGTACGCCCTGTACTCTTGCATCAGGCTTGTGGATCTCATCTGCTGACGTCGCACACAGGAAATACGACGCCATTGTGCAGTCGGGTATACCCATCCTGAAACGCTACGACATTCCTGGTGAGCCTTGCAAGGATACCCTCCTTGAGCGATACTTACATGCCAATCGCAGAACACCTCCTGCCACCCGACTCGCGTGTCGAGATCGACGCGAAGATCGCCGCAGGCTACTTCTCGCACAACAAGAAGATCACCGAGGCGGACCTCGTCAAGACGGTCGGGCGGACGTGGGAGGAGACGGAGCACTGAACGGACCTCACTCAGACTGCATCATCGCAACTGCTGCTATCGCGAACTGTAACTGCACGGTCATGGCTTGTATTCGTAGCTGTACTGTAATTTCGGAAGTGTACAGGAGGGGATCTCGGGAGGATACACTCAATCGTACATCGTATACGTCAGACCGTGTCTCCGGACATATTTGCCAGCGATAGCTGGAAGTCGCATAAAGCGGTCGGGCCCACACCATCTTAGGGCTCCTCGTCTTCATCGTCGGGCATCACGTCGTCCACGTCCACGTCTATGACGCGCAGCATCCTGATCGCCCTCTCCGCCGCGGTGAACCTGACCTCGTCCTCGCTCACCCGACTGCGGTACGACGCCGACACGCTCAACAGCTCCTCCTTGTCCATGACGACCGTGCACTTGACCTGCCCCTTCTCCTTCACGAACTTGTACTCGACCATCTTCTGCGGCTCCTGCTGCGCTGCCCAGATCGCGAGGCGGGAGACAGGGTGGAGCACGTCGACGTCGTCCACGACGACGCGCTCGATGATCTGCATGAGCCCGAGGCTGCGCATCACGCCGCGGACCGCGTCCAGGCTGCCGCGCGAGTCGACGTAGACCGCGCCAAGGATGCTCTCCACCATGTCGCTGATGAATTTGGGGGCTTGCAGGCTCGTGAGCGCGGCCCAGGGGTAGATCGCGTCGCACTCGAGCGCGCGCGCGATCGCGGGCCCGTGCTTCTGGAAGCGCGCGAACGTCAGGTTTTGGTCCTCGAGCACGCGGTGGCTCGAGTGCAGCAGGCACTGCCAAAGGTGCACCCGCTGCGAGTCGTCGACCTCCGCAAGGCCCGTCTCGGGCGCCCATGTCGGCATCACGCTCTCGACGACGACAGACGTGCTGAGACAGGCGTACGCGAGGATGTGCGAGTTCACCGCAGCTTCCTTCTTGATGTGCATGTACCCCGGGCTGTAGTTCTTTCCCGGCGCGTGGTAGAGGTAGTCGGTGACGATCATGTCGAGCGCCGAGTCGCCGAGGAACTCGAGCCGCTCGAGGGACATGACCGCCGAGTCGCCCTGGTAGCTCGCGTGCGTGAGGGCCTGAACGAGGAAGGTGCGCCGCTGGAACTGGTAGCTAATCATTTGCTCGACGAGCCCGAGCTGCTCTGGCAGGTCGTCTAGGTCCTCGACCTTGTGCATCTCTTCCATTCGCTCAGACAGCTTCTTCCACGACAGACCGAGGCCGAACCGTTTCGCGCACTCAATGGCCAAGTCGAACCCGCCGTGTTCGTAGGCGGCGCCGATGAGTGATTCGACGACGTCCGCGAGCATCTTCGTAGACAGTTCCTCCCCCTTATTCTTCTTCCCCTTGTCCTTGTCCTCGGTTTTGCTATGGGTGTCCTTCATGACTGCTTGCCCGACCTGCTCACCGTCCTCAAGAACGCCTTCGACTGGTCCTCGAACAGAAGCACGGTGAGGTTTCCACTTCCTCGGTACGAACCGGTCACGGATAATCCACTGGTACAAGCCCTTCCGCACTGCTTCCTTGGCAAGGTTCGAGTTCGACACGGCGTGGTCTTTCTTCCGGCTGAGATAGCCTTCGTGCCATAGAGGGAACTCCGCATAGAGTTGGTTGCTGCTGGTAAACTTCAAGACAGTGTCGCCCAGGGTTTCCAAGCGCTGATAGTGGGACAGCTCTTGCGCGATTGGAGCGGTTATCGCGGTCAGGAGGAGGGGCAGGGGAACAGCGGATACAGAGGTTTTAGTGAGGAGATTGGACCGAAGTGCATCAACAGTCAGCGCGTTCGCAAGCCACCGGAGTATCGACGGCAGTATCAGGGCGTACTGAACCTCGTCGTGAGACGCCAACTCAACTAGAGCGTACTGTGGGTGAAGCAGAAAAGGTAGATCGTCGGGGGGAGTAACCTGGCGGCGATCGGTGTTCTCAAGGGCGAATGGGATTAGGAAGTTCCTACGCTTGGGAAGTGACCGCACAAGCATGAGCGGGTATGTGACCTCCAAGTCTAGGTACATCCCGTACTCCTCGCGGAACTTGGCCTCTTCCTCGGCGGACAAGGGGTTGTGACGCCAACCCAGCAGCCGCAGGGGCTTGTCGTACTTGCTGATACCCCTCACCATTGCAAGGTCACCTGGGTATGAGAACTGCTCCCCGAACACGGCTGCGTTTGCCACAAACGGCCCTTCAGCCTGCGCGGTCAAGCCCTGTAAGTGGCGTCCTTCTTGCCACTTCCTGCGCTCCTCCCAAGTCGCCTCCTCGTTCCATCCACCAGCAGGAAGGAACAGGTAGGCGAAGTCCATCTCGTTTCGATTCATGCGGGAGCCGTATAGCATGAAGAAGAGCCGGTGTGTGAACTGTCGAGCCCGCTGTACCTCTTCGTCAGACACGGTAGCGGACCCGACCGGAGCAAGTGACAAGGTGGCCTCGCCCAATTTCGGAATATACAGCCTTGGCACATCGTCTTGATGAAAGTTAGGCAGTGGCCGGCGGGTCAACATACGCAGAGGCGGATGACCCTGGACGATGAGCTCGTGGGCGAACCATCGCGAGGTATCTTCGGATACGGCCCACGGGTCAATCTGGATGGAGACGCTGGCAGTGCTCGCGCGCTTGGCAACCTCCGCCAGCATCGCCTCTACCTCGTCCTTCTTGTCAGGCTCGATCGCAGTGCTCAGAGGCAAGAGGTGGTTGTCGAGAAGACCCGCATAATATAGCTGCAGGTAAGCCTCATATGCGACGTGCTGCTGGGCCTTTCGCTTCGTGCTGTGGATGCGCGGAGTTGTGAACTTGCGGAGGCTGGTGAATGGGCATGCTGATAAGCCGAGGGTATGGACAATAAAATTTGGGGGCACTCACTGCTTCGGGAGCGCACGGGGTAGAGTAACGCATGCACCCCAAGGGCCTTGGTACGGTGCCTGGGAGCGGTCATGGAGCGAATGCCAGCCCTCGGCGTATTCCGGAGGATCCAGCTGGTAAATGGGGACATGACTTTCGTGGCCTCCACTGGGGATGACGGCGCAGAAATGGTTCAGGTGGGGGATGGCCGAGTGAATGGTCAACAATGCCCTGTTGGGTAGAAATGAGCGACACAGCTACACGCACATCCAGCTCTTACACACTTACCCTGTAGAAGCAACTTCGTACTCGACGTAGCCGTCCATGTTCCCAAAGTCGTCATCTTCGACAGTGGCGATCGCGTCCCGTCGAGAATCGTTGTATGCGGCCATCATCCGTTGTTCCGTCTGCTCCCACTCTTTGACCTTCTGCGGCCCGGTCTCTTCAAACATGATTATGAATGTGCTCCTTCTCTTCCTGGCACGCCCACGGCTCTGCGCCCACGCGACGACATTCGGAGGAGCATCAAACCGGATTACACAGCCACACGCCTGAATGTCGATACCCTCCTCCGCGACTGACGTAGAAACGATCAGGTTCTTCTCCCCAATCTTGAAGTCACGAAGCGTGTCCGCTTGACTATCTTCCAGCATGCTCCGGGTGATATCGAGGAAGGAATGGCGTTTGAAGCTCGAAGACGACCCTAGCAGGCACCCGAGCCGGAAGAGCTGTGCTGTCTCGGGAATCCGTGCCAAGAGTTCCGCGAGCGCGAGCACCGTGTCGCGACGCGTGACGAAGACGAGGCCGCTGTAGTCCTCGTCCATCGACCGGAAGAGGCCTTCCTCGACGATGAGCGTGTCCACAAGCGCGCGGACCTTCGGAGTGATCGCGTTCACAATCTTGTCAGGATCGGATGACGGCTCGGTGATCTGCACCCGAGAGAGGATACTCAGCAGGTAGCGTTTCTCCTTCTCTTGCCACGCAGACATGATGTTGTTGTACGGGTTTGCAGCGAGCTTCGCGCGCTCGATGACTTTCGCGACATACCAGTCAGCTGCCCAAGGTCCGAGTTCCTCACATATGTCCACAGCAGTGCGGGCGAAATCTCGGAGGCCCTTGTGCGTAAAAGTGTCTTCCCTGTCGATCGCCTTGGAGAGTCTTTGGTCTAGTCGACGACGGTCCTCTCCAGGACGGACTTTCGCCAAGCGGCTACGCAGAGAAATCACCGAGGGGTCCTTCTCGATGTCCAGAGTGTCGACCACTGCCTGCAGCGCTCGACAGTTCACCGAGCGCGGCCCATCCCACAGTTGGATGGGGGATGCGTAAAGGACATGCTTGAACTCGGGCCGGTATACATGCTGCGCGAGCTCGTCGCGGTTTCTGCGCGAGGACCGGATGGTGCTGTCTAGATTCTTCTCCAAATCCCTGAGTATGATGTTAGGGTACTAACTCAGCTCAGGACACGTGATATGACTACCTGAATGCTTCGTCCACGTTGCCACCATAGATAGGACTCGCGGTCAAGCCCAAGATAACAGGACGACAGCGGTCTTCTGCGCTCGTCAGAGACGTCCGCGGGGGAAGACCGAAGTAGAAGTTCTTCATGATCATGTTGTATGGATGCTTTCCAGTTGCATGATGTGCTTCGTCGAATACCAGCAAGCCGACGTCGCGGCCCAAGTCTATATAGCCCTAAAAAGCATGATATGAGTACGGACGTCGCAGGCCGATCCATCTATTGATTCTTGGCATTCCAAAATGTGGGCGGGAGGCTGTCACGGAGTCGTACTCCGCCAGCCACCGCCACCATCCTGGAAAGTCGTAGAACGAGCGCATATATGCGACAGATTATCATGAGGAGGAAACCGTAGTATCATTTGCACGGCCGTCCGCGATGAAACTGGGTACAGCCAGATTTGTCTTTGAGGCTGTCTCAAGTGCGATGGCTTCTCGTCGCGAGACATTGATACACGATGGCCAATATTGTTCAAGTAGGGCGAAACGTACATGGTGCAAGGCATCCAGGAGGACTTGCGGGGTAGTTACCATGATCCGATGGGACGCGAGAATCCTGCGCCACAACGACGCGTCTTTCCACTGGTTGGGTTCTGATGCTCCCGAGACGAGACCAACAGAGACAGGTATGGCCGTCTTGATGACATCGAATTGCTGCTCGACCAACGCAACGGTAGGTGCAATGAACCACGAGACCTTTGCGTACGTTGTCGGTCGGCCACGAGGTTTGCATGAAGCCAAGTCGACGACGTACCTTCTTGGAGCCATGCTCGGCTTCATGCTTCATACGCAATACTGATATGTGCGTCTTCCCTGAGCCTGTGTCGAGGGCGATAATGAGGTTCCGGCGCAAGCTATCCTCAAGCAACTCTTGCTGGTACGCTCGAGTGTGGATGACGGGTGGCGTGGTGACAGCGGGGTCATCTTTGTCGGCAGGGTCAGGCATGGCTGGGAGGACTGAGGATCAGTTTGAGCGTATGTGGACACGGTTCGGTCGAAGCTTAGAAGTGGGTGAACAAGGCTTGGGAGAATCTGAGATGGCTGCAGTGAGAGAAGAGACGAAGTGAACAAAACCAGTGGCTCGGAGAAGACAACAACGACGAACCTTGTAGGAGGGACAAAGCGAGCTAAACGGACGATGCGCTTGCTATCCACGATGACGCATAGAACTGGGGTCTGATTGCCCCTTCTCGTACATCCCCAAGCTTACTTATGGGATGTGTTCCAGCGCGCTCTGAGATGTGAGATGTGAGAATTGCCGAGGACACACTACCGCAGCACGATCTGATAACCGCGAAGTCCACCGGGAGGAGTTACATTATGCCATAGAAAACCCGCATGTGCAGGAAGCTGTGTACACATGATGCTGCAGCACGGAGATAGGGAGAGTGCTCGGAGATGAAGGCGGGAGGCAAGCTGCAGACCGTCGCGACTTAGTACTTGGCGCCGAGAACGCGTCCGACATCGCGTCCCGCAGCCCTGGCTTGACACCTACGACCACGACCTCTACGCCTCCGGGGAGCGCATACACGGAGCCTTCACCCCCTCTCGTTGACTTGCTCTCTGACTCCTTGATGTCTCAGACAATCCCACTCTCTAGAATCACCACTTCGAGCCAGTACATCCCCGCTCCGGACAGTCCTGGGCAGGCTGAATACCAGAATGGGGTTACGGATGAGTCCCAACGTATGGCTCCTTCATGGCAGAAAGATTTATATATGCTAGTCGAACAACCCACGACTTCTCATGCGGCCTTCTTGATTCATATCTTCACGACCTCTCTCATTGTCATCTCCGCTGTGGTCACGGTGCTTGAGACTGTGCCTGCTTTCCACTCCATCTCACCTGGGGTTTGGTTCGGACTGGAGACGACATTAGTTGTATTATTCACCATAGAGTACATCGCGCGATGTATAGCTCATGGAACGTCTTGGACGAGATTACTCAAATGGGTCATATGTGAGTGCATCTGCCCTTCAGCCTGGACATGCATTCACTCATGAGTTACGTAGCTTTCTTTGGAATCATAGATCTGCTGGGTATACTCCCGTATTACATTGAAATCGCGCTACAGCAAGATACAGTTTGTCCCGACGTTACTCCGAGATTGTTCACTCTGAGCTAAGACGGGACACAGTCCACTCTTTTCAGGTTCACGATCCTGCGTACTTTTAGGCTTCTACGTGTATTTCGACCGTTCCGGTATAATAACACTATACTCCTGCATGTCACTGTCCACCTTCAGGAACAGACACACCACTGACTATCCGTCTAGCACCA
The DNA here is from genome assembly GCA_022606155.1 of Trametes elegans. Taxonomy (NCBI): domain Eukaryota; kingdom Fungi; phylum Basidiomycota; class Agaricomycetes; order Polyporales; family Polyporaceae; genus Trametes; species Trametes elegans. Next base: position 376,779 of record JABYQO010000014.1, on the reverse strand, counting down.
TCGAAGTAATGTACCTCTCCTTCCGGCGCTCCCAACATGCCCTACTCGCTCTCTCTTTCTTTGTCGGCATGGTCCTCATAGTATTTAGTACTCTCCTGTGAGTGCCGCTTCATCAGCTCGTGGTGCAGTAACCAACAGGTCTCTCGATACTTTAGATACTTCGCTGAACGAGGAACTTGGGATGAAACCTTGGGGATTTTCCTTAATTCGGACGGTGACCCAAGCCAGTTTGCAGTACGTGTCAAACGTCACCGCTGTGAACCTTGCTCTGACAATATACTCCCCGAACAGTCAATACCCGCTGCAGGGTGGTATGTAGCATATATTGTGCTCTTTCGCTCGTACTGACGTACTCGTCAAGGTTTGTTCTCGTCAGTAAGTGTTCAGCACGCATGGTTTGCGGAAGTGAAAGTCCGGGCTAAGGCACGCCAACAGCAATCACAACCGTAGGATATGGAGAAATCACACCCCGATCTTTTTTGGGGAGAATCATCACCTTACCCCTCCTCGTCTTTGGCCTGCTGCTAATCGCACTACCGACATTCGTACTTGGCCGAGAATTCAGTCTCGTCTGGGAGCTCATGGAGGAGAATCAGGCATGCGTCTCGTCCGAACCACGTCTCCATTGTCACTGCTAACGCTCCACTCATGCTGTAGAAGGTCAACGGCTCCGACATCGAGGATGTCGAAACCACAGATCCCCTTGCCTCGCCGATGCTCAGCCGCTCACGTTCTGTGCGCGACCTCGCCTCGACGACAGGGCTCTGGCAGCACGCCCAGGAGGAGCTTACGCGCCCGCGCCGCAATTATGCGCACTCGCACAGCCAGACGGAGCTTGTTGCGCAGATTGCGGCGCTGCAAGCCAAGGTCGACGCGCAGGAGGACATACTGCGGCGGATCATGGCTGCAGTCGAAGGCAGCGAGAAGCAGGGTGGACAACGCAGTAGGTAGCACAGCCTCGCGACTGACCGAGTTGTATGCGTGCAGGAGAAATCCATTTGTAGTAAAGTTCGGAATCCATGGTGGTCTCCGCTGTCCGGCTCGGAAAGATTATGCTCAACGAAAGTGGTCATCGCCTCCAAGAGTGCTCCAGCAGGCTACCCGCGCCGCAATGGGCGTTCTACGGTAGGTCCTGTGCATCTGTCAATCGGTCGTTATCAAAGCATACTCATACTGCTGTAGGTATAGATGCTCTGCATCGACTCGTGTAGTACTCGCGGTATAGGAAAACCTCCAGGGGAGCTACTATATGCCTATGAGTGCAGTCCGTCTGCCAAGTTCCCCAACGTAATCCAGTGGGTCCCGTAAAGGACTTTCGCTGCACATGCTCGTGACAGAGGCGCGCGGGATTCCTGTCGGCGTCGAATTGCGGTAATATTTAGGTCAGGTGCGAACACCGCAGACACGCACCTTGCACGCGGCACAGAGGAGGCCAAATTGACCGAACAGCTACCCCCCCTCGAGTTCTTCCATTTCTCTCTGAAGACCCGGAGGGCAGCCGCGACCGATCTCGAGCAGGCCCATCAACGGTGGACAGGATCAAGGTGAGTATGGCGGACGGCAACATCGGCTGGGCATTGCTCAGAACGTCGTCACAGTGCTATACCCTTCCCTACGCGAATCTCCCCTGACCCACCGGCATGAGTTCTTCCTGGGGGGCAGACCTCTCCAGTTGGCGCACCGACAGTACCGGATGGCTTTGCTCTCCCTGTTAATGTGTCCGGTCTGCCAATTGAGGACAGACCGTCATTGTGTGGACTTGACGCATAGGGCATCTGGCAGTGGACTCTGGCACGCGCGAAGATGTACCTGGTCTGCGGGCGCGCTCTTCTTTCCGTCCACAACGCTGCCCTCCATCATCGGCTTCCCACAGAGATCCTGATGCATATCTTCGTGATGATTCGTCCCACAAAATACAAGGAGGTCAGGCTGATGCTGGCGTGATGTCCTCGCCAAAACGGCCGACTTCTGGGTGGACGTCTTACGCCCGGGCTGTCCGTGGTACACCAAGTAACTCATGTCACCGAGTTGCTGCTTGTCCGTGCGCGGCTCTTTGGCACGCGATACCCCGCGATCGAGATGTTGTGCTCTCCGCTCATGGCGCACCGCCCGGCATACTGGAATGCAGCACGACCTTACGCAGATTCAGCCCTCCCAAGCCTTCGATCGCTCGCCGGTTCTCCCAATCTGCTGTGGCTTCGTATCGCTGCTTTGAAGCTGGAGTCATTGGAGATCATCTGCGAGATGCCTATTGAGTCACTTCAAACTGCTCCAGCATTGTTCAAACCATCTCGAAATTCTCACTCTCGCCACGGCGGCGCTTCCACTTCAAGATGAGTCCATTGTCGCATACCAAGTCATCGAGGTTCTTCATCTCCCTGCCCTACAACGTCTGGGGTTTCGGTGGGCACCGTCCGATTTTGTCCGGGCGTTCCTGAACCTGGTCCCCTTCCCTCCCGACATCATTGTCCGCATTCGCGCAGACGTCCGAGACGAACCCTTCCTACTGCCTTGCGTTCCACGCAACCGCAGCCGCACATGTATCAGAGCCATTGTCCGCCTAGTTTACAGGACTTGTCGCGCGATCATATTGGCCTTCAAGCATACATCTAAGATCGGCTGGTCTCGCAAGTCCAGTTCATCCTACGCGGCCTAATGTATCACTTGGGCCATCGAACCAAACAAAGGCGTGTTTTGTGGAACATGTTGTCCCAATTTTCCGCGGGGTACAAACCCTCAGGGACATGACTATTCACTTGGTCAAGTTCCCGAGGCAACCGGAGCTGCTAGCCATCCTGTTTCCATCTCCTCACCTCACACATTTGACCTTGGTAACTATCCACTGTCACGGTGATGGCGACATTCATCAAGCAGTTACAACACTACTCGAGCTTCGCTCCCAATCGGTCTGTCCCGCTTTGGAGCAAATGTCGCTGAATGTAGCTCAAAGCCGCATGCCTCTCGACTGGCTGCTTGATGTCCTTGTCTCCCGTTCTCGAAAACGACATCTGCTACGGGCGCCCACTGTCCGCTGCGTATTTCCGGATTCTAACCGTCGCGAATGGCTTAGGAAAACACGAAAAAACCTCGCTGCGTTCCTTCTGGGAGATCTCATGGGGATCAGTTGCATCTGTACGGCTGCAGCCCGCGGCATCAACCCAAGTCTAGCTCAAGTCCGATTCCCGGGAGGTGACGGTTACACATTCACCTAGCTGAAGCGGTATGATACAAGTACGATACATACCAGTTCTTTTTTCGCTTTAACCAGCTACTAACTGTGTTGGACGTTGATGCGGCCCGCGGCGGCGGTGAGTACATATCTTCTCGCCTTCCTCTATCCTTGCAGGTCACGGTGCTTGCGACGCGCTGGTAGTATGTGCACCTACTAGGTGAACAATGGTCTACCAATAATGCCTACTAATACTAGTCGCGCGCGTTTTCGGTCGATGCCAACTGGCAACTGTGAGTACTGCGTGCCTGGCGCAAGTTCTCCAGCGTCTGATTGGCTTAGAGAGGGCCAAGGGCCGGGCGCTTCGATTCACGGCGCTTTGGCTCTAACGTCGACTCGAGGCAGGCTTGAGCTCAACATATAAAACCGTTTGCCGACCGAGCCCCCCTTCCCGTTGTTCCCCCATCTCACCGCGAGCCCATACCTACTCAGTCTGATCTCTGTCGCGCACAATGTCCGACACTGCCGGCTGCAGGATCCTCGTCATCTCGCCGTCCGCGAGCCGCGCGCACCAGTTCGTGGAACGTAGGCCCCCGTTCCGCCTCGCCTCCTCTGCTCGCGCCCAATGACTCTCCAGGTGTTCAGGCGCTCTCCAACGCTGGTGCAGACCCCGTGGGCGACGCAGAACCGGGCCCTGGCGTGCGCACGTCCGTCGCGGACATGCCTCTGGCGCGGAGTAGCAGCGTCCCGTGGACGATCGTGAACAAGTACTACACCGCGGACGTGCACTTTGAGACACATGAGTTTGAACACTTCAGGGTGCACCACGCCATCGGCGTGCCCGCCGTGATATATGTGTGGGGGCCGGGCGAGGTGAGTGCGTTTTGTGGATTGGGTCTCACTGCTCGGGTTCACCGGTGGAGCGCCAGCCGTACAAGGAACACGTCCCCGAGATCGCGCAGAAGATTCAACATTATGACCCGGAGGTGTCGTTAGCTGTACGCCTTGGCGAGAGCGCCCCCGCTACTGCAGCCTCTGTCCCGACAGAAGAAGACGACGGCCTGGATGAATTCCTCTCCTCCCATGGGTTCGAGTTTGTCGAGGGGGATCGGACATACCGACGTCCAACGCAGGATACCGAGAGACACTCCGACGACGAAGATTCCGGTGAGCATACTGCGCATATATGCACCCTCCCATTGAGGCCAAATTCTTCTCAGGCATCCCTGGCCTCCCCCGGGTCATCGACGCCCTAAGTACCATCATGTGGCCCTCCTTGGTGCAGTCTCAGGCGACGCGTCAACGTAAGTCGCGCGCCCGCGAGCTGCTCGGGTGGGCAATAGAAGAAGAGGCAGACGACGGACTACGCGCTCTCATAGCCGATCCGCCCGCGTCTTCCTCTACGGATCCGGCGCCAGCAGCATCCGCGGCGGCGAATGCCCGCAAGAGTCGTATGCAGCGGGAGATGGAGGAGCTCGAACGCTGGCTCGAGGATGAGGAGGCAGGCTCGGGGCTGCAGTACTCTCGCGGGCGGGCGGACGGCAAGACACCTGAGGTTGCGGATGCGGAGCTGGCGTCAGACCAAGAAGCGCAAGCCTGGGTCAACAACGCGCCTGTCTCCTCGGTCGAGGGCTGGGAGGACATGATGACTCCACCCGCGATCCGGACCCCTCGCGCAGACGACGACGAGCCTGCGAACAGCTTCGCCGCGGAGCACGGGTTTGAGGACGACTTTGCAGACTTCGTGTCCGCCACGCCCGACGCGCATCTACACCCACGGCACCGCGAGGACAGGCTACTAGAAGTCAACTACGACGTTGGACGTCTGACGCCCATGCACACCGGCGCGTCGTATCGCTCGCTCGCGTCGATCTCGGACTTTAGCGGGAACGAGAGCGTGTACGTTGAGCGCGATGAGATGCAAGGAGGTGGGTATGGCGCGCTCGGCGACGACACAGAGGACGACCCGGATCTGCCTTCGCGCGCAGAGATACTGGAGACCTCCCGCAGGCTCTTCGGTGCCGCCGCGTTTTCGCCTGTCCCAGAACCTGGGCCCTCTCTGGCCGAACATCCCCTCTCCCCTCAGTCAGCATCGTCAGCACGAGAAGACTCGACCGGCGCTCCCTCATCCTCTCAACCGCCACCTCCCTTGGCCGAGGCGGATTCGTCAGCGGACCTCTCCTTAGCGTCCGAGGAAGGAGACGACCACTCATTCGCCCCGTTCGACCTCTCGCGCGTGTTCAGCGCACTGCAGGGCATGAAGGCGGAGATTGCGGGCATGGAGGACGAGGACGAGCGTCGGCGCGCCGCCGCGCGAGTCGCGCTGGGTCTGGTGTACGGCCTGGGCGCAAACACCGACGGCTCCGAGCGGGATGCGTCAGCTGGTTCTGGGTCTCGCAGCTGAGGTATGTACAGTGTAGGCATGTGCGAGGAGGTTATATACCGCAGGCTGTCGCATATGGCCGACGGACTGTATAGATTGGAAACTGTGATGTTTGCACCACCGTCGGATGCTGCGAACTTGCCTCGTACGGTGGGATTCAGCAGGTCGTTCGCCCATGTGGCCATGCCAATGTTACCTGCAGCATATTAGCAGTTCTTTATCTCGCACTTGGGAGTTGCTTTCGTGAGATTCCGACATGATATTTGGGATTGTGCCACCCGAGCAGTTTGTTACGCGTGGTGTGGCTTACGCTTGTTTCTCTTGAGCAGGCCAAGTACTTGGTGGCATCACAGTACAGCGAAAGGTGCGGTACCCACTCATCCTATGCACCGTCACTAACCTTTCTGATAATGTTCTCAGAGCAACGACCCAGCTGACCTGTCCCGCAACGCCGGAGAGCATGCTTGAGTCTCGCGTCACCAGCGTTCTGGATGGCGACACCCACTGCTCTCGCTCGCTGAACCTTAGAAAGCACCACAAGCGCCCGCTTCCGCGCCTCCGGAGCACCGAATCCCTGCCTCATTCGTGCAGGGGATGATGCTAGGGCCCGGCGCGCGGGGCTCGAGCGTGGCAGCCTTTCCATATACTCCTCGAGATGACTGAGCAGGGACTTATCAAGACCGAAGATGAGCAAGCACTGGGCCAGCTCAATGGTACGCTCCCGGCGTCCAGCGTAAGTGTCCGGACCTATAAAACTCGTGCCCGGGAGTTCCTCCAGCCCATCGCATTCCCCGCATTCGCATTCACACTTGCGCGCATTCGCACCCTTCTTCATAGCCACCGACACCGACTACTAGTCATGGCCACCGCAAGCGTGCTCACGCCCGTCGACGTGCCGACGACGCTCAACTACTACGCCCCGATCGGCGAGGACCTGCCGTATCAGTACGTGGAGCAGCCGCCCGAGGGGACGCCGCCGACGAACATCGGGCTCGACCCGCACCCGGTGCTCGTGCACGACGCGCGAGGGCACGAGGAGGACTTCTCGCTCGACAAGAACGGCTTCCAGTACGTGAAGTGGCCGAGCGTCGAGAAGGAGTTCGACGACGACGAGCGCATCAAGGAGAAGTACTACCCCGAGGTCGAGGAGATCCTGAAGAAGGTCGCCGGCGCGAAGCGCGTGCACATTTTCGACCACACCATCAGGTGCGACGCGTCTTGCCGCCGTAGTTTTGTAAGTTGGACGCTGACGGGGATCTCCGCAGGCGGCCTCCCGCACCAGGTACCCAAGCGGGCCCTCAGAACCGTAGCCCTGTCGTGAGTATCAATTCTGAGCTATCCGCCTCACACCGATGTTCACGCAGTACCCTAGGAACGCGTGCACATTGACCAAACGTACAACGCGAGCGTCGCGCGCGTGCAGTACCACCTCCCCGGCGACGCCGAGCGGCTGCTCAAGTCGCGCGTGCGCATCATCAACGTCTGGCGGCCGATCCACCACCCGGCCGCGCACAAGCCGCTCGCGGTGTCGGACTGGCGCCACCTGGACGAGCACGACCTCGTCTCCGTGCGCTTCATCTACCCGCACCGCGAGGGGAGCACGTACAGCGTGCGCTACAGCCCCGACCACCGCTGGTACTACCTCTCGAACCAGACCCCGGACGAGGTCACGCTCATCAAGTGCTACGACTCGGAGGAGGACCGCGCGCGGCTCACGCCCCACTCCGCCTTCCTCGACCCGAACGCGCCCAAGGACGCACCCCAGCGCGAGTCGATCGAGGTCCGCGCGCTCGTGTTCGACAGCGAGTAGATGCGCGTGCGTGTTCGGTCGTCCGCTTGCTTCCCTCTCGGATTGTGCCCCGCATGTACTATGGGATTGTAGGATTGTATGAATGGCATCGGTCGGATTTCACAAGTTCTCACAGCGCGCAAGCCAAACTCGACCGCACTTATGTTTCCTGCAAATGATTGGGACAGGAAGTCTTTCGATTGGCAACTCAGCATACATGGTCTACTGCAATGTACAGATTATGGCAACGCGTCCGCTACCACTCCCCGAACCTGGCGAGCCAGTAGAGACATCCATTCATAGGCACTGCCTAGCAGCGTCTCGAGCACACCACGTTGGACATGTGGGCCAGTGGTGTACTGAATCAACGGTGAGTGACCAGCACTACCGGAATTCACAGGGGCGTCGTCCATGCGTGGTGTCGGTAGGAGGCCGTCCGCGCGCGAATGGCGTTTTTCGTATCAGCACCGGCAACGGATGCGGGCGACCCAAGGTCGGACCTGAACAACGAATCGGAGTGAGCGTCGTGCAGCTTTCCCTTCATTGTGCTCGAGCCTCACCTGCGGGTGGTGTTGAGTCGTTGCAACTCCCATACAGGGCTGATCAACCGCCTCGAAAGGAGCTGCATTGGGGAAACCCTGTGTCGAGCCCCGTGCACTGGAGACGACGCGGGAGTGCATTCGTCTCTCGCCGGGTGGAACACGCGTGCACTCGTGTTACACCAAGTTCGAGGCTGTAAATGTGCCAATGAGCGGCAGTCACGCCGCGGCAAGAGCGCTGCACTCACCGCATGCAAAGAACGCGTTGGACAGGCTATCCTGGTTGCGAGGGAAAGTGGGCGTTTAACACCGAGTTGATTTTGTAAGCGGTCGCCAGAGCCGCTTGTGCTCAGCGTTGTCGAGAGTGCCGAGAATCGTCAGTCGTGAACGTCCCCGATCCGAACGAAGACGACTGGGATGTCGGGCGTGAAGTTGGCGAGTGTCGGGGCAACGGTCGACACGCGCAGACTGAAGCGACGTGGATCCTGAAGGCATCGCGCCAGCCAGCGAGTGTCGAACGTTGGTGGGGTGGAGATGAACGGTGGAGTCGCCGAGAGGTCCGCGCCGGGGAGACCGTGAGCGGCGGTCTGCTTGTGCAACAGCGGGATGTCGACGGGGGGAGGGATGGTCGGGTATACCGGATTACGAAGCCAGGGGATCCAATCCTGACGACGCACACCGGCGTTTGTTGGGAGGGAACCAGAAGGAGGCAATCGTTGAGGTCGAGCATGAAGGCCGGAAGGACCGCTGTCTCATAGAGGAAGGTAAGCCACGAGCGAACAGAACAGCACACCGATGAGCCTACTCACCAGACAGAAGAGAACGTAACTACTACAATATCATACACGCACACAGACGGGAATGTATATCGTCGAACCTGGAGTGTAACCGAGAATCCAAGGCAGAGGAGAGGACGACCGAGAAAAAGTGCGAGAAGAGAACACCAGGTAGACGTCCGGTGATGCGCCAAGGGGAGTGTCGCCCAGATCTGCCACATATGAGAGGAGTGGAGAGGTCACTCCAGAGCGGGGAGGAGACAGAGACAACGAGCGCAAGGACTGGGCGAGACCACTGGCTCAGGCTGTCGGCCAAGTCAAGAGGCCAGAAAGACTTGAATCAGACGGAGGAGCGAAGCATGGCGCCAAAGAGACCGTCGAGTGGTGAACGCAAAGTATGAAACTCTCCAGAACCTCGGCGTCGACTTCCGAGGAACCAAAGAGCCCAAACTGCGGTCGTGGTCTTGAGAGCCGGTGTCGACCCCGGCTGGACCGCTTGACGGAAGAGAACGACTGCGGCGCGTTGCACGCTGTTGAGCTCCGTGCGCACCTTGACATAACGCAAGGGCGAGGAGCACCGATCTTGACAGGTGCACAACGTGAACTGGAAGGGGAGGGGCTTGGAACGGTGAGTCTAGAACACGACAATGCGCATAAGCGGAGCGTACCTGATCAGCCCTGACCCCATGCGAAGAGGAGTCCTGTGGACCATGTTCAAGACGTCCTTCGTCGACGTGCTTGGCTGAGTCGAGGAAAGGATCATCGTTGTCGAGTGGGCCATTGAGCCGTTGAGACTCGACGGAGGTCGTAGCAGCCGTACCGCACCCTGGAGACTACACAGCGCATCCCGCCGAGCATATGCCGGAAGGGCAGGTAGTGAAGGAGACTATCACCTCAGACAACGCCGTGCGATTGAGTGTGTAGGAGAGGGGAAGGTTGGAGCGGAAATGCGACCAGATGATGGACGGAGACTGAAAGAGAACGTGCTCTGAGAGACGAGACGAGACAGATATACCAAAGGCTGTTTTTTTCGGGTTTGTGTTTTCTGTGGACGAGGAGAGGACCGCCGGGAGTCACTTGAACAAGAGTGAGGGAGACGTGAAGAATAAGTTGCGACTCCAGTGCGCGAGGGATCGCGTCGCCAAGGTCTGCCGCATGGGAGAGGAGTGGAGAGGACACTGCCAGTGCGGGGAGGAGACTTGAGGCGAGTTCGGGCGTACTGAGTCACGAAGCCGGGGGGTCCTGACGACGCACATGTTGTCGAGACCGAGGTCGAGCGGGAACGCCTTGGAGACCGCTGAAATGGTGTCGTTGAGACGACGTGGACAGAGCGATGGGAAAACGAGAAGATCCACTCACGCAAAGTAGAAGAACGGAGAGTAGAGGAAGACGGGAGCGAGCTCTAGACTGAATTTTTGGGTTTTCTGGCTTGAGGTATCCAAAAGCAGAAGAAATAAAGAGGAACAAACACGAGAAGAGAGAAAGCCTAGAATCTAGCCAGTTCGAGTGCGCAATAGGAAGCGTTGCCAAGGTCTGCCGCATGGAAGAGGAGTGGAGAGGACACTACCAGAGCGGAGAGGAGACCAGTCGGGGGCGAGCGCGAGAAACAGACTAAATACCAGGTTGTATGGTCAGAACCGGGGAGAACCAAGTGGAGAAACCGAGGAGAGAGAACCGAGGGGAACCAAGTGGACAAGAGTGGGGAAGGAGTGAAAAGTGGATGACCACTCCAGTGCGCGAAGGAATGAGTCGCCAAGGTCTGCCGCATGTGAGAGGAGTGGAGAGGACACTGCCAGAGCGGAGAGGAGACTTGAGGCGAGTCTGAGCGTACTGGGTTGAGAAAGCGGGGTATCCAGTCCTGATGACGCACGGCAACGTTTGTGAGGGGTCGAGCGGGATGGCCTGGAGGACCGCTGAAATAATGTCGTTAGGACAGTGTGGCCAATGCCAGGAGCTCACGAGAGGCTCCACTTACGTCAGGCAGAAATGATGAACGGTGCTACTACGATGTCGTACACACAAGGAGGGTATCATGGCAGACGGAAGCGAGCTGAAGACTTATTTCTTGAGGTTTTCTGGGGTTTCTGGTTTGATGTATCCAAGGCAGAAGGAATCGACAGAAACGAACACGAGAAGGGAGAAAGCCTGGAATCGAGCTCGTCCGAATGTACCATGGAAAGCGTCGCCACGGTCTGCCGCATGTGAGAGGAGTGGAGAGGACACTGCCAGGGCGGGGAGGAGACCAGTCGGACGGCGAGCGCGAAAGACAGACAGGATACTAGGTTTGGGGTCGCACAGAGTCTGGGATGTATCCAAGATCAGGAACCAAGCGAAGCGTCGAGTGTGCTGCCGGAGGTGGACGCGACAAGAAAAATTCCCTAGCACATCGGCGTGAACTTCCGAAGTTCTGAGGGATCCACGACCGTGGTCTTGTGAACGGAGGTCGATTCCGGTTGGACCTGTGTGGCAGCGAACAGAGCTGTTGGGACGTTTCGCCAAAGAATGGTTGCTCTTGAAGCTGGGGCTTGGACTGCAACCCGCAAAGACTTGTTGATCTCTCGCAGAGGTACCGACCTTGACAGGTACATGCTGAAATTGGGAGGACACAGACCGAGGCTGCGATACAAATTGAACAAAGTAGTCCGCCCGGAAGGAAGATACGACGTACCGTGGACGATCCCGGTCTATCTGTAACCGTTGTCATCGGGGTGCTTGACCTAGCCGACGAAGGTGCGGTCTCACGCCAAGTGGGCCATTGAGCCGTTGGAACTTGGGGTGGAGGCCACAGCGACTCGAACTACTAGAACCCAGACGGAGCACGCCTCACCGAGCACATGCCAGGGAAGATGAGTGGTATGGGAGACTGTCGCCTCAGACAATACCGCGCGCGGGACCAGGCTGAACGAGAGCATGAGTGGGGGAGTGGATGAAGCGTAGCAGGCCTAGGATGCGCTGTTGGGCGAGAGAGGCGCGGCCTGAGACGAGGCTGACCCTCGCTGACGCTGTTCGCTAGGGATCCGGTAGGTGCCGAGCGTTGTCAGCCAGCTCTTTGGCGGGATGTTCGATTTGGATCGACCTGCACCGTCACTGCTCGGGTCCCTGAGAGGGGAAGACTAAACAGTGTCAAAGCACGAATGCCTTTCACTTTCGAACACATTCCCCAGTATGGACAGTACCAGCCACCTCAGACGCAGTTGTGCGACGAGCAGGTCATCGCGCTGCCGGTGTGCGATGTTCCCGTAATCCATTGCTGTAAATCTTCGTGGCCAGCATTACGAGGAGTCGGCCACCACGTTACCTGCAGTGGATTCTCGTCATCGAGGCCCTCACTCGCAACCGTCAATGCAAGCCAAACTAGAAGCCAACGAACTGCGTGCAACTTGCGCAAGTCGCTCTCAACCTGCCCATCAGACCGTCGCCGACTCCGGCCGGTATCGCAACCGAATAGATAGACTCAGATGGCGGCCGTGCTGTGCCCAGAGGAGGTTGGTAGCAGTGCGTGTGCTGATACATACTCCGAATCACGGAATAACCAAAGGGAGAAAAGGGCTTGTTCCGCCTATGGCTCGACGTATACCTGCCTCGCATCAACACGAGCGCGGTGAGAAAGGGTGAGAAGAGAAGAAGCCAAGTTGGAGTTGCGGCCCCCACGCTCCGCCATACGGATCAGCAGGCGAAGGCGCACGTCTGGAAAGACCAGCCAAACGGACTTGTCTGAGGGTAACACTTGGCTGAGATGCGGGAGGCACTCGGAAGGAATGGGAGAGGGAGGTCCGCTGCACACGCACCTTGCCAAGGACATTGCATTCTGTGCTGTAGCGACCCCCAGAGCAAGGTTCAGGTAAAACCTCTGAGCCTGCCGTAAGTTCTGTTCAATCTAGCGGTAGACAGGTCAGCTCCCCTTCGAATGTTTGCCGAATAGCGCCCTGTGACGTGAAATTCTGACGAGCCCTGCTAGCGATGGGAACAAGACTTTGGCGAGCCGATAGACACCACACAAGGTTGACGCCGAGAGATGCACAGAAATAGACAGCAACATTATTTCTGCGGGAAGCTCATACTAGTACCTCTGCAGGATCCGGACTTGCAGGGCGAAGGTGTTAATGGTGGTGGTGCATCACAAAGCAGCATGTGGCTACCGGACTTACCGGTTCCCAGGACCCTGCGTAACGCCTGCCACAGGGTCTGCGGCCATGGACCTCAGTATGGCAGACAATTTGCTTCAATGGCAAACCAGTTGCACACAGATAACCATGTTCGGAACGCACAAATGAAGCACAGGCGAGCTCATCGACCGTAACCTCGCACCTCTTACTCCTAAACAGCACGTGCACTTCCTGAACCGGGCCTTAGTAGTACCATACAGCCTTGCAGCATACGGGCCCCTCGAAATACATCCACATTTGCACAAACACACGAAAAATTCCGTCCACGACATAAACAACAGCTACGACGCGCGGCAGTCCGACCGTCCACCGCCGCGCGGACTCAGACAGCTTCGGCAGAGTCCGAGCCATCCGTGCGCGCCATGTCGTCGCGGTGCTCCCCGAGCGGCGGGAGCTTGTCGTCCGGCCGGAACGCGGCCACGCCCTTCCGGTCCACGTCGACCATCTCGTGCGACTCGACGTCGATGTAGATCTCCGCGGGCGCGTGCCGGGTCTGCTCGCTGCGGAGCACGTTCACGCTCCGCGGGAGCTGGCGGCCCTGCGGCTCCCGGCCCTGGCTGACGCCGCTGGAGTCGTACTGCCACCCTTGGCGCGAGTTGAGGCTCGACATGAGCGAGTTCGTGTACAGCTTCGAGAGCGGGAGGTTGAACGTCAGGTGGTAGCCAGCGGACTGCGCGAGAGGGCGTTCGGGCGATGAGTGCGTTGGTAGAGCTGTCAGACCGCCCGGGGACGTACCGAGGCGAGGAAAAGAACAAGGTCGATGATGGCGCAGAGCGCGGTCAGGAGACCGGTCTGCATGGTTACTGGATGAAGCAGCGCGTAAGATTTCGAGTTCGCAACGATGCCATGGCGGTTGAATCTCACAGCGGATAATTTTGTTGATGATGTCGTCCGTGACTGGCATGCCAGTCCTATGAGTCCGCTGACCGCCACTATCAGTCTTATGCATATATTCACAGGAGCGCACCGTGAACATACCAGGTGCCACACGAGTGAGATTGTGATGAGCGTGTCCGCAACCGCGGAGAATGCGAGCCATATAATGACGACGACCTGGAACTCCTGGAAGTGCGTGAACTGCGGGACCATGCCGATGGCGATCGACGTTCCCAAGCCGCCACCTGGCGGACGAACACACTGATGAGTACGCGGTGTGATTTCGCGGGTTTGCGGGAGAGTGGGACGTACAGAACTGCGCGACCGCGCACAACGCGATGAGAACGACTGCATACCAATTCGATGTGAGCACCTTGACACGCCAGGCGAAGAATAGCTGGACGAGTCCGGCGATGAGACCCTGCACGCGTCGCGGTCAGGCTGCGGGACAAAGGAACAGATAGGCGGGTAGATGCTCACGGTCATCACCGGGTCTTATGGGTCAGGAGATATGTCAACTTTCGGTATGACCCAATATCCCTGTGAACCGTTACTGACCAGTGGCGAAGACTATCGGGGACGAGGTGAATATCTATTGACATGTGCGAGCGGATAGACAACCTACCCCAGGTAGCCAGATCCAGGATTTCGAAATTCCCTGTGCACAGTCGGTTGAGCTGATCGCAGTGATTCAGGTGAATGGGGATACCCACCGAAATTGTTGACAAGGGGAATGTACAGAAACGCGATGTCGAATGCACAATTGACCGTGTCGCACAGAAAGAGGAACAACACCTTGGGTGGTTGTCAGCTTCTGTCTATCTTTGGACTCTCGTGCATTCCACACTTACAAACGCCTTCATCCACGTCCGATCCCTAGTCGAACGTGCATCAGAGGAGAGTTGCAGGTGAGAGAGCTTATAAATGAACCGACCTCTTGTACACCTGGAAATACATGTACGTCTGCGTGATCATGATCCCGTACAGCAGGATGTTGAACACAACGCCGATGAAGATCGGACCGTAGCTGTGAAGCCACGCAGTCAGCTTACGAAACTTACTGCGATATTGTAAGAGCCTATGCGACTACACTCACGTTACGGACGCCGAGACTTGGTCCCCAGCCATCGCGGTTGGAATGCACAGAAAGAGCGACGGCAGCACGAAGGTGTAAGGACGGTCGGTACCAGGAAGTACCGCGTAGGCGAAGACGAAGGATGCCCTAAAGACGCGCCACGGCCGTGCAGAGGAGGCAAAACGATAGCAACGCAACGGGCGAGGCCTGCGGTCGAGGGATGGAGGCGGGGCGGGACCTGCCCTGCACACCGTAAATGAAACTTATACGCAATCCGCCAGGGTTCGCCGGCCGTCCATCACCAGCTGGCCGGGCGACTGGTACGGGGAGAAGACAAGAAGGTGCGCGCATGGAAAGTCGCAGTTCGTCTTCGCAGGCGCCAGCGGGCTTCTCGTGCGGAGCGTGCCGGCGAAGGACGTCCCGCGTTCGGCGTCCTGTGCAATAGCCATGTATGGGGTGAGCCGCATCCTTGGGAACTGAAGAAGTCCACAACGAGCCTTCGACCCATGAACTGTTGAGAATGTAGGCAGAGCCCCGGATGAGCGCGAACTCAAGTGCTGATGGTTCCCTTGGGGTATTTCAGGGCGTTTGCACCTGCCGGTCCCCGGCGTCCGGCCGGTAGAGTGCGAGGGACGATTGCATCAGGGTCACAAACGCCCACCGCAACCTACTGGCCAGCGGTGCGCCATAGGTTCTCAGGATGATAGAACCCCGTCGTCACGACAGCGTCCGCAGTATGCAAAGAGAAGAGTGGAAGCATCGCCGACGAGCTGACGTTACTGAGCGGGCAGGAAGCCCTATCAGATCACATGCTGGAGGCTGGTGGGGGAGAGAGCACGAAGCCGAGCGCCGCAGTGACGCGGGGTGGGCGAGTGTGCCCACTTGATTGACATATGAGGACGCATTCCGGTTGGGGATGGACGGCCGACGTCGGGCAGCGACCCGAGGAAAGAAACAACAGAAGGCGCGTGGGCAGGGAAGGAAGGATGAAGCGGGGTGGGTGCGGTGGGAGTGCAGATCCTGCGCGCGAATGATCGGTGGGCACCAGCCACTCGCGTTCATCCTCTTGCCGTCCGCGTCCGGCGTCTCCCGGTCTCCATACCCGTGAAGCAAGGGACTTGGATACATGCAGCTTCACTCGCCTAAGCCGGTGGATCAGATGCAGACTCATACTTGCACAAATGCTACAACCAAGAAACTGTCCCTAGGTACCCTGCTAGTCAATACAACCATGTCGAGCGTATAAGATTACAGAAGCGCGCCTAACTTCTACCTCCATCACGCACCCACCGCCTGGCCCGCAGCAGCGCCGTCCAGCCCATTCGCGTACTGGAACTGATCAGAATTCTCGTACTGCCATAACGCACGTCAGCGAATGCAAACGGACTTGGGACTGTGAGACCCTCACCTCCCACATATCGAGCGCAACCTGACAGCTTTCCCGTACTACCCGTGGCACGTCTGGCTTCGCCATGTACTCCTTTAGGTAAGGCAATACCTCTGGCGTAGCGATGCCACCGAGCGCCTCGGCGGCTTCGTGACGGACCATGTCGGACTCTTGCCCGTTTTGGAGCACGGCGAGGAGAGCAGGAACGGAGTGGGTCGAGAGCAGCTGGCCGAATACGAACGCGATCTCGTGCTTGAACAGGGCGCTCTCATCGTTGAAACCAGCCGAAAGCGCGTCAACGGCAGCGGCCGTCCCAATATTTCGCAAGGCAAACATGGCCCGATACCGTTCGAATAGTGGCAGGGAAGTGTCGAGAAGCTGTGCCCTCAACTTCGCAATGTTTTCAGGGGATGCATCTTCCGGTGCGGCTTTGCCGGCGAGAAGGCGGGAAGTGGGGGGTGCAGGGTCAATGGAGGGGTACGTCCTATGACATTCATGAGCTCCCCGCATACAACATTGGCAGTGAACACATACTGCTCGGCATCCTTGCTGGTCGTTTCCCAATGCTTCTTGCCTTCCTCCGAGTTGTCCCACTCGATCTTGGCAAGGGCGATTTCACAAGTCTCCCGAACGCACTGCTCTGGATCGTTGAGGTACTTCCGGAGGACATCTGTCGCAGAAGTGGCAGAAAGTGCGCCCAACGCCTCAGCCGCCTATACGCGCGAGGTGATATTAAAATCAGGCCTGCGATCGCATGTTTCGGGGAAACGACGACTTACGAACCTCATGACGGACCATCGGGTCCTCCTTCTCGTTCGAGAGGACGTTCTCCAGTACGGGAAGCGCGTTCTTATTTTTCATCTGTCCTAGGCAGTATGCGAGCTCGTGTTTGAGCAGCGCGCTCTCGTCCGCGAACCCTGCGCGGGCAGACGGGTTACCCCACATGATCAAGCTCCATGCGCCGGATATGCCCTACCTTTTGAGATGACATTGACTGCGTCGTCATTTTTGAGCGCCTTCAGCGTAAAAAGGGCCCTAAATCGATTATGCAGGGGCACGTTTCCCGAAGTGTTGAGCAGCGCAGCCTCGAGAGCGGCCAGAGACGAGGAAGTTGCTTCAGCCACCATGGCAGTAAGAGCGAAGGTTAAAGATTAGATTGAGCGCTTGTGGGCGATCGCTCCTTGCAGGAAATTTTGGAGATTAGATCAAGCACCCGCTCGATCGACGCGCCCACTCACCTTTCCAAAGTCTCGCGGAGGACGGGCTGCCTCACTCACACACACTTGCTTCGACTGCCTCCTCATATCATTCTCTCTCTGGCTCGGCTGTATACCTACACCCTCGGACATCATCAAAACTAAACAGCTAAAATGCCCAAGTCAAAACGCGCCAAAGTTGGTGAGGAGCCCGGATCGCCGTTCGTTTCACAGAAAAGGAGTTGACCATCCGTCTAGTTTCGCTGACGAAGGTCGCAAAGAAGACGAGGGAACAGAAGAATGCGCTCCTCCAGGAGGTACGCTATCAAGCCTCCAGAACGATCGATGATAATCTCACATTACCAGGTGCAAGAAAATGCCGACAAATGGCAGTACTGCTGGTTGTTCGAGGTGGGGAACATGCGGAATGCGCATTTGAAGACAGTGCGGAGATTATGGAAGGAGTGCGTCCTCCTTTTGACCATCAACTCTCTTGCAGTTGCTCATGCTCTGGGCACACCTTCAGCACCGCGCGGATATTCTTTGGCAGGGGAGCAGTGATGGCAAAAGCGCTAGGCATGACGCCCGAGGAGGAGCACCGGCCGGGGATGCACAAACTCGCGAAGCAGATCAAGGGCCAGGTCGGGCTCTTCTTCACCGACTCGCCCCCTTCCGAGGTCGAGGAATGGTTCGACGACTTCCACCCGCCCGACTTCGCGCGCGCGGGGAACCGCGCGTCGCGCACGGTCGTGCTCCCCGCGGGCCCGGTCATGCAGCAGCACTCGACCCCGCCCGAGCCGTTCCCGCACAACGAGGACCCGCAGCTGCGGAAGCTCGGGCTGCGCACGCGCATGGAGCGCGGCGTGCCGACGCTCGACGTGCCGCACACCGTGTGCGAGCAGGGGAAGGTGCTCTCGCCCGAGCAGGCGCAGCTCCTTAAGCTAATCGGCATCAAGATGGTCGCGTTCAGGGTCGGCCTGCGCGCGCACTGGGACGCAGCGACGAGTGAGGTCGTGCAGATCGAGGGCCAGGCGGTCGAAGTGGACGAGGCCGCGAACGGGGATGAGCACGAGGCGAACGAGGCGGAGATGAGCGAGTAGTGTGTACGATTCCTTTGCGCTGTTGTTTCTGCTATGTTGTGTCGCTCTATCCTATCTGATCATACAGGTTTCCTCGGGGTCTCCATCCTTGGCACAAACATCGGTCGGCCACGCCAGAAGTACTCTACGAAGCACTGCCATATCTCCCTCGTCACTCTGTATCAAACACCAGCGCCCTGACCTCGATCGACTGCCTGTGGGGCGCGTCGCTCGGGCTACTCTGGTCCCAAAAGGCCGTGTGCGGCGTCAGGCGCGCCCTGTCCGTCGCCGAGTCGTAGCACTTGATGAGCGTGACCTCATCCGGGGTTTGCTGCGCGAGGTGCCACCAGCGGTGCTTCGGGTTGTACCGCACGCTGAACGTCGCGCCCTCGCGGTCCGGGTAGAGGTACCGCACCGGGACGAGGTCCTTCTCGTCCAGCGCGCGCCAGTCAGACACCGCGAGCGGCCGGTGGAAGACGGGATTCGTGATCGGCCGCCAGATGTTGATGAGCTGCACGCGTGACTCCAGCAGCCGGTCGGCGTCGTCGCCGAGCAGCTGGCGCACGCGCTTCACGGACGCCTCGTAGGTCTGGTCGATATGCACGCGCTCCTGTGGCGGTTACGAAGGTCAGTCAGCTCCTCAACGGCGCGGATATATAGGGTGTACGTACCACAGGTCCGCGCGATTGCGTCCTGGGCACGCTACCGTCTTTCTCATGATGACGCCTGGGAGTCATCCAGTCAGCGTCCATATTTGCTGACATGCCCAAGCGACAAACCTGATGGTATGGTCGAAAATGAAGATGCGCTTCGCGCCTGTGACTTCCTTCAGCAGCGCCTCGACCTCCTTGTAATACCCGCCCTGGATCGAGTCCTCGTCCACGAACTCCTTCTCTGTGCTGACATGCCGCACGAACTGGAAGCCCTGCACGTCCAGGCTGAACTCGCTTTCGTGGCCCCGCGCATCGTGCACGACGACCTGGCGCGGGTCGTCGCCGAGGTTGTGCTCGGGCTTGCCCTCCGGCGGGGTCTTGTAGATGTACCGGTACGGCGCCTCGTCCCCGATCGGCGCGAAATAGTTGAGCGTGGTCGGGACGTCGTGCGGGGTAAGTACGGAAGCGATAGCCATTGCGGACGTGCTGCGGGGTTGGTGCGTGGATCTATGCTGTCTGAAGGTGAGTTATATACGTTCTCTTGAAGCGCATGCCCGGGTCTCACTAAGCAGTCGTGTTTATTATAGCGTATGGATAGGCCTTTGCTACTCCTGGCGTTCAGTCTTACGAATGGTCAAAACTTCAGCACGGAGGCCCGAATACGTTTGCCGTCATACTGGCCGTGCCTTGCGCAATCGCTCCCAGGAGCCAGAGAAAGATGGGGTCACATGGTAAGTCCGATCAAATTCGTGTGACAATGTAATACCAAAGTGTGTCGAGCAACCAAGAATCCCTATTGGGAGGTTGTGAGCGATTGGAGGAACCTCCGTTAGCGGCGCGAGCGCGGTGGAGGATGCGCAAACCATCATCTCCGCCTCCTGAGATAAGTGTGGCTTCCGAGTGAGATGTAGTCAGTTTTTTCCGCGCGATCCTGTATGATATGTGACTTATCAGCAGTTTAGCCAGAAACTCCATCCATGTTCTGCTGTGGTACACGATCCCGACATAAACATGACTGACCTAGCGCGCCTCCCGAAGGGCGTCACACGTTGGCGCAGCTCTGTGCGTGGCTTCCATGTCTGGACCCCTCGCAACAGCACTTTCTCAACATACAATGCTCACAAGCACCACGTCGAGATCGGCGTCGACAGGCGGGTACGCCGGAGAGAACATATGTGTGATAGATTCTTGTTGAACATGTCGGTTCGGGAGAAGGTGACCGAGGGTTGTTCGCTGCCGAGGTGACCGTGAGCCGAAAATTCTGTTGAGGGACCGGAGTCTGGTGAGTGGTTGGCTTCGGCTCCGAAGCTCCACAATGGGCTCGGTCGTCATTCCAGACGTGTGTTGGGCGAGCATCTCCGCTCTCGTCGGGTGAAACAGTGCTCGCTATGTTCTGTTGATTCTACATACTCCATAGGTCTTCGAGAACGTTGCCCGCAAAGCGAGAGCTGTCGGCTAGGCGCATGCATGATTTCGAATAACATGGCCAGTGCGAAGGTGTATGGCAGCTCCACAGAACAGAGACGGCCGGACAGAACTCCAGCGTGGCAAACGATCGCTGTCACCGTCGAAGATCCTCCGGCCGAAAAGGGCGCAATTGCCCCTACCGGATTTGGAAGACATCCGGATATGCCGCTGCGCGTTGGACAGCGTCTGCCCGCCACATCGCCAAGCGGCCCCCAAGAATGGCGTCCTTCTTGTGAGCCTGAGTCGCACAGGCTCTACAAGCCGTCTTTCTCGTCGATTCTCCTCCCATTCCTCGTGCAGTAAGGCGAAAGACAGTGTCGCCGGTATATGTCACCCTGGCTCCCGAACACGGACGTGCAGAAACGTCGAACGGCCGATCGTGATATTCGATGGGAGCTGCTTCTTTCATTGCTCTCTGCCTTTTTGCGATCGTCCTCATAAGCCTGCTCATCCTGCGCTCCATGTCCTCGAACCCCCCGCCTCCCCTCCCCCTCCTACCTCGCCCTCGCTCCCGCCCGCGATACCCTGAATCGAGTCAATCCTAGCGTAGCCATTCACGATGCCGTCTCCGGCTGCCTTAACGTGCGTACACGGCAAATTATAGGTATTGGGGCAATTCAGGCTAATGTATGCGCAGGTACGGCCCCATCTTCGTGGGCGTCGTGTTCAACATCCTCCTTTACGGCATTATGATCACCCAAACATTCCTATACTTCACGGTCTACAAAAAGTGAGTCTGCTCGCACACCGGTCTCATCAGCTTTTAAGTTCTAACAACGCGTATTAGGGACCGCGTGTGGATGAAAATCTTCGTATGTCGTTCCCAACTATCACCGGAGCTCGTTGGGTCCTCAACACATGGCGGTGATGCAGGTTGCCCTCCTCTTCATATGCGACACTGTCAACTGCGCCTTCGATATCACGTTCCTCTACGTCCCATTGGTCAACAACTTCGGTATGGCGAACTCCCCTACCCATGGTGGTTGATGGTCTCAAAATTGTTCGACAGGCAATCCATCGTCGCTCATGTATGCCAGCTGGGGTGCGTTGCTCTCACTGTAGGCGTAGTTTCCAACTGACCATGCTTCGTTCAGTTTTTGCCACCGGTTTGTGATCTCGCGCCTGTCCCGCAATACGTGATCGCTGGCTGAACCAACTGCTACTGGTCACTAGATCCGGTCATGACCGTGAGTACCATCGTGATTGCCGCTCCTGTCCATGCTCACTTCGTCGTCAGGCTCTCATTGGGAGCTTGACCCAATGTTTTTTCGCATGGCGAGTGAACGTGCTCACCCATAGCATTCCCGCCGTAATCTTCATCTCGTTCTGCGCGCTTTGCCAGTTGTGTAAGTCGATCAGGTTGCTGTATGCGTTAGGTACTATTGCTGAAGCTCCACAGGCGGCGGTTTGGGGACGTCAATCGCTGTTGGCATGATCCCAGAGTTCGTCCACTTCCAAAAGTTCGAGATTATTGTCATCGTTTGGCTGGCGTTCTCCGCCGTGGCCGATTGTGCGATCACTATCGCCCTAGTATGGCATCTCGTGAGTGGACTACCGGCATTTTTCCAGGTCTACTCTATTGATGTAAACGCTAGCGCAAGCACAAGACTGGCTTCGCTGCCACTGACGATATCGTAAACAGAATCATCCGACGTAAGCGCTTCCGTGTCACACGTCTAAACAGTGACTGAAAGCGACCGCATCTATCACCAGTTACCGTCCAAACCGGCCTTATTACGGCATTGTGTGCGGTGATAGACCTCGTTCTCTTTTTGGCTACTGTCAGTGATCCACCATCACTGTATAAGACTTCTGTTCCTGACATACCATTGACAGCCTTCTGGACTCCACCTCGTGTTTAACCTGCCTCTGTCAAAGCTTTACACCAACTCCCTG
This sequence comes from Trametes elegans, assembly GCA_022606155.1. Classification (NCBI taxonomy): domain Eukaryota; kingdom Fungi; phylum Basidiomycota; class Agaricomycetes; order Polyporales; family Polyporaceae; genus Trametes; species Trametes elegans. The sequence goes on along the minus strand of JABYQO010000014.1, from coordinate 354,328 downwards.
ATGTCCAGCCTAAACTCTCGCGCGGGCTGGAAGTACGGGTCCGGAAACGGCGAAACAACAACTGACGAGTTATCAAGAGGCGACCGCAACAAACACCTGAACGTCAGAGGGGACACGAGTCGACGGGTCAGCATGATGGTATGTGGGTGCACGTGCGCTGTAGAGTGACAACTCACCGCTCCGTGTGGATAGACACCCAACCAGGTCTACATTGACGTAGAGTCACACGAAATGGTCGACGTCATCGATACGAAGGGGATGCCCTCAGATTCTGCCATGGACGGCATGCCGAGCAGGCCATACTCGGAGAAAGGAGGGAAGCTGACTGCTGGGGCGACCTCCGATTCCTTTTAGGGCCCCCTTCATGGAGGGGCTGTGATGGTTGACGTTTCCGCCATGCCCAACCGCTATTTCGAATCTATCTTCGTTATGTTGATCGCCAGTATGCAGCCCAGCACGTATCGGTACTTGACATGATCAATCGGGATTGTTCCGCGACCTCGGACGCGTTGCGTGTGGCGAAGCGATGAGTGGGCAGTTGATACTCGCGCGATGGTGAGATACAACATACTACTCACAGCCGGACGCCGCGCGGTAACTACAGGGTCACTTCCATGTGAGCATACTGCATGATCTTGGCACAGGTTGGTGCGCGTGGATGGTGGCGCTGTTGTGGCGGTCCACCGTCCTTGCGACGAGCGCCAAACGCGTCTTGTGTTCTTCCACCCAACCAGCGTCCACCGTTCGCTTCAGCTCCATGACTTCCAGCCCGCACGACCCGCAGCGAGAGCGCATCTTCTCCTACTCAGTCTTCATAATCTGATATGACCCTCGTTGTGAGAGACGAAGGCCCCGGGTGGGGGTTTTAAGCGCGTTCGACGTCAGCCGGTCGCTGATCCGCCCTCTGGGAACCCAGCAACAGGAACCCAAGACGCGCCGCATTCATCTTCCTGCGCAATCTCTCCAGATCCCTGCCGTCACCGGCGGAGGAAGGACGAGCTAGAATGCCGGGGCGCACCGTTGTGCCGCCAGCCGTCCGGCGGTTCGCAGCTTCGCGCACAGGGGAGGGCTGAACGAACAAGCTGGCACACGCCCACACCCGCGGCGTTCGGGGAGCTTGCGCGTTCTTCGTCTGATTGCACAGCGTGCTATGCCGGCGCCCATAGACGGTGACCCTTGCGCGAGCCCTACGGGATCGTCCGCATGAAGAGGTACAGGGCGGCGGGAAGGCGAGGCTGTGATATGGTACGGCGCCCGAGAGCGCGCGGAGCCGGGGAGGATGCCTGCGAGGATTGCGCGGCGTTCTCAGGGAGCTCCGCGGGAGGATGATTTGCCTCCTTTCATGAGCGCGGGTACCGCTTGCGTGGAACATGCTGTGAGTTGCGCACGGTCTTGCAGAGTCAGAATTGATGGATGACGAAGATTTGAGGATCGCCAGTGAGGTGGCCTGCCACGGCCATACCTGGGAGAAACCCAGTCCGCGGAAAGTGGCATCCACTCCTGAGAGCTCGGCCTCCGTACGTTGAGCGGTTGAACGGTGGACAATGCGCCCCTTCGCTTTTTCTGTTCAATATACATCCAGACACAGCTGGTGGACTGTGTTGTTTCTATGGGAAGACGTAGCGGAACCGCGATGGCCAACCGGCGGCCAGGAATCAAACGCCAACGCTTCGCGGTTATCGTGGCGCCGCAAATCCCAAGCTACGTCGCCAGGGCCTAAACGGCCTACTCCGTTTGGGCAAGTCGAACCGGCCAACGAGGTCTCCCTCCAATAGCTCGCCCGGGATTCCCGCTCCACACATGCTCGCGACACAAGCGAGCTTCCGTCCGATGTTCATGATCATCTCGCAGCTCCGGCGCACTTCGAAGCGTTCTCATGACACTTCTCCAGGGCACGCACGGCGAAGGCAGCTCTCCGGCCGTTAAATCGCTTGTGTCAGACATGTTACGACCACTCGTGGGTTACGGAGCGCTGCGAGCCTATGTATAACCCCTTCGCAACCGGGGGAGTAGACTGTGCTTTCCCCGCCCGAGGATCCATACGCGTCCTGTGCGCATCCTCACTGACTCGCCCGCTGATTGCGTTGCCTTTCTTCCGTGGCGTGTCCCAAGACGTCCCTGTTCATCCCTCAACATCGCGTTTGTACCGCCGTCTCTCGCCTGTGCAGGCCAGTCGTTCGTTCCATATTTATCGCAGAAGAGATGGGTAACCCAGCTACTGTGACGTGAGTTGCATTTTTTCGGAATGGTTTATAGACTGCTGACGTTGTGCATGTTCTGACCATAGGTACGGCCCGCTGTTCATCGGCATGGCGTTCAACATCCTCTTGTACGGGATCATGGTCACGCAGGTGTACATGTACTTCCAGATGTACAAAAAGTGAGTGGCATGAGCGATTCTCCCATTCACGAATAGTTCACAGAGGAGTTCCATCACAGTGACAAGACTTGGATGAAGATGTTTGTACGTGTTCGCCCTCTTAGCACGTCAGGTCCCAGGATCTGACTGCTGTCCCCGCCGCGATAATACAGGTATTGTTCTTGCTACTGTGCGACACGGTTAACTGTGCATTCGATGTCGCGTTCATTTACCACCCACTCGTGAATAACTTCGGTGCGTTTCGATCTGGCATTATGGCTTCAAAGCGTCTCACTTGCACGATCTGTGCAGGCAATCTCGATGTGTTGGAAAGGGCAACATGGTGTGAGTGTGCTACGCCAGCGACTTCGAGCTCGTAGATTCGGTGCTGACCTCTTCTGGCATCACAGTGTTCGCTACCGGTCAGTCGCGGAGAGCAGCTCTTCACCTTGGAACCGCCTCTCTGACTGTGGTACATGCTCATCTTTGTCCTCCTAGACCCAGTAATGACTGTGGGTGTCCCCGGTCGCAAAGCTAACCCTGACCGAGCTGACATGCGCGCAAACAGGGACTCATCGCTGGCCTCGTTCAACTATTCTTCGCCTGGCGTGTCAAAGTCCTTACGTCGAACTGGATCGCCGTCGTGCTCATTGCGTTCAGCGCAGTCGCGCAGTTCTGTAGGTTCTCCTCGATTCTTGCTCATAAATACATGATTGACGAGAACATCCAACAGGCGGCGGCCTCGGGACATCCATAGCGATAGGCATGGTCCCTGAATTCACACACTTTCAACAATTTCAGATCATTGTCATCATCTGGCTCGCGTTCTCTGCGGTCGCAGATACGCTCATCACCGCTTCCCTGGTATGGCATCTGGTATGTTGTCCGGGTCGTCGTCAGTATTTGTGGACGCAGCGTTGATTCAGTTGAACAGAGAACCCACAAGACTGGAATGCCCGTCACTGACGACATAATCAACAAGATCATCCGCTGTGGGTGCACTATAACGTATGGTGTTCCGAGTCGCGCCTTCTCACTGACGAAACGTCACATGTTCCAGTGACCATGCAAACCGGGCTGCTCACCGCGGTCTGCGCGATCATTGACCTGGTAATCTTCGTGACCTCGGTTGGTATCCCCCCCTCATACACCCTCCATCCTTACATACTCACAAGATCCGTCGATGATCTCCCCGTCCAGTCGTCAGGTCTTCATCTCCTCTTCAACCTGCCTTTGTCCAAGCTCTACACGAACTCGTTGATGTCAAGTCTGAACTCGCGGCAGGGCTGGCAGTACGACACAAGCGGCATCAGCCAGGGCCGCGACCAGAAGGGCATACAGAAGCTCCCCCGGAACGTCAACGTGAGACGGGTACGTACCTAACCACTCCTCTACCGTGACGGATCGACAGGAAAGAACGCTCATGGCATACATGGCACGGTATATAGCCCCCGCAGCAGATCTACATTGACGTCGAGTCGCATGAGATGGTCGACGTCGACATGTCGATGAAGAGGACGTCGTACCGTCCTGAGGAAAAGCTGCCGCCGTTGTCCGAGGGTGCGCCAGCGCGGTCTACTATGCGGTCAGACTCGGGGGAAGCACTCTGAATTATTGCAATAAAATATTTCTCCGCTCTGCGGTCGTGGTTTTACTAGCAATCTCGGTCCTCTCGAGTTACGACAACTTGTGGCTTCGAGTCGAGCGGCGGGAGAAGTCGATCTTGTAGTACATGCCAGTGGATCCAGTGTCACACAAATCGTGATCCAATGGACACATTTCTTGCGCACCTGAGTCCTGAGGTCTGTCAATAACATTGACGCTAACAGTCGGTTTTTCAGCTGCACCAATTAAGATTTGTTTTCACCACAACGCCGCTATGGAGCCTATGAGGTTACCAGGAGTTCGAGTGCGGGCGCCTACCTGACCTTTACACTTCGAAGCGGGCGTTCGACCTGCGACGCTTCTGTCACCACCGTCACTGTCCTGCTAACTGCTCGTGCACGCACTCTGTGTTCCCTCATACATGTTGGACCTCAAGACATATGCTGGAGATGCCCCTCGTATGTCTAGATATTGCGGTGCTGCTATGCTCTGGAGTACAACTTGACACGGATTCCCCGGGACCTGACTATGTACATGTCTCCCCTTGTGCACCAAGGGACCCTGATGGCGAGATGCACCTTCTCACAGCCCTTCGACCTTCTCTCCGCCTGTCGATACATCGGGGGCTGATACGAGGTTTCTTGGGTACTCTCCGGGCTATCTCTATTGTGTACGTAAATCTCTGTTACTCGCGAGGCACGTCTAAGTTGGCTCCCCCAAATGAATATCCCTCTGAGACCTCACCGCGTACAAAACCACACCTCTGTGCCGTGTATTGCCATGCGACTGGCAGAGGCGGACCGATTGTGCCGACTTTTCGAACTTGAGCTACTCCTACCGCTAGGTTGTTCTGCTCACTATTCGCACTCACTACTGAGACAAACTGTGAGACGGACGTCGGTCCGACTGATTGCCCACAGGAAACAGAAAAGCATACAAACGAATCGTAGTAATGCGGCTACGCGGCGTGGCCGTTTCGCATTCTTGTTCCTACTACTAACGTGCAGTATCCGCCGGAACATGCGCGCCCGCCACACACACCATGTCACATCACAATATTTCCGAACGGCCCGCCAAAGGGCCCCGGGCTGACAGGTTCGGTTCCAGGGCAGCCTCCGATCGCAGGTCGCCGGTACCGAATAGGCTCCCCCGGCCGGGTCAGCCTCCTCGATCGGATACAAATGGATGGCGTGCGCAGATCGCTCTCGTGCTCCTCCTTCCTCCCACCACCCCACACCTCCCCCTCTCTCTGCGCATCACGCTCGGTATCGTCTGAGGCGACTGTCTCCGAACCACCCACCTCTCCCGGCGTACGCTCGGTGGTACACGTTCCGCAAAGACATGAGGTTGAGATCTACCGCCTCCGCCGAGTCTCAACGGCTCAATGGCCCACTCGGTTGAGGACGGGGTGCACGTTGGCTAGGTCAAGCACGCCAACGAGCCTGAGGAGGAGGGTCCGTCGTACAGGATTTGGGATCGCATCCAGTATGTCGTTCTCCTGCACGTCGTGTAGCGCTCCTCTGACAGTCATAGCCTTGCATTTGCCTCCTTTTGACCAGAGGACCTACCTATCAAGAACGGTACCCTCAGACACGCACAAGTGCCCCAAGAGCTGCTGCTGCTCAAGAGCAGAAGTCACAACATACCTTTTGCTTGCCTGTCCAATCGGTCCAGCCTAGATCGATACTGGCTCTCAAGACCTTAACCGCATTCGTCCTCGGAACTTCGGAAGTCGACGCCGAAGTTCTGGGAGAATATCAAGGTGTGTTTCTTGTAGGCAGTATTCTCGACGCTCCGCTCCGCTTGCCATCCTGCGTTACTGCAGCTAGTCTGCTGTCTGCTCTTCGTGATCGTCGTCCTCGTCTCCTTCCCGCTCTGGCAGTGTCCTCTCCACTCCTCTCCCATGCGGCAGACCTTGGCGACTCATTCCTTCGCGCACTGGAGTGGCCATCCACTTTTCACTCCTTCCCCACTCTTGTCCACTTGGTTCCCCTCGGTTCTCTCTCTCCGGTTCCTCCACTTGGTTCTCCCCGGTTCTGACCATACAACCTGGTATTTAGTCTGTTTCTCGCGCTCGCCCCCGACTGGTCTCCTCTCCGCTCTGGTAGTGTCCTCTCCACTCCTGTTCCATGCGGCAGACCTTGGCAACGCTTCCTATTGCGCACTCGAACTGGCTAGATTCTAGGCTTTCTCTCTTCTCGTGTTCGTTCCTGTTGATTTGTCCTGCCTTTGGATACCTCAAGCCAGAAAACCCAAAAAAAGCAGTCTAGAGCTCGCTCCCGTCTTCCTCTACTCTCCGTTCTTCTACTTTGCGTGAGTGGATCTTCTCGTTTCCCCATCGCTCTGTCCACGTCGTCTCAACGACACCGTTTCAGCGGTCCCCAAGGCGTTCCCGCTCGACCTCGGTCCCGACAACATGTGCGTCGTCAGGACCCCCCGCCTTCGTGACCCAGTACGCCCGAACTCGCCTCAAGTCTCCTCCCCGCTCTGGTAGTGTCCTCTCCACTCCTCTCCCATGCGGCAGACCCTGGCGACACGACCCTTCGCGCACTGGAGTCGCAACTTATTCTTCATTTCTTCTTCACTCTTGTTCAAGTGACTCCCGGCAGTTCTCTCCTCGTCCTCAGAAAACACACAAAACCGGAAAAAACAGCCTTCGGTCGATCTGTCTCGTCTCGTCTCGTCTCGTCTCGTCTCACAGAGCACGTTCTCTTTCAGTCTACGTCCATCATCTGGTCGCATTTCCGCTCCAACCTTCCCCTCTCCTACACACTCAATCGCACGGTGTTGTCTGAGGTGATTGTCTCCTTCACCACCTGCCCTTCCGGCATATGCTCGGCGGGATGCGCTGTGTAGTCTCCAGGGTGCGGTACGGCTGTTACGACCTCCGTCGAGTCTCAACGGCTCAATGGCCCACTCGGATACGACAATTCTTTCCTCGACTAAGCCAAGCACGTCGACGAAAGACGTCTTGAACATGGTCCACAGGACCCCTTTTCGCATGAGGATAGGGCTGAACAGGTACGCTCCGCTTATGCGCATTGTCCTGTTCTAGACTCACCGTTCCAAGCCCCTCCCCTTCCAGTTCACGTTGTGCACCTGTCAAGATCGGTGCTCCTCGCCCTTGCATTATGTCAAGGTGCGCACGGAGCTCAACAGCGTGCAACGCGCCGCAGTCGTTCTCTTCCGTCAAGCGGTCCAGCCGGGGTCGACACCGGCTCTCAAGACCACGACCGCAGTTTGGGCTCTTTGGTTCCTCGGAAGTCGACGCCGAGGTTCTGGAGAGTTTCATACTTTGCGTTCACCACTCGACGGTCTCTTTGGCGCCATGCTTCGCTCCTCCGTCTCATTCAAGTCTTTCTGGCCTCTTGACTTGGCCGACAGCCAGTGGTCTCGCCCAGTCCTTGCGCTCGTTGTCTCTGTCTCCTCCCCGCTCTGGAGTGTCCTCTCCACTCCTCTCATATGCGGCAGATCTGGGCGACACTCCCCTTGGCGCATCACCGGACGTCTACCTGGTGTTCTCTTCTTGCACTTTTTCTCGGTCGTCCTCTTCTCTGCCTTGGATTCTCGGTTACACTTCAGCTTCGACGATTTACGTTCCCGTCTGTACGTGTATGATATTGTAGTGGTTACGTTCTCTTCTGTCTGGTGAGTAGGCTCATCGGTGTGCTGTTCTGTTCGCTCGTGGCTTACCTTTTCTATGAGACAGTGGTCCTTCCGGCCTTCATGCTCGACCTCAACGATTGCCTCCTTCTGGTTCCCTCCCAACAAACGCCGGTGTGCGTCGTCAGGATTGGATCCCCTGGCTTCGTAATCCGGTATACCCGACCATCCCTCCCCCGTCGACATCCCGCTGTTGCACAAGCAGACCGCCGCTCACGGTCTCCCCGGCGCGGACCTCTCGGCGACTCCACCGTTCATCTCCACCCCACCAACGTTCGACACTCGCTGGCTGGCGCGATGCCTTCAGGATCCACGTCGCTCCAGTCTGCGCGTGTCGACCGTTGCCCCGACACTCGCCAACTTCACGCCCGACATCCCAGTCGTCTTCGTTCGGATCGGGGACGTTCACGACTGACGATTCTCGGCACCCTCGACAACCCTGAGCACAAGCGGCTCTGGCGACCGCTTCCAAAAGCACAACTGTGCACCCACCTTTCCTCATCCTCCGATGCCCTCTCCCCGTTTCCCTCGTCCCATCCGCCTGTCCAATCTCCCTTGTGGCGTGTTCGTGAACACTTCCAAACTCTTGCGCAAGCGCTCCCTCCGCTTCGGTCCCCCTTCGCACAGATCTCCGTGCAACACCAGTGACTTCGCATCGGGTGAGCGATCTCTTGCTGCTGTCTCCTGCTTCCTACTGACTCCCATTTGTAGCCTTGAATCTTGTTCGGCGCGTGTGCACGCGCGTCGTCCGGGACAAACGGCAAATGCACCCCTGCGACGTCTTCTGTGCACGGAAGACGCCACGGATATACTGGCAGCCCTCACCGAAGACGGCCATTCGTCTTGCGAGGGAGCTGCAGCGTTGTGGGGCCCACTCGAGGTAGGGGTTGACTTGTACAATTTACAAGGGCCGCTCAACTAACTCCTTTGCTAAAGGCTTACACGCTCAACCTCGCGTCGCAACATCAACCACATATGTATGAGAAAGGCTCCCTAGCGGTGCTGGTCACCTGCTGGGACGGGTCGCGGTACTCTCGCACGCACCAGTGAGACTCACGGCATTCGGGATGCTCGCGTTGTGTACATACTGCTCGGATGAACAGGCGGCGGACGCGTCGTCAGGTCTCATCTGTTGACGTACTATGTACTACTGCATACATGAATGGCATCGAATACGAGAGTCGTCTCCTGCAAGCCCGTCATCTGTCTTCGTGCGCACGCGTGAACGCGGGAGTGAGTGGGTAGATCTAGCTGCGGTATTACCACTCGTGTTCATGTATACCGTGAGGTACGAGGATACAGATGTGGCAGATACATCTGTGCGAGCGCTCTGGGCTCTATAGGAAGAGTTGCGAAGGTAAACCATCCCCGGGCTGTATCACATCCTGTCCTCTTTGCTCGCCATGCAATCCCGACACATCTGATCATGCAGATTGCGCAACTCTTGTGTCTCGATGGACACTCGACTGTACCTACCGTGACCTGCGTACAGTCGACACCCTCTTAACCCATACCCATCGGGAAGGCCGGGTTTCTATGGGTTACAGTCGACACCGTCTTAACCCATACCTGTGATAACCCATAACCTGTGATAACCCATAGGTTTATGGGGTTCCCGAGTTGGTACAGGGGGAAATCGACCCCATAACCCATGATCCTGTCGTATCCCATACCCCATACCCAAGCCCGAAAAAAAACCCATACATTTTTATTTATTTTGTGCATGGGGGCTCTGCCCTGCCTATGCCCCGTGCCGGTCTGCCACACAGAAATTGTATTCTGGTTACCTTAGTATCAAAAATGGGGAATCCCGAGTGCAATGTCCAACTAAGTCTGCCGTTCCGATCGCGCACCCACCCCCTATGCCCCCCACACTCAATCAGTTAAAAGAAGCATTCCAGCACCTCGAACGCCAGGTTTCATCCCGTAGGGAGCACATACAGGCCTCTCTTGCCGCCAAAGAGCCCATCAGCCCCGAAGATGAAGCTTGGTTGGACACTGAGGCCAACCTGGTTGATGAGCGAACTGTCATTGATGCTCTGGCGGAGGCTGTAGACTACGAGGCCAGATTCCAGGCACTCACCCCGGGGCAGAAGGCAGCGGTCACATGGCTCATTTCGGCTCCCGGCCCTAAGCAGGGTTCTCATGCCGGTGCCAAAAGAAGAAGTGTGTGATTCTCGACTATTTCGCAGTTTTTATCATATTTACACTAGGTGGGGTTACTCTCAAGGACCGGAGGATCCCAAGACAACGAAGGGAATGTCTAAAAAACCTGCGCTACAGTCAAAGCCAGTGTTTGAGAAGAAAGAGAATGCCACGCTCGCCCAACGTATCGAGATTCTCAACTGGCATCGCGCAAACGGCAAGAATCAGTCCAAAACTGCACGCCATTTCGACCCCATCTACCCTAACCTGAAGCTCAAGCAGCCGGCCATCAGCGCCTGGGTAAAGGACGAGCAGATGTGGAGGAAACGGTGGGAGGAGAATGGAGGAGGGGCTGGGGGTGTTACGACGATCCTAACGGTAGAACGGTATCTTTTCTCTTTTTCCTTTTCTGTCACTCTTCCTCGACTCGTTGTTCACCCGGTAGCATGACGTCATCCCGCTACTGGCTCCCACGGATGTTGTACTTTACTCTCACGCTGTCAGCACTGCCACGTCAGTACCGCTAGTGCTTCGTCAGCACTGCCACTGTGCTTCGTCAGCACCGCCACTACGCTTCGTCAGCACTGCCACAGTGCTTCGTCAGCACCACCACCGTTACGTTAACTTCATTACTTGTACTACAGCTCTTACTCTACGTAGTAATACTGGACTCTCACATGACCGGTTTCCTCCATGTATATAAACGCGAGGTATCTCTGCGAGATACCTCAGCTCGACCTGGTTATCTATTGCCTACATCGCTCAAACCCTCGATTGCCCTCGCCTAAAGCCCTGATCCCTAGCGACCTCGTCACGGACTGTGACCGTCGTAGGCATCATCGTAACAGGGGGACAAAGCTTAGCCAAGCGGCGCCTTCAGACACAGCACCCTGAAGTCGAGGAAATGTTGGAGCTTTGGGTCATGACAGCAATGGTGAACAATCTGTTGCTCACTGGTGACCTTCTGCGCGAGAAGTGGAAGGCTTTTGCTACTCGTGCTGGGATCCCTCCGGAAGAGCAGCTGCATCTTAGTAATGGCTGGCTCGAGTCCTTCAAAACTTGTCACGGGCTGCGGGAATTCAAGCGACATGGGGAGGCGGCTTCTGCGGATGAAGAGAGGGTCGCAGCGGAGCGCAAACGTATCCAGGAGCTCATATGGGTGCGTGGGTATCAAGCCCGGGACATCTACAACATGGACGAGACTGGGCTCTTTTATGGGTATTTTTCGTTTCATTATAATTCTATCCTTTACTTCATTGCCTGACCAGCACTTTGGCAGCCTTCCACCAGACCGTGGCCTTTCCAACAAGGCTACTGCTGGGGTGAAAGGCAAGAAGGTCCGCCTTACCTATGCCTTTACCGCAAATGCCGATGGGACAGACAAGCTCCCCCCCTGGTCATTGGCCGGTGGAACAAACCTCGCGCGTTTTGTGGTAAAACTGCTGCGCAACTTGGGTTTCAATACCGGAACAATGCGAAGGCATGGATGACAACTGTGCTCTACCACGAGTGGATCAAAGCATGGGACCGCAAGCTCGTACAGGATGGGAGGAAGATCCTCCTTCTTCAGGACAACTTCTCTGCGCACGATGCTCCTGAGTCCCTTCAGGCCATTGAAGTGGAGAATTTCGAGCCCAACCTCACCGCCCATGTCCAGCCTAATGACCAAGGTATCATCCGCTGCTTCAAGGCCCACTACCGAGCAAAGTTCATCGAACGCGCCATCAGTCGGTACGATGCCAGCATCACCCCTTCCGAGATCTACAACATCAACCAACTTGAGGCTATGCGGCTGGCAGACACCGCCTGGAAGGAAGTCGACACAACCACACTCCGAAACTGCTGGCATAAGGCTGGGATTCTCCCCCCATTCACACCCGGTCCCCCCATCTCCACCCCATCTGTCTCTATATCATCCCTCCTCTCCGACAATTCACCTCTACCTCCCCTGAATCCAGCCCAACGGGCAGAAGATGCAGTCGAAGCCGCCCTAGACGCCCTTGTTCGCACCGGTGCACTACAGAAACCAAACCGCATGAACATCGAATCCCTGCTCAATCCAGCAGTCGAAGCGGAGGTTTTCGCCCAAACCTTGGAAGAGGAGATCTTCCTTGCAGTCCAGGAAACTTGCGCAGATATGGGAACAGCTCATGCGGGCATAGAAGGAGGAGATGGTGATGATGAGGTTGTTGAGGATTGCCCCACCCGGCGGGAGGTTCTGGGAGCTGCTGCGACCATCACCCGGTATATAGGGACAGTTGACTCTGTAACCGCACGCAAGCTCGAGGGGGTACTGGCGAGTTTCACACGGCAGCTGTCCTCGGAGATTCAGCGGGGCATGCACAACACAGCAATTACTGATTACTTGTCTCGTCAGTAGTTCAGGTAGCTACGTGCATAGGTTACAGAACATCGTATACTATCAGCTGGTGGGCGCTTGTTGTGCAAACTGCCGAGTTTGCACGGGCGCTTAAAAGGCCGCTCTGTGGTAACCCATAACCTGTGAAAACCCATACCTTGGGGCCTTTCCCGAGGGGTATGGGTTATGACGGTGTCGACTGTAGAGGAGGAATGGTATATTGAGCGCCCGCGGGAACGTTGACTCAAACAACTAAGCGCTGAAGCACTCTTTTACTACTGACGAGAAAAATGTGGTGATTTGAACGGGCAAAAGCAACACAGAAACGATGTGGTGCATTAAGGGGGAATCGAACCCCCGGCAGGTCGATGGCAACGACCCAGGTTACCACTACCCCATTAATGCATTGCAAAAATACAATTATAAAAATATATACACAGCGCCTGTTACCGACTGACAAACTGAGCCCTGGTCCGTGCGCACCCCCCGCACAGTATACAGCCTGCCCCCCGCCGTCCGTAAATCTTCACCACTCTGGCCTTTTGGCTTAGATCAAGTGTAGTATCTGTTCTTAATAGTTTAACCACTATTATGGGAGCACTGCTCCCATTTTTGGTTATCTAATTTTTGCCGCCCCTGTCCACTGGGCTCTGCTTGCAACCCGGGGGTGCGATGACCTTGCCACTGCAGTGCCGGCTTGTGTCGTCGGGGGATCTCCTTGGTCTTCCGACCCCCTTCTGTTTCTTTTTGGTTCACCTCTGGGACCGGCCAGTTGGCTTGGGAGCTCGGTGAATCAAATGGAAGCAGAGAGGATGCTGTTGGTATTGTCTAGCATGTCATCTTCATTCAAAGTATGGTGGTGTTTTTGAGCATTTTGCAGCACAATCTGAAGTGGCTTGATCTTCGCTGTTTCTTGAGCACCAAACTTCATAAGACTTGTATAACCCCGTAACAGCACAAGATCCCTCAAGACAAAGCCCTCGATTGTGTGTGTACATGTACATGATCCAGGAGAGTGCAACGATGCGACGGAAAGCAAAATGGGCAGATGCAGCGCAATGTCCGACGAAATACACAGCGCATTCACATCAACTTGCCGTTGGTGTACGCGGGCGAGGCGCCGCCGCCGCTCTTCTTGAGCGCCTTGCGCGTCGCGAACAGCGCGCTGTCTACGAGCGACGCGACGGTCAGGACTCCGCCGACGATGGCGCATGTCCTGCGACGCGGGTCAGCGCGAGGACATGGAGATGTCTGCAGGATGGACTTACGAGGTGATGAAGTGCGCGAACGACTGGCGCGTCTCGGCGTGGACGATGCGGAGCGGCGAGATCTCGTAGTTGAAGAACGCACCGGGGATGCCGCCAGTGCCGTGTGCGATATGGAGGCCGGCAGGAGTGTTTTCCTGCGAGCCCTTGTCCAGGTCGCGCTCGAAGTGGGTCGCGCTGTACTGGTGGGTGTTGATCTACAGATACAGCACATCTCTTCCATCAGCACGCATACTATCCCGGGGACGCGTGCGAACATACCGCGACGCCGTCCAGAGTCTGGAAGCGCGTGGAGACGACCTTCAGGAAGTACTGGAACATGTACTGCTGCTTAATGGTCTATTGTGATTATCGGTGAGCATTGTACGAAGAAGCGCAGGAAGGGAGGCACCAATTACTTACACGACCAGAGGTGCCATCAAGCGGGTTCGCGGCAATACCAAGACGCTCCTTGAGCTCCTTACCGATCCGCGCCTTCGTGAGGTCGTACTCGTCGTCGCCCTCGAACGCGAAGTGGTGGATCGTGTGCGAAAAGTCGTGGCGGTTCCCGTCCGTCTTGAGGTACGGCACGAGCTCGTACAGGTTGTGCGAGCTCGACCGGAACGAGCGGCCGGGAGACAGGTGGATGTTCCCAACGACCTTGTTCACGCGCACGCGCCCGGCGATGTTGCAGCCTTCGCCGGCCTGCTCCTTGAGCTTGTCGGACCAGCCTTCTTGTACACACTATAGCATACGGACACGTCAAGGCTGATCCCGACACACGAGAATGGGCAGAATTACCTGCTCAACGGCTTCCGGTCGGCTGAAGCTCCATCCACGGTTGATGTACGCCTGCCGCACGTCCTCGCAAGAGTTACAGCACCCGCCCTCAGGCTCGACACCGCCGTAACAAGACCCGCAGTAGCCGCCCTGGCGTTGGCCGTTGATCCTGTCCAAGTCGTTCTGGAGCTCCGTGATGACGGAGTTGGGAACGGGCACGCCGCGCTCGTCGAGGCGGGTTTTGAGGATGTTGTGTGTGATGTCGGACTGTGTCTCGCCGCTGATGTCCATAACATCAAGACTCAAGACTGAGGCAGCGTGAGCACAAACCTCTCGAGAAAGAAAGCAGTTGCTGTGCAGACTGTGCTACTCACGGTAACAGGGCACGCGGGGAAAGGTAACGTTCATGTTTACAGTGAGCTTCTCGCCCCTGCTCCGGTCGACGATGATGGAGGTGTCGACATTGACGCGACGGTAGTCGAAGAACTCGATTGTCGTGAACGAGAGGATGATCGCGGCCGCGATGAGCGTCACTGGGGCGCGTTCAGCACGCTGCGCGGGGGCGCGGGGGACACGGTGGCGGAAAGTACTCACAGAGCGCGCCGGTGCGCGTCTTGACCTTCACATCCTCCATCGTCTGTGCGGCGCCGTCAGCCCGCAGCCGCGCTGGCAGCCAAGTCACAGAGCAGCCCGCGCGGTGGGATGCTGCGCACCTTGCCGAAGGCGTCGACGCCCTTGAGGGCGTTCAGGAAGCCTTTCGCCATGCTGCCCGGGTGTCCTGTGCCGCGTAGCCGTAGAGAAGAGAGAGAAAACCGAGGGGGGAAAGGAGAGTCTGGCGGGGCCGTCCGCGGCGGCAGGGATGGTGGTGGTGGCAGGAAGAGTTGTCGTGAGGGCCGGAATGGCGAGCAGCAGCGCGAGTTCGGGACGCGTCGAGCCGAGTAATTATCGCTCTCTCCGGTGACGTGTCACTGCCACATGACCGAGTCCGTGTCCGGACTGTACAGCTGCAGACTGCCGTCGGCGTGCTGCACGCGTGCCGACCATCCCCCACGAATTAGCCGTCCGTGTTACCATACACCGCACATGCACTACATACATCCAGAAGCACCCGCACCCCGCGAAGAGTCAAGACCGACAACATCCCGAGCGGCCTACGGCTGCGCGGCTATCCGGTCCACGCCCTGCTTCACCTTCCCGAGCAGACTCCGCACGCCGTCCTTGATCCCCTCCGTCTGCAGGCTCACGCCCTCCCCGCTCGTCCGGTACACCCCCGGCGCAGGCCCTCCAAGGCTCACGTTCACGCCGCCCAGGTTCAGGTTCAGCGACGGCATGTTCGTCGACGACCCCGGCGGAGGCTCGTACACCGACGCCGGGAAGTTCGTAGCAGCTGTGCGGACCATATCGAGGAAGCTTTGCACGACCAGGATTAGCACGCCCGCCTCGAGCAATCACGGGAAAACGGAGGCGCTCACGTAGACGAGTTGTGTATGCAAGTTCCACCCAACAGAAGACGCGTCCCCGCCGCTGCAGATGCGCCGCTGGTGGCTGCCTCCTGATTCAGGAGCGCGACCACGCGTGCTTCGGCATATGTTGTCCCGCCGATCATGAAGATGATGACGTCTCCGGGGCTGATGCGGTGACTCAGAAAAGCTCCGGTATGTGTGCATTAATCAATGCTTACCGTTGCAGGCCGGCGTTTGGACCAGCACCATCCAAGAACGGGTGTGTTGTGTCTCGTAGTCGGCCCTTGAACAGATTCTCGAGCGTTTGGGAGAGATGTGGGGTATGTTGCATGTACACGTTTTCAACGCCCTTCAGGCCCTTCAGCGCCGAACGCCCCTTCGCAAGCAGAGATTCCGCCGAGAACAAGTCTTCCTGGCGTTGATCCGAGCCCGCGATGTTTAGGAGCACATATACCAGCTGAGAAGAGGACGGGTAAGATGTCTCGGAGCTCCTCGGCGAAACACTATGGACTAGCCTTCGCGTCTTCTCGCGAAACGCCGTTCTCAAGCATGAGGCTGATGAGCGACGCCACGTTCTGTGGCTGAGATTTCTGGTAGTGCAACGCGTACAGCATCACAACTCGCAGCTTGTTCCAGGGTTGTATGGCGGGGTTCGCAACCAACGCTTGTACACTCTAGCACTATCGTCAGTACCGAGACGACTCCGGCCTGACAAACTTCGCACGCCTACCTTCAAATCCGCACCAGAACCCGTCGCAAGGCCCTGCTCGACCTCGCCCAGCTCGAGCAGCTTGTCACGCTCGACGAGCCGGCTGAGCTCGCCGACGAGCGCGACGTGCTTGCTCACGTTCCCGCCGAGCTTCCGGAACTCGGGGTACTCCTCGACGAAGCGCTTCATGTCGCTGATCGAGTTGATCGACGACGGGTCGTTCGCGAGCGAGTGCGACTGGTACGACTGCACGTACGACTTGAGCGCCGTGCCGAGGTCGCCGAACGTCGCCAGGTGGTGCGCCTGGAAGAACGGGTCCGTCGTCGTCGTCAGCGTGACCTCCTGTGTGTGCAGCGCCGCCGTGGGCACGGATTAGCTTGGCGCGGGTGGGATCGTATGTGTGTATACCTTCAGCTCTGGCCGGATGTCGGGCACGAGACTCATGTCGACACGCCCGTTCTGTATCCCGAGCAGCTCATGTACCATCGCCTGGTACGTCCACGGCGAGAGCAGCGGCGTCACTGGGTCGTTCCGCCGGTCGAGGATCAGGAGCAGGGGCGGGACCTGCGTGAGCCGGAAGTCGAACAGCTGGGACTCGGTCTGCACGCGATGCTGCCCACGTTCCTGTCAGCACCGATGCGGCCAACGCAAACTCTCCTGCGTTGCCTGGCCTGGAGACGTACCTGGATCTCCACGCCGAGCTTCTTCGCCATGGGGCTGCTCTTCTCATATCTGATAACCGGTTTCTTCTTTAAACTCAGGAGGACGGCCGTCACGCCCTGCACAGCGCGTTCGAGCGCCTTCGGGTCCCAGGCGTTCGGGCTGCTGCCGTACAGGGGGCGTTCGGCGGTCGGCGTGTGGTTGAGCGAGAATAGGCATGGGAGGACGGGGGCGTAATCTGCAAAGTATTCCTTCAGGGTACGCATAAGGGCGGTTCGAGGGCAAAGGAGGGGAAGTGGTGCGGCTTCAAGAAGGATACCACTCGGCAGGAGGCATGTACAACGCTGTAGGCGGTGCCAGAATCGTCCATCCCGTGTCGAGGGGGTGACATGCTCTCCCAGGACATAGTGACGTGACCTGGGGCTGAGCTGCGGTGCGGAGGAACACTAACCTGTACTTCACGGACAACCTCATATTCATCGACATCCGCGAGACGCTCAATCGCTGTCTTGCTCAGTATGTTGCTGAAGTCTGACAAACGCGTGCATGTGTTGAGGAGCGTGCGTATGCGGAGCGGGGCGGAGGACGCTCACTGACAGAGGTAGTATTCGCCGTACTTGGGCTCGCGCAGCTCCGCCTCGAGCGCCTCGAAGCTCTCCTCGCTGGGTTGCAGGAAGCAGATGCACTTCATGTGCGCCATGCGCTCGCGCTTCCTGTTGTCGATCTTGTCCGTGAGGTACACCTGGTGCGACAGGAGCGTAGACTGCGTCGCGGACAGCGAGACGATGGGTGTCTACTCGGGGGGATCGTCAGGTTTATGTATGTCGCCTGGGTAGGTCTCGGACATACTGTGTGGTTGTCGAGCAGGAGCACCTTCATTGAAGATGGCGTGGAGACCATCTTCGTTATGTAGGTCTCCACCGCCTTCACGACATCCATGGCGGCGTGAGTGCCAGCAAGCGCTGATTGCTATAATACGGTGTAGTCGTTCCCTAGTGACTCCTTTCCCGAAGCGAGTGCAAGACAGGTATGTGGTCTGGTATAGCGGCGGGAAGGACAAACGAGGGCGTCGGAGACGGAGGTGGTGGCTGTGGACGAAGAGGCAGAGGCAATCGACGCGACCCGGACGCGTTCTCGTTCCCGGCGCGAGTCCGAGCGGGCGCGCGCCTTTCGACCAGCTTCCACTATGACAATGACATCGACCCCGGCTCCCGTCGACCCAGACCACACTCACCTTCTCACTACCATCTCCGACACCCACTAGCCATCTATACCACGTCCTGCGGCCCGCCGCGAATGTCCACTCCATCACAGCAGCAGTCAGCGCCGTCCGCGTTTGTGCGCGAGGAGCTCGAGCGCGCGCTCGCGGAGCAGTCCTTCGGGATCGTGAGTTTCGAGATCACGTCTTCCTCGTCTATGAAGGCGACCGCGCGCGTCGTGCTGCTTGAAGGGGAACCTGTCTTAGTCTCTCTGACGAGCAGGGGCTTCCAGGTATGTGTGCAGTCTCAGAGGAGCATCGGGCGCGTTCGCTGAGGTCGTGCAGCTCAATAGCCCTTCGGAGGCTCCCATGGATCCTGACCTAGACTCCGAGACGGTCTACGAGACCTTGGAGCAGCTCCTGCAGACCGTGAGTCCGCAATATGAGTCTGCAAGGAGGAATGCGCTTTTGGCGAAGCTGGAGTCGCTCTCAGACTCGGCTTGAACACTTGAGGTGAGTGCCTGTATGTGACCTTGCCACCACTAGATAGACTGGACATGGTTGCTGAACCTCCATAGACTGACGCGTCATGTCGCATTGGCGAAGAGCGTTGTAAGTTACTGTCAGCAGACTTGAAGACATCCGTGTGTACATTGTCTTGTGCTTCTTGTATACAATCCTCGTACAACTTCGAAACCGCGTGCAAGGTGCCCGACATCTACTGATCATCAAGCATCCTCGGCTGTCCTGAACGAGCCAGTCTCCTGTCGTCTGCGCAGAGCCTCTCGGTAGGCGTCGTCCGTAAAGACATGATCCGGCTTCGACCTTGCGTTCTGGATCGTCTCGTTCACCCAGCGGCGCTCTTCCTCATTCCGGAGGCAATTTGCCCACCACCTATCCATGCTGCTCGTGATCGTCTGGGTGTTGAGCTGGTCATTGGCGCTCTGTTCCGACAACACGAAGAGCAGGAACCCGGCGTTCAAGCGCTCTTGCCCAAACTCAGAAAGGCACTTCAGGATCCGAGAGATGCGCAGGTTGTTGTGCGGTGCGCCTGCAATGTGGTCAGCATTCAGGAATGGGTATGGCAGAAACAATCCGTGTGACACGCACGAACGAGATTACGGTATCGCTGTTCCCAGTTGTCCGCGCGACGCAACTCCCCCGTTTCCCGGGACACGAGTTGCATACCGTAGAATCCGAGCATCATGGTGTATGATCGGTGAAGCCGCTCAAGGATGTTCGCATCGTCTTTCATGGCAGCGAGCTCGTGCTTTTGAAGGGGCTGGGCTTCGTAGTTCATTCCGTATTCTTGCAGCGGGAACCTAGAGGACACCTCTGTGAGCGATGATATACTGGGTGGCTGCGCGATATCCTGACTTACAGCCACTGGATGTACCCATGCTTGTACTCAAGTTTGGCGTAGTTCGTCTTCCACCTGTCGTGGAAGTTGACGCTGAGTGCGACCCGAGTGTACACGAAGGCTCTTACTGTTCATGCAACTCGTCGATCAGCAGGTTGTCCGGTCTGCAACGGCGTCTGTTGGAGTAAAACTCGAGGTTCGCGTTCAGGCGCGGGTCGTCCGGCAAACCCGGATAGCCCTCGAGGAACTCGCGAATGTCTCTCGGAAGCGACATTCTAGTTGCAGCGTTGCGGACAGACGGGGGAAAAGCAAGAATCCGAGAGTGGCGGAGTCGGAGCAGAGGGCTGTGGCTGGAGAGGACGCGAAGCATGACACGGACGCGTCCCGCGTAGACGCGCGTCGCGTCATTAGCCCGATCAGCAGCGGAGTTTCTTTACAGCGGCTTTCGGGCTTTCATTCTTCTTGTCGGAGATATCAGGGTAGCCTAAGCGTGGTAACGGCGCGCGTCTGCTCGCCACAATCGCGTCCATGTCGTCGCTCTTCCTGGTCTAGCACCTACACCCATGCCCGGAGTAACGAAATCTATGCCAGCGGCCTCCTCCTCCTCAAACCCCGTATCTGATGCTCTCACGAACCTCACGAGGGCAGCCACGGCTGCGGTTCGTGTGCTGTGCTGGCATATCGTTCCTGCGATCCTCTAACGGCATTGGCGTTTGGTGCAGTTAACCTCCGTGCAAGAGCGCGCACAAGAGGACGTCATTCAAGCAAGAGCAGAGAGAGACGAAGCCCTGAAAGCTTTTCAAGAGGCTCAACTTGAAGCCAAGGATCTGGAACTGAGGGAGGGGAGTTGGAGAGCTGCAGTGCGTGTGTTCCGGTCTTTGTTTAGCCTCCCGGCTCATGGACGCCTCTGGGACCCGGTAGTTGGAGAAATCTGACCTAACGGTGAGTGATCATAGACCATGTAGTCTATAGTGTTTTGAAGAGGCAGCGGGAAGTGTAGGTCAAGCACCAGGCCGAAACTATCGCGCAACTTCGTAACGAAGTCGGTCAGTGGAAGACCCAGTTGACACGGCTCGAAGAGTCGTCGCGGCAAGAGATAGAAGACTGGAAAGAACAGTACCGGCGTGCAGAGCATGAACGCAGCCGGCTATCCACTCGGATTGACGAGCTAATCGCAGGCCAACTTGCAGTATGTTTCACTTCCTCGGCCTGTGTAGCCTGCGTTGACTGTGTTTCAGTGGAACGCCGCGGCGCAGGCGTATGTTCCCCCCTACACCGCTCGACTCGCATACACCGAAATGCCTGAACCTTCTACATCATCCTCCGGCTCAAAACGTGCATCCACGTCTACACACACGCACCGGCCAGTGGGTACACCCCGGAGGAGTGCTCGTGCGGTATTGGACGAAGTTGAAGAAATGCCTCTTCCGACCACCGCTCGGAAGTCCAGACCGGCAGGTACAAGCGGGTCTCGCAATGTTGCGCATACAGATCGCAACCCTGCGTCAAGGTCCCGCGGTGGCTCTCCCGTGCGTCATAACGCCGGACGGCGTAATGACGTTGTCTCGGGGACGATCCCTCGGGCTAGCGGTAGTAGGACAGGTCCTCGCACCCCAGCCGTGCAACAATCTCCGGTCCAAGTCCAATCCCAGCCTCGGCAGCAGATCATACGCCGGGTCACCGCGATTGTCGACGTGAAGGAGGAAGAGCAGTCGGACGACCTCGAAGACGAAGAGTCCGTGCGTTCGGGTTCGGTATTCGACCCTGACGAGGAGGCCTCGCCGATCCCTCCCACCGGCACGCGCCGGCGCGCGACCAATGCACCCGCGCGACGCAAGCAGGTCGTCCAAGACTGGGACGAGGACGAGCAGACACCGGATGTCGGGGACGATGCGCACCAGTATGACGAGGCGCAGGACGACGACGACGACGAGCTCCTACTCGGTCCCAAGGTGCGCAACAACTATTGGTATTACTATAAGCCTGAGCTCACATCTATCGCGTTCTCGCAGAAGGGCAGAGCTGCCGCGGGGGGCGCGAAACACCCGCGCGCGAGCGTGTCTGGAAAGCCCCGGGGGCCCGCTAAGAAGCGCAAGCTCGGTACCGACACAGCTGCCCCCTCCGGACGGTCTGGCCCCGCCAAGGCGGCGAAGACGCGCTGACTTCCGCGTATACTTTTCTGACAGGTTATGTACCAACGGCATGTAGACAGTAGGATCACCATCAATGTATCTCATAGCTCTTCCAACAATCCTGCCGCGGTGTATGGGTGATCATAGCAAGCATTTGTGTCGGAGATGAAATTAAATCGATCACCATGTGCCACACAAAAAGGCAAACAGGCATTAATGGGGTAGTGGTAACCTGGGTCGTTGCCATCGACCCGCCGGGGGTTCGATTCCCCCTTAATGCATGTATGGGAAAAACATATCCTTTCCTTTTGATAATTTAGCATTGCGGTTAATTTTTGCTTGGATTGATCAGGTTCTTGCGATGGCATATACCAAAGCAAAAAGTGCGGGTACGTGTCATATCTCACGCTCGCGACTATCTGGCCATACCGCACAATGCAACGAACATATCGCTGGACGCATCGTCTCCCCTCCGCCTAGCCTACGTCCGAACGGCGTCGGGTTGCGTTGGGTCCGGCCACTGTGCGTGTACCGTCGCGCTAGACGGTTCTGCAGCCCCGGCAGCGCGCGGCCGTCGCCGACCCCCGCAGGCGCGTTGCTCCCCGGTGAACCGGTCACCGGTGCGGTCGTCGGGCGCCATCGGGGGCTCGGCCCGGCCGGCCGATGCCGTCGCCCCCAGCCGACGAGAGCCCTCGGGCCCGATGATGCGGCGGCGACGTCGTAGGATGTGACAGGCACCGGTGTCAGGATTCGACGGCGCTACATACTCACGTCCTGGACTTACCGTACTCGGCCTCATCGTGGCGCCAGCGCGTCGCGCCAGTTCCCACTCTGTGCGTCCATAGCCGGCCGGGCTCTGGCTGGAAACACGCGGTCGGGGACGTGGACGGCGCAGTGCCGACGAGGGCATCTGCGCATGCGCATGTGTGCGTGCCGGGCTGCGTGCGGTGCGAGCTGAGACTTGGTGAAACAGCCGGGGGAGCGGCAGACATACCGTACGCGCGGGGGCGGGCGGACGGGTGTGTGGGGCTCGTGGATGATGATGATGATGATGATGCGCGTGTGGCGCCGGGGCGCGCAACGCGGGCAAATGTGTTTGCGAACTTCGCGAGTGCGCGAAGAGAGAGGGAGGAAAAGATCAAGTCCACGGCCGTCCGCGCAGGACATCACGTCTACGTACGTACTTGGGGAAAGGAAGAGTCAAGATCAGGTACGTAGTACATTGATGAATACAGATGCCGATTGTACAACAGCTGTGAGCGGACGCGTGCCCGATGCCCAAAAGTGGATGGAAGCCGAGGGACAGACAACAGGAAAAGGGGGAGCGAGAGGTGTAGGACGCCAGGCGTCCCGGGGCGATAGCGTATACGTGTGTGTAAGATATGGGCGATGATGCGTGGGGGGCGGGGTGGGGGAATCCGGTGTCGCTAACGGTGTCCGAAGATCTGATGGCGAAGTACGAACGCTGCCGCGAACGCGGGGAGAGCGGGATTTCATGATGATGCGGGGGAACGGGGGTGGCGGATGAGGGGAAACGGGGGCGGGAAGCGCAATGAGCGTGGGGCAGGTATCGATGGCGAGTAGCCGAGCGCGGGGAGCAAACCGCGAAACGCGACACGGATGCGGGGATGGATAAGGATATGTACGGGGAAGGTGAGACAGTGCAGCAGATGCAGGCGCGAGCGAGATGGGAGGGATAGATAACATGCAAGTCGTCATAATTCATGCGTTATACGTTCTCTACGCCAGCAATGGGCCGCTGGCGTTCCGCGTCTCTTGCACGCTCGTGAAGGGCACGTGCTTTTGCGTCTCTGCAGGATGCAACAATGATTAGGAACGCAGCTGGCGTCAGACGTTAGGATATACGCACGGCTTGTTGAGAATGCTTTCTGCGCCAGTGAAGAAGCATGCATCGTAAATGAGGACACCGACTGCGAGTGGAGTGATTAGATCAAGCGATGAGAGGCAGGTAGCGGATAATACGTACCGAGTGCACCAACGATGGGTGCGATGACAGGACACCAGAGCCAGTAGTGACTCCTGAATGTGAAGACGTCGGCGCCGTAGCCGACCATTGCAGTCAACAACCGGGGACCAAGGTCACGCGCGGGGTTGATGGCGTAGCCTGAGACCCGAGAAGGTAAAGATCAGAAATCCAGACATCAGGGAGCGTCTACACATACCGGTTTGCATTCCGATGGAGGCACCAATGCCGAGAATCAAGATGAAGAGAACGAGAGGGGCAAGGCCCGGGGGAGGGGGACCGTTGCGCGCGTCGCCAATGGCCATCACGACAATGAGGAGTACAGCGGTGCCCACGAACTGTTTCAAGGTTATGAGGAAAGGCACTCTGTCCACACGCGGTGCACTCGAAACTCACCTCATCGAAGAAACACGAGACCGAAGTCATGTAGTCCATCTGCGTAAAGGCGCGCATGAGTACATGCCGCTCGGCGCTCCGGGAGACGGAAGGGACGTACCGCATAAGTGGAGAACAAGCTAGCAGTGCCGGGGACGGTACGGATGTTCCTGCCGCCCTCGACGAGGTCGATAGCGTGGATGTAGTTTGCGTAGATAATGCCAGCGCCGCAGAGACCGCCCATGACTTGGGCAAAGATGTAGCCGGGGACCTTGCGCCAGGGGAAGTCACGGAAGACAGCGAGAGCGATTGTGACAGCAGGATTGATATGGCCACCGGAGATACCGCCAGAAACCCAGACGCCGAGAGCGGTACCGACCGCCCAGCCGAAGTTGAGGGAGAGGTAGTCCTACGCGGAGATGAGCTGACCGCCGGGTATGTTAACCACGCGAGATAGAGGGACTCACACCCTTGGGCGAGGATGCAACCCTGGTGTCGGCGGAGAGGACGACTTGGCAGTCGACGCCGTTACCGAAGATGATGAGAATCATGACGCCGAAGAACTCTGCGGCAGGTTCACGGATGTACTCGCTATTGCGGGGTAAGACGGGGATCTTGGGTGTGGGGAACAGGCACGGAGGCTCACCGAATCCGTGACCACCTATTCGGGTAGCGGGTGTAATGCTCGAGGTCATCGGAGGTGGAGGCGTGTGTCGAGCCGTCGATGTCTTCGAGATGTTCGTGGTCCCTCATCTCCTTGGATAACCGGGAGACGTCGGAGTTGGTGAGGGTGCGCTTGTGTGCGGAGGACATGGCAGAAGCGGGAAGAGGAAGGGGGGAGATGGGGATGGCCAGAACGGACGAGGTGGAGGAAGGGGCGCGAGAGGTTATATACGGGGGGGGCGAGTTCCTGATAGAGGAAGTGTACGGGGAGGTTAAGCAGTTTTGACGGAGCTCGGGTGGTGGCTCGGACGGCCCACGGGGGAGGGCAGGGCCGTAGACGCGCCGGCTTGATGGAGAGAGGAAATGGAGAGCGAGAGCGAGCATGACGAGAGCGGGCTGAGCCAAGCGCCCGGGCGATCTGTCCACCCGCCCCCGGCCATCAGGCGCCCGCCTCCCGCCCCTTATCTCGATCACCGGCACCTCGGCGCGATCGTCCCAGCCCAGATCCCCCGCCACCGCCGCGCCTCCGCCCGCCCAGCCTGCTTCCTTCCCCAGCCTTCCCCATGGGCCTCCGCCTTCGCTCTCCCCAGTGTATGTAACACTCTACTCAACGCCCCCGCCTCACCCTTATCGCCCGCTCCAGACCCTCTCTGCCTCCGTCCTGCCAATCACACCGCGCCTGCAAACTTCTCACCCGCACCAACACTGCGACCTCCCTCGGCCCGTCGTCCCGAGTGCATTCGCTCCGATAGCGTGCAAGCGCCGCTCTCACCTGCTTCGCTATACCCGGTTGCACCTCGTAGCGTATCAGATTCCACAACACGTACAATACCTCGTCCCACCGTAATATTCTGAAAGGCTGAATATCAGCCTTTGCTCCCGAACCAAACTCGATCGTGCTCCTTCCGTCTTTCAAGGCACCCCGGTTTGCTCGAGATCCTTCACTGATCCCTCGGAACAGGCCCCATCCCGTGCCTGCACTTAGCCTTTTTCTGGCCTCCAGCGTGGCAGTCCTGTTTTTTCCGGTTCCAGCATCCGCGCCGTCCCTAGAGTCTGGCCCATCTTGCGCCTAATCGTACATCCCCACCCTTCGACCCGCGCCCACTCAGGCTCAACGCTCCGGGTCAGAACGCGTCTTCTGCTCGTCTCTCGAGTGACACCCCGCATCCCGTGGGGAATGAGAAGCGTTCGCCTGTTTTTACACCGATAACCATGCTTTCTTCCCTCGGTCACTTACGAATGAATTGGTCATGGGTACAGTCAACGCTTCTGACCCGTCCCTTCGTTCCGCCACGGCTACCCGAGGCCCTGCAGGACTACGTACACCCAACTTCGATCGCAACTCAGTCAGTCCATGTCCTCGTGGTCCGTGCTAGTCGCTTTAGCACCGATGATTTTTATGCTTACCGCCGGACGCCTGCGACCACATCCGATCATGCGACCAAAAGTTTGCGGCGGAGCTGGGCGATCAGCAGGGAGAAATCCGCGGTCTGCTGGTCAACTGCTCGTCGCTCACGGACGCGAGAGCTCCAAGTCTCGTTGCTGCGCGTCTGCATGTCGTAAACGAGCCCGGTAATGCGTCTGGTGTCGATGACGCTCGCAGCCGTTCCTGACGGCCTGCCTCGTGTGTCAGAACCATCGAAGCGCATCTTCGCCAAGAGCGGACAATGTGGGCCTGTCCCTGTGTAAATTATCGTGCCGCACTCCCCGGGTATACCCCAGTCTCAACTCCCCCTCACGGCCGTGTTCGGCGGGATGAAGCCAGTGTAGCGGTGCGGGGCCCTCAAACGTCTGTCAGTGCGGACACGTAACAGTTTGGATACATAACGCCGATTCGGACATTGATGCGTACGACCGATGCTACGATGCAGTCTTTTGCACATGCCATCTCGGGCTTGGGCGCTGATAGCGCTTTCACAGACGTTGTGCTCTACGGCATGTGATAGTGTGGTCATAACCCTAACCCACGCGGCAAAGTGCACAGCGTCGTGGCGTTATGAGCGCTCACCGTCATGCGATTCGCAGCGTCGGCGGCGGCGTCTACGGCTTGGTAGAGACACTCACATTGACTACGCTTTACGACTCGTTCTGACCCTAATACCCCCGGATTTGAACACCGTCTGAGAGACGACCCACGACCATGTCTATGCTGGACAAGTTCCGCAAGGGTGCACAGAAGGCGGGCATCCAGGCGACCGCGTTCCTGAAGGAGGGCTCCAACAAGCTCGCGAACGAATCCCAGCATTTCGTGCAGGGCTTTTCGCTGCCCGGGGAGGCAGAGAAGGCCGCAAAGATTCTCGCGAGCTTCCTCGGTGAGTGCTGGTTGCGCATCGATGGGTGCTCAGCGCGTGACGGGCGGCCAATCCAATCTTAGCGGATCCCGAGCATCCTGAGTCGGCACTCAACTCCATCCCCAAAGCGGTGCTCCAGCGCGCACGCGGTGAGTCTACCCCAGTTCCTCTTGTGCACACACCCGCCAAACGTCGGACGCCACCACCGCACCTCCAGGTCTCGCCATTTTCTCCGTCGTGAAGGCCGGGTTCGTGTTCTCGGGCAAGGCAGGCTCGGGCCTCGTCATCGCGCGCCTCCCCGACGGCTCGTGGTCCGCGCCGTCGTGCATCGCGACGGGCGGCGTCGGCTGGGGCCTCCAGATCGGCGCAGACATCACGGACTTCGTCATCGTGCTCAACAGCGAGGAGGCCGTCCGCGCGTTCGCGATGGGCGGAAACGTCACCATCGGCGGCAACATCTCCGCCGCGGCGGGCCCCATCGGCACCGGCGGTGCCGTCCAGGCGTCCCTCGCGCACCCTGCGCCCATGTTCTCGTACTCGAAGTCGAAAGGTGCGTCCGCCCCGGGCCCCTGTGTGCACCCCTGTCGATGGCGCGCCTGGGCGCTTGCGGCGGAGTGCTGCGCGCGCAGGCGGGCCTGGCACAGGGCCAGTGGGCGACAGAAGAAGGAAAGAAGCTGACCGAGCGCGCCCTACCTGTCCAGGACTGTTCGCGGGCCTCTCGCTGGAGGGGACGGTGCTGCTGGAGCGCAAGGACGCGAACCGGGACTTCTACGGCTCGGTGGTGCCGGCGCGGGACATCCTGAGCGGGCGCGTGCCGCCGCCCGAGGTCGCGTCGAAGCTGTACGAGGTCATCGAGGCCGCGGAGGGCATCGACGAGTCCGGCCTGCCCGAGAACGCGTACGTGCCCACCGCGACGGGCGACCACATCGACATCCGCCACGACGGCACCGTGTTCGACGCCGAGGGCCACTGAGCTCGTGTGCTGCGGTGCCGCCGCGCCGCGCCGCGGTGTGCGCCCTGGGGCTGGGTGCGTGTGTACCTGAGGCGGGGTGCATCAGAAGATGGAGGGGGCGGGGGCGGGAGGTCTCAGGTTGCCCCGGAAGATGGGAGCGGGGGCGAGCGGGGGTGGCTGGCCGGTGGAGGCTCGACTGGACTGTTCATTCGATGTGACGTGGGCGAGGGCCGCAGCCGCCGACACGGCTAGTGGGCATGCGCAGGGTGTTGGCGCGGGCACGATGCTGCTGGGAGGGCGCGGGAGGGGAGGTTGCGCATCCGCTATGACATCGAGAATGACTGATACGATCCGCTGTAATGCTACGTTTTGATTGTTCACTACTGCCCCGGCCTCTCCCCGGCTTTCTGCACGATTCTGGCCGTTCAAATTTTCTGTACTTGTATTGGCTGGGTCCGTATGCCAATATTTTCCCTTGCCACGTTTGTTAGAGCTGTCTCGCCGGTCCCGCAGGCTTCTGCAAGTGCTCGGCACCGTACGCGCTGAGCAACAACTCCAGAGTCATCTTGCCAGGAGCCCGCCCCGAGCACAGAGGGGCAGGGCTTATGAAAATCCGGGCCGCCCCACCCCCAGGCTGCCCCAGGTCGGCAGCAACCGAATCGAGCGGCGGGTGGCAGAGAAAGTTGGAGTGGAGCGGTGCGCACTGCATGTCTCAACACACCCACGCACAGTGGCGGGCCCCGACGCCCGGACCCCGCGCCGACCCCACCGACGGCGGCGGCGCCGTCTCCAGCACCCGCCCAGCTCGATCTCCGCGCGGGGCGGGTGCCTTGCCAGCTGAGCGCTGCCCGCTGCCCACCGCCCGCCGCCGCCACCACGTCCGCAACGAGCCCCGGCGTCCCACGCCACGGACCTCAGACCTCAGACCTCAGACCTCAGAACCTGCAAGGGACGCGCGTGGAAGAGCCTCGATTGTGGGTGAACGTTTGGGTCGATCGCGCCGATCGCGGGCGCATGTGGTGCGCGGGCCAATGGCCTGCGCGCATTGGCCGATCGCCGTCCGATGCGGCGCGATGGGCCCGGGTGGGCGGTCGGTGCCGTGCACGCCCGTTTGCGAGAGGCACGGTGGCGCTTCGAACCCGCCGTGGACGGTGTGTTGACGTCCGTTTGTTGACAGTGGACTGTGCATGGGCTGCCGGGGCCGCTGGTGCGGTAAGAGATATCGACTCGAAGGCCCCGTTCTCAAGAAGGGAAGAATGGGGTGTGCGAAATGGACCGCTAATAATTGAGAGAGAGCCCGCGGTAGGGAGACATGCAGAACGACCACTCTGACGCGGTCTGCCGTGGAGTAGTAGCAAACGTCAGGGAGGAACGATTGCCAGCGTTCGCTGAAGCTCCCATCGGGGCGCAAGTCGACATGTGCGCATCGATGCCGGACGGATAGTCGGCACCGTGGTATTCTTGCGTGCGGATACAACTTAATGTATTGCGAGTCGTTGCTAGTCCGCACGTTTCGCTGAACACGGGGATTGGGCATGCGGCCGATAGTCTGTACGCGGACGTCAGTCCCCGTACACAAACATTATTGCACTCCCTGTCTGCCGCCCCTAAATAAAGGCCAAGGTAGAAACACTGAAGCCTCTTCGCGACAAATCGGCCGCCATTCACTTTGTAACCACCAGCCCGCGGCGGTCCAACAACCTGGCGGGCGCGAATATGAACATGAAAGATAAACGGTAAGCAACGTACGCACGATGAAATCTGCCAGGAGCTCTTGTCACCACGTTCAGGAAGACATCATCGGCGTCCGAATGATTCCTCTGGACGCGGAAACCTCAGTAAGTCTCAGCAAAAATATGCGAGTCGCTCACAAAGATTACTGTACGTGCCACGGGAGACGGTGATCGGCTAACATTCGAGAGGGAAGACTGAGCCATGGAAAACTGATAAATTGTGGGTAGTATGTAGTGCTGGAGCTATGCGATAGCCAAGACGCGAGTCGTCGTAGATAAGTGGTAAGTCCATGTGCACAAGAGAGCGTGGGGCAGATACAGCAAGAAGGGTACAGTGTGGGCCCGGGGTACAATATCGAGACAGCTTGCGAAGTCCGTGCGGGCGCATCGAGATCGGGGAGGGAGGGGAGAAGGAATGCACAGCGCGCTTAGTACCGCGCGTCCCACGGATTCGAGTACGTCGGATGGTATGCGCCTTGATTGTTGTTGTTGTTGACAAGGTGTAGGTCGTGCGCCTCGGGCGGCGCAGGCTCGTGCAGCTGCTGGTACGTCGGTCGGAAGAACGCGACGCGTTGGCGCTTGTCCCTACGACGGTAGTAGCAACACGCGCCGAACGCGATGAGCAGCACACCGGCCGCGGCAGCGCACAGACCGATGATGAGGGGGAGACGGGCACGGAGTCGCTCGCCCAACGTTGCGCCCTCAGGCGTCCACGGGCTGTTGCCACGGACCTTGACAAAGTCTTGATGCGCCTCGGCCGTGTCATTTGTAGTCGGCAACATTTGTACGTACGGATTCGCAGTGGACGACGTTGAGCCGTCGACAAAGTCGCCGAAGTTGATATACGTGTAAGCATTACGCACTGGAGAGTATCGATCAGTATCCCTGACGACGAGGTGCAGACGGAGTGGCATGGATTCTCACAGAAGGCCATGCCGAAGATAATATCGTAAGTGGCGGAGTTCTGTGCCGACATAGGTTGGAACTGTGCGGGTACTCTTAGTCAGGCGGCCCGAATGCGGTCTGTAGAGAAGATTACGAACCGCGCCAACACAGATCGAATTGCCACTCGAGTCTGTCATGTTCAGGTCAAGGTTCGTGTCCAGTGGATGTATCGGGTAGCTGACGCCGGAGAACTTGAACGTGACATTGACCTCCTTGTCGCAGGGTAGTTGCCAGACTTCCCCATTCAGATCTGAACGAGACACAAGCGATGCACCTGGTACATCTTTGTAGAACGCTTCCGCGACAGCTCTGCACGGACAGTTCTGCTCAGCATGTAGGCATGGCTAGTTGCACTAGCACGTACGGGGGACTTGTGGAAGCGAGTATCCGGTATCAAGCACCACCTGTACTTCTGCGTTAGCCACAGTGGGAGACAGCGAGGGAATATCGTACTCACTGTCAGTTGCTTGGAGTTGGATGTAGAGCTTACAGCGGTCTTCACGTTGAGTTCCTCGATGACATTGTTACCAGCAGGTCCGACGATACCGTCAGCATCAAGGAGGACCTGCCAATGCTGGTTCACGTCGTTCGACGTCTCGAGCACTGACACAGCGAGCTTGGGCTGCGAAGTGATGTCCTCGTAACCAGGAACTAACTCCCCGATCGTGAACTCTCCGGTAGGCGGGTCAGTCGGATCGCGTATACGCCCAAGCAAGACGGTGATGTAGTTTGGCGTAGACGTGTTCTGACGGAAAATCCGGTCAAGCACTGGGTCCCCTGCAGTACTCGAGGCGCCAAGGGCCTCCTTGACCTGCGACCCGGTGTTGGGGCCTAGACCGATCAAGCCTTGGCTGGCAGCGTCCGTGGAGGAAGCTTCATTGACCTGAACTGTCACGCGTTGTTTGTAAGTCGGACATGATTGCATCCAGGCGCGCAAAACTGACTGAATGCCTGATCTGAAACGCTATAGCCTGCGAACTCTAGCGGCGCGGTGTAAATCGAGCCTAGTGGGTGGGAGGCGTTAATGCGGTGCAGTATATGCGCGACTGCTATGTGCACAATACCTTGAATAGAGTCTACAGCGTATTGAACCTTCGCCGTTTTACCTGTGCTCTTGGTGTTTGGGACGCTACCAGTGACCCATAGGTCGGAGCTACCGTAGAGGTGGGTATGCGACCGCCCAGACATGCATAGCGTCCAATGTGCTACATACCTGCCCGTGTCAATCTGGACTGCGTACTTCTGGCCGCCAAGAGTGATGTCCGTCGTGTACTCAACATCCCCAACATTGCCCACTGATGTGTTTCCCTCAAAGGTCGCTCTGCTCCGGAGCCGGACGTCAGCGCCAAGGCGCGGCGATCGGGGCCTCGCGTGGACGCTGAGGCGGGCTGCACCAACGACTCCGACGAGCTCTTGCGCACAGAGGAAGAGGGAAGAGAGCGCGAGCGAGGCCTTCATCCTCGTGGTTGGGTGCAAGACTGTTGGGCGCTGGCTGGGCGAGTTGTCGAAGCGTGAGCGCAGCACGTCCGTTGTGGCGGTGGATGGAGGCCGCGCTTGCACAGGTCCGCGACTCGCCCGAGACAGCCGCTGGGTCCGCAGTGTGCATATTAAGCAGTAGCGTGCGCATAACCCACGCCGCCGTTCACGGCTTGGCAACGAGAGCAGACACTTGGGCACAAGAGGCCGAGCGTGATGGACGGCAAGGACGAGCACAAGGACGAGCAAAGGGTGGGCGACGACGGCCGCGCGGGGATCGCGTGAGAGCAGGAGGCAAGTGCATCGCCGCAAAGTGATCAGCCTCTGCTCAGACATCTCTTTCCACCTCCACCGCGTCCGTGCTCATCCTCACCGTACTCGTCTCGTTCTCCGCTCTGCCGACCCCGACGCCGCCCACGACCCTGGGCATTCCATTCTTTACAGCTCTGTAGACCGGATGCGGTCGCTCCTTCCTGTCCTTTCCTTCCTTGTCCTCCTTGCCGCCCATGGTCGC
Source organism: Trametes elegans (assembly GCA_022606155.1). Taxonomy (NCBI): domain Eukaryota; kingdom Fungi; phylum Basidiomycota; class Agaricomycetes; order Polyporales; family Polyporaceae; genus Trametes; species Trametes elegans. Next base: position 321,718 of record JABYQO010000014.1, on the reverse strand, counting down.
GCTCTCAACCTCGCCGTGAACGTTCGCCAGCGTGCTGCTGCCGCGCTCGCCGCTCGTGCAGATGGCCAAAACGTCGTGCCTGTTGCCAACACTCGCAATTCGGAGTACATTGCCAACATCACTCTCGGAGGGCGACAGATCCCTGTTCTGCTGGACACCGGGAGGTATACCGTCTCGCTCGTTCTCACACAGTAGCAGAGGTGTTTAGACTACTCTAGTTCCGATCTCTGGGTTACCGGCAGCGTACCAGGCGCGAAGGATGTTGGCAAGTCGGTATCGCTGAGCTATGCTGTGGGGCGAGCCGCCGGTGAGTGCTCTGCACCTCCCAGGATGCTGGATGTTTAATTTCGCGCAGGCGATGTATACACGGCAAACTTGCAACTCGCGAACTATACCGTTCAGAATCAAGCATTCTGTGAGTGACTACCTATCCAACATTCTGAGCGGCTTGCAGTCGTCTGGGCAACTGCAACAAGTCTGTCAGGCTATTTATAGCGTTGCTGCTCTGGACTCTCTGAAACAGTATAAGACGAGGTTCAGTCGACGTGGCCAGGTTGTGCGGCGTTGAGAGCACGCGCGGGGCCGTGCACATAGCTGTCAATTCAGTCACGGCACAGCGTTCGCGGCAACTTATCCGCATTCGCCAAACGAATTCAAGCCGTCCCATCATCACTTGCGCGTTCGCATGCTCATCATACATCACAGTGCTTGTCCAAGATACCTCCTCCTTCTCGGTCGACATCAAGTCGCAAGGGTATGAAGGGCTTATTGGTCTCGGGCCTAACACAGGGTCTGTCATCCGCGACAAGCTCGACGAGTCCAGCGCCGACAGCGTGCTCGACCGTATATTCTCGCAGAATACGACGTCCGCCAACTACCTCACCCTCCTCCTCAACCGCGAAATCGGCGGCTCAAGTACGACCACGGGTCAGCTGACCATCTCCGAGCTTCTCCCTCAGTACAAGGACATCGCCAACATGCCGAAACTGCCTGTGACCAAGGTACACCGGCTGACAGACGAGGACCAGCACTGGCAGGTGCTCACGGATGCCAATGGTGTGCTGGGTCCGGACGGGGCGCCGATCAAGGTGGACTCCATCGTCCCCAGCGCGCCCGATGACCAGCTCGTTGTTGTGTTCGACTCTGGATTCACGCTTCCACAAGTGCCGCGTGAAATGGCCGACGCAATCTACGGCCGTGTCCAGGGTGCGGAATACAACGAGGAGTCCGAGATCTGGACTATCCCTTGCAGCCAGAACATCCCTCTCACATTCAAGTTCGGTGGGAAAGCGTATCCCATTCACCCTCTCGATGTTTCCAGCAGCGACTTCAACATGGTTGACTCCAAGGGCAACCCCGTCTGTGTGGGCACGTTCCAGCCGATCACGTCCGCATTTAGCTTGCTAGGAGAGTACGATATCATCCTAGGCATGGCATTCCGTACGTGCATAGCGAGACCGTATCCGTCGATCACGTATTGACAGGCGAGTGAACAGTACGCAACACATACACACTGCTCGACTACGGTAACTTCATGGAGAACACCGCTTCCGACCGTGGTGATCCATTCGTCCAGCTCTTGTCCGTCACCGACGCAAACGCAGCGCACCAGGAGTTCGTTCAAGCCCGTCTCGGGGGCGTCGACAACTCAGGCGATGCCTCTCATGCTCTCCTTCCTGTTGACCAGATGCAGCACTCTCCGATATCTAAGGCGGAGAAGAAGAAACGGTACGTTGCAGTATCCGATACCCGAGAGATACGGGGGCGCTGATGATGTTGGTCGTTTTCCAGGTATGAAGAGATGATTCTCAGTCGCTGGCCGTACATCTTCGTCGGCTGTCTCGTCTTTGTGCTGATCGTCACTGGGCTCATTATCTGGCGCTGCTGCGTCCGGCGACGTAGGCAGAAGGAGGCCAAGGCGCGCAAGAAGCAACTCCTGAACGTCAGCGGGGCGCCTCGCTCGCCCGGCCCCCAGACAGTCTCGTTCAGGCAACTAGAGGACGGCGGTGCGCCAGACAACATGGAGATGCGCGAGAGCAAGGGTTACGAGGCCCACTCGTCGCATTACCGCCCGTCCTTTGCCTCAAGCCATACCTATCACGGTTAGGCCTTGCGACGCAACTCGCTCCCCACCACGAATTGTCTCCCCCGTCCCTCCACTTCCGTGAAGAAGAGACCCCGGACTTCGAGAAGTTGTGTAACTGCCCGCCATACCTACCTACCTATCTATCCTACCCTCCTCCCCCCTTTGCAGCTGTTGTAGCTCGACCGTCGCCCTGCTCGACTTTCCCCCGCCGACCCTGTATCATAATAGCACTCATTTCCTCCCTTCGCTTTCTGCGCCGCCCAGAGCCGGCAGTCGACCGTCCGTCGTGCTATCCGCTGTCACCCACCCCCCCTTCTCGCTTCTCGAAGCCCGTCCGTCCCGTATCCCCGGCCCGTGCCTCTTCCCCTCCCCTTCTCTTTCGCGACGCCTGTGGACAGGCCTCTCTCTCTCCATTGCTACTTCTCGCGTCTCGTTCTCGCATCCCTGCCGCCTATGTTCGTCCAAGGCATTTTACCCACCGTTGTTTCCGTTTGTCGTTCGTCTTTGGCGTTCTCGGGATGATGAATCCGTGTACAACAGTCAAACTCAAACCCGCCCCTGCCATGGCGCATAGTCGCTACAACCAGGAAGAACAGCCAGGGAGTTCTTGCATACTACTGGCGGACATGGACGCAGTGTTACATGCATGCTGAACTTGTGAGGATCCTATTGCATTGTGGGTGAGCCTACAATGGCGCGTTCTCTTCGGTATATGCGTTATCCTCGGCGTGTATATTGCGGAGCGGTTATTCTGACTCGTTGTCGGAGGTACGTGCGTTTACATGTGGTTCAACCGTGTAACTCAGTCATCCTCTAGGTGTTCGATCGCGAAGGAGGATCTCTGACTTGAGCTCCGACCTGCGGGATCCGGGTGCACTGTTCAAGTTAGGTCTCAGGCGGTGACCACATACGACGGCGGAAAGCCGGGTGAAATCCGACCTGGTCCTACGCAAGGCTCTCGCGTACCAGGCTGCCTGTCGCCAACCACCGCCCGCGTATCCACCGGTAAGGCGTCTCAGCTGGTTTGATCTTGTACGTCAAGGCGAGAGTTGGACTTCGAGCTACTGGGTGTCTGTCGCGAGATGCAGGAAATTTACCAAGTACACAAGGGAGATGAGGCCGGCCGCGAGTCCCTCGTCATGATGGGCTCGAGGTCGCGGTCGGCCTCGTCTTCCATATCTCACGCCTCGCCTGCCGCGCGATTTCCGAATTGTTTTGTTGTCATTCCAATGCTGGGACAGTGCGTTGGAATGCGGTCCTGAAGGCCAGCTGGATACACGATAGCGTGGTTCCTCGGGGTCGAACCGCGACGTCGCCGACCGACGTGTGTAAGCTGTGCACTGTGGACGACGGACACCAACGGCAGCCGAACACGTCTTTGGCGGGCGTTCGCCCGATCGCATGCGGCGACGATCGGGGGCCGGAAGCGAACACGAACACGAACACGCGCCGCCGCCAAAGAAGCGAGGGTGGTCAGCCTCAGCAGCGGGGCTGGCAGTCAGCCCCCGGCTCTACATGAACCTGCTCGACCTGCTCCTCCGACTTTTACTGCCTCTACCCGCTTTCCTGCTCCCGTGCAGCCAGCTTCCTCCTACCGTCATACACACCCAATCGCGAGGTGTCGTTCGAGGCGATAGTCTCCGATACCACCCACTCCTATGGCACTGCTCAGTGGTCGTGCTGTGTAGGCTGAAGGACAGGACAACGCTGCACCCCCTTCGAGTCTTAACGGCTCAATGGCCCACTCGATAATGGAAGACGGCTTCATCGGCTACGTCAAGAACGCCGGTGGAGGATCAGAGTGATACCTGACGGGGCTCATTCGGGTACGCCAGTCTTGCGTTGATCTCCGCGCTGACTTGACTCACGGGGTTTACAGCTTTCGTCGGCGTTTATGGTGGGGGATGGCGTACCTGTCAAGACGGTACCTGCAATCCACCCTCTCTTCGGGAGAGTCCAAAGTCGACACCCATGGACAAGTCTCAACGCGTATTAAGGCCTTTCAACCGCGCCATTCGCCGTCAACCTGGTCCAGCCGGAGTCGACACCGGCTTTCAAGACCACGATCGCATACATGCCTCCTCAGTCCCTCGGAGTCGACGCCGAGGTCCTGGGGAGTCGTTGCAACTTGCGTTCATTCTGGCGGCGTTCTCGGCGCAAGGCTTCGCTTTCTCGACGACTCGGACTGCTGGCTCATGGACTCGTCCGACAAGCTAGCTGTCTTGACTAGGTCTCGCGCGAGTCGCCTCAGTCTCCTCTCCGCTCTGGTAGTGTCCTCTCCACTCCTCTCCTATGCGACAGACTTCGGCGATTGTTCTCTGACGCGTGTCAACAAGATCTGGTCTGCGCTTGCTCGGTTCTCTTCAGTTTCCGTTCTTGGTTTGGTTTCCACCCTGGTACATTCGTGTTGCTTGAAAAATTCCCACAAAAAACCAACACAAAACAAGAACCTTTTCTCTTCTCGGGCCCCCTCCTTCTTCGTCTCGGCAGGTAGTGTACGATATTGTTGTAGCTGATCATCCTTCGGTATGTCTCATCCTCCCCAGTGATCAGAGGCCTTCTGACGGTCAACACAGTTGCTTCGGTCCTCCCGGCTACTACGCTCGACCGCTACGACTAGGCTTCTCCCCCCTCCACACGCCGCGGTGCGTAGTCGGGACTGGATCCCCCGGCTACGTACCTTGGTGTACCCGAACCCTCCGCCTCCCCGTCGATGTTCCGCCGTTGCACAAGCAGGCCGCCGCTCACGGCCTCCCCGGCGCGAACCTCTCGACGACCCTACTGTTCATCACCCTCTCCAACAACGTTCGACGTCCGTTTTCTGACGCGATGCCCCTTGGATCCACATCGTCTCAGATCGCGCTTGTTCGTGCGTTGATCCGCCTTCGCCACACCAAGCCCGACATCCCAGCCGTCTTCGTCCGGATCGGGGACGTTCACGACTGACGATTCTCGGCACCCTCGACAACCCTGAGCACAAGCGGCTCTGGCGACCGCTTCCAAAAGCACACCTGTGCGACTCGTTCCCCAACCCTTCCGCGCGTTCTTCCCTTCCGCCTGCCCAGTCTCTCCCTTGGGCTATCCGTAACGCATCCTCTAGTTCAGGCCTCTTTCGCATCGGTCGCTGCGCAACACCAGCGGCTTCCTTCGCGTTACGACATGCAAACCGCTACCGCCGCCCTCCGGGACGGTTGGCTTCCACGGTGTTTCCATGGGCCACGGCTATCCCCTCCGACATGCCACGTCTGTCCGGATACGCCAGGTGCATCGCCCAGCGTGGCCCCACACGATCTCGGCCGACCTGGCAAGCAAACCACGAACGCTTGCGCAGAGGAGTACGAGTATCATCGTCGCGTCGCATCCGGTGAGTGATCTGCATCTGCTGTCTCCTCCTCTCTACTCACTCTGCTATGTAGCTCTGAGTCCTGTGCGGCGCGTCTGCACGCGCGTCGTGCAAGAGGAACGGCAACGACCCCTCCTTCACGGTGCTGGCCACCTGAACGGAGCAGGCCGGTGGCGACTCCTCGGCTCTTGCCCGGCCCGCGCTCACGCCACGACGCGCTCCGCCACCCAGACCCGAAATCAAAACCGAGCCCGGCCGCTCGTAAGACAGAGAGATAGCGCAGCGGGTATGCGTCAGGCAGTGGCTGCAGTTTGACATATGTACGCACGACGCAGTGCTGGTGGCGGACGCGTCGCGAGGGCTGCGTTGGAGTACTCTGTAGCCAGCATGTTATGTACGCAATGACAAGACTCATTCTCAGTGCTACGACTCCGTGTTGCGCCGAATTACCTCTGAAAGGCTTGGATGCGCGGGCAGACAATGCAATCACCGGAGGAAGCATTTGGCACAAGTATGGCAATATGACCACTCGTCGTGGACATGGCAAGCAGCACGAGCACGGCGACGTCCGAGCTACTATGACGGACCGACTAAGTGAATGGTCTTCATAAACATCGAGTTCATGCAATAACGACTCATATATTTATTTGTCCGGCTATAAGACATCGACTATGTACATGGCATGACGCGCCGAAGACATACTATGTACCGCGGGCCCCAGAGGGCAGCACTTGTCAACTCGCGCGGCTGCAACAAGTGGGTCGTTCTGGACAGACCGGTCGTCCCGCGCTGGCCAGTGTCGGGCAGCACGCGCACCGTAACGAAGACACCTCACCCGTCTGGCGCACAAACGAACGAACACACCGGGACCGGGCGCGGGGGAGCCGCCGCGGGAGCAACAAGCAAGCACGCACCTCAGACCATCGGCGGTCGGGCCCGGAGTATCCCGAAAAGCGAGGGTCGGATAGCGGCGAGGTCGGCAGGCACTAAGGAAGGGTGCGATGAGCAACCCCGCGCGCGCGCGGAGAGAAGACGAGAGGGCACGTACGTCGGCCATGGTCAGTCTTGCAATGCGACGCGCGCGCGCCGAGTCCCGCTCGCCGCCCGTGGCGGGGAGACTGTGGGGTGTGGGACTCGGGGAGGGTATGCGCGCGCGTCGCGAGGACCATCGCTGGGGCCCCCGCGCGGACGGGATTGTGATATGCATGCGCGCGCGCGGGGGCCTGAGCTCCGGTCGGGCGACCAACAATGCTACCTGGGTCGGCGTTCGCGCAGTCAGCGTGGCCCTGGAGCGAGCGAGGAGGGAGAGGGAGGCCCACAGTTTTCGCATGGAGGGAGGCTGGGCGCATCTGCGCGACGGGTAGGAGAGCGTAGTGTCCGTCGCGCGTGTGATGCGAGGGGCTGCCGCCTATGCGCAGACTCGAGGGAGCCGGACGCACGCTGGATCGCGAGGCGCAGTGAGCACCGAGGAGCAAGGTCAAGGACGGGAGGACGTACCAAGAACCGCGGCGACAGCCACAAGCCCGCGACGCGAGAGCGTGTCGGGCGGGGTAAACAAGAGTTCAGCGCAGTTGGCTTCCCCGCCGTGAGGCGGGTACTAGTCCCGGGGGCCACGAAGAGGCCTGCGCTATCCCCGGGGATTTTGAGGCACACAGCTTGAGGCACGCGGGGTAGGGGGGATGTGGATAGATGGTGGCGAGGTGCCGTGTGCACCAGCGCTATTCGCGCCGCCGTGTGCTCACGCGCCGCCGCGGAGGGTTTGCAAGTAAAGGCGAGGTGCCATTCGCACCCGCGCTGTTTGCGCCGCATGTGCTCACGCGCCGCCTATCATCAGTTTAAAGCAAGAGTGAGAGGGACGGGGTGCAACCGCACCCGCGCTATGTAGGCGCGCCGTTGTGTACTCACACGCCGCCCCTTACCATTACAGGCCGCCGTCCTGCATGTCCTTGAATTTATCGGGCGGTTGCGGCGGTGTACCGGTCTGCTCACGCACTGTCGCGGGGACATTCACGATGTGAGAGGAGGCGGTGGCGAGGTGCTGTCGAGTCCGCACCAGCGCTGTTCGCGCAGCGTGTGCTCACGCGCCGCCTGTGATCAGTCGAACAACAAGAATGAGAGGGACGGGGTGCAGTTCGCACCCGCGCTGTGTGACCGCGCCGCTGTGTGCTCACCCGCCGCCCCTTACCATGGCAGGCCGCCGTCCTGCATGTCCTTGAATTTCTCGGGCGGTTGCGGCGGTGTACTCCTGTGTCCCTGAAGGCATAGGCGGTCAGTATGTCATAAGCATGAGCGCGCGTATGAGCGCGTTGGATGTGGTGGTGGTCGAGGTCCGCGCACGGACGAGGGAGCATGACTCGCTCGCACGCGGGTCAGCCTTGTTGACCGGCTCCGTGAGAGGAGACCGGGGGGTGACGCCGTCGTCGCGCCCACTATCGATGGGGACGCTGACGAACGTGAGACGACGCGCTGGCTACGTCGGACGCCACCTGTCGTCTACGCCGCGTGGTGGGAGTTGCCGGCAGGGTATGCTTCTAGAGGGGTATCATCTGAGGTAAGCGGTATCGGAGGGGTTGCGTGGCGTTGCCGACTTGTCGTGGAGCATAGTTAGTGTGATAATGTAGTTGCCTGGTGGTGCGTTGTCGTGGTTTGGTGGCCGTCACCCGTTAGGATGCAGTCTCCGAGGGTGAGTCTGCAGACATGGTCGTCATTAGCACCGCAACGGCTGAAGGTAGTCAAAGTGGACAGTGCTCACCACATAGCGGATGGTGTTTGGCACCGCCTGCGGTGCGTAGAGGGCATTCCGATGTGAGTACGAGCACGCAGCAGAGTCGACACAGGTGCCAGACGAGACTCACCGCAGGCGCAGTGTGAGATGCTGCCGCGCTCGCCGTGAAGGCCAGCGCGGCTGCTCGAGTGAGAACTCGAGGGGAGGAGATGTGCGTGGTCGTTATCTGGGGAAGAGAGAGAGAGACGAGCGAGCGGGGGGCTCTTATACAGTCCGACAGCCAGCGTCCGGCACCCGCCGAAACACGAGCGCGGCTTGTCGCACGCACGCACACAAAGGGCCGTCCCGTTCTGGGGCGTCATGCGACACCCCAGTGCACTTCGCGTGTGTTCTCCTTGGCTGACTTCGAATTGGGCGCATCGATGGCCGCCCGCGCAGGCACCGTGCAAGGGTCCAGCCGGGTACGTCTTGCGGCGCCAAGCACGTTTTGGGGACCGTCCAGGGTGCAGGGCGCTCTGGTGGGTGTTTCTATACAGGGAAATCTCAACCCGCTCACGGACGCGGGTCAGAAAATAGCTTGATGACTTGAGGTACTGCACTCTTGATGAGGTGCTGCCAGGTGGCGTCTCTGGCAGGACTCGGAGTATGCGGCGACATATGTGGTAGCCAAAATATTTGTTGGTGGTGGCCAGTGTCACCTGCGCTCAATGGTGGGAATCACAACGAATACATGGTGGACATGGCTCCCCGACGAGGGCGGCACTTACGATGCACAGAGCGGCCTAGTGAATGTCGGTGAAGGTTGGTACGTAGTCTACAGCCCCCACACAACAACAAACAAACTGATGGCTCGATACGGTAAGCGTAAATGGCAGCAGGATATTCACCGCCTCAGGTTGTCTTCGTTCTCTGATGTCCAGCTCGGTCGTATCGTCTTTGCCGTTGATGCCGTTGCACATCCCCAGATTGTGTTACACTGAACGTCTGAAAAACTCATGAATAGGCTACAACACAGGGAGATGTCTACTAGAACTTAGTAGAAGATGGGCCTGTCGAGTCTGCGCTGGGCGCGGTTAGGCTCAACTAGAATATGAACATCCCGCCAAAGAGCGCCGATCCAACACGCACGGCAGTCCGCCCCAGCACGTGACATGTCAGCCTCCCTGCGAATGGCCTACGGGACCGCGTCTCCGCCGTCCCCCTTCTTCCTCTCTCCCTCATCTCATCGCATTTCTGCACCCACCCTCCTCTACCCTGCACCTTCAGGCCCACGGTGTTGTCTGAGGCGACAGTCTCCTCCACCACCTGCTCTTCCGGCTTATGCTCGGCGGGATGCCGTGCTGTGTAGTCTTTGGGTTTTGGTAACGCTGCGACCTCCGTTGAGTCTCGACGGCTCAATGGCCTACTCAACGGTGCAAGACGACTCTTTCCTCAGCTAAGGCAAGCACGCAGAGGAAGAACATCCGGGGTCTTTGAGGCCCCTCTGTTGTTTCAAGGGAATGGCATTTCATCAGGTACGCTTAGCGTCGTTCATACACACGTTGCTCTCAGGCGCTGGACTGACTCTTCTAAGTTTCTTTACCACTCGAGTTCAAGCTGTGCACCTGTCAGCATTGGTGCCTACTCGCCCTTTCACGAAGTGAAGGCTAGCTACCTCATACGGACCTCAACAGCGTACAACGCGTCGCGTTCGGTTTCCTCCCGTCAGCCGGTCCAGCCGGAGTCGACACCGGCTCTTAAGACCATGATCGCAATTCAGGCTCTTCAGTTCCTAGGAGTCGACGCCGAGGTTCTGGATAGCCGCTGAATTGGGTTTACCACTTGACGGTCATTGCGGTCCTGTGCTTTGCTCCTTCGTCTGGGTCAGGTCTCTCTGGCCCCTTGACTTCACCGGCCAGTTGGTGGTTCCGTTCAGTCCTGGTGCTCGCCGTCTATGTCTCCTCTCCGCTCTGGAAAGATCTCTCCTCTCCTCTCACACGCGGCAGACCCTGGCGGTTCTCTCTTCGGGCACTCGGACATGACAACAACCTACGCTTGCCTACAATTTCTTTCCTCGATTTCTGGCTCCGCAATTCCCAGTTTCCGATAATTTGACCCTCAGATATTCAAACGAAATTGTTCTGTTTACCGTTATCCTCGCGGTACCCCCTTCTTGTACGATACTCTCAGCGGTCGGTGACTCTTCACTTGTTCATTTATGGTGAGCCCCACTTATCTCCACTCTATGCCGCCCGCTTCAACTAGCTCATCGCCATGCAGATAGCGCCAGAACAGTCCCTCCGGCCGCCCTGCTCGACCACCACGATCACGTTTCTCGCGCCCCTCTAAAGCGCTCCACGAGCCGTTCAACGGCGCCATCCGTCGTCAGCCTGGTCCAGCCGGAGTCGACACCGGCTTTCAAGACCACGATCGCATGCATGTCTCTTCAGTCCCTCGGAAGTCGACGCCGAGGTTCTGGAAAGTCGTTCATCTGGCGGTCACTCTTGACGGCACTCTCGGCGCACGGCTTCGCTTTCTCGACGACTCGGACTGCTGGCTCATGGACTCGTCCGACAAGCTAGTTGTCTTGACTAGGTCTCGCGCGAGTCGCCTCAGTCTCCTCTCCGCTCTGGTAGTGTCCTCTCCACTCCTCTCCCATGCGGCAGACTTCGGCGATTGTTCTCTGACGCGTGTCAACAAGATCTGGTCTGCGCTTGCTCGGTTCTCTTCAGTTTCCGTTCTTGGTTTGGTTTCCATCCTGGTACACTCGTGTTGCTTGAAAAATTCCCACAAAAAACCAACACATAACAAGAACCTTTTCTCCTCTCGGGCCTCCCTTCTTGGTTACGTGTGTTCCAGGCGGTGTACGATATTGCAGTAGTTGACCATCCCTTGGTGCGTCGCCCCCATCCTCTTCGGCGACGAGGGACCTTCTGACGTCCAACAAAGTCGTAACAGTCCTCCCGGCTACTACGCTCGACCGCTACGACTACGCTTCTCCCCCCCCCCTCCACACGCCGCGGTGCGTAGTCGGGACTGGATCCCCCGGCTACGTACCTTGGTGTACCCGAACCCTCCGCCTCCCCGTCGATGTTCCGCCGTTGCACAAGCAGGCCGCCGCTCACGGCCTCCCCGGCGCGGACCTCTCGACGACCCCACTGTTCATCACCCTCTCCAACAACGTTCGACATTCGTTTTCTGACGCGATTCCCCTTGGATCCACATCGTCTCAGATCGCGCGTGTTCGTGCGTTGATCCGCCTTCGCCACACCAAGCCCGACATCCCAGCCGTCTTCGTCCGGATCGGGGACGTTCACGAATGACGATTCTCGGCACCCTCGACAACCCTGAGCACAAGCGGCTCTGGCGACCGCTTCCAAAAGCACAACGGTGCATCCACCTTTCCGGCCCTTCCGCGCCCTCTTCCCACTTCCCCTTCCCATGCGCCTGTCTACTCTCCCTCTGGGCGTGTTCCGCTTCAGCTCTCCTCCGCACAGATCGTCGTGCAACACCAGTGGTTTCGCAACCAGTCAGCGATCTGCATCTAATGTCTCCTCCTTGTTGCTGACTCCGTCCTGTAGCGCAAGACTCTTGTTTGGCGCGTGTGCACGCGAGTCATCTAGGACGCACGGCAAATGCACCCCCGCGGCGTCTTCTGTGCACGGAAGGCGCCGCGGGTCCACTGGCAGCACCCACCGAGATGGCCGTGCGTCTTGTGAGGGAGCTTCGATGCTGTGGGGCCCGTCCGAGGTAAGGTTGTACTTCTACACTCCCTCCATCGTTCGCTAAACTCTGATTTGCTTAGGCTCACGCTCAACCTCCCGTCGGGACATCAACCGTGCATGGGAAAGGCTCTCCGGCGGTGCTGGTCACTCGCCGGGATGAGTCGCGGTACTCTTGCACGCACCGGTGTGCAATTCTCGACCTTAGGGATGTATGCTCGCATTGTGTACGTACTTCTCGGACGAACTGGCGGCGGACGCGTTGTCAGGTCTCATTCGTTGAGGTAATGAGTAGTACTGCGTGCATATATACGAGAATCGACCCTTTAAAGTACGTCTGCATCCGAGTGAACGCGAAAGGGAGTGGGTTTGTTTGTGGTACCAGCAGTCATCCTGCTTTTGGTGAAGCATGAGGGTACAAACGCTGGATGTTGAACGTCCAACATGCAACGTTCAACGTGAACTGGACTCGAGTCTGAGCTGTACCGTCGCACCGGGTCCGATAACCACGGAGTGTCAATGGTCTGAGCGCTAGTGCCAAGCGGAGGGCCCGAGTCGGACCCATTGGATGGTCCGCGACCACTTATCGCCTCTCTCCTCTATCTCAGCCTTTCTGCTGTCTACCGACAGCTCGTGGTCGACGCACGCACAGGCGTGTCTGCTGCTCTCCGTCTCTTTGTCTCGTCGACCCCAGCCCCAACTACCTGAAACTCCTGCACTGCGACCAGCCGGGGAAGCATGAAAGCGGAGTACATCAAGCTCGCCAGAGAGCCCTCGCCCCGTCACTCGTTGCATGACGGCGCGGAGGAGGAGCGCAAGGCACTCATTGCGCCCGAGGCGCGGCGCTTTGACGAGCTCAAGGCGTACGCCGAAGACGAGGAGGTCGACCTCGAGCTCCCCGCCACGACGCGCCGCCGGCGGCGGCTCACCTGGATTGTGCTCCTGTTCTCGCTACTGCTCATCAGCGCCGCCATTCCCGTGCGGCGGCTGTTTACGGGCGACGGCGGGTCGTGCGCGGACCGGCCGAAGCTCCACACGCAGGGGCTTGTCAGTAACGGGACGCATGAGTTCAGGAAGAGTGCGCTCATTGTCTCTATCGACGGTCTCCGGTACGTCGTCGCTCGATGTCTGTGTGAATGTGGAGGTACCTACTGTGAGCAGGGCGGACTATCTCGACCGGGGCTTGACGCCGCATTTGCTTGCTATCAGCAAGGATGGGCTCCGTGCAAAGTCCATGAAGCCCGTGTTCCCGGTGAGTTCCATTTCCGCCCCGTATGTATAGGACTGTCGCTCATAACCCGTCAGACATTGACTTTCCCGTGAGTTGCCATACCAGCCTTCCTGACGTGGTCCCACTGAACACCTCCTACAGCAACCACTGGGCGCTGATGTAAGCTTGTATTCAATGCCCGAGACAACCGTGTGCTGAGCATTAACAAGGACTGGCCTATATGCGGAGTCGCATGGAATTGTAGCGAACGTGGGTGTCTACCCATGGCATTACTTCTCTTACTTCGCTCACCTCAACACAGAACTTCTGGGATCCCGAAACGGGCCGCGAGTTCCACTACAACAGAGTCGACGCGTCATGGAACTCCTCATGGTGGTATGGCGAGCCGGTGGGTATCAAGACATGCTCCCTCTACTATGTTCATATGTATGCTCAACGCTTTGCGTACCGTAGATGTGGGAGACGGCAGAGAAAGCGGGCATCATCACTGCGAACTTGATGTGGTATGCTACCACTACCGCGCCACGCTAAGGAAAGCGAATGAGCTGGTTGATTGGCAGGCCTGGTCCGCCGAAGATGTCCACAGGCGTCTCGCCAACGTACTTTGTCCCCTGGAGGGTGCGTATTGTCATTCGGAGCGAAGATAGGCGCTGATGTGAACGGTGACCACCAGGACAAAGTACCCCTCCAAGAGAAGTTGGACCAGATCCTCGCTTGGATCGACTTGCCTATTGAAGAGCGCCCGCAATTCATCATGGGTACGTGTAGTGTGCATGATGGCTGAGACACTATGCTCACCCTTTGACGTAGCATACGAGCCTTCTTTGGACCAAGCCGGACATCTGACGGGACCGAACTCTCCGCTCGTCAATGTACGCATGCCCTGCTCACATTACGGAACAACACTAACGCCCGTTGGACCAAGCAGAAAGTCCTCAAGCAAGTGGATGTATTCGCGCGAGACTTGCATGACGCTATCGAGGCACGGAACCTCACGGACATCTTCGATATTGTCTTTGTCAGCGACCACGGTATGACCGACATGGGCCACCCCGAACTAATATACGTCGACGATATACTCGGCGAGGGCTTCAACCGCATCGAGCACGAAGATGGTCAGTCTCTATGCCTTTGGACCATGCGCGACTCTACTGGAGCTAACCTATACGTATAGGCTGGCCCGCGATGGGGTTGCGTTTCGGCTCGGCAGACGATGAGGCGAGGTACCTCGAGGTGCTCCTCGAGGCCGCTGCGCTTAGCGGGGGCAAGTTCGACGTCTACACGCACGAGACGATGCCCGAGCGGTGGCACTTCGCCCACAATGAGCGCATCGCGCCGATCTATGTCGTCCCCCACATGGGCTACGCACTCACGAATCGCATCGAGAACGGCACCGAGATGTCCAAAGGGGTGCGTACAGACCGCCGCGCACATTAGGACCTTCCGAGTGACGCTGACCGTACGCCACTCTTCTGCAGAACCACGGGTACGACAACGCGTATGCCTCGATGCACGCGATGTTCGTCGCGCACGGTCCGTTCGCCGCCGTCGTGAAGGCGATCGAGGCATCGCGCGCGCAGACGCCCATGCGCCGCTTCGCCCGTGCGCTCGCACGGCCGAACAAGGGCTGGCACTCGACCGCGGAGGACACGTACGTGATGGAGACGTTCGAGAACGTGGAGGTGTACAACCTCATGATGAAGCTCCTCGGGATTGAGGACCGTGCGGCGCCGACGAACGGCACGCGTGGCTTCTGGGACAAGTTCTTCTGAGTTTGAGCGGCGCCCGTTCCTCGTGTCTTGGGTCTAGATTTCTGCGCGCGGTGCGCATACGCTGTATACTATTACATCGGATTTAGAGCAACATCTACTGGTAATCTTGTTTTGACAGGACGTTGGAGGGTGTTGTCGACGCTATCCACATTCATCCCACTCCTGGGCGGCAGCGCGCTGGCGGCGCCCATGTTTCAAGTGCGTGTTGGTTTTGATCAGTGCAAATCGGGGTGCGATGCTCTAGGATACTCACCGAGCACTCCAGCCCGCAGTATCGTGTACCACCACTGCGGCCAAGCAAACGTAATCGCATCGCTATCTGGGACACATGGTTGTGTTGTCGTGCGGGACTGGGCCGGAGACAGAGAAATGGGGTTCGTTGTGCCACGCTCGGAGGCAGAGATATGGGGTTCGTTGCGCCACCCTGGGCCTCAGGCTGTGGGCATGCGACGCCGCCCTCATGGACAATTCAGGTAAGGCTTGCGGAGCGTGAGAGAGCGAGAAGAGAAGAACCGAATGGGCGCCGCATGGCGGGTATGGTGACGAACGCCTTCCGACTGGGATGGGGACCCCTGAAAGAACGATTTGCTGGATCGTTGAGTGAAGCCGGTACGTGTTTTGTCGAGCCATGCCAGAGTGTTCCTACACGGTTGTGCTCATGAATCTGCTTTGAGTAGCTCCCTACGATCGGCATAATAAGAGATCTTCCCGCTTACGAGGCTCTGCATATGCAGTGATCGGCGGTGTGGCTGGCATCGTTGAGAGATCGGTCGCGTTGAATTGACTCCGAGCGAGGCTTTCTAGGCGCGTCGCATGACCACGGCGAGCAGTGCCCCAAAATTGTGCGCCATATGGTACCGGCAGGCGCATGTGTCTTCTATCAGCGCGTTTACAACGCGGCCGTTTGGGAGAAGGGCAGCCTCCATCAGGCATGCGACCAAGAACAATCGCTGAGGCGTTCAAACGCGGAAGCCGCATGGCGAAGAAGATACCCACACGAACAAACAGATGCACACACTTGCCTCCGACAGCACCTGGCGCTTAGCAGTCGCTTAGCGGCTGGCAATTGCCTCCCTCCACAACTCCGCTCCGCCCTCGGCTACCTCTTCCGCCGAGACCCCCATTGTCTCTGCGCAGTTCGAAATGGCCTCGGAAACCCTTCGTTACCCTGGCCTGCGGCGGTGAGCGAAAGGGACCCGAGGCCCCGACACCAGAACGAACGCCACCGGCTAAACGCCGGGCGTCCTAGGATTTCAGCCAAAGGCAGCCTTATCCTCCGCCTTCCTCGTGCCTCCATTTGATCCCCGCCAGGTTCTCTGATTATCTTGCACGCAATCGCGGGATAACGCGTTTTGGACCATCCTCAAACGTGCTTGGCGCCGCAAGGCGTACCACGGTGCCTGCGCGGGCGGCCATCGATGCGCCCAATTCGAAGTCAGCCAAGGAGAACACACGCGAAGTGCACTGGGGTGTCGCATGACGCCCCAGAACGGGACGGCCCTTTGTGTGCGTGCGTGCGACAAGCCGCGCTCGTGTTTCGGCGGGTGCCGGACGCTGGCTGTCGGACTGTATAAGAGCCCCCCGCTCGCTCGTCTCTCTCTCTCTTCCCCAGATAACGACCACGCACATCTCCTCCCCTCGAGTTCTCACTCGAGCAGCCGCGCTGGCCTTCACGGCGAGCGCGGCAGCATCTCACACTGCGCCTGCGGTGAGTCTCGTCTGGCACCTGTGTCGACTCTGCTGCGTGCTCGTACTCACATCGGAATGCCCTCTACGCACCGCAGGCGGTGCCAAACACCATCCGCTATGTGGTGAGCACTGTCCACTTTGACTACCTTCAGCCGTTGCGGTGCTAATGACGACCATGTCTGCAGACTCACCCTCGGAGACTGCATCCTAACGGGTGACGGCCACCAAACCACGACAACGCACCACCAGGCAACTACATTATCACACTAACTATGCTCCACGACAAGTCGGCAACGCCACGCAACCCCTCCGATACCGCTTACCTCAGATGATACCCCTCTAGAAGCATACCCTGCCGGCAACTCCCACCACGCGGCGTAGACGACAGGTGGCGTCCGACGTAGCCAGCGCGTCGTCTCACGTTCGTCAGCGTCCCCATCGATAGTGGGCGCGACGACGGCGTCACCCCCCGGTCTCCTCTCACGGAGCCGGTCAACAAGGCTGACCCGCGTGCGAGCGAGTCATGCTCCCTCGTCCGTGCGCGGACCTCGACCACCACCACATCCAACGCGCTCATACGCGCGCTCATGCTTATGACATACTGACCGCCTATGCCTTCAGGGACACAGGAGTACACCGCCGCAACCGCCCGAGAAATTCAAGGACATGCAGGACGGCGGCCTGCCATGGTAAGGGGCGGCGGGTGAGCACACAGCGGCGCGGTCACACAGCGCGGGTGCGAACTGCACCCCGTCCCTCTCATTCTTGTTGTTCGACTGATCACAGGCGGCGCGTGAGCACACGCTGCGCGAACAGCGCTGGTGCGGACTCGACAGCACCTCGCCACCGCCTCCTCTCACATCGTGAATGTCCCCGCGACAGTGCGTGAGCAGACCGGTACACCGCCGCAACCGCCCGATAAATTCAAGGACATGCAGGACGGCGGCCTGTAATGGTAAGGGGCGGCGTGTGAGTACACAACGGCGCGCCTACATAGCGCGGGTGCGGTTGCACCCCGTCCCTCTCACTCTTGCTTTAAACTGATGATAGGCGGCGCGTGAGCACATGCGGCGCAAACAGCGCGGGTGCGAATGGCACCTCGCCTTTACTTGCAAACCCTCCGCGGCGGCGCGTGAGCACACGGCGGCGCGAATAGCGCTGGTGCACACGGCACCTCGCCACCATCTATCCACATCCCCCCTACCCCGCGTGCCTCAAGCTGTGTGCCTCAAAATCCCCGGGGATAGCGCAGGCCTCTTCGTGGCCCCCGGGACTAGTACCCGCCTCACGGCGGGGAAGCCAACTGCGCTGAACTCTTGTTTACCCCGCCCGACACGCTCTCGCGTCGCGGGCTTGTGGCTGTCGCCGCGGTTCTTGGTACGTCCTCCCGTCCTTGACCTTGCTCCTCGGTGCTCACTGCGCCTCGCGATCCAGCGTGCGTCCGGCTCCCTCGAGTCTGCGCATAGGCGGCAGCCCCTCGCATCACACGCGCGACGGACACTACGCTCTCCTACCCGTCGCGCAGATGCGCCCAGCCTCCCTCCATGCGAAAACTGTGGGCCTCCCTCTCCCTCCTCGCTCGCTCCAGGGCCACGCTGACTGCGCGAACGCCGACCCAGGTAGCATTGTTGGTCGCCCGACCGGAGCTCAGGCCCCCGCGCGCGCGCATGCATATCACAATCCCGTCCGCGCGGGGGCCCCAGCGATGGTCCTCGCGACGCGCGCGCATACCCTCCCCGAGTCCCAGACCCCACAGTCTCCCCGCCACGGGCGGACAGCGGGACTCGGCGCGCGCGCGTCGCATTGCAAGACTGACCATGGCCGACGTACGTGCCCTCTCGTCTTCTCTCCGCGCGCGCGCGGGGTTGCTCATCGCGCCCTTTGTTAGTGCCTGCCGACCTCGCCGCTATCCGACCCTCGCTCTTCGGGATACTCCGGGCAAGACCGCCGATGGTCTGAGGTGCGTGCTTGCTTGTTGCTCCCGCGGCGGCTCCCCCGCGCCCGGTCCCGGTGTGTTCGTTCGTTTGTGCGCCGGACGGGTGAGGTGTCTTCGATGTTTTCGATGTTGTGCGAGTGCTGCCCGACACTGGCCAGCGCGGGACGACCGGTCTGTCCAGAACGACCCACTTGTTGCAGCCGCGCGAGTTGACAAGTGCTGCCCTCTGGGGCCCGCGGTACATAGTATGTCTTCGGCGCGCCATGCCATGTACATAGTCGATGTCTTATAGCCGGACAAATAAATAAATGAGTCGTTATTGCATGGACTCGATGTTTATGAAGACCATTCACTTAGTCGGTCCGTCATAGTAGCTCGGACGTCGCCGTGCTCGTGCTGCTTGCCATGTCCACGACGAGTGGTCATATTGCCATACTTGTGCCAAATGCTTCCTGCAGTGATTGCATTGTCTGCCCGCGCATCCGAGCCTTTCAGAGCTAATTCGGCGCAACACGGAGTCGTAGCACTGAGAATGAGTCTTGTCATTGCGTACATAACATGCTGGCTACAGAGTACTCCAACGCAGCCCTCGCGACGCGTCCGCCACCAGCACTGCGTCGTGCGTACATATGTCAAACTGCAGCCACTGCCTGACGCATACCCGCTGCGCTATCTCTCTGTCTTACGAGCGGCCGGGCTCGGTTTTGATTTCGGGTCTGGGTGGCGGAGCGCGTCGTGGCGTTCGCGTGGGCCGGGCAAGAGCCGAGGAGTCGCCACCGGCCTGCTCCGTTCAGGTGGCCAGCACCGTGAAGGAGGGGTCGTTGCCGTTCCTCTTGGACGACGCGCGTGCACACGCGCCGCACAGGACTCAGAGCTACATAGCAGAGTGAGTAGGGAGGAGGAGACAGCAGATGCAGATCACTCACCGGATGCGACGCGACGATGATACTCGTACTCCTCTGCGCACGCGTTCGTGGTTTGTTTGCCAGGTCGGCCGAGGTCGTGTGGGGCCACGATGGGCGATGCACCTGGCGTATCCGGACGGACGTGGCATGTCGGAGGGGATAGCCGTGGCCCGTGGAAACACCGTGGAAGCCGACCGTCCCGGAGGGCGGCGGTAGCGGTTCGCATGTCGTAACGCGAAGGAAGCCGCTGGTGTTGCGCAGCGACCGATGCGAAAAAGGCCTGAACTAGAGCATGCGTTACGGATAGGCCAAGAGAGAGACTGGGCAGGCGGAAGGGAAGAACGCGCGGAAGGGTTGGGGAACGAGTCGCACAGGTGTGCTTTTGGAAGCGGTCGCCAAAGCCGCTTGTGCTCAGGGTTGTCGAGGGTGCCGAGAATCGTCATTCGTGAACGTCCCCGATCCGGACGAAGACGGCTGGGATGTCGGGCTTGGTGTGGCGAAGGCGGATCAACGCACGAACAAGCGCGATCTGAGACGATGTGGATCCAAGGGGCATCGCGTCAGAAAACGGACGTCGAACGTTGTTGGAGAGGGTGATGAACAGTAGGGTCGTCGAGAGGTTCGCGCCGGGGAGGCCGTGAGCGGCGGCCTGCTTGTGCAACGGCGGAACATCGACGGGGAGGCGGAGGGTTCGGGTACACCAAGGTACGTAGCCGGGGGATCCAGTCCCGACTACGCACCGCGGCGTGTGGAGGGGGGAGAAGCGTAGTCGTAGCGGTCGAGCTTGGTAGCCGGGAGGACTGTTGCGACTTCTTTGGACGTCAGAAGGTCCCTCGTCGCCGAAGAGGATGGGGGGCGACGCACCAAGGGGTGATCAACTACTGCAATATCGTACACCACCTGAAACACACGTAACCGAGAAGTAGGGCCCGAGAGGAGAAAAGGTTCTTGTTATGTGTTGGTTTTTTGTGGGAATCATTCAAGCAACACGAGTGTACCAGGATGGAAACCAAACCAAGAACGGAAACTGAAGAGAACCGAGCAAGCGCAGACCAGATCTTGTTGACACGCGTCAGAGAACAATCGCCGAAGTCTGCCGCATGGGAGAGGAGTGGAGAGGACACTACCAGAGCGGAGAGGAGACTGAGGCGACTCGCGCGAGACCTAGTCAAGACAGCTAGCTTGTCGGACGAGTCCATGAGCCAGAAGTCCGAGTCGTCGAGAAAGCGAAGCCGTGCGCCGAGAGTGCCGTCAAGAGTGACCGCCAGATGAACGACTTTCCAGAACCTCGGCGTCGACTTCCGAGGGACTGAAGAGGCATGCATGCGATCGTGGTCTTGAAAGCCGGTGTCGACTCCGGCTGGACCAGGTTGACGGCGGATGGCGCGGTTGAAAGGCCTTAATACGCGTTGAGACTTGTCCATGAGTGTCGATTTGGGATTCTCCCGAAGAGAGGATGGATTGCAGCTACCGTCTTGACAGGTACGCCATACGCCACACTTATGGGACCGAGCGAACACAGGCCAGTTCGTGTTGACATGCGCGAGAGAGTAGTCGCCAAAGTCTGCCGCATGGGATAGGAGTGGAGAGGACACTGCCAGAGCGGAGAGAGGACTGAGGAGACGAGCGCGAGAACCAGTCCATACAGCTAGCTTGTCGGACGAATGATGTATCCATGAGCCAGCACTAGCACTTGTCGGAAAGAGCCAAGCCAGGCGCTGAGAACGCCGCCAGAATAAACGCAAGTTGCAACGACTCCCCAGGACCTCGGCGTCGACTCCGAGGGACTGCAGAGCCCGAGTTGCGGCCGTGGCCTTGATAAACCGGTGTCGACTCCGGCTGGATCAGGTTGAAGGCAGCTGGCGCGGTTGAAAGGCCTTGGAACATGTTGAGACTTGAACGAATGAGTGCTGTCTTTGCGTCCTCCCGAACAGAGGAGGTACCCTCTTGGTAGGTACCCCAACTCGCACAAGGGAGCGACGAGTGGATTGTGCAGGTGTGATCAGTCGATATGGTCGAGCCAGTGGGGCCTGTGGGACCAATGCGATGCTGTACAACTGTGTGAGCGATGAGCGGATGAGAGCGATCGAGTGGGCAAGGCTCACCAGGTGAAACGGACTCATGTATTTGTAGGTTGTAATCGAGTTTTCGTGCATTTTCAGGAATCCGAGGCCAGAAGATGAAGAGAGATGGAAAGAAAGGGGGAAAAGGAAGAAGAAGAGGAATGGAAGTAGCGAATGGCCAAGCGGGTATATTGTCAGGCTGTCTGCGAGCTGTGAAGCGGTCGCCAAAGTCTGCCGCATGTGAGAGAGTGGAGAGGACACCCAAGAGCGGAGAGGAGACATCGGTAACGAGTGCGCGGACACGTTGACAGAATTTGGCGAAGGCAAGAGAATAAAGAGAAAGAGAGCGAAACATGCTTGAGCCAGAGTGTAGGAGCGCGGCGACGCGTCGTGAGGGCCGTCAAGGGGGGGAACAGGACGAGTACAACTATTCAGAACCTCGGCGTCGACTTCCGAGGAACCAAAGAGCTGCACTTGTCGTGAACTTGATAACCGGTGTCGACTCCGGCTGGACCAACTGACGGCAGAGGGAATCACGACGGATGGGGAAGCCGCCGGCCTCATTGGACGATGGCGTTCCTCGACTCCGAGGCATAGGTGAGTAGACGCCGAATACGGGTGGGAGCTGAGAATATTAGCTAGACAGAATACGACGCGTTAGAGTGGTACATACCAGGTACGCCCTCACCGCATTTAAAAGTACCAAACGAGGCATTGTCCACGTTCTTCGTCGGCGTGCTTGACTTGGCCGACGAAGCTGTCTGCCTTTGTCGAGTGGGCCATTGAGCCGGTGGGAATCGACGATGGTTGCAGCCTGGGCAGTGTCATGTCCCCGTTGGACCAACACAGCGCGTCCCACTGAGCGTACGCCGGAAGAGTGGGTATTGTCGGAGACTGTCGCCTCGAACGACAAGTGGTAGCGGTTGAGTGTGCAGGAGAGCGGACATGGGAGGCTGAGCGAGGGCGATGAGCGGGAGAAGACAGAAAGGGGGCAGGTGGTTGCGCATGCTGCCTGGGTGAGGCTGGCATGCCACGAGGCTGACCGTCTCTTGTTCGGTTGCAGTGCCCGAGGCGGCTTCTTTGGCGGGACGTTCAAGTTGGAGTTCGTACTGGCCCGGGCTTGGTTCGGCTCTGGGTTCTCGAGCCCCCTGTCTGCCGCGTCGTCGACGCCAAGGATGCGTTGCATACACCGGCACTTTGTTACCACTGTATCTCTGAAGGAATTGCATGCAGACCTTGACCACAGCTTCCGGAGTGTAGCACGCCCAGCCGCTCGGTAGCTGTCAATGGCTGTCGTGAGCTCTCCCCCAGCTAGTGTCGTTGTGTTCTACGCTGAATACAGTTGCTGCGCCAGTAGCCAAGAGGGCGTCCTCTAGGATCTTTCACGGCAGCTGCACAACTGGCTGAGCGGAAGCGACGAGCTCAGAGGTGCACTGAACTTGAGGTGTCCGAGTGATGTCAGGTGCCGCTTGCGACCTGACGCCTGTAACGCTTACCGCCACCACGGCTTACAGACACCAGTCTTTCTACCACACCTTGACTTGTTTTCTACGACAAAGGTTTGCAACCCTCTGCACTCATATATTTGCGCATAGTAGGCTTTGAGCATCCTGTATGGCAAGCGTACGATGTCACACCATCTAGTTCCGCGAGGTCGTCTCGACTACGGTCACTCTGCTTGCCCCTTGCGCTCTTCTGGCAGCGTGGCAAGCTCCTATCGCCCCCTGTGCTACGCTGGGCGACTCTCACAGAGAAGAGTGGGATGCCACGCGTATACGGACCATCCACCGTACGGGAGGGTCCTTATCTGCGTCCGCTCGCACGCTCTCATCAACCGCACACGTCCCCTCTCTCGCTAATCGCCCGGCAACTACTCACACTAGACAGGCCTTTGCTACATATAGCCTCCTCAGCCGCCCATGTTTATCCAGCCTCCGTCTCATAGCCAGGTTCAAGAGACCACCCGGAGCTTGAGACGACGCAGCTCTTGACCAGGCTCTCCGACCGCTTCGACGAAGCTGGCACACGCCGCGATCGACGCTGCCTCCCCACCTCGCGCCCGACACGCCCCACCTTAAGCCCTCGCTCCCAGGCTGAAGTTACCTCAGGGCCCGCGGTCGTATATCAGCAGCCGCACACTTTGTCGCCTCAGGAAACAGCCCCGGGCGTTGCACGACAAACCGCCATGCTTGCTTCCTCCTCCGTGCGCGTTGTGCTCCTCGCCCTCGCTGCCGCTGCGCCTGTCTGCGTTGCAAAGCCGGTGCGCCTCGCGAGCCGCGACGCGGTTGCTCCGCCCATCACGAATCCGACCGCCCAGACGGTGTGGAGGGTGGGGGAGACGCAGACCGTGACATGGTACGTCCTGCGAACATACTACGTACCGCAACCTACCCACCCTCATCTCCTTCCCTCGCCAACAGGGACGTCGCAGCGCTCAACGGCGCCCCGCCGTCGAACCCGCAGGCCAGCATCATCCTCGGCACGCTCTCCGCTGACGGCAACGAGCACCTCCAGTTCGGTACGTGCCCCCCGCCGCCCTCCCTGCGCGCGTCCGCACTCGCGCCGAGATTGACCGCCGATCCGCAGAGACCCCGCTCGTGTCCGGCTTCCCCATCCTCGGCGGCAACATCACGCTCATCGTGCCCCCCGTGCCCTCGGGCTCGAACTACATCGTGTGCCGTAAGTCCTCCCGGTCCCTGCCCTGTCCAGCGTGCGTCGGGCTGAGGGAGCGCGCGCGCGCCAGTGTTCGGCACCTCGGACGACATCAGCCCCGCGTTCGCGATCGTCGGCACCGACGCCTCCTCCTCCTCGTCCGCCGCCGCCGCATCCTCTGGAGCACCTTCGTCCACCGCGGCCTCGAGCATCACCGCCGCCACGACCCCGAGCCCGCCCTCGTCCGTCCTAGCCTCGACCTCTACCGCGGGCCCCACGAGCCAGGCCGGCGCACCCCGCGCCAGCTCGCAGACGTCCGCCGCCGCGGCGCCCGCGACGACGGCCGAGGCGACCGTCACGTCCGTCACGACCGCGCCCCTGGGCTCCGCGCCGTCCAGTGTGCCGGGGACCGCGGGCGGCGCGAGCCCGAACGCCGCCGCCGCGCAGGCCTCGTCCTCGTCCGGTGCGGCGCCGACGAGCGCCCGGACGTCTGGCGGCCTGCGCAGCGCCCTCACACGCGCGCACCGGTGGGGTGTAGGCTGTGCCCTCGCGTTCGCGCTTGCACTCGTGTGAAGCTCCGCGTTGCGACCCCCTCGCTGTGCACACAACCACCCGATCCCCATCTTGTCTACTCCTTCACGCCCCGTATTGTCCGACATGTCTGCCACGAACAGTACGAGTACGCTTCACGCTTGCAATGTACGATACCTCACGAACTTTTCCACCCTCTGATTCACATTGTTGTCTTCTTCTGTACTCCACCTCAGCTTCCCAAAATGCATCTTGCTGTCGTCCCGTTTGTCGCACGCACCACTCAAGGAAATAGAACCGAATGATGTTATACAATTGCACAGCGATAAGCAACAAAAGTGATACAGCTAGATACGCGAACCGGCACTCGACACCACGAACGAACACCAGGGCGGGCGGGCCGCGACGCGAAAAAAAGAGAGAGGGCCCGAGGGAGCGCTACGCAACACATCCATCATTACACCGAACAAACAGGTACAACCACCCCCCGCGTTGGGCGCGCGGGTCATGCTACTCGCTCGCTCTCTCTGCCGGCCGCACGCGGGGCGCGCGACCGGTGGCGCTGTGCGCTCTTCACGCGAGCTGCTGCGATCTCCGCGATCGTCTTCGCCCGCTCTGTGCGTCCACCGGGGCTTATGCGCCTGAAGCGATCTTGCCAGTGGTGTCGATGCCAGCGTTCGGGCCCTGGGGCTGCGGGAGAGGGGGGCGGGGCAAGAAGGGGCGCTATCGGAGACCTAGGGACGCGAGGGCGTCTTCAACGCGCGCGTCGAAGGGCATCGTCGGGTGGCGCAGGCGCGCGACTTCAAGCGCGTCCCGGAACGCCTTGACGCCGTAGCGCGGGCCGACGGGAAACGAGACGCACAGGAATAGCGCCGTGTCCTCATCTGCGGGGGAGAGGGCGAGGTTCAGGGCGCGAGCGCGCAGAGAGGAAGAGGATTGAGTTCAAGCAATGTAGAGGTTAGCGAACTGGCGCAGAGGCGCGAAGGACGTACCACTGGGCTCGACCGCGGGTAGCCGGGAGAGGTGCACGTCTTCGCAGTTGCTGTCCCTGCATTCCCCTCCCCCGGGAACTTCGTACTGACATATCCGCCCGGACCCGCTCGACAGATACTTCATTACTGCCCTCTGCTTGAGCTCGTCCAGGTCTATACTACTATGCAAGCTCGTGCTGGCGGACGCCCCATTCTGAGAGGCATCTGAGGTGGACTTATCGGGGACAGAAGCACTGTCCTGCCTCGAGTGTTCACGCAACAGCGGGTGATAATCTAGAAGTGAGTGGTAAGATGGAAACGCGGAAGCTTGCTCAGGCATCTGTTCGTTGGCGGCATTCTCGATTTTCGTTGAGTCTGAATCGACCTAGAGAATGTGACATAAGTAAAGCTCGCAGACGATTCTCCTTCAAGGGCAACCCATGCGCGGAGGCCAGAAGTAAACGGACACGTACCTGAGTCGACGTCTCTGGATGATTACCAATGACGTCGACTGCCACCTGTGTGCTTTCCCTGCTTTGGGTCTTGAAGTCGGTCACCTGTGAAACCGAAGAAGAAAGAAACAAAAGAGAACGCGGTGAAGAAGCAAAATCGCAAGTGCGCACGTCATGAAATGCGAAGAAAAAAGAAGAAAGCTTGAGTTAACACAGAACTGCAGAGCCGCAAGCAGTGCGGCCTAGAAGAGGAAATGATCCTTGCCACTTGTTCGTGCAGAGCTTCATTAGTCAAGACTGTCAAGGGCCAAACATGGAATCGAGCATAATTAGTTAGACCAAATACCCAACGGTGAGGCGTTGGGGCGAGAATCGGAGCGGGTTGGGTGAGAAAGAGAGAGGTCACACACAGCATACACGCACTTGCCTTTGTCGCCGGTGGTTGGGTGCTCCAACAACTGCGGCGTTGGTTCTAGGGGGTCGAGTAAGACAAGGTAGACATGCATATGAAGGGGATGAGGACCGATCGGTGTCGTTGAATTGCTTGACGATGCAGAGGCAGGTAACGAAACCGTGCCGTTCTGACTCGGTTCTGCACCTTGCATTAACACACAATGACTCAAGGCTCAAAATAGACGACACGTACCACGAGGAAGAAGAGTCGCGAGAACGGAACGCTCGTCCTGAGAATCGTTGGGTCGTCCGTTCGCCGTAGGGTCAGGCGTTGCAGAGGAAGTGCTCCGTGACGGATCGAAAGAACGGATGCCGAAACCTGTCGAGTCGTCATCCTCCTGCTTGATTGAAACCCCATTCGTCGACATCTCAGACGTAGGCGTCGGCTGAGAGGACTGTGAAATCTCAACGACTGTTGAGGGAATCGCACTAGATATCGGACTCACCGCGACCGGTTTCTTCTTGCGACGACGCTGGGCTATAGCTTCGTGCAACTGGCGGATCTCCTCCTCCGCCTTCTGCAATGCAGAGGGAGTGGCGGAGGGTGCTACAGCAGGTGAATGAGTCCGCGGGGTCGGAGCGACGGTGACCTGAGGAGTAGAAGGCTTTGTCCCACGCGATTCGATTCTGGAGTATACGCCGTTGAATCGGGGAATTGAATCCTCATCTTCGCTATCGCTGAGGTCGATGATACAACGCCTTTGCGTGAGGCCCGCAAATCCAGCAGTTTTCCTCCGTATGTTCGCCCGGAAGAAGTCGGGATTGGTGCCTTTCACGGATGCCTGGGCAGGACCCGAGTCCATGTCGACGAAGTCGGCGGCAACGGGTCGCTTGGTGCCTCTCCGAGGAGCCGGCTGCTCGCTGTCGGGAAGCGAACGAGGGCGGAACAATCCAGGGACAGCGTCCATGTCGTCGTCGATCTCGCCAGGATTCTGCGGCGTACCACCAATACTTGCGGCCGAAGAAGGCGGATTGAAGGAACGGTCGGATACCGTCGACACGGCAGAGTTAGGTACAGCGGGAGACTGTGAAGTGGTTGACTCTGGGCTCAATGCAGACTTGATGGGTTGAGGTCGGCCGGGAGGGGGTCGTGGTAGAGGGGTATACTCGGTGGTTGGGTCGTACGCAGTGGTCAAACCAGGCACGTCGTCCACTTCCATACTAAATGCGTCTGGTCGGCTCGCAGGCTGAGTGAACCTACTCGCCACAGTCGCAGCAGGAGTGTCAGAGACGGTAAAGGCGGCGGGCTCGATACTCTGGAGAAAGTCGTCGACCGCCTTCAGAGGAACATTCCCACTGGCCACTGGTTGATGTGCAGTCGAAGTCGTATTGACTGAATGTGAAGCCGGCGCCTTCCGCTTCGCCTTCCGGGAAGCCAGCACGGCCTTTCGTGCAAGGAGTTCTTGTCTACGCTGCTGCTCCATGTCGTTGAGAGTGCTATCCGGTGTATCCGAAGCGGAAGAGGAGGCTGCGTCTGATATAGTAGGCACAAAGGGGGCAGCCGACGCAGAAAGAGCGTGCAGCGTGGGTGTGGAGTCAGGTCGAGGCTTAGGCGGTAGACTCGGATGTGTGAGGCTGGCTCGTGTGGCGCTCGTAGATGGATGGGACAGTTGAGAGGATAGAGATGGGGCAGGGAGTGGTAAGCCAGTAGTATCCAGATTCGATGGGAGGCGAAGGTTGAGCTCGACAAAGACATAATAGACAATCTCGCGGCTAAGACCGCAGTCGACAAGATATTCTGGAGGCACACCCCAGCCGAGAAGATCAAGCACAATGTCTTTGGCGGTGTCATATTGCGCTTGCGTCACTGCGACGAAGTTGAATCAGGAGATGTTGGTCGAACAAACTCAGTGGACTCACAAGCAAGACCAGGTCTGACGTGGTTCTCGTCTACCAGCGCCGATGCCGCAGAGATATGAGGAAGCTCAAGGTTCGGCACAGATGCAAGGGCAGCGGGGCTAGGTGGTGCAGGAGAGAGGTTCATCTTTGGCGGTACAATCTGCGTGGCGGATTCCGCCTTCACAAGGGTTGGGGACTGTGGTTCAATCTTCGCCTTGGGTGATGGAGGTGCTTCTTCAGAGTCGCTGATCTCGCCTTCTTCCCTTGCGGGGCTAGGGTCAATGTCCATCGGCTCATCGACAGGGGGTGGAGGCGCAGCAGGCTTTGCTGGGGCCATCACTGGGGACGATGCAATAGAGGATGTGCCTGTTGGCTCTTCCTGACCATAGTCCAGCTCTATCGACGGAGGCGCAGCGAATGTACGTTGAGGAGGGATTGGCTCGGCCTGCGATACGTTGACTTTGCGCCTCTTGGATTTGAGGGTCATAAGTGCGGCGGCCCTGAGTGAGGCAGCATAGTCCTCAGTAGCGTCGACCGTGGCGGGCTGGGCAGGAGCCGCCTGTGTGTGTTGGGCAAGATTCGCTCCAGACATAGTGAAAAACGAGGCGTAAGACAAGCTAAACCAAGATGAGAGCGTCCGGAGCGGGGGGAATGGAGAGGTGGAGGGGGGAGACGATGAGAAGCGATAGATCGCTACTTGGGCTCGCGATGAACGCACCCAGCCTCGACCTCTGGGCGAGAGAATTCACGCACGGACCACCCACGTGGGCGCCTGCTGGCCTTTGCCACTCACAGTAACAGAACTTGACGGTCCGTACACAACATCACGTATACCGCCATCTATGATATACAGCACAGAGTGTATGCAAAAGGCCTTGCATATACCCATCTCTCCAACGGGGACGGTCTTCTGTGAACAAAGGAAACAGCACCTCCAGCGTTCCGCCGAGTGGTTGAACGACTTCACCGACCTCGGTCTAGAGAATGACAGGCCTGTACCAGTGCTCGCATACGTCAACAGCTCACGATTATTCTGGCTTGATCCTAAGACCCTTCACGACAAGAGGCAGTATTCCTACAACGTGATTGATTACGGCACCACCACCGAAATGTTCGCTTCGCTTACCTCCCGTAGGGAGTGGATACCTCGGCCGGCCCATCGCCTCCAGAAAGCCGTTGATTATCCCGCTGTGTGCGGTGATGCATATACCTGTCCGGAGCTGTGTCAACGACGCCCACATCGTAACAAAGGGCCTACGTACACGTTTCCACGTCGCGGGCGAAGATGCGCTCCAACACCGCCTGCGCTCGCCCCTTGACATGTTCCTTGGTCTCGCGTTCGTCAGCCTTCCAGATGAGATCCTCTTCCCCGAACCCCTCCTCGAACTCGTAGACAGGCGGGGGGAAGTTACGTGCTGTTATCGACCGCGGAGACCGGCGATCGCAGGTATGCTCCCCATACTCCTCGCGTAGGTTCTGCACGAAGTTAGTTCCGCACATGAGCTTCCTGCTCGGAAACGAACCTCGACGATGGTGACACGCCGAGAATCCTGAGAAAGCAGTTCGCTGTTCACGAAAATCTCGTGCCATGTCTGGAGCGCGCGATGCATAGGGCTGGCGTAGTGCTTCTGCGGAAGTGGGAGTCCATCCTTACGCTCAGACTCCCATAGTTCACGGGCTGCTACAGCTTGGGCTATACCAACCGACGTCAACTGGGGATCCGGTCCCCAGATGATCTCGCCGTCGCCGTTCAGCTTGGACCAGTGGCTATGAACGAATGTCGGTCGGTTGCGCTGTACGCCTCGGAGAATGTCACGGCAAAGACTATTCACTCATCCCAAGCCTGCACGCAATAGATCTCAGTGTTTGTAAACGGCAAGCGGGGAAGCTGACAACACTACCTTGGTCCCATATTTGGCCTCGGCGACATTGTCTACGAACCACGTCTTAATGGAGGCAATCGCGGCGACTGCCAGACAAAACACCTACGATGACCTTGCCCGTGCCTGACGAGGAAGAACACTTTGTAACTTGTCCCATCAGGAGCCGCCGAGTTCAGGCTGTCGATATGCTGTTGGAACTTCACCCATCGATCTGCAGACGCATCCCGCAGGCCGAACCTGTCAGGAAGCTAAGATGCCGCGTGCATGAGGATGGGAACACAACTTTCGCGTGGATAGCTGCCTCTTGCGACGTACTGCACCAATGGCTTCGCCGTCAGCTGTTGGGTCATCTTGTGCGAAGAACCCAGTCACGATCTGGAGGCAGTTCGTTCAACTCAGACAGGCGGCACCCTCAATGCGCGGACTTGCCTCGTACGCGTTCATGGCTACAGAGCGTCGATGGTCGATGCAATGCAGCTAGGAAAGATTGGGTTTGCTAGCGTCACAACGCCATTTGAACACTTACGCGACGCTAGTGGTGGTAGCTTGCGAAGGATGTCCGAGCGCTTGTATGCGCCGAAGTACTTATGAACTCTGGAGGACGCGGAGAATACGAAGGAGCACATGACATGCGCACGATACAGTATGCCGAAAGAAGTCTATGCCATTGCTACGCTCGCGCCAGGCGAGCGCAGATCCAACTGGTGGACCATAGTCAACTAGCACAGGCGGTGTACAATACGCTAATGCTACAGCGATGGCCCTTTTAGCGATACATCTATCAGTTGCACTTCTTCAATCTCTTTCCGTCCCCGTCCGCCCCCCCTCTAGGTGCGGGTTGGCGGATAAATAGCGATAGTGGTTAGGGAGCGAGCGCTCTGGGCGCCGGGGGGCCGCACGCCGGTCCGGTCCGCTGCAGGGACGAGGAGGGCGCGGGCGGGCAGGGAGCAAGGACAGTCGGTCGTGTCGCTAGCGACGCGATGTCGAGGGTGGGGTCGGAAAGGACTTAGGAAGTGAAGTCCCAGGAGACCGTGAGGACGCCGGTGTCGAGGTCGCCGAGCTCCTCGAAGAGCGAAGGGCTCATGTCTGCGGGCACGTGGTTAGCGTGAGCGAGAATATGTCGGAAAGGGTGCAGCACTAACCGATGTCGTTAGAGCCACAGCTGGGGCACTCGTCACGGACGGTCGCCGTCGCAGTCTTGCCGTTGGCAGTGTTCTTGATCTTCACTTTCTGCATTGACGGAAGGCACACGGTCAGATAAGCTCGTCGGATGATGGGCGAGATCCACCCACCCCATCGCAGTGGGCACCGTTGTTGTAGATGTTCGACGAGATAGCGATGATCTTGTCGCTATCCTTGTTGGTCTTTCCGCAGGCACCGAGGCCGACGTTGAACCAAGTGCCCTATAGAACGGTGAATGTAAGTCCAAGAAGCCTCGTTTCCGGGACACTGCAGTCACTCACACGGCCGGTGCGGGAGCGCTTGTCGAGGAGAGCAGAGTCCTCGGTGCCGATGGGCGAAGCGAACGCGGTGAACGCGAGGGCGAAGAGGAAGAAGAGGACAGTGTAGGGAGACATGACGGAAGATAGAGGCGACGATGAACGACCGTGTGAGGGAACGAGGAGGGACAGGCGATGGCGAGTGGGACTCGTGAAATTTGGAGTTGCTAGGGCATGGCCCTTATATACATTCCTGCTCGCCCACTTCTCGCTCTCGGCCTCCGACGTCGAGGGCGTCGTCGCCAACGGCCATCGCAGACGGCGAGAAGCCGCCAATCGGGATTGGCTAGGAAGGAACGCTGGTGTGGCGCGGTCCACCCCTAAACGCAACGCAGCCCCGGAAAAAGCAACTCTGAGTGGAGGTAATCAATTATACGACCCTCGATCATTCAGCTGGGCCTGGCCGAGGAGAACATCGCAACACAAAAAAGACAAAACGCGGGGCGGGCGTGAGCATCCGGGGTGTTGTTGTAGGCGCTTGTAGGTCGAAGGCCCAGACATTGACGTAGACTGCGTCGACACTGCGTAATGGGGGTGGCAGGCGTATGATCATGGGTGCGTCGCGGTCACCACCCCCGCATTTGAACTTCTACCCCGCATCGGATTATGTGCAGTGTGTCCTAGAGAATCATCAGTACCATACCCTGCAGTTGGACGCAAACGCGGAGGCCTCACGGTTCCTACAATTGTCATTGTCTGCGGACCTGCCAACCGTTGCTGCGTATCCAGATTGACCCATCCTTGTTACTGCGCAGGCGACTGAGTCGCTGTACATCGTTCGGGCATTTGTTGTCCGAGAAATTTGCTTGTCTGCAATCTACCTGTCCCCAATGTTTCTCCGTGCGAGCGCGTACCTCCTATCGAACCAGTGAACCTCCCGCGCGGCCAAGTTCTCCGGACAATCCTCCAGACGTCACCGCGCCGCAGTCGCGCGGTCCAGTTCCTCATGGACCAGCATCAGCATTGGCCAGGCAGAGAAACGGGGTGCGGAGGGTGTTAGGTAGCGGCGAGTCGCCGACCGGGCTATTGCCGATGGACGGTGGAGAGAGGGGTATCGGACTGCGCCAGCGATGTCAAGGAAAAACCCTCGCGCGGTTGGGGGCAGGAGGACTTCCATCCACGTGGGGTACACCACGGTCACGGGATCGCGACCCTCCCACTGCCAGTCGACTCGGTGTAGACCTGAGCCCGGCAAATTCTCGTCAAGTCCAAAAGGGACGGGGTATGGGCCCAGAGGGGGACCAGGGGAGTCCCGCCATTAATCAAGGATGCTATACATGGGTGAATGCCAGTGTGACTAGACATCGACGAGGAAGAGTCAAGTATCCTCACTCACAGACGGCGGATACTGACCAGTGCATGGTAACGTGTTTGAATGGCATGAGATATCCGCCCCTGTAAGAAGCATGCTCGCGCACTTACGCACTCAAAACCCCGTGGATGCGTCGCAGCATGGAGGTACGAGAAACACCCCGGCCGTTCCTCGAGGACATCCCTCTGCGCAGAGGTTGCAGCGTATCCTACCTCTTTGTCGGCTCAACCTTACAAAGAAGTGGATGTTTAGGATCTTCGGTACATGGCTTTCTGATGGCCATCGGTCGAGCCCAAGGCTCCTCGCAGTGTTGTGGTTACCGCAGACACCAGAGCCAACGGCAAGTACTGCGAGCCCAACCTGCGAATCATAACATCGGTCACTTTTTGTATAGACACGCATCCAAGCGACAGCATAGAGGTCTTTAGCTGAGAGGTAGAGAGTTTTATGCGAGCAAGAGGGAGGACTACCCGACACTGGTCGAAGGCAAGGCCGGGCGTGCGCACGCTGAGTACGGAGCGCTGGTGGTGACCCTGCCAGTCAGTGACACCGCCACCAAGCGCCCCTCTCTCGTCGCGCACCCCCGCCCCGCGTTGATCTCGCCTGCAGCTCTGGCACGCCCTACAGATGTGGCCATCGAACGTGTTTGCTCCCAGGGTTGCCTGTCGTAGAAGAGGCGGTCGAAGGCATACCTTGTCGACGAATACAATACAACAACGCGGTGCGATGAAGGCGATGGGGAATACAAAGGCGGTCGTTCCGGTAACTTCCAGAAAGCTCGATGCTGCAGCTACTGCGATACTTGAATGACATCGCCTTGTACCCTTCTGCCACTACTTGCACCTTATACCAACCCCTGTCTCCCTGTGTATATCTCATCTTTTCCGATCATCTGTATCATCCCATTGCGATGCCTCTGAACTACTCGAAGTGGGATAAGCTCGAGGTGTGTGCCCCGACGCGTCTCGATCGCCGCCACAACGACTGAGGCCCGTCCTTCGTTCACTACAGCTTTCGGACGACTCCGACATCGAAGGACATCCCAACGTCGATAAGAAGTCGCTCATCCGGTGCGCACCTCATCCTCCGCACACCCTCCAACCGCGCGCTGCTAACTCCGGACGTTATCAGATGGAAGCAGCGCGACATTCACGAGAAGCGGGAGATGCGCAAGCTGCACATCGCCCAGCTCAAGGCCGATATCGCTTGCAACGACGTGCTTAAGCCAAGGTTGCAGAAGATCACCGAGGATGTCGAGGCGCAGGGCCCGCCGCTCTTCTCATCGCTCGTGGAACGCTTCAAGACGAACCCGTCTCCCGAAAAGCCCCCCACAACCTCGCCCGAGCAGAAGTCGTATGACGAGATGCTGCTGTCGCTGCTCCTGCAAGTGTGGGAGGAGGCCAAGAACAAGGGCGTGCAGAAGGACGACCCGAAGCTGGGGGAGGCGTTGGTTGCGGGCTTGAAGAAGCGCCTTGTCGGGCTGGACGAGCACCAGGAGAAGCTGCGGAAGGAGCTGCAGCAAGAGGAGGAGGAGCAACACAAGAAGATCACGATGGAAGATCTGCACGAAGGCTTTGAGTCACACGTGCGTATCATCTTGTTTGCATGTCCCGTCCATCCTGACGACGAGAGACGAGTAGTACGTGCCACCCAAGCCTGCCCCCCGCCCATCAAGGGCGCCATCCACGATGACAAGCCGAAGAAGACAGAGAAGGTGACTGAGGTCGAGGTCTTGAACCCCAAAGGCGTCCAGTCTGCATCACACAACCAAGCTTCTTCGTCTTCGGCTGCGTCCTCTTCGAAATCCGTGGAGGATCAATACGACGAACTTCCGGAACTAACACCCGTGCTAGAGCAATTCTCCCGTCTGCCCCTCCGCGGATACGAGGAGTCATGGGAATTCATCAAGGCGCACCGTGACGTCTATGTCCCCGGCGCGTCAGACGCGCTCCTTGTCGCCGCGTTCCGCGCGCAAAGCGACGGCAACGCGAAATGGGCGCAACAATGTGTGCACCAGAGTCTACTGCTACAGTACTGTGAGAAGCTGGGCAAGGATGGCCCGTCGCTATTCTTTAGGAAGTGAGTAATGCCCATATTTCCACCCCGGTCGGCCGTTGACATGCTCCCTAGGATGATATCAGGCGATCCGCGGGCGACGTCTGTCTTCGAGAAGGACGTCGCAGACACGTACGCGCACCTCGTCCAGCGCGTGCAGCTGTCCAAGGCGGAGGAGACCGCAGGCGGGGAGCAGATCCAGCTCGTGCCCGAGAACCCGAACCAGTCCATCACGTTCAATGTGCCCGACGGCCCGCCCCCGGAGCACATCGAGCTCGAGGGCCCCGGGTTCGAGAACGTCGACGTCGAGGACGTGAAGAAGGCGCTACAGATGCGGTGGGACGTCTTCCAGAGCTTCGACGAGCCGCTCCAGAAGGCGCTCAAGTCGCAGAGCCTGGACGAGGTGAACAAGGTGCTCGGGTCCATGAGCGTTGACCGCGCGGAGGAGGTCGTCAAGATGCTGGACCTCGCAGGCATCTTGAACTTCTCCGATGGCGGAATCCGGGACGAGACTGGCCAGGACGCGGATGACGAGGGTGATGTCGAGGATGAGGGTGAAGGCGAACCCAGTGGGGAACAGCACGCCTGATGTGTCGCGGACGGGCGGTCAGGGTCGATGTTCTAGTGGGCTAGGGTCGAAAAGAAGTATTATCTACTGCTGTGTATCATGCTCTCCAGTACTGTGTATTTTGTGCTCATGTTTTTGTTGAAGGTGTATCCACGCGTTTTGTTCCAGGCGATCATACCCGTGTCTTGCAATTGGCTCATGATTCTGTTGACCCCAGGCACCGGGCGTGTTCTCCCCTTTACGGATAAAGATTACGTTGGCATTGGGTTGATGTGCACATTTGGACATGAGAGTAAGTGAGTACATATGGTGGTAGCGCAGGCGGAAGCACCGACCACGACAAGCCAAGCAGCTGATCAGAGACCACGGGCGCTTGCTGTGATGTCATGATCTCGCTGGCGCGAGCGTCGGGCCTTGCTCTCGCCCACTGCGACCCCTTCCTCGAGCATTGCCCGAAGGTCGTCCCCCCAAAGTCCGTGGGTAGTAGAGGTAACCGGTAAGATGTGGCGACGACGCTCGAGAGGTCTTAATGAACCCAGGGGAAGACAAACTCTGTGCGGTCGCCCCAGATCGGTCTAGTGGCTGGGTGCATCAATGTTCGATGGGAGAGGCGCAGATCCGATGCTAACGCGCCCTAAGCACGAGATATCGGGAGCTAGCAACAGCTTTCACCGCTGGCAACAGACGGAACGCGACCCCGTGCGCGCAAGTTCGTCGGTTACTTACGTGGACATGACCCTACTCACCTCCAATAGGCAACCGGGGTAGGCACGCCAACAGCCACCGGCCGTCCAGATTCGGGGCACATGAGATGCGCTATATCAGGCTTCTCGCACCCGCGACACAGCAACCGTGGGCTTCAAGAGCGTGCACACGAGCCTCCCCGACATGCCATCGCCCGCCCGCCACCATCTTCCTCCTCCTCCTGCCGCCCTCTCCTCCGCCGTCCGCTCAGCCCGCCGCGTTACGTCCCAGGGTCCGCCGTTCTCCCGCCTTAATCATATCGATCGAGTGCTAGTGCGCTTCGGGCATCGCACTCGATCATATCCTTCAACCAACGACATCGCGCATTACGGTCTCGCGCACCGGCAACGTATAGAACCCATCTCTGAATTCAATCTCTGCTCTTCAGCTTCCCCCCTGCCCACATAGTGACAGTTCGCGCCCGCGATTGGATGTACTGCGACGCCGACCTAACTCCCCGATGACTTTGCTGCTGCTCTCTTGCTCTACCACGCTTTCACCTCGCTCGCTCTCTTGCGCTCTCCCGTCATGATCGTCCGCCCGTCCACAGGACAGCCCTTCAACTACCGGCGCTCCCAGTCCACTCCGCCGCGCCGCCGCTCGAACAGCGCCGGTGCGCCCACAGCAACCGAAGCCGCTCCCGCCCTCCCGAAGCAGGCGTCACAGTTGCTCGTCCAGGCCTTGCACGCCTCTTCCAAGCATACCGCGGAAGCAACGCCGGGGACGCCGACCGGCAGGCGCAAGCTGTTCCGTCTGCCAAAACGCCCCTCGAGCTCCTCTGGCAAGGGCGCACCGCAGGAGGTCCATGGTACCTTCCCCCACACACCGCCGGGCTCCCCGTCTGCACCGCCCAGGCCGCCGCGCAACCCGGCACGTATAGCGTCAAGGCCTTCGACGTCTTCGGGTGCCCTAGGGCGGTCGCACTCGTACAAGGTCACACGCACCGGCAATACATACGCTGACGCTCCGGTGCTCGCCGCCTCTGGGGGTGCGGCGGATTGGGAGTTCCCACTTCCGGTAAGTAGGCTCTAATGCGTGCGGACGTACGGACGTAGCTCTGACTGACGTAACGGGCGGACCCCAGCGCGGTTCCGAGTTTCCATTACAAAGGAAGAAGAGCAAAACGAGCAGGAACGGCGCCTCGCGCGTGGTGCAGGAGGAGGTCGCCAAGAACGCCGTCCCGTTCTCGACCTTGGACCGCGCGATCCTTGAGGAACTGCGGCAGAAGATCCGGGCGAGGGAAGAGCAGTTCGTCATCCGAAGCGGGAGGAAGTACCACGCTTTCTCCCCGGAGGACGTGCCTTATCCCCGCAGTTACGACAGACAAATGGTCGACATGTGAGTCAGGCACCACGGGATGCAGTCGGCCGGTCGCTGAAGCCGCCTAGGGACGTGTGGGACAACATGTGGCAAATCCAGCTGGGAGGGAGTGTTACCATGCACACACTCGAAACGCCTCCGGCCAGGGTGTGAGTCTGCGGCCTGGCCCATTCACACGATCGCCTTGACTGACTTGCCGCGGGTACAGTCTGGATCTTGGATGTGGTAAGTGCGTTGCGGGATTCAACTGATCACGCTGTTCATGTCCACCTCCAGGAACAGGCACTTGGATAGTGAATGCCGCACGGGAGTGGAAGGTGTGTGGAGTGGGGCCCGCCTGCGAGTTTTTGAGGGAATCTGACCGATGAAGAGATTCCAGGGCTCTCATTTTGTCGGTTCGTCTCCTGCCCGTTCCACTTCTCGGCGTGAACTCGAATGTATATGCAGGTGTAGATGTGGTCCCGCTGCACCCCGATTTGATTCAGGTTGGTTCCTTTGACCTGGCGTCCCGCATTACCTGGGTACAGGCGAACTTGTGAGTTTTCAATTTTTAATCTTCACCAAGACACTGGTACTCCCGAAGCCGCATGCGATAATCAGTGAGGACGAGCGCGCGTCATGGCCCATGTTACTGCTATCGCGGATCCCGTGTCTCGATCGCATGGTTTGAAGCTTATAGAACGTTCCAACAGCCTAGAAAAATTGCCCTTCCCAAACGAGGAATTTGACTATGTGTACGTAGATCTACAGGGCATCGGGCGTGAGTGCGTGAGATCAGATCTGATACGCATCCAACCAACAGCCGTCTTGTTCGAGTCGCCCGTGGAGTGCCCGAGGACAAGGTACGTACGCTCCGGATCAGGCACCTGTCCATCGACCCTTATTGACGCCCTCTTTCCTCAGTGGGACGGCTTGCTGGAGGTACGGCCCTGTGCATGCCGCGTATGTTGCCGAGTCTTGACCTCTCCGCGATAGGAAATTACACGTGTGATGAAGCCCGGAGCCGCCTTCGAGGTACGTGGGCTTCCTTCCTGGTGACGCGCATATGAACAAACAACATGTGTAAGATGTGGGAGGAGAATCTCCGTTTCCCCGGAAGTCGTCGTGAGACCGAGATCTCTGTCATTGAGACGCCGGAATCGAAACACGTTCCCCCGCCCACTCCGCCGCATACGCATTCGTCGCATTCGTCGGAACAGGAAAGAACGCCGCCCCCCGTCCAGTATGGCAACTCGCACCATCGGTCCATTGCGTTCAGCTACTCCTTCGACGACGTGTACCGTGTGAAGTGCAGCAACGTATTTGACGATACAGTACGCCCCCTTCGTCCGATAACATCCCACAACAACTTGGCATCGACGCCAATGCTCTTGCGTGCTATCGAAAAGCCGCCCATCAACCCGCACGACCATTCCCTGCTTGAGACGATATACGACGAGATGCATGCAGCCAGGTTCATCAATCTGGAACCCCTATCTCTACTTGCCAACTTGCTGCCTCTGCATCTACGTGGTACGTGATGTGAGATCTTTACTCGGACAGAGCCTGAATCGTGTTGGCAGACGTCCGGGCGCCTCCGCCCATAGTGGTCCACTTCCCTCAACCACCCGTGCCACCATCGTTCACGACGGCGTCTCCCTACGGCATCGACAGATTTGTCCCTTCCATGGGGGTGCCTCCTCCGGAGGATCGGCATAGGCATGCAAGGTCGACCACAGACCTCGTCGGCATCATTAATGGCCGCGACATCGCTAGTGGCAATCCGTTCGTTGAGCTTGACACCAGCAGGTACAGCGGTTTTTCACCTGGTGCCGTTCGACGTTCCGTGACGCTCCCGGGTCAAGATGCGCACGCTGTCCGTGGCAACCGCTTCGCGGTCTCGGCGACGGACGTCGACGCTCCCACCTCGATGAACCCGCTTCCCAACAAGACCATCAACTTTGACCCGCGCTCCATCAACCTGCTGCTTGCCCTCCGCGTGCAGGAGGTTCTCGCATGCGCCGAACCGATGTGGGACTGGGTCGTCGATTTCCAGGAGGCCGTGGCGCGCAGCGCGAAGACGTTCACCTCGCGCCGGGCATCTGACCATCTCACCTTCAAGCCCTCTCGTAAACGCCACCACCCTAAGGAAGATGTCCTGATGGATTTGACAAGGCTGCAGTTCGACGAGCTGCTGAGGCGTTTCGAGCTGTGCGTGCTGTCTCTACTCTCCGTGTTTCCCTGGCATATACGGCCTCCTGGCGAACAGTTCTAATCCGTTAGAGCGCTCGTCAGGGGGCTGACGTGTCAACCAAACTGCCCATATCGCGAACATCATGCTGACTTCTCTATTCATACGTGCTCCACCTAACAGAGATATGAAGAGCCGCATGTACCTTAGCGCAGCGATTGAGGACCGTCTCGGCTGGCCGCCGTACCCCCCGTCAAGTTCAGAAGAGCGGGAGACGTTCGAAGCGATGTGCGCCGCCTGGGCCGAGTACGAGCGCCGCGTCCAATCAGGCACGGGCACCCGCGCGCGAGGCTTCTCATCACTCGCGCGGCCGCCCCCTCGCGAGAGCGTGCCCGAAACAGACTGCCCACCCGTGGACGAAGATCTGCACGCATCTTCATATCGCACGGGCGACGCAGACGGATCCGCACGAAGGTCGAGCGCGCGGGCCCAGACTGTGTACGGCGCGGCGGCCACGACGGCGCCTCCCAGCCCCAACCCCGGGTTCGCGACACCAGCGCACCTGTCTGAAGACGACGCGTCGCTGAGCTGCCGGACGGGCCGCATCTTTGTTGCGTGGAAAGCCTAAACCTGAGCTTGCGCGGGACAGGAGCTAACGCAAAACACGCTCCGTCTCAGGCGTGCGTTCGCAGGCCCAGCCGGGCCTGTGCTCGTGCGTCCGCTGTGAGAGCGACCGGCGGAGATCGCTGCCGCTGCGGGCCCGTGCGGTCCCCCTTCTCTCCTACGGCCGTCGTTCTCTGTCCTCTGTCGCAGCCCGCCGCTCAGGCTCGGGAAGCCGTTTTCGTCCTCCGCTCGCATATCCCGGCCTCTTGACTCAGCCTGGCGGATCAAACAGGCAAGACGCCGTCCTTCGCCACCACAGTCCCTCTCACCCCTCCCGTGGCGGCCGCGACACCTTCCCACCACCCCGGCCAGTCGCCTGGCACGACACTGTCCTGCACTCGACCGTGCGCGCGGCGGCAGGAGGGAGTAATGATCGCCATTCGCTCGGCGGCTGGACGAGCCATCGTCTGATCGAGCAGCGTGCGACGATCTCCCAGCTGAAGCGGCGCGCAAGATTGGGCCGCGCGCCGGCGCATCTGACCACGGGCGGACCTAGACAGTAGACTGGCACGCTGCGTGGGCCGCTCGGACGCCACAGGCTGCTCTAACGAGGCGTATGGCCGCAGCTGCGATTGGGCGGCGCCCCCGGATGGCTCTCAGGCCCGCCGCCACTGTCCCCCTTTGTCCCCGCACCGTGCCCACAGCGGTGGTGGCGAGTGCGATCACAGCGCGCGCTGGACATCATCATCCTCATCCGCCGACGTCAGGCTTGGATTCAACTCCCCCGCGCGCGCGCATATCTGCGGCTGCTCGCTGTGCAACACAGCACATGCTCCCTGTCCCTGTCGATACCATGCTGCCGGACTTTCCGCACCGCTCTAACTTATCCCTGCATCTGCTTCTTGCCATGTCTCTGACGCTAACGTAGTTCACGACGATCGACGCCCCGTTCTCGCTTGTACGAGCTTTGTAGCGTCTGCGTGCAATCACACTGACAGTCCACCAGGACGTGTTGTGGTACTACCGCCCTCTCTGCCGCTTTCAGTGCTTGAGTCCTGCCGCCGCACCGCTCCCTGTCGCGCACACTTTCTTTCCCTTTCTCGGCGAGCCTCGTTGGGCCAGCACGATCGCACGAGACGCGCTCGCTCCGATGAGCTCGTCGGACGCGGGCATTGGGACTGTCAACGCGCTGTGAGCCATGCCGCCGGCGAAGATGCATGCGGCCGATGCGGGCCAGCGACCGCCACATCGTCGCCGCCGCGAATCGATCTCGCGTACGCAACGCACCGCGCGCCTGCCGCGCTAAGCACGAAGGCCCGGTGAGTAAGTAGTACCCCAAACGCGGCACGCATCGCGAACCGTCGAAGAAGTCGCCGGCGCCCGGTGCCTCGCTGCGGGCGGCGTGGGCGTGACGGGATGCATCGGTCGCGAGGGCGAGGGCGAGGGCGGGCTCAGTGGGGCCCACGCGCGCGGATGCGCACTTGCTTATGGGGCATCTCGCCACCCCAGCCGGCCGCTGCTTCGCGCGTTCCGCAAAAGGCGCACGGCGGCCCATATTTGGGCAGGAAGGTTCGTCTCGCGCGCGGTGCGGGCCGCGTTCCCTGGCTCCAGCTCGCTGCCCGTCCTTCGCCTCCGTGCCGCGAGGGGAGGACGCGGCTCGCGCACGCATGCACCCGCGCATCCGCGCACGCTTCTGCCTTCCCGCGTGCACCGTCACCGAAGAGACGCAGAGGGGGGCGGCGCCGGTGCGCTCCCGCAGCAGGGATGCGCAGTGCTGGTGCGTCATACGCACCTGCGCTGCATCCTCGCTCTGAGGCCTGGAGGGTGGAGGAGGTCGTGCGCGTGATGGGTGCGCACGACGCTGGACGCCGCTAGGCCGCCGGCTGCGAAGGTGGTGAGGCGTTCTGTGAGTGGTCCGCCGGGCGCACAGGCTACCCGAGTCGGAGCACGCACCTGGGGCTCGAGGGCACCGTCGCCGCGGCACGTCGGTCTTCCAGGGCTGCTGTCCGCGCGCGATCGAGGGGGGCGAGCGTG
The DNA here is from genome assembly GCA_022606155.1 of Trametes elegans. Classification (NCBI taxonomy): domain Eukaryota; kingdom Fungi; phylum Basidiomycota; class Agaricomycetes; order Polyporales; family Polyporaceae; genus Trametes; species Trametes elegans. The sequence continues at coordinate 279,181 of JABYQO010000014.1, read as the reverse complement.
TCTGCGTAGCCGCCAGGGCGTACGCGTTCTCGCGCTTCATCTCGTCAGCCAGAACCTCGTCCGCCGGCGCTGCGGGCGATTATCAGAACTCCGACGACGTCTTGCCAGGCCGGTGGAAGCCAAACCCCTCGACGGTGCGCGTCATGGAGACGGGGTTCATCGCCAGCGCGCAGTCAGAACCGTACAACTCGAGGACCGGCTGTCACTTGCGCAGAGTCTGTGCGCGGTTACGTCGAGAACCGGGTGTTCGCATCCGTCTCGATGTGAGGGACAGCCCTTCAAACTAGCTCGACAGGCTGACGGGTGCGACAGACCACGATTCCGCGGCCTGTTCGGGATACTAGTACTGAGCTAGTAGGTGCGTGGCGTCGGGTACCGGTGCCCACTTTGATATTGAGAGGACTTGAGCCATGCATGCAGCAGTTTCACGAGACGGCGAACCTGTGGGAGGTGGCACGGTGCTGCCATAGAGCTCGGTACGACACGGCCTCAACTGGCACCATAACGCAATCCGGCGAATATACTGAACACTCGCACAGGCACAGCGCAGTGCGCGTAGGACCGCAGCCGCCGCCGAATTGGTCCCCCCTTCTCCGCGATGCCTGCCAGAATGAATGCTGCGCGATTACTTCCGGCGCGCTGCCCCGCCCCCGCGCGCATCTGATCGACGACGAGACGGGCTTTCGTTGGAATTCATGTTCGCTGCCAGGCTGCCGACGCGGGCGACTCGCCACCGGCGTTGATGCGGCCGGCTTAACCCCCCCCCCCCCCCATCACGGCGAGGGCGCCATTTGTCACCTGCACCGAGAGAGACGGTCGCGGTCGCAGACGGGATCCGTCCCCGCGCGACATCACGCTGATTCTGACCCGCGCGATGGCGAACTGGGCCAGGAACGGATTCGTGTCCCCTCTCCGAGCTCGAGGTTTGAGATGGGCGCGCGCGTGTGCGCCATTGCACGAGAGATAGGCACCACCCCGCCGAGGGACTAGTTGCCACGGCAACCGCGCTGGAGTGTGCAACAAATGTAGATGGGCGTCGGTGCTCGCGATCTCGCGAGCCGCTTGAGGAGACGGACGGCGTGGGAACGCGATCCGAGCGGGCGTTGCGGACGGATAGCGGTGCGGCGGTCGGGGCTGCAGAGGGAAGCGTGAGGACACGCGTGACACCGGCACACCCACGGGACGGCCTGGAATAGCGCGAGTGCCATACGGGACTGTGCGCGCGATCGATGGCGGGCGGCCAGGACAATGGAGACGGTTCGGGCCATGTGCACACGACTGAGGGACAATAGCATCAATGTTGGGGAGACCCGCCCCGGACTCAGGCCGCGGCGCCGAGACAGAGGAGCCTCTGGCCTTCTATCCACCACGCTCGCTCACTAGAAACCGTCGAGCATCGGTATGCTATGAGGATCAAATGGGGTACTGGACAGAGCTCAATGCCCCGTGTCACGACATACCTCCGGCGGCAAAGGACGCGAGGACAATTGAGGAAGGAGGCGCGGGAACGCCAAGGCTGTCTAGCGTGGCGAGGATGACCGCGCGTACACGCCCGCCGCCACAGCTCCCGTCGCACGATCGCTGCGAGGAGACGGCGGACGCCACCACGACCGCGCCTACAACGTCCGAGAAAGGACGGGCCCCGAATATGTCAAGCGGCGGGGGAATCACCCAGCGCAGGCGTTTCCTCCGGGCAGTCGGAGTCGGGCGGGGGCACGCGATCCGCGGGGCCCTGTCGAGCAGGACAAAGACGCGGCGGGAGAGCGGGTAGAGCCTGGAGGGAGGGAAGCTTTGCGCGACATGAGAGCAGAATCCCGCCCAGCTTGGCAGGTCGGGCCCGGGGCGGAGCGAGGGCAGAAGCCAGTGGCCAGCAGAGGGCGCGCGGGGGTGGTGGGTGTGCCGTGTCATGACCCAATGACGCGCCTCACAAGCCGTAGCGGGGGTGGATCAGTGGACTCGGGCGGAGAGAGGTCGTGCGCGGCGCAAGTCATGGAACCATTCGAGCGACGCCGTGTGGCGTTGATTTAGGAGGAATCAGCCGGCAGCAGCGAGTCGCAGGTGCGGCACCGTACGCGTAGCCAGAGAGAGACACGATTCGGAACGCATATCGTTGGGGAAAGTCAGCTGCTGGCCGTACTGTCAGCCGGGCAGGCACCTGCGAGCAGGAGCAGTTCTGTGACACGCAGGCTGGCGGTAAGTAACAAGGACTGTTCGGGCGGTGCTTACCGCCATTCTCAAGTCTGCGGAGACGAGCGTCGCTGCCCTCGAATTCGCAAGCATGCAAGCTGGATCCATGGCCGACGGGAGGACGTACGGGTCGGATATAGGCCGGGGTGCGAGAGAGGCGGAGTATGTGCATGACAATCGGGCGTATGACGCCATGGACAGCCTAGACTCCGGCGCACTCGATCCCCCTGCCCCGCCGGGACGTGCTCCTGTTTGCACGGACGTTCTGAGACCGGGGCATCGTAGCGTGCGGCGGAGAGCTAAGAGGACAGAGTGCATGCACAGATGGAAAGCCTCCCAATCGCACTCGGACGAAGCCCTATGTAAGAGAAATCACGTATGGTGTCTGTCAGCAAACACCGATCCAGCGGCCCGAGCAATGAATGATCATAGTCCACGGTGTAGACGGCAAACGACGATGAGAGAGAAGGGAGCTTTCCTCGCATCGCGCCTGGGGCTAGCTCCTGGGCGGCCTTGCTGTACATGCTCACGGCGTGTTCACAATGGGGAGAAGAGGGAACACCAGGACGACGGCTGCTGGAGGCAGATCGAGAGAGGACGGTGGCGCTGGGGGAAGCTCGGAAGCAAATGCCGTACAAGCAGGCCGCCGAACATGGAAAGAAAGTTGCCCCAATCGGAACGAAGTCGCGTATGGCTACCGGAGCCAAGTATAGCACCATTTGATTGCTGATGCCTAAGCTCGCCCAGACCGCCGCCCGCGCGCGCGTGGACATCTGAATCGTCGCTCCGCCGCAGCATCCACCGCGCGCCGCGCGTCGAGCGAGCTGCATAGTCTAAACGGACAGAAGCGAGGGGGGCGGCATCGTCTGCAGCGTGGCAGGACGGTGCGCGCGCGGGAGGGGGCGCGGAAATGGAGAGCAGTCGGAGACGGGAGGGGCAGGCAGAGCGTCGCGCCCGGAAGGATCTGGGCGGCTTCCTAATCGGGGGGCAACGAGGTCGATCTTCGGCTAGCTCGGAAAGGGAGGACCCCAAATATGGGCAGTTTAGTGCTGGATGAGGGCGGGGTGCCTTGCTGCGAGAGTCACGAGCAGCTGTGGAGGGCCGTGCGTGGGACAGGGAAGGAAGGAGGGGATGACAGGGAAGAAGGCGACCAGGACGAGCACTGGACCTGACTTTCTCGGAGCGGGTGATAAGATAGGGTGCGTGGCGTGGGAATGCCGGGGTGTGCCGGGCGGGGGATGGCGTTGTTTGTTTGATGGGTATATATGGGAGGGTGAGCGAAAATGGGAATCTTATTTCCCTCTCAGACCTCCTCTCCATTTCTGGTACGCGTCCGAATTGGGGGGTGCTCGTCTTCGCACTCGACCTCCGCCTGCCGTTCCTCTTAACCAGCCCATGGCCTTTCGCAGGGCCCAGCAACCGACAAACCTCCCAAACCAGCACATCCAGCCGCCCTATCCCCCGCAGCAGTACTCCCCCGTCGACCTCGTTCAGAACCAGTCTCAGATCCCCCCGCCTATGCCCCAGTCCGCCGACTCGACCTCCCCCACCATGTCCAACAAGCGCGCCCGTCACGAGCTCGGCGACCCCAACGCACCCAACGACGATGGTTTCGTCCACGACCCTGATGCAGGCGAGTCTGGTCAGGACGACGACGACGATGAGGACAAGCCCAAATCCGACAAGAAGGCCGGCAGGAGAAAGATCAAGATTGAATTCATCCAGGACAAGTCCAGACGTCACATCACCTTCTCAAAACGAAAGGCGGGTATCATGAAAAAGGTCCGTCGCTCTTCCACCTCTCCTCGTCGTCTTTAGCCACATCCTCATTGTTATTGTTCCCCTTCTCCCCGTCTCACCAGGCGTACGAGCTCTCCACCCTCACCGGCACGCAGGTCTTGCTCCTCGTCGTGTCCGAGACCGGTCTCGTCTACACCTTCACAACTGCCAAGCTCCAGCCTCTCGTCACCCAGCCAGAAGGCAAGAACCTCATACAAGCATGTCTCAACGCGCCCCACGGGCAGTTACCCTCTTCAATGCCTGTCGGCGCCCCGCTCAATCGCACATCTATGCCCATGCACCACCCTCCAAACGTCCCCGGCGGCCTCGCCATCGGCCCTGGCGCGGGCAGCAAGGATGATGACGCGCACGAGGAAGCCGAGGACGCGCCTGCGGCAGCGGGAGACGCGTCTGAGCGGGGACCCTCACGCAAGCGCCGCCGCGCGTCGTCATCGGCGGGCGCCTCTAACGCGCCGCGTGTCGCGTCGAACAACACCGGCAACGCGCCCGCAGGCGCGCCGCAGAACCAGCCCGGTGCGCCCACGACATCGCCCCACGCGCGCCCTAGCGCAATCCCCCCTGGCGCCCCTCCGATCGCCATACCCGGCGTTCCCCCGCCGATCCCGCTCGAGCATTCTCCCCGTCAAGGACAGGCGACGCCCACGAGTCCCAACTATGCACAGCCTGGTGCGGGTTACCCCCCGCCTCCGGGCGCAGGCGGCGATCCCAACATGTACGCGCCGCCGCATCAACAACACGGTGGATACCCCGGTGCACCACCGCAGTCGTACCCCAGCTTCGGTCACGAGGGCGGCGCACCGGGCGCGCCCCAAGCAAGCATGCAGGGCGCACCGTGGGGACCACCGCCAGTACAACACAACACCCAGTACGCGAGGCGGTGAGACGCGGAGAGTGGCATAGGAAGGTGCCGCAGGTGTTTGGTATGCTGGGCAGGAAGACACACGGACCCTGCCTGGATGGACAAAGGCTTGCTCATGGTGTGTCGCGTGGCCGCCTGTTTGGTTTCGCTTTGCTCCTGATGATGACAAGTGTCGGTGTACACGATGAATGGCTCCTTGTTTCTTCTCCCTTACCTCCGTTTCCCACTTCCACTTCTCGTACAAATCCGTTATCCCCGCGACCCGTGTCCACCTACCCATGCCGACGCTCCGCTTCCCCCATCCCCCACCCGCTCTATGTTTTCCATATCCTTAACCCCCTTCAGAGTTGTGTCCTGTGCTGTTCATGTTCACCTGTGTGCTCCTGGTACCGTGTTCGAGACGAACACGATACGATGTACTTGTTTTGGCCATCTTGGGTCGCGCGAGCGAATGTGTGCCGTAGTAGTACGAAGCACTGTCTGATTCTAAATCCGCTTCCCGCTCCCCGTTGTTTGCTCGTCTCCGTACCGTACGACGCGGATGTACCGAATGAAACGAAGAATCCACGCGCAAGCTGGTAAGAACGATCGGCGCCGTTCTGAACGCCGGCGATCATGCAGATGAATGTCGCCCCTGGCCGCCGATCACGATGACGAGACGGTGGACGAAAGCGGCTGGCGTTCATCTCGCCAACGCGCTCTACGCGATCGAAGGGCCGTATGTTGCTCGAGGGGCTGCCGGATGGGGGCATGCATCAATACCGTGGGCGGCGGGCGCGGCGGCAGATGTCGATGTCGATTCGGAGCAGATGCGTGGGCGAGATAGACAACTGCAGATGCGCGGAGGGCGCAGAATCCAGATCGCCTATCTCCACCGTCTGCCTAGCGTGGATCGGGATGCGCGAGCCCGGCAGCTCGTCACTCTCACTTCCAGGCTCCCACCGCGCGGCCAGTGCCAGCGCATGCCTGCGCTCGCCGTGCCGCATTCCGCGAGGGCGGCGGGGGCAGGCTACGTGCCGCCGGGCGTGCCCCCTCGCCTTTCTCGGAAGGTGTGTACGAACGCGCGCGCTTTTCCTGCCGCTCGCGGTCGCGGGTGCCCGTGCCGCGCTCGTGTGTCTGGTTCGGCGCAGACTTGAGCTTGAAGCGGATAGCTAGCACGACGGTGTGTGCAAATCTCTGTGGGACTTGAATGGGCATGTGCGTGAAGCCGGAGTCGAGGACCGTCGCCGTGCGGCAGGGTGAACGGTTCAGTCGGTCCGGCCGGAGTCGACACTGGTTCTCAAACCCGGCGACAAGTGCAGCTCTTTGGTTCCTCGGAAGTCGACGTCGAGGTTCAACTGAAGAGTCGTACATGTCCCGTTCCCCCCCTTGACGGTGGTCACGACTCGTCGCTGCGCTCCTTCTCTGGCTCAAGCATGGTACGCTCTCTTGTTCTTGAACCTCTTGCCTCCGCCAAACTAAGTCGGCAATGAGCGCGGGGACACGTTGACAGTCTCCTCTCCGCTCTGGCAGCAGTGTCATCTCCACTCCTTTCCCATGCGGCAGACTTTGGGGACTGATCTCTGACGCGTGTCAACACGAAATGGTCTGCGCTTACTCGATCCTCTCTGATTTTCATTCTGAGTTCGATTCCATCTTTGTACACTCGAATTACTTGAACGTCTACCAAAAATCCCCAAACGCATGAGAAGAACCTTTTCTACTCTCGGGCCCCCTCTTTCTGGATACGCGTCTTGGCAGGTGGGTGTACGATATTGTAATAGTTGATCATCCCTTGGTACGTCTCATTCTCCCTGGTAATCAGAGACCTTATGACGTTTATCATAGATGCTTCGGACCTTCCAGCTACCACAGTCGCGGAGATGTGTCACGCGAACAGCACTACCGAGTAGCAGTGTGAGTGCACCCGGGCCCGGCAGCAACGCATCTGCGACTGCTTGCGAAGTTCACGACGGAACTGCAGAACAGCGCCCAGGTCTAGTCGCACGGAGTCCTGTCGTACTGCCTGGTCGACCGCAGAGAGACGTTCACGAAGAACCATCATCGTCGACGATGCAGAACTTGGCACTGATGTCACCCGACGTGCCGAACACTATCAAGAGCCGTATCAGACGGATGAACAGATGTGCAGTGCAGCCTGGAGAATGTACGGCCGACGATGTAGTCGTCCCCCGTGGGCACTACGGGGACGGTGAGGCTCGCGCTGCCGCCGAAGAGCGAGGAGTCGGACGCGAGAGGCGATTCTGGAGGTGGCCCTGTCAGGACGCACGTGGGGAAAGCTGGGCGGGGCACGTACCCATGAGCAGGTGTTGGTTGCCGTCCTCGGTGAGCGTGCCGAGGATAATCTGGCCCACGGGGTTTGTGAGCTGTGTGGTGTTGAAGACCGATGCATCCCTGTGTGATTGACTCGTTAGCGCATCCGCGAGTACGATGCCGGGAGTCACTGTTTGCGTCTCTCCGGTCTTCCGGACGGTGCCTGCGGCGGGCTGCGTGATCGGTGCGACAATGACATCGTGAGGGCTGAGGGGAAGAGGGCTAGCAAAGGAGGCCAAAACGAGAGTTGCAAGCTGCAGGATAGGCGCGAGCATGGCTTTCCGGACGGTAGAAAATATAAGGGGAGACTACAAGATCTAGGAGAAAACCAGGGCGCAAGATATAGGTATGGGGCGACAGCGCATGCCCAGGTCCGGTTTTGTAGCCCTATGTCCACTCCCAACGCGAGCATATCGCCGACGTTTAGAGCTCACAATCACACATCATTTATCTAACGTGGAATGATGTGTTTCTCAGAGAGAAAAGGGGCGAGACAGCGCTGCATGAGCGGTGATGATGGCTAAAGGGCGTTCACTGGCAGGTGGTAGCCGCCGGACCCGTATGGCGAGGTCGTTGAGAAGGCGGGTTCGCCGCTCAGGGACAGGTGGAGTGTGATTTGGAATTTATTCCCGACTAACGACTGTCTCAGAGAGTATTGGCGATGCTCAATGAGGGAGCATAAGCCTGTACTCGGCAAGTCCGCGTCTGTGCGACTTGATCCTAAAAGGCTGTGTCAGCTCTCACAACCTGCATGTGTAACAGGAGTACATATTCATATACCAGAGCAAGACTTGCCTAATCCATGACCTAACGGAGGGTTAGGAGTGAGGAAGTCGGGAGAGATACTTCACGATGGTCATTGTGTCCATCTGAGAAGGAACTCGCGATTGGAGCTGGGGGAACAGCGCTCGGAGATCGCTCGCAGGCTGCAGCTGCCGCGATCCAGGTTATATGCACCGCTCTTCTCGTCGCGGCGGTCGTTGTCCGAGTCAGTGTACCTCCGACAAAGTGCTGTCCTGTGTCGCTGTATTGCAGCATCGCCCCAGCATGCCTCTTTGATCTGTGCTTCACACTATCCGGCAGGACGTTTTCTTCCAATCAGCTTCTGGCACGTGCAAGACCTTTGGCCGAGTCACGGTCCTCAAAGTCTCACTGACACACACGCTCTGTACTTGGAGTATCCTAGGCACTGTCCCCCGTTGGTTCCTCTGTGTTCGACGCTCTCGCGGAAATCCCGCCGCTGTTTTCAACCTGATTTGTGCGACTGCGCCTGCTGCAAAGTGTCAGCCGAGAGTATCTGTAGTCGAACGGCAATGGCCAAGAAGTCGGATAGAACCAGGTATGACGGTGACTACCGGCAACTACGGTAGCGACTACCTGCAGGGATCTGAGCGGAAGGTATTTGACTGCGAATACCCTCGCGTGTTGTGTCAGTTTTGTATGTGGTGAGCGTTTTCCCGCCGCCGTGCGCATCCATTCTGGGAAATCACACCGTCACAGTTCTGTCGATCGTTGAACCTGAGGCTGACCGACTCGTTGCTCGGCTCGGGCGCAGGTCAGCCTCCCGCCACCATGGACTACCACACTCCCGCGGAATTGCACTGCTCTCCCCAGTCAACTTCGTGCCGCATCTATATCGTTGCTCATACAGCCTTCCAACTCAACGCAATCCATCCTCGTACAACAACCATCTACAACAATGTCCACCTACTATAACAACCACGCCGTCGCGGGTGCATTCCCCACCCTCCCGCTCATGGAGGTGAGTAGCAATGCCCGCGCCGGCATAGCCCGCCGCAAGGTCGACGCCATGGACGACGGCCTGGTGAAGCATGCCGGAGACGAGCTCGCACGCTCCATGAAGAGGTGCAAGCGCTCCTGCGAGGACATCGAGAAGGCAGGTCGATTACTCTTTCCTATCGCGAATGTACTGACGAAGTTCCACAGATCCGCCATCGCCTCGAGGATCTCTCTTTGAACGCGCCCGCCAAGAAGCGCGTTCGTCCTCAAGGACAGGCTGTCAAAGTGCGTGTTTGTCGATTGCATATTGATCTCCTCTCATCCTCCGAGTAGCTGCGGAAGCGGTTCCTCAAGTCCCTCCGGAACCTCTCCGCCGTCTCTGGCAGCACCGGGAGCGCCGCATTCGCCTACACGTTCACCTTCTTGCGGCAGACCATCTCCACGAGCGAGTCTGCCATGTCTTTGTTCACAGAAGACATCGAGGTCGCCATGGAAGACATCGACCAGCAAATCGTTGTCGTCGCTCCGCAGCAAGACCAAGTTCCGATGTCAATCGACGAGCCTCAGGAAGTCGACCCTGAGGCTCTGAGAGAGGCGTCGGCCTCCGTCTCCATAGTCGACATGGAGATGGAAGAGGCCTGGGAGCACGTCCCTGCTCCCTCCTCCGCTGCAATGCCCATCGACGACGTCCTGGACGACGTGCCCATGGTTCCTGCTTACAAGAAGGACCTGGTCTCTCGCTTCCTGGTCAGAATGGCCTCCACAAAGACGGCTCGTGGCGCCGTCCTGCCTCGCAAGATGGTCATCGAGGCGGAGGACTTCGAGCCTATCAAGACGGAACCTGTGACCCCAGGGCCGAAATCGCTGGTGGGTTGTGCACAAGCCAAGGTGGATCAGATTCACGAGGAGGTATGTAGTGTGCCGACTGTTACCATAGCGGGCTAACACACATCTTCAGGAGGAGTGTTCGGCACTCACGGCGGTGCGCACCTTCGACGTTGTGGCCGATACCGCTGCACTCGAGCAGCAGGACAGTGCTTCGACTGCCGGGGACGTCGATGCTCACGACGTCCTCGCGGAGACTGAAGAGGAGACTCCCGTGGGAGTCGAAGAGGACTGTTCTGCGTTGAGTGCCGAGGCGCACGCCGGCTCGGCATGCGAGGTGTCGCCCGCAACAGTCAGGGAGAGCGAATCGTACTGGGAGGACCTGTTCGGCCCCGAGGCTTCCGACGAGACTGAAGAGGAGTCTCCGGAGGAAGCTGAGGAGGCCGACAACTCTGTCGCCCAGGCAGAGACGGCGCAGTACGAGGACGAGCCTCGGGCCGACGTCGAGATCATCGAGGGCGTCGCCGAGGACCTCGAGTGCTGCGCCGCGTCCCCAATCCCAGTACAGGTGGAGGATGACGAGGACGTGTTCGGTCCGGTCACCTTCCACCCGTCGCAACTGGCGGAGGACGACTCCGAGTCGGAGGTGTGCTCTGTTTTTTTGATTTTCTGTTCGATTGCTCACAGTCTTCCAGGTCGAGTGTGCAGAGGTGCTCGACGACCCCTCCGTTGAGGACGAGTGGATGGTTTCCTCGGACAGTGGATTGGACGAGGTGAGTAGCTCGCGCTATCAGGCCATGCCCTTCCTCACACAGGGAACAGGTGATGGAAGACGAAGAGGAGGATGTGTACTTCAGCCTCCCGCCTTCGCCCATGCTGCGTCCGAACGCCACATTCGACGCACACCTCCGAGACCTGGAGATGGACTCCATGGAGTTGCCTTCCCTGTGCGGGACGGAGACCGATATGTTCACGGACTCCTCCGACAGCGACGACGACTCGGTCATGGGCAGTCCGGTGCACACCGCCATGTGGGTCCTCAGAGAGACTCGGGTCCTTGCGGACCTCGAGGAGGACGACGTGGCGATGGTCGTGCCAGGGGATGGAATTGAGGAGTCCGGGATCATCGCGACCGCCGACTCGTGCTTTGGATCACTTGTCTGCCTCATCGACAGGTGGTCCTGCGCAGACGACCCCCCTGCTCCCCCTGATCCAGTCCTGGCGGAGTCGATGTCCTACGACTCCGACGTCTGGTACGACGCCATGGACACCGACAACTTCATCTCCCCTTCCCCCTCCCTCGGCAACATGCAGATGGCCTGCGACGGGCCGTCCTTTGCGATCTGGGACGAACTACTCGCATCCACAACTCCAAGCCCTTCCTCGGGCATGCCTGGCGCCTTCGGCATTGCCTGTCCTCTTGGCAACCCTCAGCAACTCGACGATATTTTTTGCAGCGTGGCCACCACTCCCTTGACTACTATCGACTATTCTAGCTTTGTTTCATGTTCATTCCGGCTCTCCGAGGACGACCTGTCGCTCGCGATGCTCCAGGACGTGTCCTCCCTGGATCTGATCGACTTCAGCGTTTCTCGGGTGCCAACCCCCGTCCCGTCTCCTGCTCTCCCCGGTGCGTGGTGGGAGAGTTTGGAGAGCGTGGACGACTTGCTTCTGTAACATTTTCATCATCCTCTCGTTCGCCCACATCACACTCCCTTCCATTGACTTTCGCTTCATCTTCAATGACGGATCTACAAGTGCCTCATCTCAACCATATATAACCAGTGCTCGTTCTGCAACCTCCGGCGCTGCCTCGGTGGTGACCTGTATTATAGTGCTTCGTTCATCCCTGCCAGGTGAGTCATCGCCACTTCCAGATCGTTGCTTCAACCCTCTAACATACAGCGCCCAGCTCTTGACATGGTCTTCGCCGACACTCGCGTTGAACATGCAAAACTGGCCCCTGTGTCCGATTCTCCCTCGAGTCTTTTACGGTCGAGTTGTTTGCTTGGTCCGGCGCCGGACAGCGATGTGCTCTTCTTTGCTCAAACATACTCGACTGGCCCTGACGATATGACGCTCCGGCGACTCCTCATTTAAATTTTAATCTCCCCCTCTGTCGACGACTCCCAACAGCCACCGCGACCCACCCGATCCACCATTCATCCCTGCGAACGCGCATTTGTCGACTCCGACTTCCCCCCCTCGCCAAATCAAGTCTGAGGTCCCCGTCGTGTTCGTGGCCGATCCCCACAAGACCGATTGACGATCTTCGACACTCCCGCATTTGAGAGAATGGGCGGCCTTGGCGACCGCCCGTTAAAGAGGACCACCGTGTCCTCATCATTTCCTTTCGATGACTTCGCATCTTTTGTTCTCCCCCCTCCCCGATGGCTCCCAATGGCTATTGCAACCCCCGATCCACCGTCCAACCACCGCATAAGCCCAGCCATTGACTCCGAATCCCCCCTCGCCATACAAAGCCCGACGTCCCGGTCGTCTTCGTGGCCGATCCCCACGCTCAGCACCGACGATCCTTGGCATACCCTCTTTTCAGATTACGGCCGGCTTTGGCAACCGCCCATTCTCCCCTACCATGGACGGCTTTGGCATCAGGTGAGCCATCTCGCGCACGATTCCCCCTGATTTGCGCTAAACCGTACTTGCTAGATTCACCAATGGGAGTGCGCGTGTGCATGCGCGTGGTCTCTTTGGAAACACTCGATGCCCTTCCCTCCCTTGCTGCACATCACCCCTCTTGACGCTCAGTCCATGTCCTCAGCTAGCACTTGCACCGACGCTCCGGGCTGGTCCCTAGTCCAGCGCTAGCTTGATCGAACGCGGTCTCCTTCGGCAACGCCTTGCTGTTCCTTTGGCCAGCCCTCTGCTCTGGAGTGCCCACCCGACAACCTGGCTACCTGAGTGGTTGTACTCGGCTTACGGATAGGCTCCTCGAGTTCTCGCCTAGATCTCATCTACCGCAATGTGTGCAAGCGCGCCGACAACCCGGACGCATGCTTCTCTGTCTGGACAGACGGACAGTGGCAGACGTGCCATAGTCCTGTTGATGCTGTGTACACGAATGCGATACTGTTCTAGTATACGACGAGATCGCACAATATAGACGAGATTCTGATGAACGCACGAGTTGAATGCGAGTGTCCTTTGACCTATTCATCGATTGATAATTAAATTTGGAGTCTTTTGCAACGCGAGCACGATTGTTTGCAGCGTGAAATTCCAAATGTCACGATCGACTGCGGAGGGCAGAGTCAACCGAGATGTCAGACTCGCGGACGTGGGCGCCTACCATGCCTTCCTCCTTTCTCGCGCCCACCACCAATGCTATCGAACATTCTTCTGCCCTCCTATAGACTTCGTAACCCAAAAAATATCCCCCTCACTTGGATCTCTTCTGCCCGTCAAGGATATGCCCGATGGATGCCAGTAGCAGTGCTCAATACGTCGACCTCTTAGGAACTGTATGCGGCGCATGCGCAGCTTGAGGCGCCCTGCGAAGAGAGGAAGATCGCGGGCCCCGTCGTACTTGGAGCCGTGCAAGCAGGCTCTCGTGCAGGAATTTGTCAACAGTCTACGGTGTCCGCCACTGTACTACTGGAAACTGTGCCAATGATGTTGCCGCTGCCTCTGTGGTACCCTCTCGCGAGCTTGCTTCTGGCTTTGATCGTACTCCTTACAGCATCGAGCTGTCGATATTGCCATATACAGTCTAACACATTTTCGCTGTGCCCTATCAGCTCCTCCCATCGTCCTCAGGCTGGTGATTACTGAAGATACTGATTTGATCGATCTGCGCGGGGTTAGGTGTCGAAGAAGAGCACGCTGTCACCTGAAGGCGTGATCCTTCAACCTGCGAGGGTGTTGCACATGCTGTGGCCTTGTCGTCGCTCCGTTGAAAGATCGTGAGAGATGAGTTGTGTGAGATCAGCCTGGAACAACTAACCACTGCCGCTCTAGCTCAGAGGTGCGACAGAGTCTACGTGCTGAAAGGTTTGCTGCCGACCGAGCAGCGATTGCTGTCAGATGGGACACTGCTTCACTGACTACAAGGGGTTCAATAGAATTCTATCCAGCAGGCAGTTGCGAAGTAACTGTGACTACAGGGAGTCAAGATACTGCAAGTGGGCCCACGTTCGGTCAATGTACACGTGTTGTTCTGCGAATGAGCTATTGTCTAGAGGCCTGATACTCTGCACGACCTTTACATTTCTAACAAAAAACGTTGGTACTACTGTTTCTTAATCGTCAACCACGGGCTAATCACCCCCCTTGCAGGAATTGTACGACAGGCAGATATTGCGCTTGTCCACCGTTGTCGGTGCTGAGAACAACGGCCCAGATTGGACGGGCCAGCCATGTTCGGCTCCCCGTCCGTCGATCACAGACACTTCACACATGTTCGGAGGCTGGGGCTGACTGGAATTGTTCGGCTCAGGCGCAGGTCAGCCTCCCGCCACCATGGACTACTATCCTCCCGCCGGGATCGCACTGCTCTCCCCAGTCAACTTCGTGCCGCCTCTATATCGTCGCTCATACAGCCTTCCAACTCAACGCAATCTATCCTCGTACAACAGCCATCCACAACAACAATGTCCACCTACTATAACAACCACGCCGTCACGGGTGCCTTCCCCACCCTCCCGCTCATGGAGGTGAGTAACAATGCCTGCGCCGGCATAGCCCGCCGCAAGGTCGACGCCATGGACAACGGCCTGGTGAAGCATGCCGGAGACGACCTCGCACGCTCTGTCAAGAGGTGCAAGCGCTCCTGTGAGGACATTGAGAAGGTATGTCCGCTGCTTGTGATTCGCGGACGTCCGCTTATGAGATTGCGCAGATACGCCAGCCTTTGGCGAACCTCTCGCTGAACGCGCCCGCCAAGAAGCGCGTTCGTCCTCAAGGACAGGCTGTCAAAGTGCGTGCTTGTGGATCGTGCCCTGGGTTTGTTCTCATCGCCAAGTAGCTGCGGAAGCGGTTCCTCAAGTCCCTCCGGAATCTCTCCGCCGTGTCTGGCAGCACCGGGAGCGCCGAATTCGCCTACACGTTCACCTTCGTGCGGCAGACCATCTCCACGAGCGAGTCCGCCATGTCTTTGTTCACAGAAGACATCGAGGTCGCCATGGAAGACATCGACCAGCAAATCGTCGTCGTCGTTCCGCAGCAAGACCAAGTCCCGATGTCAATCGACGAGCCTCAGGAAGTCGACCCTGAGGCTCTGAGAGAGGCGTCGGCCTCCGTCTCCATAGTCGACATGGAGATGGAAGAGGCCTGGGAGGACGTCCCTGCTCCCTCCTCTGCTGCAATGCCCATCAACGACGTCATGGACGACGTGCCCATGGTTCCCGCTTACAAGAAGGACCTGGTCTCTCGATTCCTGGCCAGGATGGAGTCCAGGAAGACGGCTCGCGGCGCCGTTGTGCCTCGCCAGATGGTCATCGAGGCGGAGG
Organism: Trametes elegans; assembly: GCA_022606155.1. Classification (NCBI taxonomy): domain Eukaryota; kingdom Fungi; phylum Basidiomycota; class Agaricomycetes; order Polyporales; family Polyporaceae; genus Trametes; species Trametes elegans. The sequence continues at coordinate 263,989 of JABYQO010000014.1, read as the reverse complement.
ACTCCGAGCCAAACCAAGCGGGGCCTGTGACCCCGAGGCCCAAGCCAACAGACAGTACGCGAGACCAAGGTTACAAGAGCGTCACTCGCGAGGAGGTATGTACCGCGATCGACTTCTGCAATGGAAAGCCAACACACATCTTCATCAGGAGGAGGAGCGTTCGCCACTCACGGCGGCGCGCACCTTCGACGTTGTGGCCGATACCGCTGCGCTCGAGCAGCAGGACAGCGCTTCGACTGCCGTGGACGTCGATGCTCACGACGTCCTCGCGGAGACTGAAGAGGAGTCTCCCGTGGGAGTCGAAGAGGACTGTTCTGCGTTGAGTGCCGAGGCGCACGCCGGCTCGGCATGCGAGGTGTCACCCGCAACAGTCAAGGAGAGCGAATCGTACTGGGAGGACCTGTTTGGCCCCGAGGCGTCCGACGAGACTGAAGAGGAGTCTCCTGAGGAAGCTGAGGAGGCCGACAACTCTGTCGCCCAGGCAGAGACGGCGCAGTACGAGGACGAGCCTCGGGCCGACGTCGAGATCATCGAGGGCGTCGCCGAGGACCTCGAGTGCTGCGCCGCGTCCCCAATCCCAGTACAGGTGGAGGATGACGAGGACGTGTTCGGTCCGGTCACCTTCCACCCGTCGCAACTGGCGGAGGACGACTCCGAGTCGGAGGTGTGCTCTGTTTTTTTGATTTTCTGTTCGATTGCTCACAGTCTTCCAGGTCGAGTGTGCAGAGGTGCTCGACGACCCCTCCGTTGAGGACGAGTGGATGGTTTCCTCGGACAGTGGATTGGACGAGGTGAGTAGCTCGCGCTATCAGGCCATGCCCTTCCTCACACAGGGAACAGGTGATGGAAGACGAAGAGGAGGATGTGTACTTCAGCCTCCCGCCTTCGCCCATGCTGCGTCCGAACGCCACATTCGACGCACACCTCCGAGACCTGGAGATGGACTCCATGGAGTTGCCTTCCCTGTGCGGGACGGAGACCGATATGTTCACGGACTCCTCCGACAGCGACGACGACTCGGTCATGGGCAGTCCGGTGCACACCGCCATGTGGGTCCTCAGAGAGACTCGGGTCCTTGCGGACCTCGAGGAGGACGACGTGGCGATGGTCGTGCCAGGGGATGGAATTGAGGAGTCCGGGATCATCGCGACCGCCGACTCGTGCTTTGGATCACTTGTCTGCCTCATCGACAGGTGGTCCTGCGCAGACGACCCCCCTGCTCCCCCTGATCCAGTCCTGGCGGAGTCGATGTCCTACGACTCCGACGTCTGGTACGACGCCATGGACACCGACAACTTCATCTCCCCTTCCCCCTCCCTCGGCAACATGCAGATGGCCTGCGACGGGCCGTCCTTTGCGATCTGGGACGAACTACTCGCATCCACAACTCCAAGCCCTTCCTCGGGCATGCCTGGCGCCTTCGGCATTGCCTGTCCTCTTGGCAACCCTCAGCAACTCGACGATATTTTTTGCAGCGTGGCCACCACTCCCTTGACTACTATCGACTATTCTAGCTTTGTTTCATGTTCATTCCGGCTCTCCGAGGACGACCTGTCGCTCGCGATGCTCCAGGACGTGTCCTCCCTGGATCTGATCGACTTCAGCGTTTCTCGGGTGCCAACCCCCGTCCCGTCTCCTGCTCTCCCCGGTGCGTGGTGGGAGAGTTTGGAGAGCGTGGACGACTTGCTTCTGTAACATTTTCATCATCCTCTCGTTCGCCCACATCACACTCCCTTCCATTGACTTTCGCTTCATCTTCAATGACGGATCTACAAGTGCCTCATCTCAACCATATATAACCAGTGCTCGTTCTGCAACCTCCGGCGCTGCCTCGGTGGTGACCTGTATTATAGTGCTTCGTTCATCCCTGCCAGGTGAGTCATCGCCACTTCCAGATCGTTGCTTCAACCCTCTAACATACAGCGCCCAGCTCTTGACATGGTCTTCGCCGACACTCGCGTTGAACATGCAAAACTGGCCCCTGTGTCCGATTCTCCCTCGAGTCTTTTACGGTCGAGTTGTTTGCTTGGTCCGGCGCCGGACAGCGATGTGCTCTTCTTTGCTCAAACATACTCGACTGGCCCTGACGATATGACGCTCCGGCGACTCCTCATTTAAATTTTAATCTCCCCCTCTGTCGACGACTCCCAACAGCCACCGCGACCCACCCGATCCACCGTTCATCCCTGCGAACGCGCATTTGTCGACTCCGACTTCCCCCCCTCGCCAAATCAAGTCTGAGGTCCCCGTCGTGTTCGTGGCCGATCCCCACAAGACCGATTGACGATCTTCGACACTCCCGCATTTGAGAGAATGGGCGGCCTTGGCGACCGCCCGTTAAAGAGGACCACCGTGTCCTCATCATTTCCTTTCGATGACTTCGCATCTTTTGTTCTCCCCCCTCCCCGATGGCTCCCAATGGCTATTGCAACCCCCGATCCACCGTCCAACCACCGCATAAGCCCAGCCATTGACTCCGAATCCCCCCTCGCCATACAAAGCCCGACGTCCCGGTCGTCTTCGTGGCCGATCCCCACGCTCAGCACCGACGATCCTTGGCATACCCTCTTTTCAGATTACGGCCGGCTTTGGCAACCGCCCATTCTCCCCTACCATGGACGGCTTTGGCATCAGGTGAGCCATCTCGCGCACGATTCCCCCTGATTTGCGCTAAACCGTACTTGCTAGATTCACCAATGGGAGTGCGCGTGTGCATGCGCGTGGTCTCTTTGGAAACACTCGATGCCCTTCCCTCCCTTGCTGCACATCACCCCTCTTGACGCTCAGTCCATGTCCTCAGCTAGCACTTGCACCGACGCTCCGGGCTGGTCCCTAGTCCAGCGCTAGCTTGATCGAACGCGGTCTCCTTCGGCAACGCCTTGCTGTTCCTTTGGCCAGCCCTCTGCTCTGGAGTGCCCACCCGACAACCTGGCTACCTGAGTGGTTGTACTCGGCTTACGGATAGGCTCCTCGAGTTCTCGCCTAGATCTCATCTACCGCAATGTGTGCAAGCGCGCCGACAACCCGGACGCATGCTTCTCTGTCTGGACAGACGGACAGTGGCAGACGTGCCATAGTCCTGTTGATGCTGTGTACACGAATGCGATACTGTTCTAGTATACGACGAGATCACAAAATATAGACGAGATTCTGATGAACGCACGAGTTGAATGCGAGTGTCCTTTGACCTATTCATCGATTGATAATTAAATTTGGAGTCTTTTGCAACACGAGCACGATTGTTTGCAGCGTGAAATTCCAAATGTCACGATCGACTGCGGAGGGCAGAGTCAAACGAGATGTCAGACTCGCGGACGTGGGCACCTACCATGCCTTCCTCCTTTCTCGCGCCCACCACTCAATGCTATCGAACATTCTTCTGCCCTCCTATAGACTTCGTAACCCAAAAAATATCCCCCTCACTTGGATCTCTTCTGCCCGTCAAGGATATGCCCGATGGATGCCAGTAGCAGTGCTCAATACGTCGACCTCTTAGGAACTGTATGCGGCACATGCGCAGCTTGAGGCGCCCTGCGAAGAGAGGAAGATCGCGGGCCCCGTCGTACTTGGAGCCGTGCAAGCAGGCTCTCGTGCAGGAATTTGTCAACAGTCTACGGTGTCCGCCACTGTACTACTGGAAACTGTGCCAATGATGTTGCCGCTGCCTCTGTGGTACCCTCTCGCGAGCTTGCTTCTGGCTTTGATCGTACTCCTTACAGCATCGAGCTGTCGATATTGCCATATACAGTCTAACACATTTTCGCTGTGCCCTATCAGCTCCTCCCATCGTCCTCAGGCTGGTGATTACTGAAGATACTGATTTGATCGATCTGCGCGGGGTTAGGTGTCGAAGAAGAGCACGCTGTCACCTGAAGGCGTGATCCTTCAACCTGCGAGGGTGTTGCACATGCTGTGGCCTTGTCGTCGCTCCGTTGAAAGATCGTGAGAGATGAGTTGTGTGAGATCAGCCTGGAACAACTAACCACTGCCGCTCTAGCTCAGAGGTGCGACAGAGTCTACGTGCTGAAAGGTTTGCTGCCGACCGAGCAGCGATTGCTGTCAGATGGGACACTGCTTCACTGACTACAAGGGGTTCAATAGAATTCTATCCAGCAGGCAGTTGCGAAGTAACTGTGACTACAGGGAGTCAAGATACTGCAAGTGGGCCCACGTTCGGTCAATGTACACGTGTTGTTCTGCGAATGAGCTATTGTCTAGAGGCCTGATACTCTGCACGACCTTTACATTTCTAACAAAAAACGTTGGTACTACTGTTTCTTAATCGTCAACCACGGGCTAATCACCCCCCTTGCAGGAATTGTACGACAGGCAGATATTGCGCTTGTCCACCGTTGTCGGTGCTGAGAACAACGGCCCAGATTGGACGGGCCAGCCATGTTCGGCTCCCCGTCCGTCGATCACAGACACTTCACACATGTTCGGAGGCTGGGGCTGACTGGAATTGTTCGGCTCAGGCGCAGGTCAGCCTCCCGCCACCATGGACTACTATCCTCCCGCCGGGATCGCACTGCTCTCCCCAGTCAACTTCGTGCCGCCTCTATATCGTCGCTCATACAGCCTTCCAACTCAACGCAATCTATCCTCGTACAACAGCCATCCACAACAACAATGTCCACCTACTATAACAACCACGCCGTCACGGGTGCCTTCCCCACCCTCCCGCTCATGGAGGTGAGTAACAATGCCTGCGCCGGCATAGCCCGCCGCAAGGTCGACGCCATGGACAACGGCCTGGTGAAGCATGCCGGAGACGACCTCGCACGCTCTGTCAAGAGGTGCAAGCGCTCCTGTGAGGACATTGAGAAGGTATGTCCGCTGCTTGTGATTCGCGGACGTCCGCTTATGAGATTGCGCAGATACGCCAGCCTTTGGCGAACCTCTCGCTGAACGCGCCCGCCAAGAAGCGCGTTCGTCCTCAAGGACAGGCTGTCAAAGTGCGTGCTTGTGGATCGTGCCCTGGGTTTGTTCTCATCGCCAAGTAGCTGCGGAAGCGGTTCCTCAAGTCCCTCCGGAATCTCTCCGCCGTGTCTGGCAGCACCGGGAGCGCCGAATTCGCCTACACGTTCACCTTCGTGCGGCAGACCATCTCCACGAGCGAGTCCGCCATGTCTTTGTTCACAGAAGACATCGAGGTCGCCATGGAAGACATCGACCAGCAAATCGTCGTCGTCGTTCCGCAGCAAGACCAAGTCCCGATGTCAATCGACGAGCCTCAGGAAGTCGACCCTGAGGCTCTGAGAGAGGCGTCGGCCTCCGTCTCCATAGTCGACATGGAGATGGAAGAGGCCTGGGAGGACGTCCCTGCTCCCTCCTCTGCTGCAATGCCCATCAACGACGTCATGGACGACGTGCCCATGGTTCCCGCTTACAAGAAGGACCTGGTCTCTCGATTCCTGGCCAGGATGGAGTCCAGGAAGACGGCTCGCGGCGCCGTTGTGCCTCGCCAGATGGTCATCGAGGCGGAGGACTCCGAGCCAAACCAAGCGGGGCCTGTGACCCCGAGGCCCAAGCCAACAGACAGTACGCGAGACCAAGGTTACAAGAGCGTCACTCGCGAGGAGGTATGTACCGCGATCGACTTCTGCAATGGAAAGCCAACACACATCTTCATCAGGAGGAGGAGCGTTCGCCACTCACGGCGGCGCGCACCTTCGACGTTGTGGCCGATACCGCTGCGCTCGAGCAGCAGGACAGCGCTTCGACTGCCGTGGACGTCGATGCTCACGACGTCCTCGCGGAGACTGAAGAGGAGTCTCCCGTGGGAGTCGAAGAGGACTGTTCTGCGTTGAGTGCCGAGGCGCACGCCGGCTCGGCATGCGAGGTGTCACCCGCAACAGTCAAGGAGAGCGAATCGTACTGGGAGGACCTGTTTGGCCCCGAGGCGTCCGACGAGACTGAAGAGGAGTCTCCTGAGGAAGCTGAGGAGGCCGACAACTCTGTCGCCCAGGCAGAGACGGCGCAGTACGAGGACGAGCCTCGGGCCGACGTCGAGATCATCGAGGGCGTCGCCGAGGACCTCGAGTGCTGCGCCGCGTCCCCAATCCCAGTACAGGTGGAGGATGACGAGGACGTGTTCGGTCCGGTCACCTTCCACCCGTCGCAACTGGCGGAGGACGACTCCGAGTCGGAGGTGTGCTCTGTTTTTTTGATTTTCTGTTCGATTGCTCACAGTCTTCCAGGTCGAGTGTGCAGAGGTGCTCGACGACCCCTCCGTTGAGGACGAGTGGATGGTTTCCTCGGACAGTGGATTGGACGAGGTGAGTAGCTCGCGCTATCAGGCCATGCCCTTCCTCACACAGGGAACAGGTGATGGAAGACGAAGAGGAGGATGTGTACTTCAGCCTCCCGCCTTCGCCCATGCTGCGTCCGAACGCCACATTCGACGCACACCTCCGAGACCTGGAGATGGACTCCATGGAGTTGCCTTCCCTGTGCGGGACGGAGACCGATATGTTCACGGACTCCTCCGACAGCGACGACGACTCGGTCATGGGCAGTCCGGTGCACACCGCCATGTGGGTCCTCAGAGAGACTCGGGTCCTTGCGGACCTCGAGGAGGACGACGTGGCGATGGTCGTGCCAGGGGATGGAATTGAGGAGTCCGGGATCATCGCGACCGCCGACTCGTGCTTTGGATCACTTGTCTGCCTCATCGACAGGTGGTCCTGCGCAGACGACCCCCCTGCTCCCCCTGATCCAGTCCTGGCGGAGTCGATGTCCTACGACTCCGACGTCTGGTACGACGCCATGGACACCGACAACTTCATCTCCCCTTCCCCCTCCCTCGGCAACATGCAGATGGCCTGCGACGGGCCGTCCTTTGCGATCTGGGACGAACTACTCGCATCCACAACTCCAAGCCCTTCCTCGGGCATGCCTGGCGCCTTCGGCATTGCCTGTCCTCTTGGCAACCCTCAGCAACTCGACGATATTTTTTGCAGCGTGGCCACCACTCCCTTGACTACTATCGACTATTCTAGCTTTGTTTCATGTTCATTCCGGCTCTCCGAGGACGACCTGTCGCTCGCGATGCTCCAGGACGTGTCTTCCCTGGATCTGATCGACTTCAGCGTTTCTCGGGTGCCAACTCCCGTCCCGTCTCCTGCTCTCCCCGGTGCGTGGTGGGAGAGTTTGGAGAGCGTGGACGACTTGCTTCTGTAACATTTTCATCATCCTCTCGTTCGCCCACATCACACTCCCTTCCATCGACTTTCGCTTCATCTTCAATGACGGATCTACAAGTGCCTCATCTCAACCATATATAACCAGTGCTCGTTCTGCAACCTCCGGCGCTGCCTCGGTGGTGACCTGTATTATAGTGCTTCGTTCATCCCTGCCAGGTGAGTCATCGCCACTTCTAGATCGTTGCTTCAACTCTCTAACATACAGCGCCCAGTTCTTGACACGGTCTTTGCCGACACTCGCGTTCGACATGCACAACTGGCCCCTGTCTCCGATTCTCCCTCGAGTCTTTTACGGTCGAGTTGTTTGCTTGGTCCGGCGCCGGACAGCGATGTGCTTCTTCTTCGCTCAAACATACTCGACTGGCCCTGACGATTTGACGCTCATGCGACTCCTCATTTAAATTTTAATCTCCCCCCTCTGTCGACGACTCCCAACAGCCACCGCGACCCACCCGATCCACCGTTCATTCCCGCGAACGCGCAGTTGTCGACTCCGACTTCCCTCCCTCGCCAAATCAAGTCTGAGATCCCCGTCGCGTTCGTGGCCGATCCCCACAAGACCGATTGACGATCTTCGACACTCCCGCATTTGAGAGAATGGGCGGCCTTGGCGACCGCCCGTTAAAGAGGACCACCGTGTCCTCATCATTTCCTTTCGATGACTTCGCATCTTTTGTTCTCACCCCTCCCCGATGGCTCCCAACGGCTATTGCAACCCCCGATCCACCGTCCAACCACCGCATGAGCCCAGCCATCGACTCCGAATCCCCCCTCGTCATACAAGCCCGACGTCCCGGTCGTTCTCGTGGCCGATCCCCACGTTCACGACCGACGATCCTCGGCATTCCCTCGTCCACAATCCGGGCGGCTCTGGCGACCGCCCTGAGAGAGCAGCCGCAGCACTTCCGGCGACCCTTCGCACTTGGTCCGCAGCGGCGCTCTCCGCTGCACCCAGACGCCTCCGTCGTCGACTAGGTCCTCTGCGCCGCCCGCTCTTGCTCGGTACTCTCGGACTCTTCCCTTGCTGCTCAGCTGGCTCTGGCAACTCTATCCTTGGTACTGAGGATCGGACTATTGGCAACACGTCCTCGGCGCTCTAACTTGTCTTCGGCCCGGCCTTCATTCCAAGCAACGGCAGACGTGTCTTTGTGGTGGCCGTGTTAGGAGAGACAAACCACTGTACGCGTTGAGAATACATCATCCGTTTTCCCCATCGCGATGCGTGAACGTTGGTCTGCGCTGAGTGGGTTAGGATCTGTGAGTCGACGGTGGGAAAGACGTCTCTCCATGCGCTATCGCCAAGCGCGTAGCTCTCGTGCTAGATCTCAGAATGGCCGCAGCATTTCCCGCAGGCTGCTCGGTGCGCACGCACTGCGCAGGACGACAAGCACCGCGCGCTACTTGCGGGAACTGTCACCGCGGCGGCCTCCTCCCGCGATCCCCGTCGACGCCATCGGTGGCAGTGCTTGCTCAAAGCCCAAACAGGCAACCGAGTTCGGGGGTGACGCGTCTGCGGTCGTCGAGCGCGGACTCGGAGTCTGTCGGTCTGTTACTACTCCCTACTACTGCTTTGCTCGATCCGGGGTAGCCCAGCGGCAGCTTGACCAATCCGCGGACGCCGGGAATTTAGCGCGTTTGTCAGCGCGTTCGCGGCGGTGCAAGTGTGGGATATCGGTGGTGTGCGCCGCGTTGCTGTCGTCCGTACGTACTCCGCGCCAGCCCCATTACCGACACGCAGCGCGCATTTTGACCATTTTGACGCCCCGAAGCCAGTATTCTTCCGCTCGTGTTCGCGGGGACGACGGACGGGCGGACGTCAACGCTTCTCTGCAGCGTACCAAGAACTATTGATGACGTCACTCGTCCGACCAACCGGCTTACACCTCGCACAGCCGGGGAGACATACCTCTTCGCGCCTGGCCGCCCACACGTCTAATGCACGACACGGTGCATGGCGGGCAGGAGCATGCGTAGTGGGGCGTGCGAACGGCTACTCGACGGCGACGTCGCCGGGGAGGAAGCCGCTCGTATTCTACACCGCGCCGACGCCGAACGGGCGCAAGGTCTCCATCTCCCTCCGGGGGGCTCAAGGAGATGTACGGGACGGCATCCGAGTGCGCGCCCCCTCCTCCCCTTCCTCTCCCAGGCCGACACACGGACGGGCTGACGCGCGCGCACACCCCAGCGTGCACGCCCCAGACGTCTCGAAGCACACGCAGAAGGAGCGACGCGGTTCCTCGCGCTGAACCCGAACGGGCGCATCCCCGTGCCCGTCGACCGCACCCGGGGCGGCTTCGCCGTGTCCGAGTCGGCCGCGATCTTGCTCTACCTCGCGCACCACTACGACACGACGCGCAGGTTCGCGTTCGACTCCCGCCGCGCGGACGAGCACGGCGAGATGCTGCAGTGGACGTTCTTCGCGGTGCGTCTCCGTCCCGTCCGGGGTGCGATTGGGGCCGCTTCCGCGCTGTGAGGCTGACTGACTGACTGACTGATCTGTCCGCGCACAGCACGGCGGGACCGGACCCGTGCAGGGGCAAGGTACGTCCCGCGCACGGCGCGTCCCGGCACACAGAACACGCCCGGCTCGGTCGCACTCCGACCCTCGTGCACAGCGAACCACTTCGTCCGCTCCGCGCCCGAAGACAGCCCCTGCGCGAAGAGGCGTGCGGCACCCCCCTTTCTCTCGCCGTCCTCGGGCGCGTCGCTCACTTCGTTCGGCCCATGCAGGGTACCTGGACGAGACGCAGCAGCTATGCGGCGTGCTCGACATGCGGCTCGCCGGCGCGGGGCGGGGCGCGTGCAGCATCGCGGACATGAACCCCAGTCAAAACGGCCCTTAGTCTGGGATATCTTAGTCGATTTTCGGCGAATAGAGATGGCGGATCGCAAGGAATGGTGTGAAATGGGCGAGACTCGCAATTTTGAGACTAACTTCTAGTTATTCCGGTTCACATGGATCCTGCACGATTTCGGGTAACTTAGTTCGGAACCAATCACTCACAATGCACTCGCCCCCTGCACTCTCCCCGTGCACAGGCTGATTGTGCGCAATTGACAGCAACCCAGACAGTATTCATGATGGCGATTGTGAGCAATTCAGAGCGACCCTCAACCGTGAGATAGTCCAGCCTCATTGAAATCCAGGATAGTGTGAACATTACATGAATAGTAACAATTAGGTGCAACTATCTACAATCAGCAATTGATGACGGGCTATATGGGTATTTGGGGGAAGTCGGTGTGCACACAATATCTACTTGATAGTCTTATTCTGTGCCGCCCGTCTCGTGTTGTGCTGGCAAAGGGACAACAATGTTAGTGCTAACCCATACTGGTTGACAATGCATGCACTTGCTTCCATTGTGCCTCATTGGCCATTTGCTTCAATTCCTACATTATTGTCAGTACTATAGATAGGCTCCTGGATGATGCATGATATACCTCGAACTCTTCACCCGCTTTGGATTTGACTTGGTCGAATTGTGCTTGGACTTCTTCAAACAGTACTTTGGGATCCTCTGCAACTCTATGCTGAATAGAAAAGTTCCTATGGCATCACACCAGTTGTAACTCTGTCCATTAATGGAGGAAGGTCTGCTCACAGCTCACTGATGGCTTGTAACAAGATGATGCCTTGATGAAATTGCCCTTGGACTGCCACCCCTTTCCCTTGGCAGACCCGACTCCGAGGGGGCTATGCAACAAGCCTGTTGCCTCAGGAGGCGCAGATGAGGCCGTCAATCTGGGTGCAGGTGCGAGCATGGTGGGTGACACTGTCGATGTGGAAGGACTTGTGGGTGGGGTGGGTGACGTTGTTGATCCGGTAAGACACACAGGCAGTGCATGCAGTGATATCAACTCAAGAGAGGTCCAGGTACAGAAGGCGATGCCATTGATCCAGGAGGAGGTGCAGACTTGGCAGGTAGAGTGACCAACTCGAGAGGAGATGGGGCTGCGGCGGGTGGAACCGTCAACTCGAGAGGAGTTGCGGGCAGCACGTGCGACACTGTTGGCAGATGGTTCACACACAGTTCCAGGGAAACACCAAACATGCATTTTCAATTCGCATGCAGAGTGAAACAGTACATGGAATCGCTCAAAATCTACCTAACTGGCGCGAGCAGCGAGAGATACAGAGGGGGCGAGAGCAGCTGATGGTGGTTATTAGGAAAGCGGGAAATAGCGCCCGCATATGCCAGTACGCTCGTAGTCAATCGCGCACATTCGTGGGAACTGCCTCCTGAATCGTACAAAGTCGTCCAGCCTCAGGGCCGTTTTGACTGGGCATGAACGCCTTCCCCTGGTGCGCACCCTTCCTACCCTTGCTCTCATGGTCTAGTCGCGAGGCGTACCGCGGCTGCTCGACGCCTTCCAACCTGCAGGGTGAGCGCGCACGGGTTCTGCGGGATCGGGACGCTAGACGAGTGGCCGAACGTGCAGGTGGGTGGCAGGCGCTCGGCCGGTGTTCATGTGTCCGCGGCTCATCCATGGCGGTTGCGTGCGCAGGCTTGGGTGGCGAAGACGGAAGAGAGACCTGCGGTGAGGGCGGGGATGCAGGTCCCGTAGAAGATTTTTTCTCTGGTCTCTGCACTGCGAACGAATGTCCGTGATCGCTTGTGGCCTGGCTGCGCGGATCGTCGCCTGTTGGCGGGGGAGAATACAGGGAGGGACGGCGTCACGCTGTGGTCGTCACCGCATGCCGCAGCGAGAAGTACGAGAAGAGGAGGGTGACATACTAGAAGCACCGCGTGTCGCACGATTGTACGTCACGACGCGAGGTACGAGGTTCGACTGCAGATCCGTCGAGTGCTCCCGATATGCAACTAGCGGCGGGGGCTGCGAGACACGCGTCCTGTGGGTAACGGCGCGCAAGATAAGACTCGGCATTCGCGAAGTACTAGTACAGGGTCCCAGGGATCCGTGATAATGATATTTTGAGGCGAGAAAACGGCGGGTGTAGATGGCGATAGCGTAGAGCAAAGACTGGTGGCGAACCTCGATGTCAGTGCCGACGACGAGCATGGGACAAGACAAGACGTACCGGCACATGCGGTGTATGATACAAGGGATTGTGTGAGTGGTGGACGGAGTCGTCACCTGTAGGAATGGGTGAGTGACACAAGCGCACGGGCTGAAGAAGAGGACTGAGACGGACCGAGGAGTCACTCGTCCTGCGGGGAGTCGGCGTCGACGTCGGAAGGACGGGCGTCGGGGCGCATGTCACCCTCGGGCTGTTGTCGAGGCCGGTCGGAGGGAACGGCGGGCGGTGCGGCGGGCGGTGCGGCGTCGAGCTTCTCGCTGAGGGCGAGCCAGAGCTCGAGCGTGTACCGGTGCATGTCGCGCGCGTACTCGAGCAGCGCGTAGCTGCTGGACATGGCCTCGGGCATGGGTGCGGTGTGCAGTCGCAGTATGGGCTTCAAACCGACGGTAGTGCAGGCGAGGGTAGCGTTGGCCCCAGGGCGATTAGGCTGCAGGAGGGTGGGAGGGAGTGTGAGTGGGGGGCAGGCGGGGAGCGGTGGTGGTAGTGGTGTGTGTATATACCACGCCGTCTTCCGGGCGTGTGTGTGAGATTGCGTGTGCGATCGCGCAGACTCGCGTCCGAACCGGGGCAAGCACTGGTGGAAGCGGATGGAAGGGTGCGGGCGCGTGCAGCTGGGGGCAGATGTACTTGAGCGTGTGGATGATATGATGAGGGGGGCCTGGCGAGTACCGTGACGGCGACATGGGCGTGCGTGGAGAGTCCCGCCTGCGAGTCCCTGGCCGGGGCTCTGGCGAGTTTAGGCACCCGCGGACGGAGGAGTGCGCTACGTCATCGGCCGCAGACGGTGCGTGGCGAGGCCAGAACGCGCACACCATCACGCTCTCCCCCTCCAAGCCGCGTCCCGGGGCCCGGCCAGTGTGTGCGAACGCACAGTACGCCCGCCAGCGCGTCAGCGGTGAATAGCCAGAAGCTGGACAGCTGCAGACTTCCGCTCCACCGTGCCCCATCGGCGGCTGCCGTGCGCGCGCGAAAGCAGCCCAGACGAGCCAGTCCGAGACCGCCCGTCTTCCCGTGCGTGCCCTGCCCCGGTGGGCGAGCCTGCCTCGGAATGCTGCGCGACTGATCAAGGCGGGCGTTCGAGAGGCTTCCAAGCACGCGCGACGCACTCGCACTAAGCCATCCCGAGCCGTGCGCTGCCTCCCCAGGCTCCCCACCTCCGCGTCTCACCCACGGCGAACATGGAGAAGCTCGAGAGCGCCGTCACGCGAGGCTCAGCCCCGGGCGATACGACATGATCGTACCCAAGTCGGAAGACTATGCCACTGCCATTGGGTAGCCCCGGCGCTGTGGGCATGTTTATTTGATCCCGTGCGCTGCTACATGTCCTGCGTTCCGTGAGCATCACGCGCTCGCCCTCGTCCAAACATACTCACTGCCGCTGTCCTCGTCGCGCGAAGGGAAGAAGGCGCAGTCGAGCAGGAACCGCACCTGCCAATCCGGGCACAAAGTGCTTCCGCCTACCGTGTCACACATGGTCACGCCGTGACAGACCGCCTGCCAGTGCGCCTTGTGCGTTAGCGCCCGCAGACGAGCTCATTTACGGTCCGCCATGAAGCCTCGTCGTCTGCCGTTCTCGCTCAGGCTTCCCCTCGCTCGCTCCTACGCGACCAGGCTCCCCGAGAGGCCTCCGTACCGTGCGCCGGACCCGCTCGTCAACAACCCCCATGCGACCTACCAGGACCTCCCGGAGAACGTGACGTTCATCCACCGCCCGCCTCCGACCGCCCCCTCACCGCTCTCGTACACCACCTCCCCCGCGTCCCCGCTCCTCAGGGACGGCCCGACGGTCCCGCAGGGCGCGCTTCCGCCGCGGGTGGGCAAGGACCGCGGCGAGAAGGCGCGGCTGTCGGACGAGGACATCGCGCAGCTCCGCGAGCTGCGCAGGGCGGACCCGGCGACGTGGACGCGCGGGAAGCTCGCGAAGAAGTTCAACTGCACGCCCTGGTTCGTCGGCAAGATGGTCTCGCTCAAGGGCCCCGACCGCCGGCGCGCGCTCGAGGCGCGCGAGCAGGAGCATGCGGCGGCGAAGGCCTCGTGGGGCCAGCGCAAGTCCCTCCAGGCGGACATTCGGAAGAAGAGGAAGGAGTACTGGTAGACTGTTGCTCCGTTCCGAGCATGAGGTGAGCGACGCTTTGGGACTGTTGCTGGCCAGTCTGAGCTCATTGTGTTTTCCTACGAAGCTTTGCATCCCATGTTCGGGACTGTCGTGGCCATCCGGCTTTCTATCCTACTACTGTATATCGTCCTAGTGCATCATTTGGCGGGAAAGACTCCTGTTTTCACGGGTTTAACCCGGGGTCTATGGGAGCCATCAGTCCTGAAAGAAAATGCCCGGGGGTGGAGAATCACCACTGGCAACACTGGGTTGCTGCCCTATTTTCCGGAAGCCAGACGATCGTGCTTGTAGTCTTTGAATGGTTGTCACATACCTCCGTAAAGGTATTGTGACCCTCGTGCAACCCCTCCACACTTTCTCCTCAATCCAGTCCCCTGGGGTTCTCGCTTGAGGTTGGCTAAGCTCGACGTTCGCTGCATCACCGATAGCCTGACCACAGTGGGAGTGGACAGAACATTTAGAGTGTCTGTGTTCTGTATTCGGCTATGTATATTTTGCGCTCACCCCCGCATATCATCTTACATCCTGTCGCTCGGGGCAGTAGAACACACCCTGTCCGGTAGCGGACGAGCTGTTGAGGCGCCCACATCTGTAGATCTGTGAGCGCTAAACACGATAATTGCTCAGCACGTGGCTCCCAGACTGGGCGCTTGCGAGATTTTGTCGCCTCGCCTCGCCGCAGACTCGATCGTTGCTGGTTATACAGCACCGACTGCAAACCTCGCGCTTGCCATGGTCCGCCGCCGCTCAGGAAAGGGCAAGGCCGCGCACGCGAAGCCGCGCGGCGTGGACCGCAAAGACAGCAAGATGAGGCGGTGGAACACCGCGGCGGACGTCCCCATGGACGCGGAGGACCAGTGTGCGTGCTCGGGCCCCATTCGTCTGTTTGTTCGCGGGCGTGCATGCTTACCTCTCGCTGCAGTCCATGCGTCTAGAGACAAGATTCTGCTGGAGGGAGGAGACGACGGCAGCTCGGACGACGGGGACGAGGACGAGGTGTTTGCGCTGGAGGGCGTGTCCGACGACGAGTCTGGGGACGAGGATGAAGAAGAAGGGGGTGCGCAGTATGAGGATGGCGTGGACGACATTGACGAGGTCCATTACGCCGCCGCTGCCGCTTCAAAAAAGGAGAAGAAGAAGAAAGGCAAGGGAAAGAAGGGAAAGAAGGACGAGTCCTCGGAGGAAGAGTCCCCGGAGGAGTCCGAGGAGGAGGAGGGCTGGGGCACGAAGAAAGCTGCGTACTACTCGTCGAACGCGCAGGAGATCGACTCGGAGGACGAGGAGGCGAACGAGCTCGAGGAGCAGGAGGCGAAGCGGCTGCAGGCCAAGGCCCGCGATGCCATGGCCGAGGACGACTTTGGGCTCGCGGACGTAGCGGAGGGCCTGCCCGAAGCGGATACGTACGTATGCCCCAATGCTGCCCCCACCTGTCTTGCAGAGAGCTCACAGACTGCCAGGCTCGTCGATGAGCCCGCAGAACCCGCGGTCCAGCCGCTACCGCAGGACAAACAGGCCCTCCTCCGTCACCTCGAGAAGACGAACCCGGAGGCTCTCGCGCTCGCCAACGACTGGGACGACGTCGCGCACAGCCTCGTGAAATCACAGGCCAAGATCGCAAAGTATGTCACACTTCCCCCGCCGCGTCCCCCGAGACAGCTCGCTGACTGACCGGCCCACGCGCAGGCTGGAGGCGGAGAAGCCGTCCGCGCTCGGCCTGAGTATGATGCACCTCCACCAACGTACGTGTCCAACTCGCTCCCCGGTGTGCCCGTTACGCTCACGCCGTACTCGCCCCCTGCAGAGGCCCTGTTGACTTACGCGACGACGCTCGCCTTCTACCTCCACCTCCGCGCGAGTGAGAAATACGCGCAGCGGCTGGACCTGCTCCGCTCCCACCCGATCCTGCCGCGCCTGCTCCAGCTGAAGAAGTCGCTCGCGACGCTCGAGGACCTCGACTTTGCCGCGTCGTCGGACGACGAAGCGGGCGATGACGAAGAGGAAGGGTCCGACATCAGCGGCCTCTCCGGCTCGGACGCGGGGCTGGACTCGGACGAGCTCATGGCGGACGCGGAGGAGCTCTGGGCGGGCAGCAAGCTGAAGAAGAAGGGCAGGGGCCTCGAGCACGGCGAGCTCGAGGAGCTCCTCCGCGAGGCGAATGACCTCATCGACACCGACGACGCGCGCGCCGCCACGAGCACAAAGAAGGCGAAGCGCAAGCAGAAGCCCGCGCCGGAGGAGCCGCCGAAGAAGAAGCGCAAGGCGGCCGACACGCCCGTCTTCGACCTCGTCGAGCCCGAGCTGGACGCAGCCCCGACCGCGTCCGCGCCGTCGAAGCGCAAGCGCGCGAAGGCCGCATCCGCCGGCGCGGGCGCGGGCCCGGACGTGGACGTGGACGTGTACGGCGAGGCGGCCGCGCTGGACGCGGCGGACGCGGCGGACAAGCAGGCGCGCAGGAAGTCGCTCCGCTTCCACGTCGCGCGCATCGAGGGCACCGCCGCGCGCCGCGCGGGGGCGCGCGCGGGCGCGATCGGCGGCGACGACGACATCCCGTACCGCGAGCGCAGGCGGGAGCGCGAGGCGCGCCTCGCGCGGGAGGTCGCGCGCGCGCGCGACCGCGCCGCCTCGGCGGGCGGCGCGGCGCTCGACGACGTCGACCCAGAGGCTGCGGAGGCAGGCGGGCGGGGCAGGAAGCGCGGGCGGGACGAGAGCGAGAGCGAGAGCGGGAGCGGGAGCGAGGGGGACGGTGGGGACGAGGACGGGTACTACCAGCTCGTGCAGCGCAAGTCGAAGGAGAAGAAGGAAAAGAAGAAGGCGGAGTACGAGGCCGCCCGGGCGGCGGAGCGGTACGTTTGCCCCCTTGGCCTGTGCACGAACGGTGAACGGCGGACTGACGGTGGACCACCCGGCAGGTACGTCGGGGCGGAGGAGGGCGTGGACGGCCCGCGGTCGCTCACGCGCGCGATCCTCAAGAACAAGGGCCTCACGCCGAAACGGGCGAAGAGCGTGCGGAACCCGCGCGTCAAGAAGCGGCAGAAGTTCGAGAAAGCGAAGAAAAAGGTCTCCTCTCAGCGCGCGGTCTACAAGGGCGGCGTGGACGCGAGCAGGTACGGCGGAGAGAAGACGGGCATCTCGCAGACCGTCAAGGGTGTCCGACTCAGTTAGCCACGTCGCTTCGGCGCATTGTCTTATACCTGTTGTACCTCCCACGCATGCAATGTTCTATGTCATCGCACACCGGATGCTGCTGCAGACGGATGAATGGGGGGTTAGGGACGAGTCGCCCCCAACCAATCAATAAATCCTGACCAGGATCCACAATGCCAATGCTATACAACCGTACGTACAGTACGTGCTCTAGGGATATAATGCTACTACAACACAGTTCCTATAATCCGACAGCGCCTGCAAATACGACGAGAGCAACACGACAAGAACAAGCACTGGCGGCCACAGCGGGCCCGCATATCCAAACCCCATTCTTCATCCACCAGCCAGGTCGCGGAGCGTCCACGTAGCCCAAGGCGCCAAGAAGAGCATGCCCACCCACATCCAAACCTCGTATACAACGGCGGCGGGATGTGCCCTCGTTCAATAGCTAGAACCCGCCAAAGACGGGCTGGTCGACGTTCATCGCGTTCGCCGCCGCACCGCCGCTTCCGCCTCCGCCGAGCCCGCCGCCTCCGCCGCCACCGATGCCGATGCCGCCACCGCCGCCGCTGCTGCTACCGGGGCGGGGGAGGGCGGAGGCCATGTGGTTCATCTCCGCCTCGCCCGCGAGCGCGTGCGCGTAGAGGCGCTTCATCTCCGCAGCCTGGTCCGCGCACTCCTCGTACGCGTACGCGTACTGCTCAAGCCCGGTGATGCAGTTCACGACCTCGGGGCGGCCGAGGCGCGCGAGGAGCATCCCGGCCTGGATGCAGCTGACGTGCATCACCGCGCAGTCCAGCCTCTGCAAGGGGGAAAGGGAGGGGGGGAGTGGAGAGAGCGGGCACGGGAGGGGACCGGGGCGAGACAAGGTGTGTTAGCGGTAGCACGGAATGCAGGCGGAGTGGGGGACGCGGGCGCACCAGATAGCCATTGGTCGCGAGCACGCCGGCCTGCACACGTCCGAGGAAGAACAAGTTTTTGGGGTCAGCCCACCGTGTCCGCCATCAGGGCACCCGACGGCGCGAGAGCGTGAGCAGTACTGACCAGACCCGCGATGCGGAGCGCGCCGTGCAGCGCCTCGTTCATGACCCTGCGCTTCTTCTCTTCAATCTGCGTGTGCTGCGGGTGCATAGCCTCCGGCGTGCCCGCGCGCGCCGTGTCGTTCACCTCCCGGATGCCAAAGTCGTCGAGCGCGTTGCAGAGGATGATCCACATGATGTGGTACGTGGCGTCGCTCGCGCCTGCGCGCATGGCCGGGCATCAGAAATACGACAGCTGCGACACGTCAGGGTGCGAGAGGAAAGAAAGAAACGCACAGGCTGTCACGGCGCTGACAAAGTCCCACTCAGCCTCGAAGTTTGTCGGCACGCCGACGTGCTGGAGGTGTTCGTCGCGCCAGTCGTTGAGCAGGTTCATGGTCTCCGTCAGCACCTCGACTGGTACCCCATCCGACTCCGTTGCGGGTCGCCACAGCTGGCGCGACATCTGTCGTGCAATACGGGCGAGGGCATGTGCTGCACGGTAGTAACCCTGAGTGTAGAGGGCGCGCGCTGCGATTAGCGGGTGCACGGGACCAGCAGATGGACTTCGGGCGGCTAAGGGAAGCCTTACCAAGAACTGCAGATGCGTACAGGGCCGGTGGTATCAGAAAGAGGCCTTTGGCTGTTTGTGCAGGCGGATGTGGACGCACCTCGAGCTGTTCCCTGGGCGATGGTTGCGGCGCATGCGACTCAATGATATCGGGCGGCACCGGCCCAACTGTGTAGAAGTCAATGTCGTAATCATCGTCATCCCTACGAGCCACGGACGACAAGGTTAGCTGGAGGTCCGAGACCGGGAGCGGGAGCAAAAGGACGGACAGCATTGGTTTCCGCCTGTAGTAGGCGCTGCGGTACGCATCCGCGAGACATGCCATCCACCATGCGAAGATCATGGTTCCCCGTGCCTCGGGATCTTCGATGGTGGACATGACAGATTTGTGGTTGATCTGGCGGGTGTACGTGAGCGGTGTACCACTGGCGATGAGTCTGTACTCCCTTACCTGCAGGTCGAGTAATAGACGGATCGCAGACCCCAGCCAAAAGCCATGGAAACCTGGAAATAGTGAGATTCCACGTGTTCACCAACAACGGCGGCTGCATACCTGCGTTATCCTCCAAGCTTTCTGCGAGACAAACGGACTCAACGGGTGATGGCACGGCACGAGACACGATCTAAACTCACGGCTCTGCAGCGGCTCAATCAAGAGCGCGATTACCACATGGTCCGCATTGGGTATTCGGTGGACCTTCATGTCCTCCGCTAGATCCCGCGCGCGGTTAATCAAAACCTTGGCAAATGCACTTTGTCCCCCATTGCGATGGCGGTCGGCGACAAACAGGGGGTGTTCCGAGAACTTGGCGCCCCATGCGATGACAGTTGCGACGAGGCTAGACATTCGTTGTTCAACATTCGGCGCATCAACGTGGGACAAGGCAGACGGACAACTCACGCTGGGTGAAGAGGTCTTTGTTGCTGATGCTGGGCCGGCTGACCGCCGAGCGGGCTGCTGCTGTTTCGCGTACGTTGCTGCTGCGTCACCGCACTTCCGCTCGGGGTGCTCGGTGACGTGCTCCCGTTCTGAGATCCGGTCGCGTACAGGCTGTAATGCAGCCGCGTCCGAAACTGGGCAGGGTTCAGGAGCGGCAGCCGCGAGTGCACGATCTGGAAGAAGACCTCCACAAGGTCCAGTGCGAACCTTCACGTCAAGCGTCAGACGCCGATCAGCGAGGTCCCCGTGCATAAATGAAACTCGCGGGGGGACCCACGGAACGAACAAGACTCACTCTATGCGGAAGCTCTCTTCGTTCAAGCGATGGGCCAGAGGGCCCCATTCCCCGTACGCGGAGGGTGACGGGCTGCCCCCGGTGCGAGCAGGAGCCGAGCCGTTAGATTGCGCGCTCAGTGCGCTAGACGGGTATCGGAGATCAGGAGAAGCGCGTGAGACGGGAGCGAGAGCAAACTCACCTTGCATCCGGCGGCGAGAATATGTATGTCAACAGATCGCGTGTCTGCGTATCTATCGTGATGGGATGCGCATGCGGGAAGGGAGCCTGTTGTGGGAAGTGTGACCCGGAGGAGGGATATGCTTGGGGAGTGCCTGGATGTGCGGATGTCGGCATGTGCTCCGCGGGACCGCTGAATCATTAAGACTGCATCAGCGGCACTGGTCGTGGTGCAGGAAGAGGGACTTGCAGTCGTGAACCCGACGGCTGGCTGCTGCCGTAAAGGTGAGGGAGGCGTATACCCGGAATAGAGCGGTGGACCCACCTCGAGCTGCTGGAAGAGAGTGTCCGTGGCCGTTTGGCCGCAGCAGCATTGCGCTTCTTCTCAGTGGTTGCCTGCTGGATGTAGTGGCTGGCCGGGAATGCATAAGGGAAATTCACATCAGCGTGTCTGAGCGTGAGACTCACGTGCAGGGATAATTCTTGGAGAGACAGTGCTATCCCAGACGCGCGGTGAGCGTACGAGCGAGAGGGCAAGGCGGGGGAGGCGTGTGTTTGTTTACCTGACACTGTGGGGGAGATCAGAGGAGGGTGCTAACGGGGGCGGGGCCGACACGAACCTTGTCTTGGCCGGGGATTTGATTGCACTTGACCTTCCGGGCTCTGCGCAGGACGGGACGATCGGTGCCGAGTGGGATTGGCGATGGGGAAAGAGGGACGTACCTGCAGGCGTCGCAAGCCGTGTTCTGCTTCCGAGGCGGGGGAAGGGTCTTTGCGAGTTCGTGAATCTGGTTCTGCATGGAGGGAGAAGAGAAATTGAAGGCTGAGACGGGAGCACGGTCAGATCAAGAGGGATGATATTGAACGAGGCGAGGGGAGGGACGGGCCGGGTACGCACGCTGAGAGGTCGAGCCCGAGGCCTCCTGCTCGCGGTCTGGACGGTCCATGGTGCGAGGGGCGATGAGCGCGGGGTGATGGCGGTAGGAGGAAGAGGAGAAATGGACGGAGAGCGAAGGGCAAGAGACTGGATTGACCGCACTCAAACGCGCACCCGAGTCCGACGCTGAACAACACACCCCGCGTCAACAGCCGCCCGTCCCCCTTCTCGGCACCGACACACGCACACCCCGTCACAGTCACGACCAGTCACGCCCAGTCACTCCCATTTTCCCCAGCGCCCGTCGGCGGGAGCGCGGTGCCAGGCAGACAGTCCCCGTCCCCGTCCCCGTCTCCGTCTCCGTCATCAACCCCCTCCCGCCCAGTACACGTCCGCAGCCATGGTCAAGGTAGAGATCGTCGAAGAAAAGGAGCAGCACGACTCCCGCTCCCCCTACTCCTCCCCAGCCTCCTCCCGCACATCCTCCTCCGTGTCCCTTTCTTCCGTCGGCTCAGACCTCGACGGCGAGGAGTCCTTCTATGAGCGCATCGTCGCCCTCGCAGACATCATCCCCCCCACCACCCGCCAGAGCATCTCAAGTCGCCTCGGCAAGACCGCAGGCCTCGTAAAGGGCACCGGCAAGGTTATCGGCAACCTCGTCTGGATCGTCACCACCTCCGCCCTCCTCGTCGGCCTCCCCCTCGCCCTCGTGCTCGAGGACGAGGCGAAAATCGTGCAGCAGGAGAAGGAGATGCTCGCCCAGCAGCAGGGCGCTCAGGTGAGCTGAAACGTGTCCCGCCCTCCCTCCCCTTCCTCGCCTCCGTCCGCCTTCCCCCGGAATGCTCACCCGACTGCCGTTTCGCCCAGATGCTCGCCCCTCCTGGCTCGCTCTACCCCCAACCAAACCAGCCAAAGGGCGTCACTCCCCCTGGCTTCTGATCGCTCCTGACGGACGTGCCCTCTCCTCCTCTTCCCAGCGCCCGTGCGTAGCAGACGTGTACTGTACCATAGACCCACCTTATTGCCATGCCCCTCCTCACACTCTCCCACCTCCACGCACCCGCGTTCCTGCGCCGGCCACGATCGCCTGAACGCATCAGACCCAGCACACCGCCTGCTCCCCGGGGTGACCGACCGCCGGTTCGGGCTGCACCTGTTCTTTCCCCCAGCTGCCCCAGACGCCTTCTCCGGCAAGTTACTCTCTTCAGATCACGCGACGCAGCGAAGTCGAACCACTTTCGAGACCTGCCCCTATATCGTACCTCCGCCGATGAACATGCGGACAATTATAGTTTGCAACAACGCAATCGTCGTCCGCGACGAGCCAATAGACAAGCATAGCTACGCTACTGATCGACGCCCTGTGCCAGATGCCCCTCATGCGATATCGTACTTTATGGGCGGTAAATCGCGCGAATCAGCGCCACGGCTCGTACAGTGCCCGGACGGCTTGACTCACCGAGGATGTTTCCCGCGTGGCGGGGAATACCACCGGCCGCGCGAAGTTCTCCCTGTGAACACACCCTTTTCAGCGATTTGTCCACGTACGAGCGCAAACGGTCGCCCTCCATTGGGGGCGGCCTCAACGGGGGCACTCACGCGGATCGGTATCTCCTCAGGTACGTGATCGCATGCTCCTCAATCTCGTCCGGGGTAATCCCAAACTTGTCCCAGTCGCCCGGGACGTCCACGTCGTCGATGTACCGCCGGAGCACTTCGTCCGGGCTGATGGCGGGCCACCACACATTCTGCGCCAGCTTCGACAGCCAGAGCGCGACGGGCTTCGGCAGCGTGGGGGCCCGCGACGGGGGGTTGTACGTAACGGTGTTGACGAGCGTCAGGAGATACTCATACGTCAGGACGGACGGGCCCGGGAGGTTAAACGTGCCAGGCATGGACGGAATCTGGATGACATTCGCCAGTGCTTGCGCGACGTCCAGGGCCTAGGACCGGGTTGAGTTCGAATACAAAGCAGGGCCGTCAGACAGACACGTACATGCGCGGGGCGGACCTTCGTCTTCATGTCATTCAGTTTCCACCAGATCGGCCAGACTATGAGCGTGCACCCCCGATCAATCCCCATGTCGCTGCAAACGGCGTAAGAGAGACTCACAGGCGATGTTGTTCAGCAGCCTGTCCTCGTAGCCGAACATGGTCGCAGGGCGGACAATCGTCGCGCTGGGGAATGCCTCCTTCACCTTCTCCTCCCCCGCCGCCTTGGAGCGGTAGAACGCGGACGGGGACTCGTGGGAGGCATTGAGGTGCGAGACGTGCACGAAACGGTCCACGCCCGCCTGCGCGGCGATGCTCGCGATCGCCCCGGCCCCGCGCACGTGCACGTCCTCGTAGCTGAAGTTCCTGTTTTGCGCGCGCGGTGGAGGCGTGAGGGCGGAGCGCCCGGCAGGGGAGGGGGAACACGCACTTGGTCTCGTACTCGCGCCCGACGAGGTTGTACACGATGTCGGAGTGTCGCAGACACTCCTCGATCTGGTCGGGCCGGCGCAGGTCCCATTCCTGGCGGCGCACCGCGCGCGTCAGCGTCTTCCCACCCTGCCCCAACGCAGCCCGGCGGACACACGCACCAGGGAGACTATCTGCCCGAGATCCCCAGTGACCTTCAGGTGCCGCTTCTCGTCCTCGTCTCTGTACGGGACGATGACCTGCGTGCCCGCCTTGGCTGTTGTGCGGCCCCTCCGTCAGCATGGCCGCTCGCGTCGACTCGGCGGATAATGGTGGGAGACGCACCGAGCTTCGCGACGACGTATCGGCCCAAGAAACCAGTGCAGCCGAACACGGTCGCTACGTGGCCTGTCGACGCACTCCGTCCAGGGGGGCCGTACGCGATGGCAGGCTTGTTCGAAGGGAGGGCAGTGAGATCATGGAGGGCGCGCTGGATGTGATGGAGCCAGACGTGAGTCCCGTGTCGCCGCAGCAGCAATTCAAGACTCGGCCGACCTTTTTCTGCGCGAATGCGCGCG
This sequence comes from Trametes elegans, assembly GCA_022606155.1. Lineage (NCBI taxonomy): Eukaryota > Fungi > Basidiomycota > Agaricomycetes > Polyporales > Polyporaceae > Trametes > Trametes elegans. The sequence continues at coordinate 239,638 of JABYQO010000014.1, read as the reverse complement.
GGAGGCGCACGCATTTGGTGGAGACGGCCAACATCGCTTGGCCAACGTTGCGGACGGGGAGCAAGATGTCTCTCTGACGCCCGTCGCTCACCGGAAGAGTCCGGGCGGGCGCTTCCTTCCAGGTATCCCACAGGCGCCCAAGCTCAGCCAGTCACATTCGTCCAATCACCACGATTCCATCGAGCATGCAATTCGCGGCCAATGTTGGTTCGATCCCTCCGGTGAAATATGCGGTTGTCTCTAGGTCCAATCATACTGCTTCAAGCCCGTGTATCCTACTGAATGATCAACGAATAGGTCCACTAAATCGGGAAACCAAAGTCCCAGACATCACCGCCGGTCGACGGCATCCTTGGTACATCCACGCACTCGAATACTGAAGCGGGTTGGCTTCTCTCATTCACCGTACCATCAGTCTGCGTTCCGGATATGTGTGTACGAGATACCAGCAATGGAATCGAAACCGTATGAACCGAGTCCCATCAGCCGAGTCCCCCGATTACAGAACTCCTTCCCATCAACCCGTACACAGCTAATCCAGCACCTCGCCGTACATCCCCTACACAGAGAAAGAAGCCTTGTTCAGTGAGAGCGCAAGAACCTGATGAAAGCGGAGATTACCTTGCAGTGCCATTGGCCCTGATGGGCACCGACTTGTACAGCCCCTGGATCATGTGTGTCTTTAAAATCCAGTTGCTGAAGCGGTCACATTGTCTTTATGAGGTAGCCAGTAATCGCCGGCCCTCTTACGAGAACGGGGGCCTCTCGGCCAGTCCTGGGACGCTTCTGCGGGTGGTCCGCGAAGAACACATGTCTAAATCCGGACAATCCCTGCACAGCACCCTAAAGCAGCCACACCAGGGTTAGGGGCAATCGTCGCTCCGCCGCTCCGATCGACATTTTTGCAGCCCTTGCCCGGCGCCACTACCGTTTACTCGAGGCCACCACCTGCTCGCGCTGCCCTTCAAGCCTTTCCCTGCCTCACGCTACCCGCGGACACACCCTTATGGCGCAAGGACAGATCAAGGGCCTCTCGAAGCAAAAGGGCTCCGGCGGGCGCGCAGCCGCGAAGGCCGCGGCCGCGCCGAAGAAGGGCAAGCGGTACGTCGCCCCCAAGAAGGCTGCCGCAGTCAAGCACGCCGCGCTGCACAAGGTGCGCACCCCCCCCCCCTCCCAACTCCCCCTTCCCCCAGCCGCTCCCGCGCGCCTGCGAAGGACGCGGCCGGTGCTCACCGGGTGGCGTGTGCAGGAGCTGAGCGCGAAGATCAACCGGAGCATCGAGCAGCAGGTCGCCTCCGCCGCGTCCTCGGGGAAGCTGACAATCATGAAGAACGTCGCGATGGAAGGGTGCGTCTCTCCGCCGCTCACGTCGTTTCTCCGCGCGAGGGGCCGCTGCTCATGCAACGCGGCCGTCGCTGCTGCTGCTGCTGCTGTAGAACGTCCTCGGACAAGGCTGGCGCTTCCAAGGCGAAGAAGTCATGAACATCCGACCTGTCCTTCTCGAGCCAGGACATACCCTTCTGCGAGGTGCGCCTCCTATCTACCGTTTTGTGAACTATCTCATGACGCCCATGGCGGCGCAGTTAGGTTGTGGGGGTAATCCACGACGCTAAGCTCGGGCCCACACCGTATCCCTGAGTAGCGCCGCACGGAGATGACTGTGTAACACCACGCTCGCCGACGGTCTATCGCCCCCGTCCTGGCGATAGCTAGCTTCCCGGCAATGTCGTACTGGCCGCGGTTGCGGAGGCGACCCGTACGACCCGATGTATACCCCGGACCCATGACGTCTTCTCTTACATGCATGTCTGTCGGACACTCACACCCGGCCGGAGCGATGTTGTATGTATGTACACGACCCCTGGCGCAGCGGTGAAGCCGCACCAGGGATGCAATGCATTACAAGGCGACGTATTGAAAGCGAGCGACAACGGTGAGAGCGACCCGGAGACAATGATACGGACAAAGTGCGATGGGCATGACGAATGGATGAGAGTATCCTGCTTGCTAGAAGAAACATGGCTGACATGGGATCGTGGCGGCGGTGGTGGTAATGGAACAATGGCAGTGAATGCGATGCATGATGCGGAAGAGACGGTGCGTGGACGTGGACGAAATGCGTGGCGTATCTGGGAGGATGGGGTAATCGGGTACGGTACGATATGCGAATGCGACTGGGGATGGGAATGAAATTGGGGATGGGGAGTGGATGAAACGGGAGATGATGTGGGAACAATGCATGATGATGACGTTGATGAGTCCATGTGCAAGAATGACAACGACGAGCCCAGACATGAGAGTTCGGAGTACACTGCAGAAACCTTTTGTCATACAAACCTTCTGAACAGCCCCATGGGTCCGCGCCGGACAGGCAAGCGGATCCGCGCCGTCAGATCGCGGGGCACGTACCCGCGTTTCCGAGAACCCAGCGACAAAGTGCGCTGCAACGCCGCTTGACAGCGAGAATCCCGCGACCGACCACGCTCCCGCCTACGTCTGAGCGTGCTTGGGGATGTAACGAGGGTCGAAGGGTTGTCCAGTCGCTTTGCCGAAGAGCTTATACTTGATCTCCACCAACTGCTGGAAGCCGGCGTCGTGCATCTCGAGCTCGGGATGATGTTCACGAACGTACGCCAACACCTTGTCGAGACATTTCTCGGCATCGGCGGTGTCCGGAACCTCCGTCTCCTCCAGGACCTCGGGCATGACGGGCAACATATAGACGGGCTCGTCGTCGCCGTTGCTGTTTGAGTCCAGCGAGATGGCAACCGACTCGGTGGAGGGCATGATCGCCTCAGCGACCGACTGCTCAGTCTCCGTCGCTGCCTCTTGGGGAAGAGGAGGCGCTTCAGGGCTATCCTCCGGATACCCGAGGTTAGCGGTGGAGGACTCGCCGTTGGACGGCTGTGCAGTCGATGGCCCAGCGGCAGTAGAATCGCCGAGGGAGGACGGATGCAAGACCCGGTAGTCGGTGCCGCTGCGATTCCCATTGCTATCGGCCGTCTCGAACCATTTGTCTGGGTATGGCGCCTGCGGCGGCGGATTGTGACGGAAGGGCCCGGGCGGACAGGGTGGTTCGGGCTCCGGAGGGAGGAAGTCCTCGGCATACGCTCGATTTTTGGCGTCCTTGAGACCATTGCCCACCCAGATACCACGACGGATGCCGTGGCGATGCTTGAAATTCTCCAGCCAGCCTGAACTGGCCTTGAACTTGTCCGACGTAAAGCCCTGCGAGTCACCGATCTCACGCGCCCGCAAGCGCAGCGTGGAGTCGGTCAGGATAGTACCCTGCGCAGACATTGTCTTGGCCCATTCTGCCAGTCGGAACTCGAGCTCGGGAAATTTTGAAGGCCTGAGGGCAAACAAAGTATGAGACACTCCGAGACATTTAGCGATGCTGGCTACATGCGATACCTCATCTTGGCGACGTGCACTGTCGTGTCGGCGGAGACTGACAACCATCGTGCTTTGTGTTTGAGAATCTTGCTGACAGTGCTGCGCTCGACCTTGAAGTGAGCGGCGATGTCCTCCTGCTTCATCCCAGGATGGTCTTGAGCATACAAGCAGATTCTTTGGCGATCAACGCTCCATAAACGAGTCTTCTTGCCGGGCTGTCTTCGTGGCGGAGCAGGCGGTGGCTCAACTGGGGTGAAGGCGGTGCGCGCATGAGAGTTCGGGGCAGAGGCTGAGGACACAGACGTGAGGGCTGAAGAGACGCTGAGAGCAGGGGAGGCGGAGCGCGGGTTGGATCCTGCGGAGGCCGCCGAACCCGATGCTGAGCGAGACTGGGTTTGGGTGTACGGATACGGGGGAAAGAGGTCTTGAGGCGAGTTGAATTGAAGACGTGAATGCATGAACTGCTCAGAGGCGCCTGGGACGCTGGGAGTATGCGGACGAGAGTTCTGCAGGTGGAAGAGTTGTGTGTGCTGAGCGCATATAGCCAGAGTTCAGTGAACGAACGGCAGGGAAGAAAGAATGGGACGAACGTCACGGGCCTCAGGCATCGCCCCGTAGTCAGGAACGGGGAGCTCTCCGTGACTTTGTACTCTACCCTGCTGACGGAGGCGTCGACGATTCACACCTCTGTCTGGACCTATGCTGCCACTGATCTGGGCTGACTCAAACGGCATTTGATTGCTCGACGGCCCTGCGTCGATGGAGGGCGACGGCGGCTGATGGTGAGGAAAGGAGTCCTGAACATGGGGCGGAAGAAACGACTGTTGTGCTGAAGGAGGGGCATAATGATATTGAACACGATCTTCTGAATGGCTCATCATAGGCGGAACATGGGCGTGACCCGAGACAGAGGAGTTTGGTGCGGAGTGTTGAGTGATTTGCCAGGCCATGTCCTGAGGATAGGACTGAGGCGGGACACGGTCAGAGGTAGGGTGGGGCTGGTTCGTGTGTGGATGATGCACGAGGCCGGAGTAATGCTGGGTCGTGTCCATGGTACGCGACACGAGTGCTCAGCATCCGCAGACGCAAAGACAGCCGAGACCGAGACCGAAACCGAAACCGAGAGGGGCGACGAGCTCGATGTCGAGTGCGATGGTGGGCGGGCGGGGGAGAGACGGATGGCGGCGAGGACAGACGGCTTTTCAACCTTTCCCGCAATTCTCCAATCAGACTCGGCTCCCTCGATCGGCCTCGCTCGTCCTCGTTCAACGCTGCAGATCTCCTTGATCTCCTCCGCCATCTCGCAAGCATACTATTCCCCAGCACACGCGCACAACGCCCTATCTCGACTGGGACAAGCACGCAGGCAAACGCTGCTTGTTGCGGGCAGGATTCGAGGAAGAGAGGCCTGCGTCCACGCGATGTGTTTGTCCTTCGATTGCCCGTTGGCGTCGCCTGTTGGCTCTGCCAGGGAGCCCGAGTCCCACTCCGGGCGCAATTTAGGCATTCCCACAAGGTCACCAGCTTTCCCAGACGACGGAGAGCCGGCGACCGTCGTGCGTTTCCACGAAAATTAACGGAACAAGAGGTCCGCTCGGAGGATCGAGGCGGGGCGTTGCCGCACGCGCGCGCGCGCTCTCGCGCCGGCGCCTCGTCTGGCACCGCGCTGGCTCTGAAGAGCGCTGAGCTCGAGGCCGGTGGTCGTCGTTTGTTCGCGTCGGTCATTCGCCCAGTCTCTCCCAAATACCGCCGCCAGTGGGAGGACGATCTCGCCAACGATCGCTGCCACTTGGCGCGAACCATAACCTTACTCCGCGGCCCGCCGGGAGCACTCAATGGGGAACACATGCCCAACTTCCAACGTGCTTCCAGGCAGGCGCGTCTTCGCCCTCCGTCTGCGCCATAATCTGCACCCTCTGCGGCCGTGCGCGGAGCAGCCCTTCCCCATGACTCGCCTTCCTCATGTCCGATCTCCCAAACATGCGCGCGGACCGCCTCCGTCGATGCGCCTCGTATCCGAGTCCTGCCCCTACATGAACCCTTCTCCATCCCCACCTCTCTCGGATCCAGTCTATGTCCGCCGGAAATAGGATGGCTGCCGCCCATACTCCGCTGGAACACGTCGGCTCCTCCTACAGGCCGGCCGGTCGACCATCTTCGACCTCTTCTTGGCCGCTCAGTGTACGAGAACGACATGAATTGCAGAGCGTATCTCCTTCGCAAACCGCATCTCCTTGCGACGCCGACATTCTCGCCCCGAACGTTATCATGACTAGGGCAAGACGTTCCGTAGCGATTGCTAACGCCGTCCTCTTCTTCTCCAAGCCGGTTCAGGAACGACCTTCTCCAAAGCCGTGTCGACGTATCCCGCGCCTCGGCAGCCTTCCTAGGCTTACGTACCCCTCCCGGCCCCGCCACAATCGAACTCTAGATGGCAGTCAGCGCGAGAACGCCCATAGAGCTGGAGCCTTCCGAACAGGAGCCGCGCCTCTGACGGCGGCGAGCAGCCAGCGTTCGCACCAGCCACTGCAGGCCCGGACGGACAAGCTCAACCGTTAGGCTGCGCACGCCGTGTGGCCGTTCTGCGGCGCTGCCGTTCCCATCTTCCTGCCCAGGTGAGAGCGCCGCACGCGTTGCCTGGCCTGCGAGTCGCGGCCGTGGCCAATCGCATGCACCCGCCGCCCAGGACGGCCAACACAGACGCTTCTCTCGCTGCGGCTCGCGCGCTATGCGAGAACGCACACACAGCTGTTTGCGAACTTGCACAGTGCACGCACGCCCCGCGCCGAGCGACGCGGCGCACCGCATGAGCACACGACCCCGTGCGCGCGCGCAGGCTCTCCGCCTGCTTTATGCGTGGCCCTTGCCTCGTATGTGCCGCCTCGAGCTCGATAGTCGACCGTATCCGGCACGCGCACGCACGACACGAAGCTTGTGCTGGCAGTGGACCGCAGCCGCTCGATCTCCTGCCCCCGGCTCCCACCGCGGTGCGAATGCCGCCAGGCCAGGTCGGCTGCCCCCCTACGGGCTCGCCGGAGCTCTCCCAAGCCTGCAATTCCGCCAATCGTCTGCGATCGTCCCCGCCCGTGCAAGCTGACGTATGTGGCCCTGGCCGCAGGGCGTTCTGGAGCGCGGCCTCTTGGGGCCCGCGAGCGTATGAGCCTGCGCGAGCTTCTCGGATTCCCCAACCTTGTCCACACCGCCTCGAGGCCACGAATCCCCATGGTATATCAGGGTTGCGTCCACACCAGCGCCGTGGGTGCAGGCAACACACTCGGCGTGCTCCTTGGCCTGGTGCTGCAGCCCCCGTCGAAAAGCGGAACCGCATCTCACGGTCTATCTCCACCGCATGAAGATGCTGTACCGCCCATTCCGCGCATCGCAGTCCGACGCAAGGGAGGGCCACGAAATCCCTGCTCCAGGACCGCCAGACGACTCAGCTGGCTTGTCTGGATGTCGTTAGACCCAGACGAGCCCCGTCTGCCGGGCTCGCGACCCTGAGAGGCCTGCGCACGCGAGCACCCTACCGGTGGAGGCACCACAACGAACCGACCGTGCGTGCTTCCCGCCCGAGCACGGCTTGTCCACGCCCCAACCAGATCGCCCTTGCAGACGCGCCAGGAAATCCGACGCCCGCGAAGACGGCCAGGCCTGCCTGAAACATTCGCAGCACCTTCCCCCTCCAGGCTCTAGCCGCTGGCTCACGGTTGTCCCTGCCCTCCAGGGCCGCGTCGACGGAGCTGCAGCCTGCTACGCACATACTAGCTCGCGAGACACGTTGCGGGGCCGGTTCTAGCGGGCTGATTGATGGCCCGCGCGAGCTCGCGGTCCCCACCGATGGTGGCGGACGCCCGGGCAGACATGCGCATCACCACGCCGGGCAGGGGCCATGATATGATTAGTGCGGGTGTGCGCTAGCCTCGTGGCGGCGGCTCGAGCGACTGCTGCTGCGGGCCTGCTCGCTTGCCGGTGCGCGGGCGCAATGGGGGCGAGATACCCTGGATGAGCGTACCCTCGTGATGCCCGTTCCGGCACTGGTCTTTTGGATGGGGTTCTCGGCGGAGAGTCTATGAGGTTCTGGCCGGGCTACGTATGAACGGGCGAAGTTTGGAACACCAAGATCCGTCTAGAGAGCGCCGTTGATGATTGCATGAGACCTTCTTAGCAGCCGGTCGGGCTTTCGTTACCAGCGGGCAATATAGAATATAATACATCCGTCGTCCACGGATAGCCGGAGGGTGCGCCACCGCGCGTTCCACGGAGCGAGAAGACAAAACAGGAGGGATGCATTCGAACAGAACACGGCCAGTAGAGCTCCGACAACGATAAACAGACTACGACGATACACTGCTATCGTACATCGCACCAAATCGTCCGTGCGGTATCATGTATACAACACAACGCGCCACCCCGCCTCCGCCAACGCCGCCCCCGTCCACTACCGCCCGCCGCCCACGCCGATCGCGGCCCTCATGTACGGCCCGTTCGCCATCGGCCCATATGGTGTCGTCGGCATCTGCGCGGGCATCGCGCCGGCCATGACGGGCGTCGTGAGCGTGCCGCCCATGCCCATGTGCCCTTGCGGGCCCGGCGTCTGGTTGTGCACCTCGCGCCCGGGCGCGATCGTCCGGTCCTCGCGCTCCGCGAGCGTCGCCACGCCCGCACGCGCGGCTTCGGCGATCCCGTTCTGCAGCGTGAACGTCTGCCCGAGGCCGTACAGCTTGCCGTTGAACTCGGGCTCGTCGAGCTGGTCGTTGAAGTAGAGCTCCCGCATCTTGAAGAACGTGGACGCGGTGAGGAGGGAGTCGGAGCCGGCCTGGTGTGAAGGTCCTATTCGCATGACCTGGGTATTGCCATGAGATACTGCGTCCGGTATGGGGAGGTTGGACACAAACCCCAAGGTCGTCCGCGACGTCTTGTAGACCGCCTTTGAGCACCTTACATGACCGCATGACATACTTGATGTCGTAAATTGTCGGGAACCATGTGTGCAGGACATCGAAGAACGTCTCCTCGTTCATAGGTAATGACTGTCCGGTGAGGAGCTTGACGAAGTAGCCGAAGTCATAGCCGCTAATGACAGATGAGGTCAATGACTGTTGTATCAAACGACAACGACGGCGACGACAACGCAACCGAACACGGGGGAGGCGGGTGGCAAGTCAGGTGGTTTGCGCTCGACGCCGGGTTAGGAAGTTCCCTCTCGACCAACTGGCCCCGCGTACGTGTACATTGTACGTCGCAATCACTCGCGCAAACTGGGATCAACAACTCATACCTATGAAACGAGATCCACTTGGTGTCGGGCGACAACACCAATCCCGAGGTGATCATGAGCTCCGCAAAGTCATTCGGCTCTATGCCCATTTCCTCGTGCCGTTGTAGGTCGATGCCAGATTTCTGCAGCAAATCTATCGATTCGGGGCGAACATGTCTTCGCTGGTGATTACGTAAGCTGTTCCGCCCAGCATCAAGACGTCTAAGCAGCAAGAGAACTCGGTAGCACACCTCGCGCTGAACCTGAAGTTGAATTGCCAGGTGGATACTTCTGGTAACTCGCCTTGCTCGTTCGCCAGAGTGAGGCCGACCTGAATGATCTTCAGCAGGTCGACATTACACCGCATCGTCTGGTAATGGTAGTCCGAGGATGTCTTGAACGCTCCAATGGGCCGAGCGACTACTCCCGGGAACTCCGTGTCCTGCACAGCAGTAGAGGGGGAATGAGCCTGCGACAAGGAAACCTAGCCAGGTGGGACTCGCGGACCATTGCGACGTAGGGGTACCTCTCAATGAGGTCACGGATGTTCGCCATCTCTGTCTCCAGATTGGGGGCCCAGACCTCTCGTATTCGTGACATAACGCGAGTAACTCAGGCTATTTTCGCAGTACCAGGCAGTTTGGCTGAAGGTAACAGAGATATTCCAGAGAAGGAGTTTGCGAGAGAGTGGTTCAGCGAGTGGTATTACGGAGAGATGTGAGTTGTGTCCTGTTTGGTGCGGCACGCCCACGAGCGTTTGAGTCAGGCGGGGTATGGGCGCTTGCATCACACAACCGCCGGCGTACATACGTTCATCTCACCGCCCAGTGAACATTGGTGTAAAGGCGATTCACACATATATCACCACTGTTAAGCCCCTAAATTGAATGCACTCTTTGAGGAAGCATAGCAGAGACAACACGGCAAGGGCAAATATTGAGTAAAGTGCGTTTATATCTATACCTGAATTGAGCGCCCGTGGGCATAACTCTGAAGGTGCGCCGTTTTTGCTCCAGGCAAGCACATGCGCGAACACCAAAAAAAGCTCGATTAGACGATAATATCTCTAGGAAATAGCACGCTGAGATGAAGTTCCGACTTTGTATGGAGCCGTGTATACCGCTCCATACTACCAGCGATCTCGGGTCAGACCCTTGCCGCAGTCGTTGGTCATTGTTGTATGTAGGTAGCTGCTGTTCGTGACCGGGTGAGTGCTATGATACATTGGAAAAGAGCCTCAGTGAGTAGGAGAGTCATCAAATGCAGCCAGCGTGCCACGGCCAGCAGGGAACGGGGCACGCTGGCCAGGCACGCCAACGGCAGCGAGGGTGCTTCTGCGCGTCAGTCCCGGCTTCGGGATCGCCGTCGCAGTCATCCATCGCAATAGCGACGCGTCTCGTCCGCATGCACTCATGCGCAGCTGGCCCGCGCCGCTAGTACGATGGGACTGACGAAAACGATGCCTCGGTCGGGGTGATCGACAGACTCCAGCCTCGCCCGTGGGCATACATCAGTGATCGGCGCACCTGTCCCGCGGCGGCGCTCTCGTCGCGGGGTTTGCGCGTAGAGGAGGTCTTGTGCTGTCCGTCGCGGGTAGCACGCGTGTTGCCGAACGGTAGAGTAGCCGCTTCTCTATTTTCCTCAAGGGGGCCGGCGGGTTGGAGGCTGCCAGGGCTCAGGGCTCTGAGGAGGAAGGTCGAACTGGGGGCCTGAGTGGACACTCTCGAGGGTTTTATATAGGAGTAGTTTGTCCGCCGCCCGTAAATTTGAAGGTCCTATGTATTGACAGTGTGCTATACCTCCACACTGGTCCCTGACACACGTTCGGACCTCATGCCGAGAAACTTTGAGGAAGGCATACAGCGAGGCCGTCCCGTGCACGGCCTGGCTCCCCATAGCAGGCGCGTATCATGTCGCCATCGCCGCGGGAAGGGCGATACTAGAGCGCCATGAGCGCATCTCGAAGTCCCGGGCGCACCAGGTATGTAAAACAGACCCCGTTCGTGTGTATCGGTGCTTATATTCGTTTCACAAATGACCCTCAGAAGCACAAGGGGAGTACAGTACGATCGGCGTCGTACCATACGCTGGAAGGGCATGGTCAACCCCGACATCCGCCTGCCCCTGATGTTTCGACAGACAGTGGCAGGGACTCAGGCCAGTTGACTCGGGCCAAGCAGTCCAGAGATGGCAGGCAGAGACAAAAGGCGGTGTGACGGTCGAGGTCGAACCTGTACCCTATTGTCCTCGTGCCCCAAGGCGTGCCAGAGACCCAGCGGATCGGGCACGCCTCATAATTCTGCAGGGGCACCGCTGGGCGCCCACCTGCTCGAGGCCCCTCGATAGGCCAGTGCTTGCGGTCCCGTCCCCGCACATCTGAGGGACCGAGGACACATCAACTGCGCACGAATCACCGACAACTACACGTCAGCCGAGCCGCGGAAAGAGCACCCCGCTATTCAGCGCTCGGGGTCTTGCGGTTGCGTCGGTACGGTCGTCAATAGCATACCTGTTCTGGGCTCGAATTAGGGACCCGCCACGCAGGCAGCCGTCTCTCCGGAGCTCGGGGAGAAACTGTATATTATGTAAGGACAGGAATGGCCGAATGGAATGCGGCTGCTCCTAGAAGGCTCCTCATCGCGATCACTGCGCGTTTGCAGGACATCAGCACGGTCCACCATCCGGACAGACGTCGACGCCCTCCTCGACCCAGTGCCGCGTTGTCGAGTCCATGCTAGCCGGAACGGGGGCGCGCTCACGCGGCTTCCACCTGCATTGCGGAGGTCAGGTCCAGCGTCCCGGGGTGCGCAAATAGATCGCTTACGTAGTTGCTGGGGAAGATGCCCTTCTTCCCGCTCGCGTCCACCCCTAGGGGCAGTATCAAAAAGATCATCAGTCGCTGAAGGCGCAGAACGCGGCCGACGGGCCCGCATACCTTCCCACCAGCCGTCGGCATAGTTCCTGCCACCAGTCGGTCCGTCGGTCAGTCGAATCATCTTGCCCTCCTCGACGTCTATCTCGTCGGGACCCTGAGCCTTGTAGGCGTATAGGCCGCGCACTGCACATACATCGGCGGTGAGTCCACAGCGGCGGCGCCTGAGAGGAGAAATTACCGTAGTCGCCAGACGTCTGATGCGCCCCGGAGCTAAGTGAGGAGGTGCTGCTGTTCGGCGCCGTCGCCGCGTCGACCAACTCAATGTAGGACGCCGGGACGAGGCCCTTGCCCCCGAGTCGTCGGCTACCTTGACCCAGCCCGAGCCGTCGTCTTCCTCGAGCACATGCACGACGCTCTCGGCTAGCAGAGGGATTGATGAGCAGACGCGCGATGTCTGGAATAGCGTGGGCCGCACCAGTCACCGCCAATTCGAACGGCGATGTTGGGGAGAAGTCAAAGAGCACCCGCGCCGTGGGACCTCTGTCCTCGACCACATTGGAGGTGCGGGCAAAGGATGAGGGGGTGGGCGTGGCTTGGGCGCCGCCCGCTGATGGCGCATCAGCCGCTGGGACAAATTCACGCGGGGCAGAATATAGTAAGACGCACTTAGCGACTCTGTCCGCGAAACGACGGAGGACGACCTCGAGATGGAGGATATGGACAGCGTAGAGCCATGACCATGGCCGCCTTGCCGTGTCCCCGTACAATCCGCCGGGAGCTAGAGCAGAACGCCTATGAGGACATATGCCATTGCCAAGCAGAGAACCCGGACAACCTTCAGCTCGCACTTGGAGTGAACTGATATCCCGCAGGTCTTGCATGTCTTGCCTTGTTTACTGAGACCCCATATCGAAGACTGCGGAAGGTCAAAGATACGGTAGCGATGGACGCTCAGAAAAGGACCATGGAAAACACATTGCAGCGCCCAGACGGACCTTGCAATAGGCACACGTGGTGGGTATCGAAAAGGAAGAACTCTTGAAAGAATGCGGATTCTGCGCGCCCTCGTCTCCTATCAGCGGATCGCACCAAATGGGGAGTCATTAGCCGAAGGTGTTCCACGTCGCCAGTCAGGGGGAAACACATCATCTCCCACGCGGAGAGCAGGCAAGACACAAAGAAAGAGCGCCCGCACCGTTCAAAGCGGACGAGATCGTGTCCACTTCAGTGGTCAGTACCGTGGCGGAGTTGGAATAAAACGTGAGCTCGTGACGGGTATCCAGGTAATTCTAAAAATTGGGCACGAGGCCAAATTTGGCGGGATTTGGTCAATCGTCGCATTCGTCCCATGCGCCCACAAATGCAGCGGATACGCACATCAAGAACCTCGTCGACGTTGCCTAGTTTGTTGTCGGACGTGTAAGCGACGACCAGCTTTCCGAGTTGTTCCGTCTCTTTGCCTGCCGTCGCCTGAGGTTAGCATGAGAACAACCAGTATGCAATGAAGGATCCGCGAAGGAGACACAGTCAGTATGGTACCCACGTTTGGATAGAAACACAGGATCTAATTCCTGCAGTTTCGCCCGGCATCTAGTCAGTCTATTCTGCAGGTAGACCTTGGGCGCAGGTTCCACACTCATGTCCGCCTATAAAGAATCAGCGGCTGTTTTGAGAAGCGCTAGCCAGACCTACACGGTCATAGTGGATTGGAGATGGCTCGAAGCTCAGGTCTGGCGGGAGCGTGAAAGGTGCGACGTTGTGGTCTATGAAGAGGTCCTGGTCTGCGGGTGGATTGACGGCACTGAGGGCAGCCTGGGTGTCAGTGAGATGCGATCGCAACGACTCCAGGTGCTTGAGCTGGATCTCTTGAGCGTCCTTTAGAATGCTCACGAAACGAGTCAGGAGACGAGATTGCAGATCCTCTGAGCAATGTCCAGATTAAGCGCGAAGGACTTCGACGGTGCAGAGAAGAGTACGCTGACGTACGCAATTCCTAGCGCAAGGATGTACACCAGTAGTCAGTAGTTTCTCAATAGGAGTGCGCGGGAGTACAACTCACATCCTCCAGCGCGGGTAGATGATCGGAGTAGAACTTCGCCTTGACTTTGTTCGCGACAGCGATGGAAATGAGGTAAGTGCTAAAAACAAGTCTGAGAAGTGCCCCATAGCAGGCAACGCAAGCAACCGACTTCTTGCTGTTCAGCATATCCACTTGTTGCTGCTCATACTGTCGAGCTGCCCGTTCGGCATGACGGTCGTCCGCAGCCCGTTCCTACATTGGGCGGACGGTTACTCGGGTCAGGTGAAGTATGAGAGACCTAGGTAGCTCACCTGCTTCTGCCGGTATGCTTCTACCTCTGTGCACTCTTCGTCGTACTATGACGTGCGTTGTATCAGTGGGCTACTGAGGACAGAGTGGGGATCACCTTCTGCTTATGCTTTACAAGACCAGTCCAGCGTAAGCCGGTATGTGAGAGCAGGGAATCAAGCCGGGGATACCTTGATACGATCTGCGTAGACGCGATCACGTTCCGCGAGCAGCTTCTGGTAGTATTGCATCTCCTTCTTCTTCGTCTCCTCGTGTTTGCGCCCCGTAGCTCTGAGGGGTTCTACGACTTGACTCGAGAGCGTGTCAGCGAGGTTGACATGGTCCTGAGACGCGTCGGTCATGGCGGTAATGAGCTGTGAGTAAGCCTTGTCTAAGGTACTATATAACCATGAGACATCAGTTGGTTCCTGGAGATGGGGGACGGTTATGAACCTCTTGGTAAGGGTAGTCTCGTCCCAAGCCTTGGTAGGCTCGGGACCGACTACGAGGGCTGGCATCTTCCTGGCCTTCTTCTCTGCCGCTTTCTTCGCGAGTAGCTGGAGTTTGGTAGCATACTCGCGCTCCAAAGAGGCACGCTCCTTGTGGAGCTCGCGCACCTGAGCGGGGTTCGAATGAGACTCGATGACCCGGCGATGGACCGGCGGCGCGGGACTTACATCTTCAAGAAGTTCCAATTGGGCATCGGATAGAGAAGCTATCTTCTCGACTTGATCCTACCACAAATGAGTTTCCGCACGTCACGCGGCCGGTGTGGGACAGCGGAAGACGGGGGCGACCTACGGGAAGATGCTGTCCGTACGTTTGACCACTGCTGGCAGACATGTCCACGGGACTGTCCCACTGGATTTAACGGCTCGATATGTGTTAGCACTCAGGACACACTGCGGACAGGCAGCTGGGATGGCAGAGAGAGCGGAGGCTGAGGAGGCCCAGTAATAGTAGTGGACTCTTCCGCCGCGGATCTGGATGAATCACCGCTGTGCTGTTCGTTCTGATCTGATCGGCCACCCGCTTTCGCTGCCCATATATGGCAGGTGGTTCAGTTCGCAACCACCTTCGAAGCGCCCGTCCCTCGCCTTGTTGCCGAGCCTCTGAGACGAATTTTGCTGGGCAAAGTACCGTGCAAGAAGAACTTGTTGTTTCTGAGAGTACGCAACAGCTGTAGACAGCACACTGCCAACTCGACGCCCTCAAACCGATCTCCCTTGCGAATCGCCGCGATCTGGCATGGGCCGGCACGGAGATTGCCGTGCTGCGCCCATGCCTCGAGGCTCGCACGGCAGGCCTCACTGACCATCACCACCCTCTCTTACCTTTCTTCTCCCACCCGACCCCCCGCCCTCTCCTCGACGTCCCCTCGTGCTACATGTCGTTGTCATTTGTCGCCTTTTACTTCATCTGTGTTAGGCTTTGTCGCCTGGGGACATTCATGATGCTGGTGACTTGTGGCCTGCCTGGGCTCCCACTACTAATAGGCTCATCATCGTCCCTTGTCCCCGTGTGAACCGCTGGAGGCCATGGCCCACGACAGATGAAGTGGCCAGTTGGGGACCTTTTGCCGCCTATCTGGGTCAGCCACTTTTCTCTGCGCACCGCCGCCCGTGCGCCTCCAGCTGCTGCTGGTGCGCGTGGGCGCCATATGCGCGGGCGTCGCGCTGCACGCGCACCCTGCACGTTGCGTGCGCGTCTCAGCGCGTTGCTTCTAATGCTGATGATTAGTACTCAATAGGCGAACCGCGCCGGAAAGACGCACCCACCACCGTCTCTTCCTCCACGCGCATTTACACACCGAGAACTCCGTTCGGCGTTCCTTCTTTTTCTCCGCTCTACCACCCAGGACGTCAAAAGGCAATCATTGCCCACCGGGATGCTCCAATTTTCAAGGGTGGTGTTGCCACTTTGCCGCTCGGGTCCGTCGGGACCTGGGCGATTCGCCTTCCCCACCGGCCGTTCGCCCTTGGCCTCATGGTGCCAGCTCGTACCACCGCCTGGCTGCTCGAGAAAATGTAGTAAGCCATGCGTTTGCAGAGCAGCGCTGGACATGTGCGCGCTCGTCCCGGTCCCTGAGTGCTCAGGCATAAAAGCTCTACCACAAACAGCCCAAGCCTTCACGAGTCCCACTTGCCCCTTGCCATCCCCCGCTCCTCACCGCCGTCCCGCCCCCGCACCTACTCTTCGCACTCCTCGACTCCTTGCAACCCTCCGCTGCCATGTCTCCCATTATGTTCTTAATTTTCGCCCTCACCCTCGTCTGCTCGGCGCTCGCGTCCCCCATCAATGGCGCCGCGGCGACGCTCGAGAAGCGCGTGACGCACACCGGCCGTGTAAACTCACATTTGTCCCTTCATTGGCCTTGTCATGTGCACTGACACGAGTCTTTGCATTAAGGGCACCTGGTTCGACGTCGGCCTCGGCGCATGCGGCAAGACGAACGTCAACAGCGACAAAATCGTCGCGATTTCGTCGCAGATCTACGGCAACGGCAACAACTGCGAGCAGTACATGCACATCACCAACACCGCCAATGGCAAGAGCGCCTGGGGCAAGGTCCGCGACGAGTGCCCTGGCTGCGGCGCCTCGGACATCGGTCAGCGCTCTCTACCCCCTCTTCGCACACGGGCATGTAGCTGACATGGCCGCCGCACGCGCACAGACATGAGCCCGTCGCTCTTCCAGGAGCTCGGCTCGCTCGACACCGGCGTCCTGCAGGTCTCCTGGCACTTCGAGAACAAGGCGTTCCAGCTCCCGTGAGCGCCCGCGCCCGCGCCTCTCCCGCCGCCTCCCTCCCTCGCCGACCGCTTTCCTGTCCCTCTTGGTCTTTTATTCGGGCTATTTATTGGCTGTCCTGTCACTGTCTCCCCGGTCCCCCGCCCCATCCTCGGCATGGGCGGCCTGCGCACATAGAGTCGTGCCGCGCGCGACACCCCCCACCACACCCTCTCCCAGACACCCCGGCTGTGTCTGGCTGGCCGGCCGGCGTCCGCGCCCGCGCCTCCAGCAGACACGCCGCGCGCCGGGCCCCTCTCCCTCCCTCACCTGTGATGATAATGTTGTAGAAGCATAGATGTACCAAAAGCGCGCGAGAGCGTGTATCCCCTCGGTCATGTAGCATTAGCGTTTGTACAGCCTTTTCTCCGTGACCGCAGTCCAGGACTGCCGCGCCGTGCGTGCGTGCGTCCGTACGTACGCGCGGCGGCACCTCGCGGCTAGAACCTACGTATTGCACATCATGTTCCGCTCCGGTCTGCGCGTGGGAGGTCCTCTCGGCATACCTGCAGCCTACTCAATGAACGGAAAGAACGGAGCGCACGGGGGGCGGTCAGGCGTGTATATTGCATGCAAGCGTTCGCAAGCCATACGGTACAGTACGGCGCGGCGATCGAGGCCAGGCAAGGGCGCGCTACGAGCATGACATGCACCCTGGCCCACGCATAACGTCGTCCGTTTTGCGAAGCGCGGACTTGACGGCGGACTGACGCACGCTGGACTGCTGCCGCGAAGCGTGTGGGACGCGAGGCGGACGGATGTGGCATGCGCCTCGCTGCGCGCGTATAAGCTATTAGGCCTTGGGGCACGTTCGCCGCGCATTTGTCTCGTCACGCGCGAGCGGTGGATGGACAGACTTGGGGACGTAAGCAAGTCGCATTGAGTGTTTCGAGAGTAAGTATTGTTACAGCAGGCGTGCCGCCTGGCGGCGGTGCATCTTGTCGTCGCGCGGAGGTGGGCCATCACATATGTATGTCGGTGCTACGTCCGGGCGGAGTTCGACGTTCGGCCAATGGATCAAGTGTACTGTCCGCCACGCATGTCCGTGCCCACCGCCGCGTACGAGCCTTCAACGCGCACCTACAGGCCACCGCAGCGCAACCACCAGCTGCGGCATCCGCGCCCGTCCGCGCGGGGAATCAGGAGGGCGGTGTGCTATGCCACCAGGCACACCAACACCCACGCCACGGCGGACGCGAGGCTGACGAGCTCCCACAGGCTGCACGCGCGGAGCGCGGCCGCGAGCGGGGGGCGCCCGTCGCCGTTCGTGCATGGCGGAGATGACAGTCGCGACGGAACGGCGCGGGGGTGGGCGTGGGGCGAGCGTTGGTCGGCTGCCGGGGCGTTCGCGCGCGTCGCCCGGGTCGGAGATGGGCGCCGCCTGGCAGACGGGCGGCCGCGGGGCTGCTGCGACTGTGTCTATGGTCCTTGGCACGGGCGTGTCGCCGTCAACGGCGTCTGCAGTGGGCTCCGGGGTTGGGAAAATGCGCTCGTCCGCTGAGTTACAGACGGGACGTGTACCATGTGCCGGGAGTCCCAATGAGATGGGCAAGGTACAGATTGACGACGTTGAATACACAACTCACAACATCGCAGCTCGTGTCGTAACAACGGCCCGTCATTCAGCATGCCATAGTGATGATGATTCGTCCTGTTCGTGGGAAGTGCTCTGCTTCGGCGTTGGGATATGTGTCAACGTCACAACATGCCAATGAGCCACCGAACTTACCGTGAACGTGGATGACTGGCTGTCTTGCATGCTGCCACGGAGGCCACGTTTATGGACAATGCGTGTGCAAGGGCTGCAACAAGTGCGAATACGAGCCAGATGTGCGTGACATTCATGTGAATATCGAACAACCGAGGAAAGGCTGGAAGGCATGAAGTTGTCGCGGCAACTTTGGGAGGTACAATGGTGCTGAAGGTCCGGTGAGCCACTGGCCACTCGATGGCTATGCGCTTGCCTGATCTGCTGTCCGAGCGCGGTGTAGGTGTGTACCTAGTGCGCCCGGAAAAGCCAATGTAAGCCGGAAGTTGGGACAAGTGCGCGCAGTGTGGTGATCGTGGCTTGCTGGCCTTCCAACAATGCATTGTCCGAGTCCGGACAAACGAAGTCAACTTGTTTTTCATGCACATCCGTTGTTGAACTTCAGATGCCTGACAACACTTGATGGCTCTTCGGAGGGACGCGAATCGTAAGATCGAGGTTCTTGGGAAACTGAGGGACTTGATGAGCATAGCATGCGGTAGTATGACACGAAATGCGCAAGCGCCTCCAGAAGCAAGACCGGACGAAGCCACACAGCAGGGAACGGGCACAGTGAACGATGAGTCGGACTAGACTAGTATAAGTAACAAAGCAAGCACGAAGAAGTCGTCATTTGGGCAAGGCAGCGTATGAAGCGTTTATACACGAAGTCATGCCAGCGATATGGAACAGAGAAGTCTGGCGCTCCTGAACTAAATCCCGTTGAAGGAAGACAAGATATACCGGAGGCAGTCAAGGGTTTGCGGGCCAGTCTTGCGCGAAAATGAGCGTGGCAGGGTCTAGTACATAGATATAGACTCTTGGATCGTCACACTCAAGCAGTAGCTTGTACATGAAGGGACTCGCACAGCGAGGGATTGGAGGGGCGAGATGGAAGTGAAAGACAAGTGGCGTTGGGCGCCAGTCGCCCCAAGAGTAGTAGCAGAACTGCACCCGACGTGGTACAAGCAGGACTGAAGGTGCTCTGACTGCGCGTCCTCCAGGCTGAAAACGGTAAGCGGTAGTCTTTATTTACAGTCTCCGCGTCAGCTGCCGCTCCCCCGACTGATGTCATCGGTGCTCGACGCAGACTCGAGGCTTACGAGCGCACGCCACAGAGGACTTGATGCGAGTTATATAGCACCGAACACGCCACCCCCGGCCGACTCCCGCCACCGTCGTGTAGCAGACTCGACTACTCAGGTCGGCACCCGCGTTCGCTCACCTTCGTCTCTGCCAGACGAGCACTAACGTTCGGACTTGCTCAGATCACCGTACGATTCGACCATGTCCCAATCAGAACGCAAGGCTATCCACTTTGGCGCCGGAAACATCGGCCGGGGCTTCATTGGACCCCTCCTCGTCGACTCTGGCTACCATGTCATCTTCGCGGACGTGAACAAGGACGTCGTCCAACAGCTCAACAAGCAGCAATCCTACGACGTCCTCATCCTCGACGAGGACGAGGAGCGGCGCAACTCCGTCTCAGACGTCTCCGGCGTCGTCGCCACCTCCGAAGATGTCCTTCACGCGTTCGCCGACCCCGCCACAGACCTCGTCACCACCGCCGTTGGCCCCACCGTGCTCGAGAAGATCGCAGGGACGATCGCGAACGGCCTCCACGCGCGGCGCGCCGCCGACGCCGGCCCCATCAACGTCATCGCGTGCGAGAACATGGTGAACCAGACGTCGACGCTCAAGAATCACGTCCTCGCCCAGCTCCCGGACGAGGAGGACAAGGCGTGGGTCGCGGAGAACGTCGGGTTCGCGAACTGCTCCGTCGACCGCATCGTGCCCCCGCTCGACCAGGCGGAGAGCAGCTCGCCGCTCGACGTCGGCGTCGAGGGCTTCTACGAGTGGGTCGTCGACGAGGGCGCGCTCCAGCCCACGCGCCCCGCCGTCACGCTCAAGGGCGTCCGGCTCACGTCCGACCTGCAGGCGTACGTCGAGCGTAAGCTCTTCACGCTCAACTGCGGGCACGCCATCGCCGCCTACCTCGGCTTCATCAAGGGCTACAGCACCATCGACGAGGCGATCCGCGACGACGACATCCGCGCGACCGTCCGCAGCGCGCTCCTGCACGAGGGCGGCGCCGCGCTCCGGCGGAGGCACCAGTTCGACGAGAATGAGTACGTGCAGTACGTTGAGAAGACGCTCGCCCGCTTCGCGAACCCGAAGCTCAAGGACGAGATCGTCCGCGTCGGGCGCCAGCCCCTGCGCAAGCTCGCGAAGGGCGACCGCCTCCTGGGTCCCGCGCACATGGCGCGCGAGTATGGGCTGCCTATCGACAACCTCGCCAAGGGCATCGCGGCCGCGTTGCTGTACGAGGTACCAGAGGACAAGCAGAGCGTCGAGCTGCAAAAGAAGATCGAGCAGCAGGGCATCGAGAAGACCGTCGCCGAGATCACAGAGTTCGCCGAAGGCAGCGACGAGCACCGGAAGATCATCGACGCATATAACGCCCTGCGCAAACTTGATGAGAAGCGTCGTCATGCCTAGATTGTGAGTCAAACGGTTCGCCTGCATGACGATGTCAGATCCTCACTTGTTCATACTCGTTGACTGTCTACTCACCAGGCCCGTAGACCGAAGTGGAATGAACGGACCATACATGTACTAATCACATACCCAACTGTGTAATGGTTTCTTCCGCATGGACTGTTTAATGCGCATGTAATATCCCTGATGAACTACTACTCTAGTCACCCATCGTTGAGGCAGCGAACTTCCGACGCGTCAGCACTACAATCCTGATTGAGTACACCGCGAGGGACTCACCATGAAAACGCGTCGTGGCGGCCATCGCCTGAGGGAGAAAGCGGAACATTCCCAGCCCCATAGTACGCGCTGTTCCCGTGACATCCAGCTAGCCCCGAGGTCGAACCAGCCACTGGCTCTCCTCTACCGGCACGTCCGCAGCCCCCGCGATCTGAACCAGCGCGCCACCGGCGGACGCCAACCTTTCCTCGGCGCGGCGGACAGCGCCGAGCAGCACGTCGGGGAGGTCGGCCGGGACCTCGAGCGCGCGCGGACGGCGGAGCGCGGGCGAGTACTGGGACGGGCGCTGCGCCCTACAGTACGGCGTCCCGGGCGGTGCGCAGGGGGTGCTGCGCTTGAAGCGCGTGCGGGAGAGGCTCGCCGGTGCGGCTGTGCGCCTGACCGGGCCCGCGTGTTGTGCGTGCTGGGGCTCTGGGACGGCCGCGCGGACGGGCTCGGTCGGGGGGGCGAGCTGCGCGAACCCGATGCAGAGCTGGGCGAGTTGTATATGTTATAATGTAGCGTGGGTTGGTCTGATGGCAGGATGGAGAGGCTCACGTCTTCGATGGCCGACTGCAGAGTATGAGGGGTCATATTCTGCATCGTGCAGCTCGGTCTTGACGACGAAAGGTACTGTTACACTGACCCACAACGGATTTCTCGGTTGGAGGGAGGAGATGCAGCGCAGAGAATGAAGTCAAGGAGAGGATAGCAATCCTAGGAGCCGCATTCCGCGGGGGCTGGGAGAGGCTGACACTACTGGTAGTGCAGCCAACCGGCTATCCGCTCGCAGTCGGACGCGACGCGCCCTCGACAGCACAAAGATACTAGAGAGATGATTGTATAGAGATAAGAAATTGCCGATAAGTGATAGAGACGAGGAGTCCCTTTCCATGGCAGTGTCAATTCGCAGGTCCAAGCCGTGGCCCCGACTGAGTGTGTCAGCTCGAGGGTGGAACCATACAAGAACGAGCGCATTGACAAGTTCGCACAGACATAGTATACCGCGCTACAGGATAGATGGCTCTCCAGAGAGATGTCAATCGCGGAGAGAATGGGCGACCAGCTCAGTAGTGCAGTAATGCAGTAACCAGCCTGAGTCGCCCAAACGCATGCGAGAGATCGACTCGAGTCCAGCCAGCCTCAGTGATGTATCAAAGATGTAACTCCTAAGAGATAGTAATACACTGCAAAGGCTTCGAGAGAGACGCGTTCAACGTGAGAGGGGTTGAAGGGTCCAGTGGCGGCACAGTGTTGAGTGCGGCTACCGGGCGAGTCCGAGTCACGACCGCGTCGAAGGATCGTGACAGACGCGCACGTGCCAAGCCGTCGCGGTCAGTCACACGCCTTGCACTCTCGACGCGACACACGAAATCCTCGTCTAACGTTCCAAGGCACTAGTACACACCCCCGGCAATGATGCGGACGGAAGAACGAAATACCGCAAACACCAAGTATTCAAACAGCAAGTCGATTGAATTGAGCGAATCGTGCACAGCACTACAGTACAACCGCGCGACCCGGTGGCACGTCTGCCACCGAAGACGAGTCCGAGGGTATAAAGTGCTGCCATCGCGCGCATCAAGTAAACGAAAGCGTCGGATAAAGTGGCCACATGGGCGCGCCCATCGGTACACAGGCATACCGGTGCGCGTGATTGGGCCCGGGAGCTGCAGAAGAAGTGAGTTCATATGCGGATGATCTGAGGCATCAGATGGCTCACCGGCACAACGGACGCGTGCAACAGGATGGAAAAGGGGCAGTCGCCAGAGCCGCTTGTAGTTGAAGATATGGGAATGCCGAGAATCGTCGGTGGTGAGCGTGGGGATCGGCCACGAAGACGACCGGGACGTCGGGCTTGTATGGCGAGGGGGGATTCGGAGTCGATGACTGGGCTTATGCAGTGGTTGAACGATGGATCGGGGGTTGCAATAGCCGTTGGGAGCCATCGAGGAGGGGGGAGAACAAAAAATGAGAAGTCATCGAAAGGAAACGATGAGGACACGGTGGTCCTCTTTAACGGGCAGTCGCCGAGGCCGCCCATTGTCTAAAATGCGGGAGTGTCGAAGATCGTCAATCGGTCTTGTGGGGATCGGCCACGAACACGACGGGAATCTCAGACTTGGTTTGGCGAGGGGGGGAAATCGGATTCGACGGCTGGGCGTATGCGGTGGTTGGACGGTGGATCGGGGCTTGCAATAGCCATTGGGAGCCATTAAGGAGGAGGGGGGAGAACAAAAGATGCGAGGTCATCGAAAGTAAACGATGAGGACACGGTGGTCCTCTTTAACGGGCGGTCGCCAAGGCCGCCCATTGTCTAAAATGCGGGAGTGTCGAAGATCGTCGGTCGGTCTTGTGGGGATCGGCCACAAGCACGACCAGGATCTCAGACTTGGTTTGGCGAGGGGGGAAGTCGGAGTCGACAACTGCGCGTTCGCGGGAATGAACGGTGAATCGGGTGGGTCGCGGTGGCTGTTGGGAGTCGTCGACAGAGGGGGGAGATTAAAATTTAAATGAGGAGTCGCCAAAGCGTCAAATAGTTAGGGCCAGTCGAGTATGTTTGAGCGAAGAAGAGCACATCGCTGTCCGGCGCCGGACCAAGCAAACACCTCGACCGTAAAAGACTCGAGGGAGAATCGGAGACAGGGGCCAGTTGTGCATGTCGAACGCGAGTGTCGGCGAAGACCATGTCAAGAACTGGGCGCTGTATGTTAGAGAGTTGAAGCAACGATCTAGAAGTGGCGATGACTCACCTGGCGGGATGAACGAAGCTCTATAATACAGGTCACCGCCGAAGCAGCGGAGGGGGTCGTGGAACGAGCACTGATTATATATGGTTGAGATGGAGCACTTGTAGATCCGTCGTTGAAAATGAAGCGAAAGTCGATGGAAGGGAATGTGGTGTGGGCGAACGAGAGGTTGATGGAAAGGTTACAAAAGCAAGTCGTCCACGCTCTCCACGCTCTCCCACCACGCACCGGGGAGAGCAGGAGACGGGACGGGGGTTGACACCCGAGAAACGCTGAAGTCGATCAGATCCAGGGAGGACACGTCCTGGAGCATCGCGAGCGACAGGTCGTCCTCGGAAAGCCGGAATGAACATGAAACAAAGCTAGAATAGTCGATAGTAGTCAAGGGGATCGTGGCCGCGTTGCAGAAAATGTCGTCGAGTTGCTGAGGGTTTCCGAGAGGACAGGCAATGCCAAAGGCGCCAGGCATGCCCGAGGAAGGGCTTGGACTTGTGGATGCGAGTAGTTCGTCCCAGATCGCAAAGGACTGCCCGTCGCAGGCCATCTGGATGTTGCCGAGAGAGGGGGCTGGGGAGATAGAGTCGTCGGTGTCCATGGCGTCGTACCAGATGTCGGAGTCGCAGGACATCGACTCTGCCAGGACTGGATCAGGGGGAGCAGGGGGGTCGTCCGCGCAGGACCACTTGTCGATGAGGCAGACAAGTGATCCAAAGCACGAGTCGGCGGTCGCGATGATCCCGGAATCCTCAGCCTCATCCCCTGGCACGACTATCGCCACGTCGTCCTCCTCGAGGTCCGGAAGGACCCGAGTCTCTCTGAGGACCCACATGGCGGTGTGCACCGGACTGCCCATGACCGAGTCGTCGTCGCTGTCGGAGGAGTCCGTGAACATATCGGTCTCCGTCTCGCACAGGGACGGCAACTCCAGGGAGTCCATCTCCAGGTCTCGGAGGTGTGCGTCGAATGTGGCGTTCGGACGCAGCATGGGCGAAGGCGGGAGGCTGAAGTACACATCCTCCTCTTCGTCTTCCATCACCTGTTCCCTGTGTGAGGAAGGGTATGGCCTGATAGCGCGAGCTACTCACATCGTCCAATCCACTGTCTGGGGAAACCATCCACTCATCCTCAACGAAGGGGTCGTCGAGCACCTCTGTACACTCGACCTGGGAGACTGTGAGCAAACGAACAGAAAATCAAACAGAACGGAGCGTACCTCCGACTCGGAGTCGCCCTCCGTCAGTTGCGACGGGTGGAAGGCGACCGGACCGAACACGTCCTCGTCATCCTCCACCTGTACTGGGATTGGGGACGCGGCGCAGCACTCGAGGTCCTCGGCAACGCCCTCGATGATCTCGACGTCGGCCCGAGGACCGTCCTCGTACTGCGCCATCCTCGCCTGGGCGACAGAGTTGTCGGCCTCCTCAGCTTCCTCCAGAGACTCCGCTTCAGTCTCGTCGGACGCCTCGGGGCCGAACAGGTCCTCCCAGTACGATTCGCTCTCCTTGACTGTTGCGGGCGACACCTCGCATGCCGAGCCGGAGTGCGCCTCGGCACTCAACGCAGAACAGTCCTCTTCGACTCCCACGAGAGACTCCTCTTCAGTCTCCGCGAGGACGTCGTGAGCATCGACGTCCCCGGCAGTCGAAGCGCTGTCCTGCTGCTCGAGCGCAGCGGTATCGGCCACAACGTCGAAGGTGCGCGCCGCCGTGAGTGGCGAACGCTCCTCCTGATAAAGATGTGTGTTGGCTTTCCATTGCAGAAGTCGACCGCGGTACATACCTCCTCGTGAGTGACGCTCTTGTAACCTTGGTCTCGCGTACTGTCTGTTGGTTTGGGCCTCGGGGTCACAGGCTCCGCTTGGTTCGGCTCGGAGTCCTCCGCGTCGATGACCATCTGGCGAGGCACAACGGCGCCGAGAGCCGTCTTCGTGGAGGCCATCCTGGCCAGGAAGCGAGAGACCACGTCCTTCTTGTAAGCAGGAACCATGGGCACGTCGTCCAGGACGTCGTCAATGGGCATTGCAGCGGAGGAGGGAGCAGGGACGTGCTCCCAGGCCTCTTCCATTTCCATGTCGACTATGGAGACGGAGGCCGACGCCTCTCTCAGAGCCTCAGGGTCGACTTCCTGAGGCTCGTCGATTGACATCGGAACTTGGTCTTGCTGCGGAACGACGACGAGGACTTGATGGTCGATGTCTTCCATGGCGACCTCGATGTCTTCTGTGAACAAAGACATGGCAGACTCGCTCGTGGAGATGGTCTGCCGCACGAAGGTGAACGTGTAGGCGAATCCGGCGCCCCCGGTGCTTCCAGACACGGCGGAGAGGTTCCGGAGGGACTTGAGGAACCGCTTCCGCAGCTACTCGGGGGATGAGAGGAGATCATATTGCAATCGACGAACACGCACTTTGACAGCCTGTCCTTGAGGACGAACGCGCTTCTTGGCGGGCGCGTTCAAAGAAAGATCCTCGAGGCGATGTCGGATCTATGGGGCTTCGTCAGTACAATCCGGATAGGAAAGAGCAATCGGCCTGCCTTCTCGATGTCCTCGCAGGAGCGCTTGCACCTCTTCACGGAGCGCGCGAGCTCATCTCCGGCATGCTTCACCAGGCCGTCGTCCATGGCGTCGACCTTGCGGCGGGTGTGGACCCCGCCTATGGAAGCTGTGCCGGCGCGGGCATTGTTACTCACCTCCATGAGCGGGAGGGTGGGGAAGGGACCCGCGACGGTGTGGTTGGTATAGTAGGTGGACATTGTTGTAGATGGCTGTTGTACGAGGATAGGTTGCGGTTAGCTGGAGGCTTCAATGTGCGGTGATGCAGAGGCGGTAAGAAGTTGACTGGAGAGAGCGGTGCGATTCCAGCGGGAGGGTAGTAGTCCATGGTGGCGGGAGGCTGACCTGCGCCTGAGCCGAACAACTCCAGTCAGCCCCGGCCACCGAACATGTGTGAAGTGTCTGTGATCGACGGACAGGGAGCCGAACATGGCCCGTTATCCAGACTGGGCAGGCCATCTTCGACAGGTGCTGGATGAACACAGTCGCGCAAGCCCGGAGGACGCACCGCAGTCCAGGCCGTAGAGAAGTGATTGTTTATGACCAGATCTGCTGAAACATGATATGATTGGTGTGTCCGGTACGCAAGCCACGACTGGGCCGCTATGATGGTTTCCACGACGTGTAATCAAAGATAGAACTGCATGGGCCTACCGGGTCGGATACGGCCGTGATGATGCATATGCAACCGTCTGCCAATATCCAGAGGGCTTGTTGCCGGAGGTAATCACAACGCCCCACACAACGGGATACGTTCTACCAAATACTGTGAGAGTCCCGGCGCTGAACGTAGATGGGAAGCCAGATCGAAGTACAAGAGCGAGTACCAGAGCAGCAGATACATATCCTGGGCTTCGCGCACAACCCTGCAGGTACGCACGCGTGTTGGTCAGAGTCCACAACAGGCTCAAGCAGATGCGTCATGTGTGAGAAAACGAGGGCGCGCGGAGGGAGCAGTCGAGCGCGGACGATCGCGTTTGGCCGAGTGCAAACGCGTGAGGTGGATTCGACGCGCGCGGGCGACTATATACATACAGAGTACAATAAAATTCGAAAACAAGACAATGTGAGACATGGTGAGCAAACAAGGCGAGTTCGCGCGAGCTCGTCATATTGTACATGTAAGCATAAAAATCCAACACATCCCCTCGAGCGAGACGCGGGCGAGCAAGAAATGAATCGTAGTCGAAGGAAAATGGCCGTCAGGAAATCAAAAAAAAACATACATTAACGACACATCCCCTGAATCTACCATGCTTCGTCGATGGTAGCGAGGCTTGCGCTCTCCTTGAGCTGCGGGCAGTCGCGCTGGTAGTGGCCCTTCTTGGCGCACCTGAAGCACGTGATACACTCGATTGGGGTGCGCGGCTTCATGGTAGCGGCGAAGGCGACATCATCGGGGGGGACGGGAACAGGGAACGGAGGGTGGCGACATGGTGATGTCGATCGCGAGGGGTGTCGTTTGGGTGCGGGGTCGTGTTCAGCGTCGAGAGGGGTGCGGGGTGAGCGCGTGCCGTCAGCGCTTATTTGCGCGGGGTTGGGGTCGTCGCGGGGGTTCGTCGGGGTTCGCGAGGGGTCAGCGCGGCTCGCGGGGCGTCGGTCGTCAGTTCGCGGGGTCGTCGGGTGTGCGGGGTCGTCGGGGGTACGCGAGGTCGTCGGGTCGTCGAGTCGTCAGGTCGTCGAGTCGTCGGGTTCGTCGGGTGGCTCCAGCCCCACCAGGCAGCGTGCACGAATTATCCTTCGGCGGAGGAGACGCGTTTGTGTGAGAAAACGAGGGCGCGCGGAGGGAGCAGTCGAGCGCGGACGATCGCGTTTGGCCGAGTGCAAACGCGTGAGGTGGATTCGACGCGCGCGGGCGACTATATACATACAGAGTACAATAAAATTCGAAAACAAGACAATGTGAGACATGGTGAGCAAACAAGGCGAGTTCGCGCGAGCTCGTCATATTGTACATGTAAGCATAAAAATCCAACATCATGTCCGAAGTTCACCAGGTCGACCTGTTTCCGTATATCCAAGACATCCAGTTTCGTCAGATTCTTGAAGTGGGGTAGACCCAGCTGCAGTGCATATCGAGAACCATGGCAAGATGCATATGATGGATGTCTGCACGAGAATGCACTGCTGGCGCTTCTCTGTCGATTTGTGGATGCGCGCTTCAAGTTCTTACAGTACCTCAACGTTCAACCGTCGCGGCCTAGATATGCATGAGCCAAGCAGTTCTTCGTCAACGATACTCTGAAAAGCAAGCCCCACACGTATCCTGTCGATCGCAATACGTCCCCGGACCATGATGCTACTAGCTGCCCTTTCAAGTTTCTCAGAGCAAGACCCCCGCGCATGTACAGTATGGCACATGTACAGAAATCTTGCCAATCTCACAATAACCTACAACAGAAGGACCCACAACGGTACACAAATGTATTATCGCATTCCCCGAGCTATCCGCTATGCATCGTACGCTTCATCGATGGCCAACCCACTTTTCTCCTTCCATTGCTCGACCTTCGCCCCATCCAGCTTCCACCGGTTGACCGCATATCGATGATTCACGCCCTCCAGCCTCGGTACGCACGTGATACTCCCGCACCCGCCCGTCTTCCCCATCGGGAACAGGTAAAATACCTCCTTCACCCGCGAGTGCAGGAGCGCCATGCTGCACATCACGCACGGCTCGTGCGTCGTGAAGAGCGTGAGGGACGTCAGAAGGTAGTGCGCCCCGTTGCGCACCTCCGAGCAGGATGGCCCGGACGGCGTCTGGGGGCGCCCTGAAGACAAGGCTGCGGACACTTGGTCGGCCGCCAGGGGTGTCGCCGTGGCAGATTCAGGTGAAGGCGACGGAACGTCGATCATCGGCGTCGGCTGGGGTAGCGGGGACTTGGGGCGCGCAGAGCTCGATGACGCACGCTGCTCTCCAACTGCGCGAACGAGGTTGATGATGCAGTGTCGCAGGGGATGTGCGGCGGACTGACGGCTATCGCGGGCACTGAGAGGCTCGAATACTTGAGTGGCAACACGGGTCTCCTCGTCAAATGGAACAGGGACGTAGGCCGCTATGGGCAACTGAATGATGGTCAGTCGGTAAGGGAGCAGCGGAAAGGTCATGTACACACCTCGCCCTTTGCAGCAGCGGCGCGCGCCATCTTTACAACCTCCCCCATTGCCTCGCATGCCCAATGCACCCTGCCTTTTGACCACGGCTCTGGTTCGAACTTCTTACGCGGTGCGTATATGGTCGGCCACAGCGACGACTTCAGCTTCAACGAGGTCATAGTCAGCGCAGCTGTCTTCGGGACCGTCACAAGGTAGGGCGCAGACAGGTCGACATGGTCGGGCAAGGCAGGGACCTGAGGATGTTCGCGGGCGAGGACGAGGACCATGCTCATCTTGTCGTCAAGCTTTCGTATGCGTTTCAAATGCGCCATAGATGGTATGTCGAAGCCGGTTTGCTTCAGCCACCTCGAATCTGCGTGAGCTGGAACGGTAAAGCTAGAGAAGGGCGACCACACACCTGAGCATTGTAGCAGCGAGTCGGGGATCGGGCAAGTCCACGACCCATGCTTCCTCTGAGATGGCGTCAATAACACCGTAATATGATATGGGGCGCAATCAACACCTTTGCGGATTGCTTCCATGTCTTCCTCTTCCTCCTCCTCTGGCGTGAGCTTTAGGCGGACAAAAGGCAGGTCATTATCTGGCACACTCTTGTCGGGTTCTCCCTCAGTGAAGCCTCCAAGTAATACCCCATCTTCTGTATCAATTTCATCTTCTCCGTTGAGGCTCGCGAGACCGCCCCATCCGTCATCCATCTCCTCTTGAGTTTCGAGTACGGTGCTATCCGCCGCATCGACCGGGGCGAACCACAGCTTATGGCCGTAGAATATGCACAGCTCCTCGTCGGGCATGACGCGCCGCGTCGTCACGTATCGTATGGACTCGGTAGCGACGTCGATGGTGTACGATACGTTCGGCCGCTGCGAGTGGTTGAATAGCGATCCTGCGCACCAAGCAGGAATCAGGGAGACTGGACAATCTACAGCTCGAGCCGCACACTACGCACCCAGACCAAGCGCGAGGGCCATCCGGCCGTCCCGCCATATGAACGTGTAATGGTCTAACACGGTGTGCCGCCCGTGCGCCTCGTATTCGTTCGCGCTAAAGAGAAGTACTGGGCTGACCTCGATCAGGGTCTGCGCTGGTATCTCCCTACTGGCTTTCGGCAGCCCATAGATCAGTATCGCTGCTAATGAATCGCTGAATATGGCTCCACCATATATCCCTCGACCTTTCCCTTCTGCGTATTCGATGCGAAGACCAGAGCTGTTCAAGTGCGGGGGACCTGCTCGTGTTCGTGGGCTGGAAGGGCCCGCGCCAGGCGAAGTATCGTATCGTTGGTCCTCCATGCTCTCAAAGGTTCAGCTGATTGATGCCCCAGTTCGTAAGTACAGTGACTGGCTGCCCTGCAAGTTCTGATTTGACGCGAGAGGCAAGAAGAAAAATAGCGAAGCGCCCAACTGATCGGTTGTGATGTCACGCGTTTGGTATACGCCGATCGCGTCTGGCAGTCGCGACCAGTCGTGTGGGATGAGTGCAATTCCTCTCGTCCTTCGCATTCCATCAGCGAGACCCTCCGACATATAACACAAGTATCAGAATCCGTAGAGTATGGATCGGTCGCAACAACAGCACTGTGTAGATATGTGTCAGGTACCGGATACAACTCATCATACAGCACGTAACATTATTATCCGGTCAGCGTACACGCACAATACTTCCCTACGCCCCCCAGTCTACTTCACTCGCGTCGAAGTTAAGCACTTGTTCCTGCTTCTTTCGAAGCTCTTTACCCTGCAACCGCTGGGCTTGAACTTTGCGCTGTCTCCTCCCACCGTCCTGGTCTCGGCGCTCTGGGTTATCGACTATGGACCGCTGCATACGTTGCGCCTGCATCTGGTATAGGAGCCGTGTCTGCGAAGATACAGACTTGGTTCTGGAACGATGCGAGGGCTGTCTCAGGTAGCGGGGCGCGACATCGCCGTAGAGATCCTCGATGTCGTGCGGGTCGTCTTCCGGCTCTGGATGAGTCTCGGCTTCGACGTCGGGCGCGTCAACAGCCATCGCGTCACACTCTGGGAAGTCTTCCAGCTTGCGCTCGACTTCCTCGAGATCCCGTGTTCGTGAACGGGAGTCCACAAGGTGTGCGACCGTGGCGGGGGGCGGCATAGCTGTCAATTGTGCGGCGGGATTCCGAGAGCGGCGTAGGACGTAGTCAATTACCGGTGGAGGCTGGAGTTGACCCTGCGCTCGCATGGTAGCAATAAGGTCTCTGATACTGACATTGGACGAGATCGACTTGGTTGGGATAGCCGGTGGTTCTGGAAGCAAGGAGGAAGCCGTCTCGCGGCTCGTGGATGGTTGCGCAAGGTGTCGAGGCATTGTGATCTTTTCTGCAGAAGCCGGTGGCAGAGCTGGCTGGTCGAACCCATCCTGGGGCTTCTCCACTGGGGTGATGACCAGAATCTTCCTTGGTGCCGTGCGACGCTGAGACCGGTCAGAGTCGACCACAACACCTGTATAACAGGATCTGAACTCACCTGCGTTTTGGAGGGCGCAGATAGATCACCCTCGGCATTCCCACCTCGCTGGATATGAAGATTATGAAGGGGTGTGGCTAATGATTTGTACAAGGATGCCTTGACTGACTCCTTGGCAGCAGCATTTGGAGGCTTCTTCTCGGCTGTGGGCACGGTAGGCAACGGCTTGTCTGGTAGCGAATTGACCGGCTTGACAGGAGAAGGTATTGACGTGCTTTCGACGATCTGAATGTCATTATCCGTGTCGTCGATCTGAAATACAGGAGGTCCTCGAACGCGGGGTCGTGCGATGGCCTCTGCTCTAGGCTGGGACCCGGACGACTTGAGTTCGGCTTGGTGACAGCGTCTGCATCGCCAGGCTCCCAGGCCAAGAGTGCGGTCACCACGCCCATCGGCTTCTATGCGAGCCATTATATCCTTCTCCGTTACGGGCGGGATATGGCATACTGGACATGACGAGGCATGAGGACGGATGCGCACTTGAGAACCGGCCACGAAACGTATGCTGTACTCACTATGGTGCCATGCGCGACCGCATCGACAGCATGCCATTAAGAAGGCCGCGGGCGTATCATGACTCTTTTTACATCGGAAGCAAGGTTTAGGTGGAGGCCGCACAGGTACCTGGCTCATCGTCGCGAGACGGCTGTCAAGGAACACGCAGGCCGATACAACAGCTCGAGCAGATCGACAAAGCCAGTAGTGGAAAACAAAAGCGCGAAGAAGTGGTCATGCCTAGGAGAGAAGAGAGCCAGTCGCGCGCGTGGATAGCTGCAGCTGCAGGCAGGGCGGGGGCATGGAGGAGAGCCGTTCGCTAGCTACAGACGCCGGCCAAATGAAGCGTTTCGGCCCGCGACGTCGACGTCAAACGCCGGTGCGGCGAGCGATCTGGCTATTGAGATACGTATGTTTCTGTGAGGTGGTAGTGGTCAGATCCTGCGGTGCCGCGCGTACTGGTTATGTTCGCCATGCTAGTTGGCCGTCTAGTACTTTGATTCGAGGGCGTCAGACAAGCAGGCCCCCGCCGAAAGCAGCGGCATGTACATTATATGCGCGCGTGTACTGTGGCGGACGCCAAGGACATCTAGACGTCATTTCACATTTCGCGCCAAGTTCGCGCGTCTGCGTGCTACTTTCTCCTCATCCACTACCTCCGTGTCTCTCTCTCCTCCCCCTCTGCCTGTCCTACTCTGTCTCCCTGGGCGTTATATTATGGTCTCTCTCGCCCGCCCGCCGGAGGGACTCTTCGACGTTGTGAAGCATGCGGTCGTAACCCATGCACATGATAAACGTTCGGACCGAGAGGAGGAACATCCATCTACTCCCCCGCTGGCACAGCCGCCTGTAGTACGTTCTCAGTCTTTCGCAAGGCTATGCTCCTTGCGAACTCCTCGTTATTGTAGGAGGATATCACTCGCTTCAATCAGAGACATGATCCCCACCCTCAAGGTGAACGACCCTGGAAGGATGATCAAGAGGGTCGGGATGTGAAGTCCCCTCCCGACAAGCCGCCGGATGTGAGTTTGTCATTCAGGACTCTCTACGCCGTTGGATCGCTCGTGGCTATATCTCGTGCGTTACACTTGCTCCTGGCGAAGTCTTAGCAGGCAATGCCTCCTACTCAGGCACGGGTATTTCACTGCTAGACCACATGAGCAATCCACAAGGAATGGCGTGCTAACGGGCCACCACAGAAGCCGGCTGAACAAAGCAATGGCCACCTCGAACATGGTTCGGCAGTGCACTCGCAGTCGACCCCTTCATCACCCACGTTCAAGACTTCGTTCCCTAATGTTCCCAAGCCGTCATCTGAAGAGAAGAAGCGCAGACCGCATCGCGGCCTCTCCGTCTCGACCAGTAAAGGGAGCATCCCACAGCCTGGTACCCCTCAGCAGCGGACAGGTCCCCCAAGATCCATCTCGTACAACTACTCCCTCTCGAGCGCCCACGGGCACGGGCTGTCGCGCACTACAACTAGACAAGACAGCTCTCAGCTAGAAGAAGATCCCGACCGGACCTACGACTTCCCTCCTGCCACGTCTCCTTTCCGTGGCGCACTAGAGTATGGCGACCCGGAACTTCGCGAGCGCGAGCGCGAAATCGCTGAGCGGAAGCATAAGCGGAAAGAGAGCTACTTCCCCGAAGCCTGGAATCCTATGAAGTGGCTTACGGAGTCACCCAGAGGTTCGCCACGGGAAGAAGAGCCGCAATTTAACTTCACTCGTTCCCGCACGGAAGGAGGGTACACGCAGGAAAGCGAGGACAGCGGGGCTGTCGCTGGACCGTCGCATACAACACCAACACGCCCACATTCTCCCAACCCGCCTCGCCTGCGCTACTCGCGCTCGATGCCCCATATGACCGGCGACGCGCGCTCGCCCAAGTGGGGAAGGTTGCGTTCACTGATCCCCCACATCGCCGGCCAAGCCAAAGCTCAGGCAGCAACGCCGTCCGCCGTGGTTTCTCCGAATGTCAACATCACGGATGAGCTCATCACGGGCGGTCTTGCCACGCTCATGCTCCGTATGTGGTTCGAGCGCGACGAGAAGGGACATCGTAGGGTGCCTGCACTGTTCCACAGGCTCCGTATCCGCGTGAGTGACAGCCTTCATCCGCTGCATGGCAACAAGGCCGTGTTCCGCATAGAGTGCGAATACGCGAATGGCGCTGTGCGGTGGGTAGTATATCGCCAACTGCGCGAGTTCCTCTCCTTGCACGGACATTATACCCTGTCGAACGCATATAACCGCAATATAGAGACGCTCCCGGAATTCCCTCTGACCAGTAAGTGGGTGATCCTCGTAATGGCCATCATCGTGTTGACAGTTTGTAGCCCTGCCGTACTTCAAGTTCCTCAAGGAAAGAGGTAACGATGTTGGCCGCGCGGACTTCGCCAGACTGCAGCGAGAGACTCTCGAGAACTACCTCATAGGACTCATCCGCGCCGTTGTAGGTCTTCTGTCGCGTTCAACGCTATTTTCGGGGCTCACTTTCATGTTCAGATGTTCCATCCCGCCGCGAACCGCTTGGCTGGATTCCTGGAGTTTGGGGCTCTTACAATCGCACTTGCACAGTCCGGCGGAGCTCAGTACAAGGCCGGTTTTCTCCGCCTAGAAGCCGTGGCACCCAAAGGCG
The DNA here is from genome assembly GCA_022606155.1 of Trametes elegans. NCBI lineage: Eukaryota > Fungi > Basidiomycota > Agaricomycetes > Polyporales > Polyporaceae > Trametes > Trametes elegans. Next base: position 204,476 of record JABYQO010000014.1, on the reverse strand, counting down.
CGTTTGGGCGTCGAGCGGCAGGTTGGAGAGAAAAGAAGAAGCAACGATGGTGTGCAGTGCGGGAGAGCTATCTTGTCGCAATGGACGAGATGGGAGAGGTATGCTTTGCATATGTCGTACGGAGAGGCTGAAACCCAACGGCGCGCCTTTGTACAGCTCACAGTCTGGGACGTATTCCTGATCGACCAGGATTTCAAGATCGAACGGCCGACGCGTTACTATCGGCAAGGCCTGAACCTGTTCCACCAGCTCGATGACCATGACAGTGACCACGAGGACGGCGCTCGGGCTCATGATCACGAGAAGGGCAAGGCAGAGCATGAGTCGCAGCCACGCAAGCGACTTTCGTCCACTGTGGGTTCCATCAAGAGTTCAATATCGAAGGTGCTGCATGTGGGACACCACCACCCACACAATGGTACCCAGCGCCATGTCGCTTCTGCCAACAATCTTACCGCACAGAATGGCCACCGGCGATCGATATCTAGCGACAGTTCTGCCAGCACCATCTCAGAGGCGTCTTCTCGTCCGCTCACGCCGATGCTCGATCCGTCGACCAATACCAACCCGCTTGAAGGCGACCCGCACAACGACCATGTCAACGAGGACGACTTGCATCCCCCCACAGATGATCCCAACAAAGGAAAGAAGAGCTCGAAGGACGTCTCGAAGCATACCTTCTACATAGTGAATGCCCAGACGCGTCTTAAGCTGTACGCTAAGAATGAGCGTCAGATGCTGCAGTGGATCGCTGCGCTGGAGCGGGTTGCGCGGGAGAGCCACTACACGGGCAAGAACAGGTTCGACAGCTTCGCACCAATACGGCTCAACGTGGCGGCGCAATGGCTTGTTGATGGGGTAAGTCCTGACTGCACCCTAGTGGTCGCAAGACATAGCTGACAGCGCCGAGATAGCGCGACTACTTCTGGAATTTGTCGAGGGCGATTCTTCTCGCGCGAGAGACTATCCAGATTCACGACTGGTGGCTTTCACCAGGTCCGCATACCATCAGGTAGACTTGTTTCAAACAGCTGACATATTCCATAGAGCTGCAGCTGCGCCGTCCGAACAAGGAGCGTTACCGACTGGACCATCTGCTGGAGCAGAAGGCGAAGGAGGGGGTCAAGATATACATCATTCTATAGTACGAACTCCTCCTCAAGGCGCAAGTGACTCGCGCTCACAATCTTACAGCCAAGAGGTCTCGAGCCGGACAACACCTACTGACAGCCAGTGAGCGTATAGTTCTATAGGCTATAATGGCATGCTGACCTGCTTCTAGTTATACCAAGCAACGGCTGACTTCGTTGCATCCTAACATCATGGTTCAGCGGTCGCCTTCCCACTTCCAGACCGGTACCTTTTATTGGGCTCATGTACGTTCCTCTACGCGAGTGATGTGCAAACGAGCATAGCTAACAATCCCCACAGCACGAGAAGCTGTGCGTCATTGATCAGACCATCGCGTTCATGGGCGGATTGGACCACTGCTTTGGACGGTAAGCATACTTCCCTCCCCGTCACGTAGCGTACTCACAGGCAGGTAGATGGGACACGCCCCAACACATCCTCGTTGACGATCCCGGACCTGAACAAGAGGGTGGTGAACCAATTTGGCCAGGTACGATACCTGATTTGTTGGGTTGTAACGGCGAACTCACTCCACGTAGGCAAGGATTACAGCAACCCTCGCGTACTTGACTTCCACACCTTGAATAAGCCCCTGGAGGATATGTACGACAGGACTAAAGTGCCACGGATGCCTTGGTAAGCTGTTGTGATATGTATGGTAAGATGACAGGCTCACGCTCAGCGTCCAGGCACGATGTATCCATGCAAGTCGTCGGCCAACCTGCCCGAGACCTGGCCCGCCACTTTGTTCAAAGGTATGTTGTAGGCTCAAATTCGAACTGAATCTTGCTGATCTTCACCTGGTTAGATGGAACTATTTGCTGAGGATCAAGGTATGGAGGTCATTCGTGGCGTGGTAGCTGCTTTTAACACACAAATCGCAGAACCACTCGCGTGCTATGCCGTTTTTGCTCCCTCCATCGGAGTTCAGGCCCGGAGAGTTGGCGGAGATGGGACTGACCGGTACATGCGAACTGCAGATATGCCGTTCTGCGGGCCCCTGGTCCTTGGGGACACCAGAACGCATCGAACACTCCATTCAGAATGCATACCTCAAGGGTGAGTGTGACGAACCATTATGGCCCACACCTTGGTTGTTGACTGTATGCGATTCTCAGCGATCCAGATGTCCGAGCACTTCGTCTACATCGAGAACCAGTTCTTTATCACCTCGTACGTTTCCGAATGTCTCACCAGTGGATGCATGCCTGATAGGAGCACAGTACGGTCGTCAACGAGGTCAAGATTGAGAACCGGATCGGCGATGCTATAGTACATCGTATCATTCGCGCGTATCGCGAGAGGACTCCTTGGAAGTGTTGCATCGTCATCCCACTCCTTCCGGGCTTCGCTTTCCCCGTCGATCACAGCGATGCCAGTGCGGTGCGTAGGGCAATCTGCATAATGAGAGGAGCTCGGGCTGACTATTGTACCAGATTCGGATCATCCTGGAGTGTCAGAATAGGACGATCTGTCGGGGTCCGAACTCGATATATGCTCGCCTCAGGAAGGAAGGGATTGATGTATGTACGCGCCAGCTCATACTCTTACCTGCACTGACTTCAGGATAGCCCGACGACTACATTACTGTCTTCTCGCTTCGCAACTGGGGCAAGCTGCGTGGAGACGTGTTGACTACTGAACAGGCAAGTTCACTCAGTCTTTCCCATTTGGATTGCCCCCTAACACGTATCCAGGTCTACATTCACGGCAAGGTTTGCATTGTAGATGATCGTCTTGCAATCATTGGTAGTGCAAACATCAACGAGCGGTCCCAGCGAGGAGATCGTGATTCGGAGATTGCTGCTATCATCCGCGACACCGACATGCTGGATTGGTGGGCCACCTTGCATGCAGAGCATGTCTGGACTCGACTGACAATTGTTGTCCTACAGTACGATGGCCGGCAAGCCCTACAAAGTCGGCCGATTCGCTCATAGTCTCCGCGTGCGCCTTATGCGAGAGCACTTGGGTGTCGACGTCGACGCGCTATACGAGGAGGATCTCATGGCTTCCGAACCGACCAAGCAGCCCTACGAGCAGGAACACTGGGATCCTGAGGGTGAGCAGGAGTTCGGCAGGGAAGACGGCGTGACGCACATCAGCAAGCACCAGCAACGCACGGCGATGGGTTCATTGCTGCATGATACTGCTGATGGTCTTGAGCAAGGTATGTATTTATCTCCGATGCCGTCGTAGCTCAACTGACGTCTGTGAAGCTATGCACGGTACTGGTGCAGTCGGAGCCAAGGATGTGTCCATTCTGATGCGAAAGGCCGGCGTCAAGACCACTGGTGCTGATGCAACGGCTGGCGACCGCTTCTTGCAAGAGGAGCGTGAGATGTATACCCGCGATGGCACGAAGGAACCCGGCTTTCCTAGTGCTATCGTCCCGACTCTGGAGGAGAAGGTCATCGCAGAACATCGCCCTCCGACGGAACACGCAACGGCCTCGACGATTCACCACCGCCTTGAGCAGGAGAATGGATTGGGCGATCGGGATAGCAGTGAAGACTACTACCAGAGCAGCAACCGGAAGCACCAGAATGGCGATGTACAAGGACAGGACTGGTCTCCGGCTTCGCCCAACGGGAATGCGTCGACTCACGAGCCGCCTCAAGCCCGCGTCGAGACAGGGGAGCTGTACGGTGCCCCTACTGATGCGTCGGTGGATCCCCTCCACGATGATCAACCGCCACACGCGAGGTCTGGCAGGAACGATGCAGACGAGGAGGAGTCCAAGGCGCCGGCCGCTCGCGCCACGCTCCGGAGGCACCTGGCGGCGAAGCTGGGCAACAAGACGTGGCAGCTTCCGACGCCCACTCCTCATGTTGACCCGTATGGCTTTGAGGATCCTATATCCGATGCGTTTTGGAAAAACACTTGGGTCGCATGCGCGGTGCACAACGTATGATGTCTTCTTCGATCTTCTCTCGATTAATACTGAGTGAGATATGACAGACGGAGATCTACCGGAAGGTCTTCCATGCGATCCCTGATGACCTTGTCACCACGTGGAAGCAATATAAGGAGTTCGTCGTCCACCACGAGCGACTGAACAAACCGGTGAAGGAGCACGATCCTGCCGACCCCCCTCTCGCGCGTATGCCGTCCGAGGCCGCGGACCATGAAGCGCCTGGACAGGCACGGGTCGCTGATCACTATGCGCACGCATCCGAAGACAATCTGGCGCGCGAGAGGGAGCATGCTGACGACAACGAAGAGTCCCGAACTTCTTCGACACCTCTGCCACCGGACACGAAGGAGAAAGAGAAAGAGAAGCAGAGGCCGGCGTCGAAGGGTCCCAAGCCCTTTGACCAAAGCGAGAGAGAAGAGATGGAGAACCTTTTGAGCGAATTGCGTGGTCATCTTGGTATGTCGCCACGTGCGCCGTGTGACGCTCACCCGAATTAATTGGGTACACAGTGCTTTATCCTACGCGTTTTCTTGAGGGCGAAGATGTCGCGAATAACTTCCTATTCCCGTCTGACCGGTGAGTGGTTCGAAGACAGCCCTATGGACTCACATACTGATCGACGCTGTGCAGACTCATGCCTCTGCCCATCTATGATTAAGATACCCTGTACGAACTAATAGTACCCTTGTTACCCAGACTCTCGTTGAAGTTTTGGACTATTGCGCACACTCGTTCTTGAGCAAATGGTCTACTCGTAGCAATGTAGTATTGAATACGGACGACTTACTGTACTATTTTAAGCAACACACAATAAACGTTCTTCACCATAGTGTGATAAGGCGGTCTGCTGTTCATGAGTAACTGGTAACCCAGTAGGTGAGCTCGTCGAGCATGCCAACCTCGCATGAAGGGCGAGTCCCAAGCCAGTCCTGCAAGGAGCCAATAGCAGTGGCAGATGCGCGGTTGTGGCTTATCGTGTCGGAGTTTACTGCTGAGAAGCTCCGCTCAGAGGCAGTTCCACGTGACCCACGCGCGTTCACTGTCGACGGGGGCGCTTACTGAGCAGCTCATCCACTTGTCTCTCGTCGTCGACCATGAGCTATCCCCCAGGAATGCCTCCCCCTCCTCCAGGCATGAGAATGCCTCCACCGCCCCCGGGCATGGCAGGCATGCCTCCGCCGCCACCAGGTATGCACCCTCAACCAGGACTTGGTGAGCCTTCGAGCTCTCGCATGCCCCCGGAGGTTCTTGCGCAAAAATCCCAGAAGTGGATTCAGATGCAGAAGAAGCGGTATGGTGAAAAGCGCAAGGGAGGCTTTGTGGATATGGGGAAGCAGGTGTGTACTAATACGGTTGGCTCCCAGCTCGTTAAGCTCATTTTGCTCCAGGATCTCCCTCCTGAACATGTCCGCAAAATTATCAAAGACCATGGTGACATGAGCAACCGCAAATTCCGCAACGACAAGCGAGTTCATCTCGGTGCTCTGAAGTACGTCCCGCATGCGGTCATGAAGCTGCTGGAGAACATTCCTTACCCATGGGAGCAAGTCCGCGAGGTGCCAGTGCTCTACCACATCACGGGTGCCATCACGTTCGTCAACGAGATACCCCGAGTCATCGAGCCCGTGTACCATGCGCAGTGGAGTACGATGTGGCTCGCAATGCGGAGAGAAAAGCGAGACCGTCGGCACTTCAAGCGTATGCGGTTCCCGCCATTCGACGACGAAGAGCCGCCTCTCGACTATGGCGATAACATCTTGGACGTCGAGCCACTAGAGGCGATTCAGCTGGAGCTGGATCCCGAGGAAGACGCCGCCATCCACGAGTGGTTTTACGACCCGAAACCGCTCATTGACACCCCCCACGTCAACGGTCCCTCGTACCGGTACTGGAACCTGACGCTTCCTATCATGGCCAACCTGTACCGTCTAGGTAGGACCCTCTTGTCCGACCACACGGATAGCAACGCTTCCTACCTGTTTGACAAGAAGTCCTTCTTCACGGCGAAGGCGCTAAACATGGCTATCCCGGGAGGGCCCAAGTTTGAGCCGTTGTACCGTGACATGGACACGTTCGACGAGGACTGGAACGAGTTTAACGACATCAACAAGGTCATCATCCGTCAGCAGATCCGGACGGAGTACCGCGTTGCGTTCCCCCACTTGTACAACTCCCTCCCCCGTTCCGTCCATATTGCCCCTTACCATAGCCCGAAGAATGTGTATATCCGCACGGACGACCCTGACCTCCCTGCCTTTTACTTTGACCCCCTCATCAACCCTATCTCCCTTCGCGGTTCTACACCAAAGAACGCTCCTCTTGTCTCCCATGAGGACGCTATTTTTGGGCCAAATGGAGCAGAGGATGACGACTTCGAGCTTCCGGAGGAGATCTCGCCTTTCCTGGAGGAGAAACCGCTTGAGAACGATCTCACCGCCGACGCAATCGCTCTCTGGTGGGCGCCCGATCCGTACAAGCGCCGCTCAGGTCGCATGCGACGTGCGCAGGACATCCCGCTCGTCAAGAACTGGTACCTCGAGCACTGCCCCCCGGTCAACCCGTGAAGGTCCGGGTCTCGTACCAGAAGCTGCTCAAGTGCTACGTCTTGAACGAGCTCCACACGCGACCGGAGAAGGCGATGACGAAGAAGAACCTGTTCCGTCAGCTAAAGGCGACGAAGTTCTTCCAGACCACGCGACTTGACTGGGTCGAGGCTGGGTTGCAGGTTTGCCGTCAAGGCTACAATATGCTGAACCTCCTCATTCACCGGAAGGTCAGTGCCCTGCGCATTCCGACGTCCGAGCTGAGTCGCTGACAATACGGTGTAGAATTTGAACTACCTTCATCTCGACTACAACATGAACTTGAAGCCCGTCAAGTGAGTTGATTTGTTGTTGGCTCAGTGGAATGTTGCTCACCCGCATCGTAGGACTCTCACGACGAAGGAGCGTAAGAAGTCACGCTTCGGAAACGCCTTCCACTTGTGTCGTGAGATCTTGCGGTTGACCAAACTCGTGGTCGACGCGCACGTTCAGTTCCGCTTGGGCAACGTCGACGCTTTCCAGCTCGCCGATGCTCTGCAGTACATCTTCGCGCACATTGGCGCCTTGACTGGTATGTACCGGTACAAGTACAAGCTCATGCGGCAGGTGCGCATGACGAAGGACTTGAAGCATCTCATCTACTATCGGTTCAATACGGGACCGGTTGGGAAGGGTCCTGGTTGTGGCTTCTGGGCGCCGGGCTGGAGAGTATGGCTCTTCTTCATGCGTGGTATTGTCCCCCTCTTGGAACGATGGTGAGTGGCGCGCTCTTCAAGCGACTCTGACAAGCGACTGACGTCAAATGGTAGGCTGGGTAACCTTCTCGCACGTCAATTCGAGGGCCGTAATAGCAAGGGGGTCGCGAAGACGGTGACGAAGCAGCGTGTTGAGTCTCACTACGACCTTGAGCTCCGGGCTGCCGTTATGCACGATATTCTCGACATGATGCCCGAGTCGATTAAGCAGAACAAAGCCAAGACGATTCTGCAGCATCTCTCCGAGGCATGGCGTTGCTGGAAGGCCAACATCCCGTGGAAGGTACCCGGTATGCCTACGGCGATCGAGAACATCATCCTGCGTTACATCAAGAGCAAGGCCGACTGGTGGACGTCCGTTGCGCACTACAACCGTGAGCGTATCCGTCGTGGAGCGACTGTCGACAAGGCTGTCGTCAAGAAGAACCTGGGTCGGCTTACCCGACTCTACCTCAAGGCCGAGCAGGAACGTCAGCACGGGTATCTCAAGGACGGTCCGTACATCAGTGCGGAGGAGGCTGTTGCCATCTACACGGCGACCGTTCACTGGCTGGAAAGCCGGAAGTTCTCCCCTATCCCATTCCCGCCGCTCAACTACAAGCACGACACGAAGTTGCTTGTCCTCGCTCTCGAGAAGCTCAAGGAGGCGTACTCGGTTAAAGGTCGGCTGAACCAGTCACAGCGGGAGGAGCTCGCCCTGATCGAGCAGGCGTACGACAACCCGCACGAGTGTTTGTCCCGCATCAAGCGTCTTCTCTTGACTCAGCGTGCCTTCAAGGAGGCCGGTATCGAGTTTTTCGACACCTATGACAAGCTCATCCCATGCTACGACATCGAGCCTGTCGAGAAGATCACGGATGCTGTATGTACTCTTCTCTGCTCTTGTTCCTCAGACATTTGACGCTTGTCGACAGTACCTCGACCAATTCCTGTTCTTCGAGGCCGACAAGCGCGGACTCTTCCCTGCGTGGATCAAGCCGGCGGTAAGTACCAGTCTGCCCACAGCTTATGCGTGTTCACTCATTATCGGGGTAGGATACCGAGCCCCCACCGTTACTCGTCTATAAGTGGTGTCAAGGTATCAACAACTTGACCGACATTTGGGAGACGAGTGAAGGCGAATGCAACGTGATGATGGAGACGGTACTCTCCAAGGTGTACGAGAAGATCGACCTTACGCTCCTCAACCGTCTGCTCCGTCTTATCCTTGACCACAACCTGGCGGACTACATCACTGCGAAGAACAACACTGTCCTGACATATAAGGGTAAGCCATCTGAGCGAAGTCTTCATGGCACTCATACTGACTTTGATACTAGACATGGCCCACACGAACGCGTACGGTCTCATCCGTGGCCTCCAATTCTCGGCCTTCGTCTTCCAGTACTATGGTCTTGTGCTGGATCTCCTCATCTTGGGTCTGCAGCGCGCAAGCGAGATGGCCGGCCCTCCGCAGATGCCGAACAACTTCCTGCAGTACCGTGACGTTGCGACGGAGACGCGTCATCCCATCCGTCTCTACTCCCGCTACGTGGATAGGATACATATCCTCTTCCGCTTCACTGCTGAGGAGGCGCGCGATCTTATCCAACGGTACCTCAGCGCGAACCCGGATCCGACGAACAACAATGTCATCGGATACAATAACAAACGTTGCTGGCCGCGCGACTGCCGAATGCGTCTCATCAAGCACGATGTCAATTTGGGACGTGCCGTGTTCTGGAACGTCAAGCAGAGTTTGCCGCGGTCGCTCACCACGATCGAGTGGGAGGACACTTTCGTCAGTGTCTACTCAAAGGATAACCCGCAGCTCCTCTTCTCGATGTGCGGTTTCGAGGTCCGGATTCTGCCCAAGATCCGCACCCTCAGTGGAGAGCAGTTCTCGCTGAAGGACGCTGTGTGGAACTTGACCAACGAGCAGACGAAGGAGCGCACGGCCCAGGCATTCTTGCGGGTGTCTGATGAGGGCGTACAGCAGTTCAACAACCGTATCAGACAGGTTCTCATGAGCTCGGGTTCGACGACCTTCTCCAAGATCGTCAACAAGTGGAACACCGCGCTCATCGGTCTCATGACCTACTACCGCGAGGCAGTTATCCACACGAACGAGCTACTCGATGCCCTCGTCAAGGCGGAGAACAAGATCCAGACCCGTGTCAAGATCGGTCTCAACTCGAAGATGCCGTCACGTTTCCCGCCCGTCGTGTTCTACACGCCCAAGGAACTTGGCGGTCTTGGCATGCTGTCCATGGGTCACGTCCTCATCCCGCAGAGCGATCTGCGCTGGTCCAAGCAGACTGATGTTGGTGGTACGTACTCGTTCAGAAATCCAGTATGATCTTCTGTTAATCATGGCCCCGTAGTCACTCACTTCCGTGCCGGTATGTCGCATGAGGAGGACCAGCTCATCCCCAACTTGTACCGCTACCTGCAGCCGTGGGAGGCCGAGTTCATGGACTCCGCTCGTGTTTGGTCGGAGTACTCCATGAAGCGCAAGGAGGCGAACGCTCAGAACCGCAGACTCACCCTCGAGGATCTTGAGGATAGCTGGGACCGCGGTATCCCCCGCATCAACACTTTGTTCCAGAAGGACCGTCACACGTATGTGGTATCCGTCTCATACTGTTCACTCCGTTGCTGAGGTTTGTTTCCAGACTCGCTTACGACCGTGGTTGGCGTGTGCGCACTGATTGGAAGCAGTACCAGCTTCTGAAGCAGTGAGTTCCTACCGTTCTCCACGCCGTACGCATGTAGCTCACGCCATTCTAGCAACCCTTTCTGGTGGACGTCTCAGCGCCATGACGGCAAGCTCTGGCAACTCAACAATTACCGTGTCGACGTCATTGCTGCGCTAGGAGGTGTGGAGGGTATCCTTGAGCACACCCTCTTCAAGGGCACGTACTTCCCTACCTGGGAGGGTCTTTTCTGGGAGAAGGCGTCTGGTTTCGAGGAGTCCATGCGGTACAAGAAGCTCACGAACGCGCAGCGGTCCGGTCTCAACCAGATTCCTAACCGTCGCTTCACGCTGTGGTGGAGTCCCACGATCAACCGTGCGAACGTCTACGTTGGTTTCCAGGTTCAGCTGGATCTCACTGGTATCTTCATGTGAGTTTATTCCGTCAGCCACGTCTGTTATCCCGCTGACGTCGTTGTAGGCACGGCAAGATCCCAACCCTGAAGATCAGTTTGATCCAGATCTTCCGTGCGCATTTGTGGCAGAAGAGTGGGTTGTCTCGTATGCGTGAATACATATTGGTGCTGACTGAGATGTGTAGTCCACGAGTCGGTCGTCATGGACTTGGTGAGTCCTTCCAGAGTCATCATGAACAGGATCATCACTAACGTCGCCGGATTCAGTGTCAAGTGTTCGATCAGGAGTTGGAGCCCCTACAGATCGAGACGGTTCAGAAAGAGACCATTCACCCGCGTAAGAGTTACAAGATGAACTCTTCGTGTGCGGATATCTTGTTGTTCTCGGCGTACAAGGTACGGTTTTCTTTGTAAAGTCAGGAACGTTCACTGACCGCCTCATAGTGGAACATCGCCAGGCCCTCTCTTGTGACTGACGTAAGTACATCCTGATCGGTATTATGTCGGTTGTGCTAACGTACCATACCCTTTCAGAGCAAAGATGTGCTTGATGGCACTACGAGCAACAAGTTCTGGATCGACGTGCAGCTGCGCTGGGGTGACTTCGACTCACATGACATCGAGCGGTACACTCGTGCCAAATTCCTCGACTACGTGAGTTCTTCGTTCTTGACGCTTCGCTACTCATGTATACTCAAAACTTGTCTCAAGATCTCGGACTCGATGAGTATCTACCCGTCGCCCACTGGTCTAATGATCGGCATGGATCTCGCCTACAACCTGTGGTCGGCCTTTGGCAACTGGTTCCCCGGACTCAAGCCGCTCATCCAGCAGGCGATGGCGAAGATCATGAAGGCGAATCCTGCTTGCCACGTCTTGCGCGAGCGTATCCGCAAGGGTCTCCAACTCTACTCTTCCGAGCCCACTGAGCCGTACCTGAACAGTCAGAACTATTCCGAGCTGTTCTCCAACCAGATCATCTGGTTCGTCGACGACACGAACGTCTACCGTGTGACCATCCACAAGACGTTCGAGGGTAACTTAACGACGAAGCCTATCAACGGTGCTATCTTCATCTTCAACCCACGCTCTGGACAGCTCTTCCTCAAGATCATCCACACAAGTGTCTGGGCTGGACAGAAGCGTCTTGGTCAGCTCGCGAAGTGGAAGACTGCAGAAGAAGTCGCCGCCCTGGTTCGGTCGTTGCCTGTGGAAGAACAGCCTAAGCAAGTCATCGTCACCCGTAAGGGCATGTTGGACCCGCTGGAAGTGCACTTGCTCGACTTCCCCAACATTGTCATCAAGGGCAGCGAGCTGCAGCTGCCATTCCAGGCGTGCATGAAGATGGAGAAGTTCGGTGACCTGATCTTAGTACGTCTCAGCTAGGCCTTATCATCGACTCGGGCTAACAAGCAACACTCTGCAGCGTGCCACCCAACCGCAGATGGTCCTGTTCAACCTTTACGGTTAGTGACGCCCACTTCAAACTATGCGCCTTGTATACTCATCGTCATACAGACGACTGGCTGAAGTCCATCTCGAGTTACACGGCCTTCTCGCGTCTGATCTTGCTGCTCCGTGGATTGCACGTGAACCAGGAGAAGGCAAAGATCATCCTCCGTCCTGACAAGAACACGATCACGGAGCCTCACTTCGTCTGGCCTTCGCTGTCTGATGAGGAGTGGATCAAGGTCGAGGTTGCGCTGAAGGATCTCATCTTGGCGGTTGGTGCCCTGATCTCTCAATCCCTCACTTGATGTTGATGTGGTTTTGGCAGGACTTCGGCAAACGCAACAGCGTCAACATCGCCTCGCTCACTGCAAGTGAGATCCGTGACATCATTCTCGGACAGGAAATTGCCGCGCCATCAGTTCAGCGTCAGCAAATGGCCGAGCTCGAGAAGAGCTCGGAAGCGCAGAGCCAGGTCACCGCCGTGCAGACGTACGTACTTCGTCATACTCTCGATGGGCCCGATGAGCTAACGTCCAGTGTAGTCAGACCACCAACGTCCATGGCGACGCCATCCAGACTGTCACGAGTGAGTACCATCGCTTCCTGCCACTTCGCACAATTGCTAATCCGCATACGCAGCCACGAACTATGAACAGCAGGTCTTCTCCAGCAAGTCTGACTGGCGTGTCCGTGCGATCTCCGCTACCCACCTCCCTCTTCGTCTGCAGCACATCTACGTGTCGAACGACGACGTCAAGGACGACGCCTCGTCATACACCTACGTGCTGCCGAAGAACATTCTGCGTGCGTTTATCACCGCAGCCGACCTGCGCACGCAGGTGGCTGCATTCCTTTACGGTGCGTCGCCGCCGGACAACAAGCAGGTGAAGGAGGTGAAGGCGGTGGTGTGGGTGCCGCAGCGTGGCAACAACAATAGTGTGGAGCTTCCCTCACAGCTACCTCGCGACGACTTCCTACTGAAGGACTTGGAGCCGCTCGGGTGGATCAAGACGCAGGCGCTCGAGCTTCCGCACCTCTCGCCGACGGACGTGACGACGCAGGCGAAAATCATGGCGGAGCACCCCGAGTGGACGTCGTCCTCGATCTGCATCACGTGCGCGTTCACGCCCGGCTCGGTGTCGCTCTCCGCGCACCAGTTGACCGTGCCCGGGTTCGAGTGGGGACGGAAGAACACGGACACGTCGCCGAACCCGCCGGGGTTCAACCCGAACATGTCGGAGCGGGTGCAGCTGCTGCTGTCGGACCGCATCCTGGGCATGACGCTCGTGCCCGAGGGCCGGGCGTGGAACTACGGGATCGGGCTCACTCAGCTCTGGTCGCCGAACCTGCACTACTCGGTGCAGCTCGACACACCGCTCCTGTTCTGGGCCGAGGAGCACCGCCCGGCCGCCTTCCTTTCGGTACGTCTCTATGTGGTGTGTATGTCGCTCGGTTACTGATGTGTTTGCGCAGTTTGCGAACCTCGAGACGGGCGACGACAGCGCCGACGTCGAAAATGCTCTCGCGTAGTTATGCTCTGGGACCTTGTGCTGTATCACCGCTGTATTGTACTCCTATCATGCGCATCATGAATTGTAATGTCTCGCTACTCTACGCGTACTCCGGGGTGTGGTTGCACCGTCACGTTCGAAGAGGGCGGTTTCCATCTCTCGCTGAGGATCGGGGGACTGTCCGCCTGCTGGTAGGTACGCTGACAAGTGTGGTACACTGCAAGTTGTCTTTGTAGCGTCGCTGAGTGCATTCACCGGACGGAATATTCGACGTGTTCGATGGAGGGCCCAGACACTAGAACGTCTGTTCTCCGGGCTCTACTGATGACAACTGGCTTCGATCGGCTGGGAAGAACGAGCGCAATCATGGGCGAATGGATTTGGGAGCGCGAACGTCACGGACATGGGCAGCGGGCACGCGAGGCTGCGCCGGACATCTTCCTCTTCTCGGGGCCGGAGGAATTGCCTGCAAGATCTAGGCCATGACACATGCAGCAGCGTCAGACGGTACCATCCGGGGCGAAAGGCGCGTCCACGGAGATTGAGTACGGAGAGTCTGGGCGCGGGCATAATCATGCGATTGTAGTGTACCTGAGCGTGGATGTGCTGCCGAAAGGCGCGTCGAGGCGGCGCGCAGGCTGCGACTTTGCTGCGCCGTCGACGAACGTGTGCCGAGGTGGGCGAGTGAGCTTGAGCGGCCCTGGACTGTACGACGAAGCACAAGGGCGGCGCGGAACGGGGAGACACGCGAGGGAGGGCGGAGAAAGCGTTCAAGGCACGGCGGGGAGGGCCAAAATTGAATAGACGCGCGGAAGCATCTCCCTTTGGATCTGGCGTTGCTCTGGAACAGACGCCCGTCGCCGGGAGAACGTTCGCGCCGAGCAAGAGCGAGAGCGCGTCGGCGATTCAGACAGTGTCCAGCGACGAGTCGACGACGACGACCGCCACTCGCACCACCCGCCGCTGGCCACTCCCGCCCCGCCGCCGCGAGTCCCCCGCCGCTCCCCCGCGCGCACAGCGAGCTCGCCCCTCAATCACCCCCGGGCGGTCGCCCTGTCCGCCTCGGAGCGATGCACCAGCTGCAGCTTGTGCAGGTCAGTACGGTTTCTATCAGACCTCCCAGCGCTTCGCGATGTGCTCCGTGCTGACACAAGATTCCCCCTCGCCCTCGCTCTCTCCCCTTCTCCCGCATCTGCCACATGCATCCTCCGCCCCGCCTACGCCCCCGACGACCGCGACGAACAACGCCCAGTCCGCCTCTGCTGCCTACGCCGAGCCCATGTCCGCCACTCCCCGCGCCGCGAGCCCTGTGAACGCCTCTGCGCAGGTCGCACGCTCCCCCCGTGTGTCCTCCCTCCAGCAGGGCGCGGAGCCGAATCGTAGGCCAAGCAGACTCCCGGACCTCCTCACTCGCAAGCGTACCTCCTCCATGCCGCACAGGAAGGGCCAGGACGGCACTCCAGGTACGTCTACTCACCTCTCATCTCCCTCGCCCTTCCCGAGCGCCGAGCGTCCAACCCTGTCCATCGTCCCATTCCTCCTCCCGACCTCCTGGCTGCGCTCGCCCCGCATGCTGTGCTCGATGAGATGGCCCATGCCGCCGAGCGGACAGCTGCCACCGTCCGTGCGTGCACCATCGCCGACCTCTCCTCGTGAGCGTGCCGCCCGAGTACCCTGCCGTGCAAGCACCGGTTTACCATTACAGCCAACGTCATTCCTCGGACACGGTTCTCGAGCATATATTCCGTCTCCAGGCTGAACCGCAGTCGCCCGAGGAACGACTGCACCACGCTCCTCCGCTCGCGCTCGGGGGTAGTATAAACAGACTGATTGATGGCAAGTTGCAGACCCGTTCACAGCGCACCCCTCGGGCTCCTCGTCGTTTGTCACGTACGAGTCCACGTCGCCCACCCCGCTCTCGATGCCCTCCACGTCGTCCCCCTCCCCGTCTTCGCCACATCCCGATCCCCTCGGCGCCGCCCCGAAGCGCGCACGTGGGAGCCTGCTTCTCTCCTCGGGTATCTCGCTGCCCTTCTCGCGCTCGCGCGGCAAATACAAGAAAAGTCGTCTCCCCCCGCCCCCCGCGACACCCTTCCTCTTCTCGGAGGTGATAGAGATCTCGGCGCCGCCCCCGCCGCCGACCGAGGAGGACGAGGACCGGGAGCGGCTGCGCGACGCGGCCGCACAGTCGATAGGACTGGACCCGGTGCTGCTCGAGGAGCGCGAGAGCACGTCCTCGCGCTCGCACACGCGCTCCTTTTCGCTCTCGCAAGCGCGTTCGGAGCGGTCCAGGTCGCGATCCCGCTCGCGATCACGGTCGCGCTCGCTCTCCCCGACCCGGTCGCGGATACGCCCAGGCTCGCGTGCCGGAGGAGCAGAGACGCCTGCGGTGCAGACGCTGCCGCCGTTCCCGGCGAGCCAGACGGCGCTCAAGCCGTGGGTGCAGCGCTCGTCGCGGGTGTCGAAGCATTACCCGCCGACGTCGCTGCTGCTGTTCGCGCTCGCGAAGCAATGGAAGTCACGCGTACTCGTGCTCACGTCTTCCCCCTCCCCGTCCTCGGGCCCGCGTACGCACACCGCTTCCTTCTCTTCGCATTCGCCGTACTCGCTTTCGTCAGGCCCGCAAACCGTGGCGCATCTGCATGTCTTCAAGTCCCATCACGGCGACGACCGCGAGCTCGAGCGAGTCGAGATCGGTGCGGACACTGTCGTGTTTGTGTCTGAAGACGAGATCGGCGGTCGGCGCGGGGTCGTCAGAGTCGGCGGCGTCGGCGCGGCCGAGATGACGCTGTCCATGGCGAACCAGACAGAGGCCCACGATTGGATCACCGCGATCAAGCAAGCGGTGCTGAGCGAGAGGTGAGCATGTCCGCATTCCTCTCGTGTGTTGTACAGCCACTCAAGCGGTGCTTCCATCTGTTGCAGATCAGTGCGTGCTGGCCTGGGTGCGGTGACACACAGCAATGGGGTCGAACCGAGGGGAGACATCGATGTCATGCTCTCGATGCGTGCCCAAGGGTTGTTCACGCCTCCTGCGGCACCCACAGTGTCTTCCCCAACTTCGTCTACATCACCCTTACACACCATACACACTGGGGCGATTCCTCCTTCCGCCACATCGTCTCCGGCACCCTCCCTCCGATCTTCATCGCCAACCACTCGTCCCCCTTCTGTGGCCGTGTCCGCGCTTCGCGGATTATTCGGTGCAAACCGACCCCGATCACCCTCTGGCGCCACCCTCGAGAACTCCTTCAGCTCAATAGCCGAACGTGGCAACGGCGCCGAAACGCCTCCTTTAGAGGAGTCCTCTTTCGGCCGGGCAGGAACGAGTCTCCTGGGCATGTTGCGGTCAAATAGCGTTTCGAGTGAGCGGCCTATGTCCCCGAGTACCCCGATATCCTCAAGCCCGAGCACGCCGCGAATCGGCAACACCGTTCCCGCAGATCTTCCAATACAGATGGGCCTCGTCTCGCCGACCTCTCATGTTCCTGTGCTCGACCAGAAGATCCTCCAGGATAAGGACCGCGAGAACTTGCTCCCCCGCAACGGTTCTTCGGGGCTCGGTCTGACAGGCATGAACGGCCATGCGAACGGGCACTCGACGAGGTTCAGCACCGCGTTGCCTACGTTGGGCGGCTCTGCGTCACTGCAGCCACCT
Source organism: Trametes elegans (assembly GCA_022606155.1). Lineage (NCBI taxonomy): Eukaryota > Fungi > Basidiomycota > Agaricomycetes > Polyporales > Polyporaceae > Trametes > Trametes elegans. The sequence continues at coordinate 187,419 of JABYQO010000014.1, read as the reverse complement.
CCACGGCGGAGAGCATGGACTGCCAGCGGGCCTCATCCTGCCTCGCGCACGAGCACAGAGCGGAATGGCTTCTCGTACACCCACGGAAACGCGAGTGCAGCGGAGACGCTCGGGGTCAGACACAATGGGAGCGCCTTCCTGTCCCCCAATACGTCGCCCCCCGGCCCGTCTGCGTCTACTTCTCCCTCGCCGGTCTCCCCGTCGGCGACATCGAGTCCGAAGTTCTCACCCAGCCCGAGCCACAGCCCAAGTCCAAGCGTGAGCCCGAACGGGGTCGTGGGCTCGCCTGCCTCGCAGCCGCAACAGCAGTCTCCCAATGGCCGCCCGCGCTCGTCGTGGTCGTCTGTGTCCTCTATAGGCTCCAATGAGCAGTCGCAGCCTCCGCGGACGTCGTTCGACTTCGGGACGAAGCGTTGGTCGCGGCAGGGCGTACTCCCCAAGCGCCTGACGCCTCCGAGCGGCCCGCCGCCTGCCACTCCCCCGTCTGCCCCCACGCCGCTGCCGCCGTCTTCGCCCAGCCGGTCATCGTTCCAGCAGCAGCGGCATCCGTATGCGGTTGACAACCCACCGAGTCGCTCACCGTCACAGCGCTCATCGCACAGCCCGCAAAGCATCATGTCGAGCTGGCAGAACTTCTCGAAACGCGCCTCGGGCTCGTCCGTGCGCAGCGACAGTACCGTCAGCACGACCCAGAGCCGAGGCGGGAGCAGCTTCCTCGGGCACTCGTTCTCACAGCCGCAACACTCATCGAATAACGTAAGGCCGCGGTCGTCGCATCGCGCGTCTGTCCCGCCGCCACAGCGACCGGTGCCGAGCATGGCGCTGCCACCGACACCGAAGCCCGGACAGGATGAGTTTGGGAAGACGGAGCTTAAGATGCTCCCGTCGCCGACGCCCTCTGGCACTGTGCGCGCGTCTGGCTATCCCTCGCGACCCCCGCACTCCGCACCGGTCGTGCGGTCGTCTCTCAAGGAGACGTTCACGCTGCGCGCCGGTCGCTTCTCGCTCATCCCGCCCACACTCCCCCCCTCCACCGCGCTCCCGCCACGGCCAGATGAGGTGCCGAGTAGTCCGCGCCCATCCCACCGCCGCAATACCAGCAACGGCAGCCCGGTGCTCCCCACCATCCCCGCGTCACCCATCCCCGACCAACCCCCGCAACAGCCGCCACTGCGCGGGCCGCTCCCGCCTACCCCAGAAATCCAATCGCCCCAGTCAACGTCCTCTCGCCCGACACTGCTCATCAAGCGGCGCATCCGGATTCTGAGCGCGCCGTCGCCCGCACCGCCCCCGTCGAACCCGCTCCCGCAGCCGCCGCAGCCGCCGTCGCCTGCGCCGTCGACGATCAATCCGTACTCGCTCCCGCCGACGCCGATCGGGGAGCCGATCACGACGTTCCAAAACGACCCGAGCTTCCTGCTCGCGCTCGCAACGCCGCCGCCGACGCCGCTCTCCCCCGCGCTCTCGCTCGCCGCGCGCGCGGTGGTCCCGTCGCTGCCCCCGCCGGAGCAGTCCCCGGAGATGCGCGGCATCACGTCGCTCTCGCCACCCCCGCGCCGTGGGTCGAAGCAGATCTCCGTGCGGCTCGAGAGCGACGAGGACGACGAGGAGCAGAAGGATCATGACGAGCATCATCATACGGGTGCGGAGGATGAGGGTAGGCACAGCGTCGACGCCGACTCGCCCATCCGCAAACCGCTCTCGCTCTCGCCCCACCAGTCGGTGACGTCGCTGGAAGACGTGTGTATATAGACGTGCGCCGTGTCTCACCGTCCCTCTGCCCGTCCCTTTCGCTCTCCCTCTGCATTGTGTGTCCCCCCACTCTCACTCTCTATCCCCGCGCGCGCCCGGGCGGCCCCGCCGACGACCGCCCGGGGCGCTGCGTGCCGTGCTCGCTGTGTCGCACCCGTGCTTTCGCATTTCGTGTAGTATGCCATGTTCTTCCACGCTTAACGTACTCCGCCGTCGTTCGACCACCGCCGCCGCCGCCGCTGTCGCCGCCGGTCGCTCCCCCTGCCTGTCTCCGATTTGCCCGCGTCCGCACGCACGCGCGCGCGGGGGCTGCTTACTTATCGCCTCTATACGCACATCCACGCATTCCACATTCGTCTTAACTTACCGCACCTGTCGTCTCCGGAGTGTCCCCTCTTCCCCTGTCCCTGCCGGTGGTGTTTTGCTGGGCGCATACCTCTCCCCTCTGACATAGTTGACATTTGTACTATATTCATGTTACAATCTTGGAATCACTATAGTCGCCCGTTGCTAGTCGTACATCCTTGGGACTACAAGTTACCCTTCCGCCACACTTTCGTCGGTGCGGGTACGAGAGCAAGCGCAGTGCAGATTTGGGGCAGGGCTGACAAACGAGAGTGGCGATGGCTGCCAAGTGCGAACAGCCAGGTGACTAGGTGAATTATGTAGGGTGCGCTACGGTACAGGACAGATTACAGCTTGACGCCGGTGTGTATGCTGGCGATGCCGCCCCAGAGGTCCGTCCACGCGCCGCCCTTGCCCTCGTGCATTGCGCCGGTCGCGAAGCCCGCGTCGGCGATCATCCGCGCGAACTCGGGCTGCGGCGGGAAGCGGCGGATGCTCTCGACGAGGTACTGGTACGACTCGCGGTCGCCGGCGAGGAGCGTGCCGAGGATGGGGATGATCGAAAACGAGTACTGGTCGTACAGGCTGGAGGGAGAGCGAGAGTGAGAGCGGATGGGAGAGGAGCGCCGGTGAGCGCCGGCCAGGCGGGGAGAGAGCGGGTGCTTACGTGCTGAGTAGCGGGTTGTTCACCCGGCTGAACTCGAGGCAGGCGAAAGTCCCGCCGGGCTTGAGGACGCGATACGCCTCCTTGAGGACGTCGGGGACAGATGTGCAGTTCCGGATGCCGAACGCGATGGTGTACAGGTCGTACGTGTTCGAGGGGAACTCCGCCTCCGGCATGCTCTGCGCGTTCGCTTCCTTGAATGCTATTTGAGGCGCTACAGAGACAAGGGGACCGCGTCAGCAACACACCCGACGGTGCTAATACACGTCCCGAGGGCGGGAAGGAAGGCGGGCGCACTGTTGTGGTACATGGTCTTCTTGAAACGCTTGTAGCCCTCCTTGAGCATCTCCCCGTTGATGTCGACGACGTCGACGCTCGTCTCCCGGTCCGCGTACTTCTCGCGCGCAAAGTCGAGGATGCGGAGCGCGATGTCGCCCGTCCCGCCCGCGACGTCGATGCACCGCTGGGGCCCGCGAGCGCCGGGCTTGAGGCGCGCGACGAAGTCGTCCTTCCAGAGCCTGTGCACGCCGAGCGACATGGCGTCGTTCATGACGTCGTACGAGGACGCGACGCTCTCGAAGACGTTCCGCACGAGCGACTCCTTCTGCTCCTCCGGCACGGTCTTGAACCCGAAGTGCGTCGTCCGCGCGCCGTTCACCGCCGGGTCCGCATTTGCGCTCGAGCCAGCCGAGCCTGATGACGTCGTGGACGCATTTTGGTGGTTGTGCCGTGCGGCGGAGAGCACGGGAGCGAGGCGGAGGCGGGAGGAGGGCGCGAGAGGCCTCAGCTGGGCGACGCTCCGGTGCATGACGAGCGGACTTGGGTGGGGGCGTGCCGGGGGTCTCCCAGGTTTCTACGATCGAGCTCGCCTAGACCCCAGAAACCCTGTGTACGCTCAGAATTTCTCAAATCCGCCTGCCGCTTATGGGCGTCTACCTGCGGTTCGTCCTCTTCCTCAGCCACCATTGCCGACCCTCCCATCTTTCTTCCTTCCGTCCCCAATATGTCTCTCGCAGCGCTCGATAAAGGGAAGGGACGCGCACTGCCAGAGGACCTGGTGGAAGACACAGCTAGAGCCGCAGCGCGACCTACCTCACCCTCCGCAGGCTCAAGCTCTTCAGACTCAGACAACGACTCTTCCGACGACGCTTCAGACTCGGACTCGGACGCCTCAACATCCGACTCCGACTCCAACTCAGAAGACGGTGTGACAACGGAGTTTTTGGAGTCTCTCCTGGCAAAAGCGCGGCAGAACGCGTCCAAGGCTAGCTCTAGGCAAGCCGCGAGTGGGAACGGGGAGGAAGAGTTCATTCAGCTAGGCTCGGACGATGAGAGCGAAGAGAAAAAAGAGCGGTACGTCTCCACCCTCATGATCAGCGTCCGAACCGCCTCGAACTCGCGTTTAAACGCACCGCGCAGGCCACTGCCCGCGCTCGACACTGGCTCGCTCCCATCCCCATACATCACCCTCCCAGAGGGCGGCCAGGCCGGCCCCTCGAGACTGCGCGACCCAGACGTCGAGCACGTCGAGCAGGCTGCGTCCTCCATGTCCGCGCCTGCAGCCCCCGCTCCGCCCCCAGAACTCACGGCAGACGGGAAGCGGCTCACGAAGAAGGAGGCCAAGAAGGTGCGTGCCCCGCCCGCTGCTCGCCCTTGTGACCGCCCGTCTCACGCCCTCATCTCCGCACGCGCGCCCTCGTCCATGCTGTGTCTCCGATCGCCCGTGCCCCTTCTCCTCTCCGCCGCACGCCCCGGCCGCGATTCGCGCCTGTGTGTGCATCGCGCCGCGCATGTTCAGATGAAAAACAAGACCGCAGGCCGGGACTGGTTCGACCTCCCCGCACCCGCCGAGGCGGACCTCCCGCGGCTGTACCGCGAGGTGGAGGCGCTCCGGCTGCACAAGCAGCTCGACCCGAAGGCGTTCTACCGCAAGGAGCCCGGCGAGGGCAAGGGCATCAAGGGCCTCCCCAAGCACTTTGCCGTACGTCCACCCCCCCTCCTGTCGTCGTATGTCGGCACATTCGGCTAGGTTCTCATGTACGCACGCACCCCGGGCGCAGATTGGCACGATCGTCGCGACGCCGAACCCGTTCGGGAATGCGGCGCCGGACAACCTGCCGCGCGCGAGCCGCAAGCGGACGCTCGTCGACGAGCTCGTGGACGACGCGGAGGCGAAGAGCTACGCGAAGAAGAAGTTCAGGGAGCTGCAGGCCGTGCGCGGCGCGCGCGGCCGCGGCACCCTCGCCGCGAAGAAGGCGTTGCGGAAGCCCAAGTGGTGATCGCCCCCTTGTACTTGCCGCCGCGGCGCTGCTGTTCGCGTCATTGTCTACTTATTGATACGCACCTCATTGTCCGACGGTATATGTCATGCCTTGCTTCGGGCGCGTTGTTGCAAGCGAACGCCGGGAGGCTCTCAGCCTGCGTGATGTGATGATGGCCCCCAATTTGAAGTACACCACCCCACCCCCAACTTCAGGCGTCCGACGCCTAGACGCGAGCAGGCCGGCGCGGCGAGCACTCGTGCGCATCAGATACCACTGGTTGATACACGCAGAACACGTTCAGGATGAGATAAAGAATAATCTATGTGAGAACATGCAAGAGAAGAGGGTGGAGAAAGACGGAGACAGAGACAAAGACAGAGACGAAGAGAGCAGCAGAGAGACGTTTTGTTCGATTGCGCGTACTGGTACAATGGTGTGCGGTACAGACAGCAAGACTCGAGAAGAAAAGCAAGCGAGGGAGCAGCGAACGTCCGACGTCCGCCCCCAGCAAAAGCGGGCGGGCGAACGGGCGGATGGGACGGTGGGGAGGCGCAAGCAATGACATGACGGGGAATAATAATCCCCGGTGGTAGAAAGAGGGATGAAAAGTGATATGTGGGCGGGCACTGACGGTGTGGACGGTCGTAGTGCGGCGGATGGCGTTATTTTTCGTACGAAACGTGAGGGTAGTAGAAAACCTGAAGTGTCAGTAGCGACAGAGGACGATAGGGAGACCGACCCGCCCATAACCAGCTACTGCTGCTGCTGCCAACCTACGCCCGGAAAGAATGAGCGGTTCTCGGTTCAACGAAAGAAAGCACGGGCGAAAGCATCTCGACGAGGCAACACTCGACCCGCCCCCAGAGCTGCAGCGACAGCGACGGGACACGTCGCTCACTCCTCCATCGGCTCCGGCGAGCGGGCCTCCCGCCGCGCAGGATGGCTCGACGATGACGTTGGCGGCGGCGGCGGCGGCGGGGACGACACCTCCCTCTCCCTCTCCCTCTCCCGCTCACGCTCACGCTCTCTATCCTTCTCTCTGTCCTTCTCCTTCTCCGCGCCCTCCACCGCATACGCGTAACCCTCTCCAGGCACGCGCTGCGCAGACGCACGCCGCGCAAGCCCCGGTCTGTCCGACGGGTGCCCCAGGGACGAGCGCGTCGCGGACGTGCCTGAGACGGCGGACGGGAGCGACGCCCGCCCCGTCCCACTGCGTGGCGACCACTGCCGGCCCCAGCTCCCCGCCCCTCCACCGGGGGCGGTCGACGGCGGCGGGGGCAGCGCGCGCCCCGCGAGCTCGCGCGCCGCAGGCGGCCGATGTCCGTGCTGGTTCTGCGCCTGTGCCTGCGATTGCGGCTCGTTGCGGATAGCGGAGACGGACAGGCGGCGGCCGACGTCGAACGGCACGGGCGAGCCCGTCTGCGAACCGGGAAAGCTCCGGCTGCTCTCCGCGTCGCGCTCGAGCTGCGCGGGCGAGAGCGCGCAGCGGACAGACTCGGGCCTCCGCAGCGCGCCGGGGCCGTCGGGCGGCGGGAACTGGTACGACTCGGGCGAGAGCGTGTGCGAGGCCGGGCCCGGCGGCGGCGGGATCCCGTTCGCCTTCGCCTTGCCCTTCGTGGTCGCGGAGAGGCTCGTCGGGGCCATGCTCGGGCTGTACGTGTGCGACTGCCCGCTCGACTGCGCACGGGCGATCGCCGCGGCGTGGCCCGAGCCAGAGCCTGTGCCGCCTATGGCGTGGTGTAGGGCGGCTTCAAGCTCCTCGACCTTGCGGTGGAGACCGTAGACCTCCTCGCGCATCGGCGCGATACGACGCTCGACCGCGGCTGCAACGAGCTCATCGAGGTGCTCTTGCTGGCGCTGGAGCTGCGCGGTGAGGGCCTGGCTCTTGTGCAGCTGCTCACCAAGCCAACCCTTAAGCGTCTTCGAGTCCGCGAGCGCATCGTAGAACGTCTCGAACGGCGCGAGGAACGCCGCCTTCTCGCCCGCGTACCCCGGGTGCTGCAGCGCGGCCGGCGTCGGGGGCACGAGGCCCGTCGCGATCGGCACGCTCGCCGTCTGTGGCGAGCGCCCTGCCGCCGTGGCGGTGTTCGAGATGGAGCCGACCGTCGGGGTAAGGATCGACGGCCCTGCGGGGTTGCGTGCGATGCTGAGCCGCGTAGGCGTCGGGGGCACGCGGCCTGGCGTCATGCGCTGCGTGCTCTGCCCAGCCCCGAGCACGGGAGGGAGCGAAGGCAGCGTCATGCTCGTGAAGCGACCGGTGATGCCCTGCCCAGGGCCCGCGCGGGGGATGGGGGGAGCACTCTGGATAGACGGCTGAAGACGGTCTGCGGCCGCATCTCGAGGGCTGATCATAATATCTGCAGGCTTGCCCTTCACGCCGCCGCCGAGCTGGCGTGTTGCGCGCCGTCGGGCGAAGCTGATGGGAGGCGCTGGTAGCGCGTGTTGGTGTGTGCCGGGCGGATATGGGTCCTGTATGCTTCCGGGCGGTGGTGGTGGATGCAGCATCTGCTGGTTATGAGCATGCTGCGAGTGGTGGGGAGGAGGAGGGCTGGGTTGGCGAGCCAAAGGGGATACCCCACGGTTCGGTGGTGCGTTTGCAGAAAGGGCAACTACGGACCGACGCGGTGCGGTCGTAATGGGACTGCGCCCGCCTGTTCGCGCGGGATTGTGTGCCTTGGACGGTGCCTGGCGTTCGTCGGGCGCGGGATGAGGCTGGCCAGGGGCCGTACTGACTGAAACAGAAGGGGAGGCAACGGAGACTAAGCCTGCCGCACTACCGCGGCGCTGCTCAATGAGCTCCTTCTGCTGTTGCTTAATGGTCAACATCGAGCGGACCTGCTCGATCGCGGCCTGGTCGTCGCGGAGGATGGGGAGGCCCATAACCACAGGGGAAATCGATTTGTTAGGATCTGTCGGCGGGGGCCTGACGTCGGTGTTGATGGGATGGGAGATGCCGCTTATCGTGACGCGACGCTTCTTGCTCGGCGACGGGCGTGAGGTGGGTGGTGGGGGAGGGGGCGCAACAGGACCAGGACCGGAAGGTTGCCCATACTGCTGCTGCTCGCGCTCGTCATGCGCGGGCGCGGTGCGGGTCGTAGGGGATGGGAGGGCATCATATTCTGCCTCTTCCTTGATTCTGACGCTCTTGGGCGAGCGGCGTTCGCTGAGAAAGGGAGACGTTAAGCGAGGCGGACGCATATAGTATCACATTGTGCGTACTCACTCTGAGCCCGAACTATGGTTATCATCTACCTGCGTGGGTGCGTCGGGGTGCGCGCGTTTGCGAGAAGACTTGTGTGGGACGTCGCGCATGGAGAGTTGGTCTTCGTGTGCAGAAGGCGAGCGACCGTGTGCGGGTTGGTCAAAAGGGGATGGGCGACCGTGGATTGGAGGCAAGGCATTGTTGGCTTCCGATATCCTGCTGAGGGAAGGGGCGCCGAAGGCCTGAGCAAAGGAGGGGAGGGACTGCGGGGGCTGGGTCGCCATGATATCACACTGCTGGTACAGATTCACAAACAAACAGGGCGGCGGACTAGCACACAAACAGGACACTTGGCAAGCGTAGCGCGCAAAGGCGCATGCGGAGACGCGAGAGGTGAGGGAGGGAGGGGAGGGGGCAAGGGAGGAGGAGGAGGAGAAGGAGGAGGAGAAGGAGGAGAAGGGAGGAGGACAAGGAGCGGGCGATCAGAGTAGGCGCGAGATGATCAACAGCAGCCCATCCGGCGCAGACAGAGAGTGAGACGCACTCGCTCAGGCTCTGCCCAGTCCAATCAATGAATCTCTCGGTTATTCCTCCTGCGATATTTCCTACTCGTCCACGTCGACGGCATTATTTATTCCATCTCATTCTCATTTCTCCTACTGATCTGCGCCACCACGACCCTGTCCATCTTTGAATTTCAAGCCTAGTCTGCGCTGTTGCATGAAGCCGTGTCCGCCCCTGTTCCGTCCAGGCGTATAACAGCCAGAGAGGCTCGAGTCCGACTTGGACTCCTCGCCTCCCGCAGCTCGACTCCCCTCAACGCCCACAACTGCCCGGCGGACGCGAGCCAGAGAGCGGAGTCGCGCGCGTGCGACGCAGCCGTCGAGGAGCAGCTCGTGCGCATTGCGCCATGCACGTCCGTGGCCCATGCTCATGCCCGGCGTACCCGCAGCTGGCTGCAGCTGCCCAGGAGAGCCCTTGAGCCCGGCAAGGACCGCGCGGATTCCAGGAGATCGCACCGCTAATAGCTCTCAGCCCATCTACCCATTTCTGGCCCGGGGGAGGGAGGGTGTGAGCGCGGGCTGATAGTGTATGAGCGTATGATGATGAGCACTTCCCGCGCGCGAGGCGTGGCCCCCAGCCCCGGCACTCCGCGTGTCCTCGTCCTCGTCCCGGGCCCAACTCTGTTTTATTACCGTCCGAAATCGGATACAACAGCGTGTCCTTTTCAGGCGTGTCCAGCCCGACAGTCCAGCTCGCCGCAATATTCCCCACCCACGAGGCCTTCCCGGCCTCGATGCAAGGCGATGGCCACAGCCGCCGCCAGCTGCACGCTGCACGACCGGCCGACTTCCCGCGCGTATTGATCGCGCTCCCTGCTCCTCTCGAACAGATGAAGAAACACGGTAGTCAGCGTTGCAGCCCGTAGCCGACGCTGTTCGCCCTCCGCTGCCGTCATCCCCGTCGCGCCTGCGCCTGCGCCTCTCGCTTCCAACTTCGCGCCGTCCCTCCGCGGCTTTCCAACCTCAGCTTTCTATCTCTCCGCCATCCCCCCACCATCTCCGCAGCCCGCCATCCATCGCACATCGATCTCACCTTACCAACTCTAGATGGCATCAGCTGATTAACCTCAACTCCTCGGCTCGCCTTCTCCTCACCCGTCGCGGTCCCCCTCGCCTGGCCAGCCCGGCGCGAGCTCGCTCTCGAGGCCCGCCGCGCGTATCCCCGGCGGATTCTCTGCCAGCTGACGGCCGATGACGCTCGCACGCGTCGCCGGAGAAAGCGCACAGAATCTAGCTGGCCATTTAGCCGTCCTTCTAGCCGCGCCCCAAGAAGCCCCGGCCCCCACCTTCGAGCGTGCTAGCATTCGCTCGCATTGACCCGTCCGCCGTCGCGCTCGCAGACCTGCTCTCCCAGGCTCGCCCGTCCCCAGAACGGGAGCCCGCTTGAATTCGAAGGTCAAGCACCGCCGGGACGTAAGACCGCGCGCTACCGCAATACCGCCAAGCTTCCCTCGCAGGTTCGCGTGCGGGCGCACGATTGGCCGACAGTGTGCTTCTCAGCCCAAGGGCGAGCTTAACACGCCCCGCGCCGCAATCCCGTGTGATTGCAACGTCAACTCATCAGTTGGCGTAATGGACACCGGGATCGTACCACTCGCCCGCGCAGTAAGTCAGTGCGTGCCGTACGCGCCAACGTACACGCCGGGAGGCAGGGAAGGCCCTGATACGCGTCGCCTTCGCTGTACGAAACACTTCTTGCTGTCTGCCGCCTCTGCGGCCTGCTCACAGTGACAGCACAGTGCTGTGTACTGCATTGTCGACCCGACGGGCCCGTCTCACGTCCAGCCGAAACCGTCCCGCCGCTGCTCAAACGTTCATCTGTCCGCCAACTGGCAGCTGTCCAGGCGAAACCTCCCACCGCCGGCGTTGTTGTGCGGCGGCCTCCCCTCGAGTTCGACCCACGGATAACGAACTGCTGACAAACGGGAGTCGCAGGCCGTCTCATTTGTACACCCGACGCAGGACGTGCGTGCGACCCGCGCAGTCGCCGTGGTAGCTCGCGGTCTCGGAGGGACAACACAACTCCAGATGCACTCGCACGCCCACATCGGTTCGCCTCAGCACCGTCCAGTTGCATCAGCCCAGCGTGAGTCGTCGTCCCCGCCGCGCGGTCGACTTGCGTCCCGCAAACCCGGCAGCATGCCTCTCACTCCTGTTGTGGACGGCCCTGGTCCCTGTCCCTGACAGCGGTGGCGGCGGCCAGCCGCCCCGTAATCCCCGTCCGTCGCGCTACCTCCGGAAGAACATCTCGAATCTCCTCGTATGGCCATCGATGTACTTGCTCAATATGTAAACCCTATTCAGGTTGTACGTATGGACGGGTACCGCACGGCACACGTGTTTGGACACGGAATGTAGACTACTGCTGCAGACCCGTTCAAGTCGCCGGTGCGTGCCTTGCACACTGGGGGCCCGTGCCCTGAGCCTTGTGCCGGATGCGGACGAACGACCGTGACGGGCGCAAACGCGCCGCCGGCCGCTGTCGTGCCTGTGCGTCCAGTGTGTCGCCCGTGCGCGTCGCCCCTGCATAATGTGCCGTACACAGAAAGTGCGGCCAGTGCGACGGCCGTCCGCCCAGGAACCCGGCGCAGTTTGCGCCCTCTAACGTTCAACCTTGCTCGACCGCCGGCCGAGAGCGGTCTGCGCAGCGTGCACCTAGCGTGCATCGACACCTAACAATCCGCCGGGTGGACTGTAGTCAGACCGGCGGCCAGGCACACAGCGGGGGATGAAAACACAGAGGGGGGTAGGCCACAAGCAGCGGCGGCTCGGAGCATTCAAACGTCGGGGAACACAAGAGCCTGCGGGGAGTCTACGCTGCGCACTCGACCGAGACAGGAACGGGTCCTGGACTGACTGACTGAACCTACCAAGCACACGAGGCGCATTGACACGAGCCTACGGGATGCCGACGGACAGCACCGCAAGGGCTGGGGACGGCAAGAATTATGGAGATTGCTGCACAGTAGGTACGTATGCACACGCGCGAGATCGTCCCGATACAAAACGCCGTCGCCGGTCCAATCACCGATCGCCGTGCTTCTCTCCACGCCGGACGAAGGGAGGGGAGGGCACTCCGAGGCCGTGGCGGCGCCTTGCACCTCGGCGCCCGAGCCCGGACATCAGGGGCACAGGAGACGTCCACGGGGCCGACGAGAGGGCAACGGACGACGGCCAGGGTTTAGGAGCATTTCGGAGCAGGACAGGGACCGCACACGAGGCGCGTCGGATCCAAAGAGGGAGAGCTGTACACGAACGCTAAAGGCACCGTCGCGACCCGCACGCGGCCGCCGGAGGCCTGCACCCAAATCGAGGCGACTGCACCCAACGCAGTCCGATTCCAAGAACGTCGACGTCGGCGGATATATGTATGTGTTTTGTGGCTCGTGGCGCGAACCGGAGCAAAAAGGGGACGAGACCCACTCGGCGCGTTGTGAAGCTAAGCAGGAGTCGACGCCGCTAGCCCAGGTCCGCTCTTGTAGCCCTCAGCCGCCGCCCAAAGGGGCGCGCCATGGGTCACGGCCCACCGAAAATTCAAACAACATTCCTCGCCCACCACCACAGCATTTTTTATGCGCCTTGCAATCGTCCGACTCCGAGGGCATCGCGGACCCGCCGCCCGAGTCTCGACCGTGCCGTGCTCCTCCAAGAAATGCACACCCACAGAAAGCTCCAGACCCGCCGCCGCCGCCCACCAAGCTCCCGGCCACACGCTCTTCCGTGGCGATCCGCAGCCGGACAGACGGGCAGCGGACACATTTTGAAGATTCGCACAAGGTTTCGCAAGGCACCGACTGAGCCCCGAGGGTTGCCAGGGACAGGGCCGCCCGCCCGGCGGATGCGGTGCAACACACGTCCGCGTCCGCGTCCGCCGCCACCGCCGATCCCGCGGTCTTCACGGCGCCGCCGGTTTCCTCTTCTTGCGCACCTGAAGCACTCTGACTGGCGTGTTTTGCGTCTCGCTCGCCGCACCCTGCGCCGTCTGCGCCCCTTGTGTGCCTTGCGCCCTGCCCGACCCAGACGCGCCCTTCGCCGCCCCCGCTGTGCCCCTGCGCGGCGCGGGCGGCGGGTTCCGCACGTCGATGCTGCCGTATATGAACGAGGTGTACGTCTCGGGCGACGCGACCGGCTCCGGAAACGGGTTCGGCGAAACCTCCGGGAGCGCCCCCGTGCTGCCCGCGCTGAGGTGCGATCGTCCGGGGGGAGGCGTGCGCGGAGCCTCGAGCGCCGCGGGGTCGGGCGCGGACTCGGGTGTACGTTGGCGTTCAGGCTGCTTCTCGGTTTGCGCAGGGATGACCGGTGCGTCGTCCTCGCACAACCCCTTGATGGCGCCCTCCAAAGTCTCTGTCGCGCGCACAGCGCGCTCGCGCGTCGAGAACTCGTGGTGGTTCATGAGCGTCGCGACGATTCGGCGCACGAGGCGGGGCGCCAGCTGCCCGGGCTGGGGAGCCAGCGGCGACGGCTGCGACGTTTGCTTCTTCTCAGTCTCCTTGCTTTTGTCTGGCGGTGCAGCTGGGGCGGGTGTAGAGATACCAAGCGCAAAGAAACCGGTAACTGCGCCCGCAATACATTCTTGCCGGAAGGACATACGCTCCCAGAACTCGTCCGCGGAGACTTGCGCGAGCTCGCCCTCGGCACGCGGGCGCTCATCCTTTTCCTCGTCTTCCTCGCGCTCCTTGGCCGGCCGCGTCTCTCCATTTGGGCCCGACCCTGTCGAGGCGCGCGGCCGCTTTCGCTTAGGTGACCGTACGCCTTCAGAGTTGGTCGTATGCGCGATCTCGTCGATGAAGCGAGACTTGGGGTCGTCGTCGAATGAAGGAATGAACAACCCAAGATGCGGCGGCTCCTTCGCATCCGGGCTGCGCGGGCACGGTAGCGGGATTTCCGTCTGTGAGTACGGGTGCCCATACGTCCATTCAACAGAAGCCGCAGTGCTCCCCGCAGGGAGCGCCTTCGATAGCGCGCGGCCGAGCGAGTAAATCGCCTCGAGCTCGGAGTACCCAGGCAAGACGTAGTACGCTCTGACCTTGCCCGCGCCGCGCAAGCGCGCCTCGACGTCCGCGGCGACCTCGCTGAAGATGCGCTTCCACCATGCGCAGAGCTTCATGTCCGAAAGCGGGCGCTTGCCCTCGTAGTCGGCTGAGTTCGGGAAGAGGTACTGGCCCTGCGCGCGCGCGAAGAGCTGGAGCCAGAGGTGCTGCACCGCAACGGGGCGCGTCGCCGGGTCCGCGTAGTACGCCAGGAAGGCGCGCACGAGCGCGGCGGTCGGCGAGGGCGGGGACGCGTGGCCGGAAGAGTCGACCTTGGAGATGTACAGGACGCCGCAGGAGGTGGCGGGGATGTTGTAGACGGACGCCTCGATTGCAGTGACGAGCACGCGGGGCGAGTCGGGCGCTGTCTGCTCTGAGAGGAGTATGAAGACATCTTGGAGGTACGTACGGGGCCGTGGGTGGGCGTACGGGAAGAGACCGTTGTGTTTGCGCGGGGAGGAGGTGAGGACGTGGAGGTGGAAAGTGCGCGTCCCTGGCAAGTCGGCGAGGGCAGCGAGTAACTTGTCGCGCAGACTCATCTTCGGGGTGGTTTACGAGGATATGTCGAAAGCAATCTCAGAGCATGCAGTCGAGGAGAAGAGAGCCCCAGAGGGTGCGACGAGGAAGAGGCCGTCGCGCCCATCGCGGTTCCTCACTAACATTCCCGGACAGAGCGCCCGTGATGACGCCCACCCGAGGACGGCAATTCCCGCAACAAGTCTGAAACCCTCACATGTGCGTGACCCACCACGCGCAAAACACACTGCGGGTTGGAAACGCGAGACGGACAAGTAGTTCTGACGTTCTATTAGGTATACAGGATCGCAATGATTGACACGGGTTAGTTGGTGGTGGGACACTAGACGACTACACCCAAAGAACAAGTACAGCATTATCGACGCCCCCGCTCCGTTGAGGCCAGACCAGGATACAGCAAAGATGAGAACAGATAACTGTCGTTGTTGTGTCTTCACGCATCAGGGGAGCCCGAGGACGTTGACGCCGCGTCGTCCTTGACCGGGGACATTTGCCCCTGGTCGCGGTTCGTATTTCGGGCACTCCGACCAGCCTGTGTGTTCAAGCAACTTCAGCAATCACGCAGGCGAGTTGCGGAAGTTGTGTCGCTGACCTGTCCGTGACGAGTGTGATGATACGAGCAGTACTCGGTAATAGTCTCGATTTGAACGGCGACACCGCCAGTCAGTGGGGGCGACTTCTCCTCAGCCGTGAGCATCAACGTGTACTCGCCGATTGCGCGAGAGACATACCTTTGGAACGGGGCTGCCAGACACTGTAAACGACTGCTGGAACGAACGGCCGTTGCCGACGTTGTTCAGCTGCACCGCCGCCTTCGTGACCTTGTCCCGTAACCTATCGCGGCTGTTCAGCCTGAACGCATAGTCAGCATGCCGCTTGGTGTACCGGAGATTCACAAAGGTACGCACAATGCCAGGAAGGAGTTGACATAGCCTACAACAGTGTATTAGAGCACGCATGTGTAGGTACCCGAACGAAACTCACATTTGCCCATGATCCAGAAGAAGCCTAGCCAAACGAAGTTCGTGGGCATAGCACCGAACTACAGGATTGTCAGCGCGTGAGGTCACACAAAGCCCGGGGCATGAGCGTTGCGTACGGCGATCACTGAGGCAGTCCCGATGACGCTTCCGGGGAGGTATGGTTAGGGTCGGGCAACTCGGGAACCATATAACTGACGTACCTGGTCGCCAAGCCCGTATTGATACTGTACACCATAAGCGTTGTGACCAGTGAGTCCGTCCTGTCCGAACAGGACAGATCAGTCGTCTGATTATCGGAGCATTGGCACTTCACTGACCGCTTCAGTCCGGTGCGTTTTTTATACAAGTAGTAGCACATCGCCACCGCAATGAGGATGTCCGCCGCAGCTGCCGCACCCAGACCCAGGCATGTCACCCACTGCAGACGTCGTCATATACACACTGGAAATGTGAGAGGAGCCTACAACCGGACACCTACCGTGAGGACCTTGAACTTGGAGAAGCGGCCTAGCAAGAACCTACGGAACGTCAGAACCGAAGACACGCCCAGAGGCCGGATTCACATACGACTGTGCGGTGAAGACTGGCGCAAGAACAAAGGATAAGCTCGCGGTCCGTAAGGCGATCGCATGGGTATTTCTCACCGACACCAAGGCCTGAGAACCGAGGGACGCCGTCAGCGCCGCGTTCTCTGACGTGCAAGAGTCAGGACGACATACCGAAGTGCAGCGCCGCCAACACGAGCTGCGCGAGAAGTCACTATCTCCGTACCCACCGCATCGGCTATTCACTCACGATGATCCCGGTGATGATCCAGTTGCGGCTCACTGCGTATCCGGTGTGAGAGAAGAAGCAGGCGATCGAGCAGACGGGTACCCACTCATCCAGACACGCCGGGCGAAGAAGCTGTACAGAAGAAGATCAGATTGCGCTAGAAGGCGAGTGTTAATGAAGGCAACTCACGCTTCGACAATGAGGCCAATCAGACCCTATCGACGTGGGTTCAGGACCAGTCTCCGTCGGAACGCAGCGGCGGCGGCACTCACGTTGCAGTCTGTTTGCAACTAGATTCGACGGCGATCAGCTAAACGGTTCACATGCTAGCGGACGGCGCGACCTACGGCCATACTCCTGTGGGTACGAGGTTGAGCGGCGAGCCCAGATGTGATGGTATGAGCACGTACCATGTTGTCTTGTCCAGATTATCGGCGCTGCCGAAGTTGGTGACAAGGTACCTACAAATTGCATTCAGCCCGGATCGAATCACGTAGAGAGCAGCATATATACCAGTAGATTGTCCGCGTGCAAAGGATGAGGTGCAGTGTGTCCAAGATCCTGGAAGGATAGTACTCAGATGCGGGAACAACAAGCAAGTACCAACACTGCATACGTCAGAATCAAAACCTGGAGAGATACTCGTCAGAAATGGCAGACTCGTGAAAACTGTGCAACACATACGAGTGATTTGATGACCTTAGTGTCATCGCTGTAATTTCTTTGCCAAAATCAATGCTCAACCTGGAGCCTATGGCGAATGGGTCGCATACCTAAAATAGGCGAATCTACGGTGATAGAAATGGGCATTTGAGTCGGAAAGGAACGGCAGTAATACAACGTACGTCTGTAAGATAGTGATTCCATACAGGCTGGCCGAACGTCTGTGAGACGCTACCCCTATACCTCGATTACGCGGAATCGAACGTACCAGGCACCGACGATGAGACCAATGAGGGCAGCACCGAACGTGCTGTCGATGGACTCCATCCTCCCTGCGTGCGGTGGGAGCGGGCAGCTGCTCGGCGAACGGAAGGAGGGGGGCAGGAGGCAGACGCAACCGCGGCCCAGCGCGCGGGAGTACGTATATACCGCACTGGCGGGCGACACGGCGGCGGCCCATGGCGATGGCGCACACGAGGGAAAGATCCAGATGTCCACTGGGCGCACGCACTTGCTCGAATTGCTTTCTCCCGCTGGGGGACGGCGTGCTAGCTCGTGGCCGCGGCCTTGCGCCGCGATCAATTGCGCTCGGATTGGGCGAGGCGTGCGCGCGGAACATCTGTGCCGCCCCCGATTGACTTTGCGATCGGACACTGCGATGTCCATGGAGGACCGTTTCGGTCTCCATCTTCATCCGACTCCGCGAACGGCTGTGAGTCTGAGTTTATCCGCCTTTAGTTGCTTGTGTCGATGTCAGTGTTGGTCTTGATGCTGCTTGTCCTTGGTCTTGGACATGGTATTGATCCTGAAGATATTACAGAACAAGAGAGCGGCCGCAAAAAGTACAGTCCGGCCTAAGCTCGTGAGCACAGTGACCTGAGACGGCCCATATAGCCCGTCAATCAGACCGAAAATCGCAACTTCCGAACAGGAATCCCCAGCCCTTCTCGATCTTGGTTGGGGGGCTTGAGCCACATGTCTATCTGCATGTCCGTGTGTACTATGACTAGGCGTGAGGGTAGCTGGGAGCAAGTCGTGATAGCGAGAAGTCCACAAACACCGCGAGAAGCAATGCCGGATGCCGATGGGTAGACGCACCTTGTCCGCGTGAACCTGAAACGTACGTACGGCAGGGCAGGACACACTAGTGACGATGGTGGTCAGACATAGACTTGTCTTGGAAGTTCAACTTGTGGATGTTTCTGATTTTCACAGTGGCAACACTATCCAGCCATGATTGGCTACAACGCGACGTACATCGCAATGAAGATGCCAGAGTCTTTCCACTCCCGCGACACTAGCGGATTCGCAGGGCGTCCTTCACGTTGCGCAGTACGTCGCCTGAGTCGAACACGGCATGCGACACCGGGCCACAAGCCCAGGCGACACGGTAAAACACTGCGTTGATTTGCTCACCGATATCGATCATCTTACTCCCCACACTCAAAAGGAGAAATGCACACCGGATGAACAGAGCAGGCGCGGCACTCACTTGAGCATCGTGAGCATAGCACGTCCGATGACAGATTCCATGAGATGGAAAGGGAGAGAAAGAGCAGCGACGTCGGCTACGACGACATCGCTTGCCCAGACACACCTGCCTCGTGGCTACTGGCCGACTTGGCTGCATTAGGTAGGTGCGGCACCGGTGGACGGGTCCACTGCTTAAAGCTTGTTGCGGCTCTATTGAACGCCGCCACATAACGACGGATTCGGACTGCATGTTGCGTCTTTCGACATTGCGATACTTATGTTCACCGTGGTATTGAGGACCGACGTGACCATTGAACAGCGCCATTTGAAATGTTCTTGTCCAAGTGGACGTGCAGCGTGATATTGCCCCCAGACCAGTGCAGCATACAAAGCAAGCGACTTGGACTTCTGGCAGTATCCTATGGATGGTAGAATATCGTCGCTGCAGCGAGACGGCTCCTCGAAGTCGTACCGTACACCACCCACTATCTGAATCCCTTCTATGCGATCCCGTGGACGCGACTTGACCATCAAATTCATCCGGGAGTAATCAATCCGCTCGAATATGATGCGAGAAAGAGTCCGTATCACGCACCTCGGAAACGTCAGTCCGGTACCCACAGCATGATTAGGCACCTATGGCACGACCGGCCGCAGACAACCACAGATGCCGCTGCCGACGAATGGACGCGTACAACCCATTTCTCGTCTGCGGCCGAGAAGCTGGATACTTTTGAGCTCTCATGGCCTGCAGCACCCAGCAGGCGGAAGTTGGACAGTCCCAATTGAAGATTCAACGGTGACGGTATGGTACTATGCTACAACGGACTTCTAGAGACACGACATAGAGCATTTACATGGACGACAAGGGGGACAATGTGAAGATAGAAAACGTGACGATGGTGTGACGATGGTGTGGTAGGACAGAAGAACAAGGTGCAAAAGAAGATGACGATGAAGACAAAGGGGGAGAATGATTACGCGACGTAGGCGAAAGTGTCCCGCGTGCCGTCGACACGCTCGATGTATTCCTTCTCGAGTAGGTGGTCGATGGCCTGCAAATGCACGCAATGGTCAGCGAGCAGTGGGTACCGGACGGATGGGAGAAACGCACCTTCTTGATGTCGGGGATCTTGGGCGTGAACCGCTGCGAGATCTGTGTGATGACTTCCTGGATAAGCGCTTGGTTCTTCATCGTCTTACGCGCCTTCATGATGCTGGATAACAACCAAGGTGTGAGCAGCCCCCCAGACACCAACAACGAGCAATGAGGTATACTGACCGAACGATGGACGCCTGGATGACGTATTTACGGTCCTCGTCGACCGTCTTGAGGACATCCGTCGACTCTGCCTTCTGCTCAGCCTTAATTGGCGTGTTCAAGTTGATACGAATCTTCTTCGATTTGAAGCCTGAACACAACGTCAGTGATCTGCCCATGTATCACACACGTCAAGGAACTTACCGGGGTTCAGGTCATACTGCTCCGTCTCCTCGTTTATCAGAACCTTCGCCTTGATGAGAACAGCGAGGACCTGCTTCAGGATATCCTTGCTGATCGCCGTTGCAGTAACGAGCTCGTCGAGCGAGAGCGTGTCGTTGTTGTTGTATTGCAGGAGAACCGCCATCTGCCACGAGCTCGTCATGAGAATGTACTTCTGGGGGAGGTAGTTCGTCCGCAGCTCATTCTTGGAGTAGTTCCACAACCACGTGAGCTTGCGCCCTGAGTGCTTCTGTTGGTAGTACTGCTGGAAGCGAGTGTATGTCGGCAGGATGTCTTGTGGGATGATGAAGTCGTGCGTGGGCGGGTTCAATGGCCAGAAGTTCGTGCCGAGCACCATGATGCTGAACGTGATGTCCATGTCGTCGTGGTTCTGCTGCATGCGCTCCTTGAAGTTGTCCGTGAGGTCTTTGCTCAGGCTCATGTCTGGGGGCCCCGTGTCAGTCGAGTCGGGTGAATGAGAGAAGAACGGTCCTACCAGTGAACATGCGCTGGAGCTTGTTGGTGTATTCGAAGCCGCACGCCTCCTTAAGCTTAGAGATCATGCTGGCCTCGGCTTCGTCGGACGCCGATACACCGTGGATGAGGCGCTTCGACAGCTTCGTCGTGTAGAACTGCTGGAAGACGTCCTTGTCGTCGATGTACTTGAATAGCACCATCTATCTCAGGTTCGCGACGATCAGCGACCTTCCACCAACGATGTCGATTTTTGTACGATCTGCACGCACCACTTTGTTAAGCGCGCTCTCCAAATCCTCCTCCTCCGCCATTTTGTTGTTTTTGCGCAACAAGGCGTCGGCATGCTTGGCGAGCAACTCTGGCGATTTCGTCGTCGAGGTGCCGGTGGCGGCGTTCCGGTTAACAAACTCCCTGCACGCCTTGTCGAGACTCGCGACGAAACCTGCCTCGCCACGGAAGCTGCGCGTGACAGTTTCCGAATTCTTCTGGTGCACCTCCAACAACGCATCAACGTATGCCTTAGGGTCCACGTCTGCCGCAGGAGCGGTTGCACCCTCGCCGACGAGTTTCTCGACAGCTGCCAGACCCGCGCGCTTCACGTGCTCCTCGAACTTCTTGCGCAGGGGCTCGAGGCCTTCGGGAATGCGCGCAAGAAGCGCGTACATCCGCTGCAGGTCCTCGTCCTTGTCGTAGTCGAGCAGTTGTTGGAAGTTCTCCCACATGAGCTCCGCGTGCTCACGGATGAGGACGTGCTCGCACTTCTGGATGAGCGCCTTGCGGGTGTTCGTGTTCATGTACCGCTCAACACGGTCCTCCTCCTCGCGCAGCCGCTCCTCGGCCTTCTTGAGGTAGTCGGCCACGCTATTCTCAGCAAGGAACTTTTCGGACTCCTGGCGGTAGTACTTCTCCGTCGCATCGAGGAATGGCGCTTCGAGGTGTTCGCGATAGACTTCGTACGACACCTTGTTGATATCGCTCTCATCCAAACCCAGAGATACGAACGAGTCGACGACCTTCTTCACGAGGCCCTGATCGATCGTCTCGCCGTTTCGTTGCCGCTCAATGAGCCGCAAGATGGCACCAGCAAGCTTCTGGTTCTTGCTTTGCACGTGAAGGAAGAAGTTGGACCTCCATTGTACAAGTGCGAGCTAAATCCATTCCGAATGTCAACCAGAATGAGTCTGTAGGCAAAGCCACAACCACATACAGTGTAAACGGGATATACGCCTTTGCGACCCTCATCTCGCTCCCGCTTCACCCAGTGCCGGTTGAGGTAGGTGAAGAGTCGATTGATGTAGTTCGCGCCCGTTGTGTACCTGTCCCACTCCTGAGCGTAATACCGGAGGAGCGCCTCGTCCTGCAAGGAGTCCGATTGCTGCATGGCGCACGCCGCGGGGAGAGCGCTTAGGTCAGAAGACCAACAAGCGGGTGGCGTGCATGGATGCTCACCGTCTTAAGCGTCTTCAAATGGTTCACGAAGTAGCGAATGAGATTATTGTA
This sequence comes from Trametes elegans, assembly GCA_022606155.1. NCBI lineage: Eukaryota > Fungi > Basidiomycota > Agaricomycetes > Polyporales > Polyporaceae > Trametes > Trametes elegans. The sequence goes on along the minus strand of JABYQO010000014.1, from coordinate 165,709 downwards.
TAGATCAGAGCCCATCAAGTTCGCTCCAGCTACGGCAGGATGAATATACCAGGCCGCCAGGACCGCAGGTCGGCACTCACTGCGATGTCCAATTCCGCCACCAGACTGATCGCCTGTCCCATGCATCTTGGATGACGTGCAGTAGTTGTAGGAGACGGTATAGAGGCTCATGTACTTGGAGTAAGAGACACCTGTCTGGAGCTTGGTCATGATATGGTCGACGCCCTCCTCGAGGAACGCCCAAGTGGTCGCGAGGTCCGCGTTGGCTGGCGGCATGGGGTATGCATTGTTTGCGCTCGCAGCCATACTGGAGTCGTGTAGGAGGAGGACGGTGAAGATGGGGAGGCGGGGGATGTGGTCGGTGATCAAGAGCACCGCTCAGCGTCTGGATGCATGCCTCCCGCGCAAGTCACGACCACGCCTTCGTTCTGTGACACTCCATGCTGCCACCACCCACCTTGCCTCCTGCCGCCTGCCTCCGCCTGGACTGCTGACTTCATTTTGGCGTGCTTGCTGCGAATGAACATGATGCTTGTCATACCGACGATATGTGCCTGCTATTCCAATACGGAGCTCTTGCGAGATGCGGCGCCACCGTCGCTCGTCTACTAGGCTGCCTCGGCTTGAGCGTTCTCTGCGAATAATCAGCATACTGGACGCTGCTGTATCGCTGCTTGCTGCCTGGAGCACGGCTGTTTTCCTTACCTTCAAAGGGACAACGTGTCTCATACATTCGATGTGCTCTATGCACAGTGTACGCGGCAGAACTGCTTCGCGTACATCCGAAGTCCAGTGTACGCGTAGCCCGACGGCAACTTACTGCTCCCATCGGCAGTACATCGCGGAAAAGGCAGCACATTTTTGGGCTAGGTACTCATGCAATACTGGCGTATGCTACTCACGACAGTTTGAGGCAGTCGGCTACGGGCCCAATCACTCAGGGCTGTTGGCAGGTCAGCCTGAGGATACCGCACAGATCGTATAACCGCTGCTATCGGAGAGGACACCGCTTGAGCAACGTTGTACGATCCTCTGAACAAGCTGTAGCGATACCGGGATGATTATACGAGCAGTTGATGCGTGTGGGCCGGGAAATGGTGGGTCGAACTTTCGGCTAGCAAGTGTTTATCTGAAAGCGGGCTTCAGCAGGTGCATAATATTTGCGTGATATTTTGCAGCTCTGCCGTGCGCAATTGGGTACAATATACTGGTCTGATTCGTTACACACGTCGAGATGCGATCGCCTGCAAGTTCTCGTCGAGAGACAGGCTCACCCAGCTTCGCCTGCGAGATCTAGCTCAGAGAACGACAGCCAATTGCAAGTGCGCATGGCGAACCATGTTCGGCTCCCTGTCCGTCGATCACAGACACTTCACATATGTTCGGTGGCCGGGGCTGACTGGAGTTGTTCGGCTCAGGCGCAGGTCAGCCTCCCGCCACCATGGACTACTATCCTCCCGCCGGAATCGCACCGCTCTCTCAAGTCAACTTCGTGCCGCCTCTGCATCGCCGTTCATTCAAGCCTCCAGCTAACTGCAAATTATCCTCGTACAACAGCCATCCACAACAACAATGTCCACCTACTATAGCAACCACGCCATCGCGGGTGCCTTCCCCAACGTTATCCTCCCGCTCATGGAGGTGAGTAACAATGGCCGCGCCGGCATAGCCCGCCGCAAGGTCGACGCTATGGACGACGGCCTGGTGAAGCATGCCGGAGACGACCTCGCACGCTCTGTCAAGAGGTGCAAGCGCTCCTGCGAGGACATCGAGAAGGTACGTCCGTTGCTTGTGATTTGCGGACGTCCGCTTATGAGATTGCGCAGATACGCCAGCCCTTGGCGAACCTCTCGCTGAACGCCCCCGCCAAGAAGCGTGTTCGTCCCCAAGGACAGGCTGTGAAAGTGCGTGCTTGTGGATCGTGCCCTGGGTTTGTTCTCATCGCCGAGTAGCTGCGGAAGCGGTTCCTCAAGTCCCTCCGGAACCTCTCTGCCGTGTCTGGCAGCACCTGGAGCGCCGAATTCGCCTACACGTTCACCTTCGTGCGGCAGAATATCACCACGAACGAGTCCGCCATGTCTTTGTTCACAGAAGACATCGAGGTCGCCATGGAAGACATCGACCAGCAAATCGTCGTCGTCGTTCCGCAGCAAAACCAAGTCCCGATGTCAATCGACGAGCCTCAGGAAGTCGACCCTGAGGTTCTGAGAGAGGCATCGACCTCCGTCTCCATAGTCGACATGGAGATGGAAGAGGCCTGGGAGCACGTCCCTGCTCCCTCCTCTGCTGCAATGCCCATTGACGACGTTCTGGACGACGTGCCCATGGTTCCTGCTTACAAGAAGGACCTGGTCTCTCGCTTCCTGGCCAGGATGGCCTCCACGAAGACGACTCGCAGCGCCCTCCTGCCTCGCAAGATTGTCATCGAGGCGGATGACTCCGAGCCGAACCAAGCGGGGCCTGTGACCCCGAGGCCCAAGCCAACAGACAGTACGCGAGACCAAGGTTACAAGAGCGTCACTCGCGAGGAGGTATGTACCGCAATCGACTTCTGCAATGGAAAGCCAACACACATCTTTATCAGGATGAGCGTTCGCCACTCACGGCGGCGCGCACCTTCGACGTTGTGGCTGATACCGCTGCGCTCGAGCAGCAGGACAGTGCTTCGATTGCCGGGGACGTCGATGCTCACGACGTCCTCGCGGAGACTGAAGAGGAGTCTCCCGTGGGAGTCGAAGACGACTGTTCTGCGTTGAGTGCCGAGGCGCACTCCGGCTCGGCGTGCGAGGTGTCGCCCGCAACAGTCAAGGAGAGCGAATCGTACTGGGAGGACCTGTTCGGCCCCGAGGCGTCCGACGAGACTGAAGAGGAGTCTCCGAAGGAAGCTGAGGAGGCCGACAACTCTGTCGCCCAGGCAGAGACGACGCAGTACGAGGACGGTCCTCGGGCCGACGTCGAGATCATCGAGGGCGTCGCCGAGGACATCGAGTGCAGCGCCGCGTCGCCAGTCCCAGTACAGGTGGAGGATGACGAGGACGTGTTCGGTCCTGTCGCCCTACACCCGTCGCAACTGGCGGAGGGCGACTCCGAGTCGGAGGTACGCTCTGTTTTGTTTGATTTTCTATTTTTTTGGCTCACAGTCTCCCAGGTCGAGTGTACAGAGGTGCTCGACGACCCCTTCGTTGAGGATGAGTGGATGGTTTCCTCGGACAGTGGATTGGACGAGGTGAGTAGCTTGCGCTATCAGGCCATGCCCTTCCTCACACAGGGAACAGACGATGGAAGACGAAGAGGAGGATGTGTACTTCAGCCTCCCGCCTTCGCCCATGCTGCGTCCGAACGCCACATTCGACGCACATCTCCGAGACCTGGAGATGGACTCCCTGGAGTTGCCTTCCCTGTGCGAGACGGAGACCGATATGTTCACGGACTCCTCCGACAGCGACGACGACTCGGTCATGGGCAGTCCGGTGCACACCGCCATGTGGGTCCTCAGAGAGACTCGGGTCCTTCCGGACCTCGAGGAGGACGACGTGGCGATAGTCGTGCCAGGGGATGAGGCTGAGGATTCCGGGATCATCGCGACCGCCGACTCGTGCTTTGGATCACTTGTCTGCCTCATCGACAAGTGGTCCTGCGCGGACGACCCCCCTGCTCCCCCTGATCCAGTCCTGGCAGAGTCGATGTCCTGCGACTCCGACATCTGGTACGACGCCATGGACACCGACGACTCTATCTCCCCAGCCCCCTCTCTCGGCAACATCCAGATGGCCTGCGACGGGCAGTCCTTTGCGATCTGGGACGAACTACTCGCATCCACAAGTCCAAGCCCTTCCTCGGGCATGCCTGGCGCCTTTGGCATTGCCTGTCCTCTCGGAAACCCTGAGCAACTCGACGACATTTTCTGCAACGTGGCCACGATCCCCTTGACTACTATCGACTATTCTAGCTTTGTTTCATGTTCATTCCGGCTTTCCGAGGACGACCTGTCGCTCGCGATGCTCCAGGACGTGTCCTCCCTGGATCTGATCGACTTCAGCGTTTCTCGGGTGCCAACCCCGGTCCCGTCTCCTGCTCTCCCCGGTGCGTGGTGGGAGAGCTTGGAGAGCGTGGACGGCTTGCTCTTGTAACATTTTCATCATCCTCTCGTTCGCCCACATCACATTCTCTTCCATCGACTTTCGCTTCATCCTGGACGACGGATCTACATCTGCTCCATCTGAAACATATCTAGCAAATGCTCGTTCTGCGACCCCCGACGCTGCCTCGGTGGTGACCTGTATTATAGTGCTTCGTTCATCCCGCCAGGTGAGTCATCGCCACTTCTAGATCGTTGCTTCAACTCTCTAACATACAGCGCCCAGTTCTTGACATGGTCTTCGCCGACACTCGCGTTCGACATGTACAACTGGCCCCTGTCTCAGATTCTCCCTCGAGTCTTTTACGGTCGAAGTGTTTGCTTGGTCCGGCGCCGGACAGCGATGTGCTCTTCTTCGCTCAAACATACTCGACTGGCCCTAACTATTTGACGCTCCGGCGACTCCTCATTTAAATTTTAATCTCCCCCCTCTGTCGACGACTCCCAACAGCCACCGCGACCCACCCGATTCACCGTTCATTCCCGCGAACGCGCAGTTGTCGACTCCGACTTCCCTCCCTCGCCAAACCAAGTCCAAGATCCCGGTCGTGCTTGTGGCCGATCCCCATGAGTCCGACCAACGATCTTCGACACTCCCGCATTTTAGACAATGGGCGGCCTTGGCGACCGCCCGTTAAAGAGGACCACCGTGTCCTCATCGTTTCCTTTCGATGACTTCGCATCTTTTGTTCTCCCCCCTCCTCGATGGCTCCCAACGAGTATTGCAACCCCCGATCCACCGTCCAACCACCGCATAAGCCCAGCCGTCGACTCCGATTTCCCCCTCGCCATACAAGCCCGACGTCCCGGTCGTCTTCGTGGCCGATCCCCACGCTCAGCACCGACGATCCTTGGCATACCCTCTTTTCAGATTACGGGCGGCTTTGGCAACCGCCCATTCTCCCCTACCATGGACGGCTTTGGCATCAGGTGAGCCATCTCGCGCACGATTCCCCCTGATTTGCGCTAAACGGTACTTGCTAGATTCACCAATGGGAGTGCGCGTGTGCATGCGCGTGGTCTCTTTGGAAACACCCGATGCCCTTCCGTCCCTTGCTGCACATCAACACTCCTGACGCTCAGTCCATGTTCTCAGCTAGCACTTGCACCGACGGTCCGGGCTGGTCCCTAGTCCAGTGCTAGCTTGAGCGAACACGGTTTCCTTCCGCCACACCTTGTTACTCCTTTCATTGGTCCTCTGCTCTGCTCTGTCGTGCTCGTGCCCAGTGCTCCTCGCTGGCTGTGCGCTCGTACTCGGCTTGCGGATCGGCTCCTCGGTATCTCGTCTATGCCTCGTCTACGGCAATGCACAAGTGCATCGACAATCCAGGGTGCTGGCTCCTTTCTCTGGGCAGATGGATTTTGACAGACGTGTCATTGTCCTGTTCATGTCTTGCATACGAACACACTATTGTCCTGTACGACAAGGCGCAATATAGACCAGTTTCTGATGAACGCATGAGTTGAATTGTCTGACACTGACTGACAGTGCTCTTCCTGTGAATACTTGAGTCATTCTGGAGGCGATGGTATCCCGAGTACTCGAGTAATCGCAACATGCTGTTGAGTCCCTTGTACCTGATATAGTACCGCCGGTATCAAGTTGGAGTCGGTCATGTGGCCGCGGGCGCCCACCACGCTGGTCCCCTTGCTCGCGACCACCACTTAGGCTGAGCTCGAGCGGCTTAAGCAACCCCGGCCCTCTCGCATTGAGAGGGCTGGCACCATCCCACGTCCAGGCTCGACACTTCGAGGTTCGAGCTCTCTGTTCCTCATGTCCACGTTGGCCAAGCTGTAGATGAGTTCCGAGAAGTCTTCATGGACAGCGCGGTCACACGGTCAATCATCACATCATATACGGAGCGACGTAAATCGTGTCTGCGTATCAACGCTAGTATCATTGTTGATACACAAGCCTTTCTAGCTCCGAAACACTGGCGCCGGTGGACTCTCGGAATGTCGTAGGCTGTGTGCAGGAGAGACAGCACGCCTGTCGTGTACGTGAACTTTGGTAGCGCTTCCGTATTCGCAGCACAACTTCCGATCCCGCGGAGTGCCTTTCTACAACTTGCGTTTCGGTTCAGAAGTGAATGAGCAACATCCCGGCGGTGAATAAACGAGTCCGGGGTAGACGTACCTTGCGGCAGTCTTTGCATGGGAACCACCGCATGCACATCGCAGGGCCGCCGTGTTCATCGCAGCTATTCTCGACGAGAAAGTCGCGGTACCGCGGTGGGGGTGAACCAAGTAAGGCGTACTGATCCTGACTCGGGCGAGAAGTGCATCCGTAGTAGGCCCGTTGTGAGGCCCACAATACGAAGAGCAGGTCTGTCAGCGGGTCCGTCCGTGGTCTCAAGAATCAAAGTTTCGTTCATGGCCGTCGGGTACGAACCAGTCGTGGGGTAGCGCACGATGCATGATGTCCCTCCACAACTGAATCGCCCAGTAATCGTCTTTTCCCCAGAAAGGTACGTTCTGTTGACCGAAGGATGCCGTGACGAATGCCCGAGTCGTGCGTGTCCGGAAGCCGCTGTTGAATCGTCGTCCAAGGAGAGAGTTACTTCCCTGTCTTTGCGTCGCACGGAAGAGAATAGCACTTGACGTAGGTAATGGGCTCCAAGTTCTAGTGTGGGTGCGGTTGGGGATTGAATATTGACTGGTCGTAGATCCCGGGAATCGAAGCGCATTGTAACCATGATCATGATCGCAGCAGGCTGAGCTGCTTAGTTTAACTATGATATGGCGTGTGCTAGCAAATTCTTCGCGCCCCATCGTGCGCTTTGATGATGTTCAGTACGAACGATGATAAGGCCAGATCCGGACAGTGGGAGTAGTGTCGAACCCATGGGGATTGGCGCCTAGCATGCTGTCCTCCTTGCTCGCGACCACCACCCACTGATATCGTGCGGAGCACTCTCTCCTACTGTACTGAAAATCTCGTCGCTCTGTCTTCAGTACTCATATACCTGTATCTCACTGGACTCTGTGGAGAATGCCCAAGGATGCTGACAGCAGTGCTCATCACGCCGACCTCTCGAAGCTCAACGTCGCGCAACTCAAGGCGCTCTGCAAAGAGAGGAAGATCGCGGGGTACTCGAAGCTGGGAAAACAGGCTCTCGTGCAGAAACTTGTCGATAATGGCCATTGTGCTGGAAACTCTACCAATGATGCTGCTGTTTCTGAGGTTCCTCCTGCTGGGCTTGAACCTGCTTCGACTGGGACTGCGTCTCTCACTTCTTCGGTGAATGCGCCTGCAAATGCTCTCTCGGGACTGCTCATTATGTCTGCAAATGACGCGCCCTCGAATCCAACATCGACAGTAGCGAAGGCGGCCAAGAAGACAGGCGCCTCGAAGGTCAAGACGAAGACTCCAAAGAATATGGCGCTTCCCTCCACCTCTGCCAGAACTACTGCCAATGATCCCCCATCTATAGTTCAACCTGCTCATGCTCGAGTTACTCCATCCGTGTCAATTCCCGCTGCCTCCGGCGAGCCTGCTTCTGCTTCCGCTGCTGGTATCGTCTCGAGCCCCGCACTCGCGAACTGCGCTCTGCCAGCTCCTTCCGCTGCCACAGCCGAAGATACTAATCAGTCTCGTCCATCTGTGCGCGGTCAGGCTGCGAAGAAAAAGAAGCGAGCGCCTCCGATTGACGACACAATGCCTCCATCTGCGAAGAAGTCGCGCATACAGTCACCTGCAGTAACATCCAAACCTGCTTCTACCACGTCACACACTCCAGTTGCAACACTGAAGACGGCAGTGCAATCCTGGTCGTCTGGTCATGCTGACATTTCTCGCCCAATACCGCCTGCGTCCACCGTGTCTACCACTGGTCTAACAGCCACTGCGAAGCCTGCTGCAGTTATCCCGAACTCCACAACTGTCCCCGCGAAGCGGTTCAAACCACTCGTTATCGGCAAGGCGAAAACCGCGGCTGCAACCGTGACCGTACAACCTGTACGCACGACTCTGGCAGCGCCCGCGACGACAGTCCAGGTGCATACCCCGGAATCGGAGGCTGCGCTACGCTATCTTGAGTTTCCTGGGCCCAACGCGGCGCTTCCTGGCTTGCGGTCCATTACGTTGCCTCCTCCCTTAGCTCAACGGAAGCGTGTCAATTGCTGGGCGGTGATCTTGAGCGGGCTGTCCGATGAGGAACGGGCGGCGTGTGCTTTGGTATCGCGCACGTTCCGATATGCAGGTGTGTACTCCGGAGTATGTGCTGTTCTGCCTCTCGATTCTGAACCGTCCCGTGATGCAGTGTATCTGTCCGCCTCGTGCATACTCAATCGACGCTATGGCGGAAAGCGCCTGGAGAAAGACGTACTGAGGCAGTACTCGCCCGCCATGACCAACATGTGGCCCTACCTCCGCATTCGCGAAGCCGAGGCTGTCGAGCGCAAGCGCATATACGCGAGCTCGTTCTTGCCACGGTTCTTCCAGCGCTATGGCCTCAGCAGCCCGATTGCTGCTCATCTGTGGGCAAGTCCTGACGACCTGAAACAGCTGGTTGTCGCGGTCAGGTTCGTCGTCCGGCATGCGCGGTATGCTCCCAGCTAACGTCGGATATCGGACATCAGGTTTGCACTCACTCGTGCGTGGTTCGAGCTGTCGGTGGGGGTATCGAGCGGGATAAAAGATGACCCGACGTCCTGGCTCAACGGGATGATCGTCGACGCTCAAGAAGTGGTCCGAGACGAGATATGGGCGATCACGCTAGAGCGTCCAGCGACTGCCACTGGGACGCAGAGGCGCGAAGCGGTGTACGTGCTCGAAGCGACGTGCGAGGTTGTCGGTCGACCTGCCGCCACAGAAGTCGGCGGGTCGGCGGCCCTCCCCATTCGTGCTGACTGGTCGACATATGTTCGCTGTCGCAGCACGCCTTCGTCGGACGAGCCGCCGCTCCTCTCGCATTTGAAGTGGTCTTGCCATGAGGAGTTTGACCATGGTGTGAGCAGGCTTTGGCTCAAGCGAGTCGATGGCGAGGGCGAGATCGGGGCCGCGAAGCGTGTCGTCGCGGAACGCTACATATTGGCATGTGTCGTTGGAAACAGGTCAGTTCCCGTCTTCGCTTGCGCAGATCCGTGCACGGCTGAACTTGCTCTAGTATCAGCGGCGAATGGATGTCTGCCAGCTCTATGGCACACGACTTTGCCGGTCTTCCCTCCCGTGGCGTGGTACCCAAACCAAGCCGAATCCCTGCTGTGAACCTCTACCTCCCAGAGTACGTACGGTGCCTGTCTTCACCGTTCAATTGCCTCCTTCTGATTGCAGGCGCCAGGCATCACCACGTTGAGAGCGTTCACTTCACGTCATCGGGCGGAAGCGCCCTACACCCGGCGCTTGCGGTCGTCCAGACCCCGCACCGGGAGTACTTCGTCCTGCGCGACAATGGGATGCAGGTGGGCTGCGAAGAGGATGGTGTCGCGGGTGTTTGGCAGGAGGTGTTTGGGTGCGACGGGCGTGGCGTGGCCGCGACACCCGCGTGACGCTCGGCCCCTTTCTGCGCTGGGTTTGTGCCTGTCGGCGGGCGTACACGGGGCGGATCGTGCCTGCATGTATGACGATCGGCCCGTCGAATGGCGGTCACGCATCCGCTGCCAAGTGGCTGTGGTCTTGCAACGTCGAGGGAGTGTATGTGTACATGGACTGGGTCAAAGAGTGAATGGACATGAGCGAGCGCCCGCGGCTGTGGTACTGCACCGGAAACAGGGCGCGCGTGATTGGCTTTGGTTGTGAGTGCTGGTGTCGTTTTGCAAGAAGGCGGGGACGTCTGACGTCGGTGCCGGGTATGCGACCCGGGGCGGCCGGTTGCTTGGCACAGCATTGATGCGCTCCTGAATGTTACAACCCTTCCTCCTCCTCCTCCCTCCTCCAGAACCTCGGCTCCGGCGACGACGGCCAGCGACGGAATCACGGACTCGACGCTTTTCTCCAATCCGCGCCCGCTGCCGCCCCCCGACAAATCGCACCCGTCATGGCAATCGTCTCGGTCTCACTCCCTCCTCTCCGACATCCCGCCATCTCATATACTCGCCTCACTCTGCGCCGCGCTGTCCAACCCGCTTGAGCCAGCATGTCTGAACAACCCCACCTGAGGCAAATCCCTATCCCCCTACCAGCTGGCGCGGACTACCGCAAGCAGTCCGTCACCGTACCCGGCACGGAGCGTCCTGGACAGACCGGTACGTACCAGCTCGAACCCGGTGCCCAGGGAACACACATGCTCACACCCCGCCTCCCTCAACCAAGCCATCTACCGACACTGTGAGTTCAGAGTCGTATGTATCCTCTGCAGGGCTTCGCTGACCCCTGACACAAGCCCAGTTCCCGCTCGTGGACCTGAACACGCCCGGCGTGTTCACGAACCTTGTCGAGATCTTCGACGAGGGCCTCCGCCGCAGCAACGGCGGGCCATTCCTTGGCCACCGGCCCATTCTCTCCAAGAAGCCGCTCCAGTACGCGAACTACCACGTCTGGCAGTCCTGGCCCGACGTCGACGCGCGCCGCCGCGCAATCGGGAGCGCGGTCCATGCGCTCTTCCAGTCCGGCGAGCTCGGCGGCGGGGACCTGGACACCGTCGGGATTTGGAGCAAGAATTGTCCGAGTATGTTGAGTCGCGGTATTGCATCGCGGTAGTGGTAGCTGAGCGCGCCTGGGTTCGTAGACTGGTTGATAGTCGACCTTGCAATGCAAGCGTATGGCAAAGTGGGCGTACCGCTCTATGACACGCTCGGAGCGGACTCTGTTGGTACGTACTATGCATCAACTATTGGTCTCCTCGAATGCTGACATGGGTTGCAGAACATGTGTATGCATACCACACTGAGCCCACTATAGTACATGCCATTAAACCTGTTTTACAGCATCAACCATGCAGAACTGACGGTCGTATTTGCGGCGCCCAGCCATATTCCCTTCCTTCTGACGATCGCATCCAAGCTGCCGACGTTGAAGATGATCGTCTCATTGGAGGCGCTGGAAGAGGACGAGAAGCGCGTATTGACTGCCTGGGCGAAGACTGCGAACATCAAGTTCCAGGACATTGCGGAAGGTAGCCATAGCATGTGCCCATCTCCCGTTCACATATTGATTTTACTTCTGTAGTGGAGGCATTCGGACGGGCCAACCTGCTGGAAGTCATCCCCGCTACCTCGGATACAGTGGCCACGATATGTTACACTTCTGTGAGTATACATAGCAAACAATGTCTTCCCAAAACTCATCACAGTACAGGGTACATCTGGTGTGCCGAAAGGTACTTTGTCACCGGGACTCAGCCAGTCGACCGATCTGACAATGCCCTCCAGGAGTGTTGCTTACCCATGGCAGCCTGGCCGTTGCCACCTACACATTCCTGCACCATGTTGAGATTGAGGGAGACAGAGTCGCCATGGCGTTCCTGCCCCTTGCCCACATCTACGAGGTACGCCCCAACCCCCACCGCCCTATTACACTCGTCCTGACACGCCTTCTCACCTAGCGCACGATGGAGCTTTGCACGGTCGCGATCGGAAAGCGGATCGGGTACACGACCGGGGACCCGACGCGCTTCCTGGAGGACATTCAGCTCCTCCGCCCGCACTTCGTGCCCCTCGTCCCGCGCGTGCTCAACAAGCTTTACCACTCAGCCGTCGCCGCGGGTGACGCGCCAGGCCTCCGCGGCGCGCTCTTCCGCCAGGCCGTCGCCACGAAGCTCCACAATCTCAAGACGACGGGCAAGCTCACGCACCCGCTCTGGGATCGACTCGTGTTCAGGAAGGTCGGTCCCGCACCGCCCCTTCTCTCCTCGGCTCGCGCTCTGGCTGACATCCAACGCGCCTTCGCAGCTGCACGCGGTGCTGGGCGGACGCGTGACAATGATCGCGTGCGGGTCCGCGCCGTTCAGCGCGAACATCGCCGAGTTCCTCAAGATCGCGCTCCTCGCGGACGTGTCCGAGGGGTACGGCATGACGGAGAACTCGGGCTGCTGCACGTCCTCCTGGCCGCACGACCCGAGCTCGGGCGGCGCCGTCGGCGCGCCCGTGCCCGCGGCGGAGATCAAGCTCGTCGACGTTCCCGCGCTCGGGTACCGCGCCACGGACAGGCCGTTCCCCCGCGGCGAGCTGTGTATGCGCGGCGCACAGCGGTTCAGCGGGTATTACAAAGGTGCGTTTCTGTTTGAGTGAGGTGTGCGCACATGAATGGGGGTGCTGATTGATTCTTTTTTGGTCCGATCGCTCGGTGTAGACCCGGAGAAGACGAAGGAGACTATCGACGAAGAGGGCTGGCTGCACACGGGCGACATCGCCACGCTCGACGACCACGGCCGCTTCCGGATCATCGACCGCGTCAAGGTGAGCTCTTTTGCCTGCCCATCTCTCACAACCTGCGTTGACGCTGACCCCTCCCCGCGCAGAACATCATGAAGCTCGCGCAGGGCGAGTACGTCGCGCTCGAGCACGTTGAGAACGTGTACATGACCGCGCCGCTTGTCGCGCAGCTCTTCATCTACGGCGACGCCTTCCAGTCGTACCTCGTCGCCGTCGTCGTGCCCGACCCACGCACGCGGCCGCACTCGTCGCGCGCGCCACCGGCGAGCGCGTCGCGCCCGAGGACCGGGACGCGCTCGAGCGCCTCCTGCAGGACAAGCGCGTCGCAGACGCGGCGCTCGCGGAGCTCGATAGGGAGTTGAACGTCAAGAAGCTCAAGGGGTGAGTGTTCGCGGTGCATGCATGTGAGCGGGTGCGGGTGCGGGTGCTAACGGCGCGCGTAGGTTCGAGAAGATCCGGCGGATCCATCTGACCCTGGACGCGTTCACCGTCGAGAACAACTGTTTGACCCCGACGCTGAAGATCCGGAGGTGAGGGGCCCCGGCCATATGCAAGGTTGTGACTCTGGATACTGAATGATTAAACAGGAAAGAGACGTACGAGAAGTACAAGCCGTACATCGATGCGCTGTACGCTCTCCCGGACCCGACTGCTTCGAAGCTATGACGATCATGGATGGAACGGAACCGACTGGCGGTTGTAACATAGTAGTGCTCGTAATCTCATTTACCAAACATCTACCAAGCAACTAGCGCACGTGTAGTACGCTCCTTCTCAGGTCTAGCAGGCCACGCGCGCCGCGGGTGAGATGGGTTCCAAGGACGGCTCCGACCTGATGCACTTATATCACAACAATGTACATTCTGACTTCTCCGGACATGCCTGTCCCGACGCAGACGAGAGTATATGCGCGGGCCTACGCGGTGCCGAACACGCCCTTGCTGTTTGTGAGCTCCGCACCGAGCTTGTATCCGAGGACCTGCGTGAACCCTCAGCACAAACGCTCCCATCGGCCGCCGCACGAACGCAGCACTCACCCGGTCCCAGTCGAGCTTGGAGCGTGTCATGGGGAGCGCGCGGCGGAGGCCCTTGAACGTCTTCTCGCCCATCTCGGCGTACGTGTCGTTCAGCGACGCCTGATACTTGCCCTCCTCGGCCTCGATGAGCGCGAACACCTTCGCGGCCGCGCTCGCGCCGCCCGCCGCGTTAATCGCGGGCGGGAGCGCGAGCGAGAGGCTGTGCGTCGTCGAGAGCTGCACGTTCCCCTGCTCGTAGTAGTGCACGTTCAGCAGGATCTTGCCCGTGAGCTGCTTCGTGTCCGTGTCGACGATGTACTCGGAGCGCCAGCGGCCGGACCTGTGTCGGGTGTGAGGATGCTGGGGGAACGGGTTTTGTGGCGAACGCGGGCGTGCTCACCAGTAGTTGGAGGGGTTGTACTTGTTCGCGACGATCTGGACGATGTAGCGGCTCGTTGAGCCAGGAGTAGAGAAGACGGAGACGACGCCGTCGTGGTAGTGGGCGTTGAGGTACGTTAGTGAGGCGTTCTCGAGGGCTACACTGCATCCACTGATTTAGGGATTGTTGCTCGACGGATCGCAGTGGCTAGCGTACCGGAAAGGCTCGGACTCCGGATCAGGCTCGACATGCTCCGGATCCGAGGCTTCCTACATATCATGGGAGGTTCAAGAGTACGAATGATAGGAGTAGTACGCATCACATACCAGACTCAAATGGTCGAAGCGGAAGCTTATTCGTGACCGCGGGTCCCAGTACCGATCTTGCGACTGCTCGTCCTCCTCGTCCGCACTGCCGCTTTGTACCCTTGCGGCCTCACTCACGATGGACTTTGTGGTAATTTGGTAAGAAGTACAGCGTTATTGAATATGCCGATAATACACGAGCGCAAAGCCTGCTCACCTGGTGCTGGTGGCCTGGGACGTCTGCAGTCGTGAACTGCGCGAGGTTGTACTCCCTCAACGCAGGGAGCACGCCAGCCTGGAGAGAATCGTCGTCGGAGATAATGTTACGGACATCTGGCGGGATCAGGACGTTTCAAGTCAAGCAGAGTCCCCCGATACAGATTAGTTGAGAGTGTGATACCATTCAGCACGTCGTTGATCTCGCCCGGGGCGACTGAAGGAGAAACTTGGATGCTGCCTGGATGCGCTCCTCTGGATCCATTTGCTTGGTCTAAGCTATCCAAGGAAGAGTTGTCTGTGAAAGGTCCGAGGCGGAGTGCTTCAAGTTTCAGCTTCGCTGCAGAGTTCAGTGCCACCTTGAGCAGCAGGGCGCAGTGCCTGAGCGGTGTGACTGTCCGCACGTGGACGCTCGTCGCGTCATGTCACGCGACGACCGTATATTGGGTGCGCTTCAAGCGTGTCCCTTGCCGCTTACCGCTGTTTACTGCTTTTCTGGCCCTTTCTGCGCACTGTCGCATTGATTCGCTTTGAAGCTGGCGCGTATGAGTGCTGGGGGCAGATGAGTGTGCGTATAGCTAGTTTTCCTGTCGTCTTGGACCGTACTGACGCCCCCGGTCTGCTGCAGACGCGTACCACTAGCAAATCGTGTCCGTACAACGGCTGCGGTTACGCCTCGACATCCACGTCCGCAAGCGCCTGCGATCACAATGTGGGCTCGCATGTCTCTAACCTGCACGGAGAGAAGACGGCGGTTTGGTGGGGTGGTGAGCACGCATGGGATGTCTACCGCACTATCCCCCATGACACCGAATATATGCTACCGCAGCAACACAAACCACGATCTTACGAGATTTGGCCACCAAGGAAATGGTTTGTCCATGTGGGAAGTTTCGTAGCAAGAACGCGTCCCTCGTTCGCAAGCACGCGAGCATCCAGCACAAGGGCAGCGGCAAAACAACAACTGCGGCGACGTCTTCGGTCCAGCAAAGTGGTCGCGCTCTACCCAGTACCCCTGCAGTATCCTCTGCCACCGCATCTCGAGCCCCCACCGAGCAACTCTCTGCGTCCAAGAGAGAAGCAAAATCTGTTCCAATGTTGAGACGGTCCACATCGTCAAGGTCTGTGTTAGACGCTGTTGTCATTCCTCCACGTAGGTAGTCCAACGCGACGTCTTGTTGAGATGGTCGGTACACTGAGTTTCTGCCGTAGACCCTGCCGTGAAGAAGTCTTCTATGGCCTCTCCCAGTACGGTCCCTGTGAAACGTGCACGTGTCTCATTCTCCATCGACTCTTCCAAAGACACGCTCCCTGCGAAGTTCCGGCGAAAGGCTGAGAAGGAGTTCTCAACTACGAAAGCCGTGAAGGATCAGAATTCCACGATGCCCCAGGTTACGGCACAGCTCTCTGGCACCTCAAAGGACCCGGTCGGCAGCTCGCCCAAGTCTCGTTCTCCAAACAAGGAGCGGCCTATCTCAGCCTGGAGGACGGAGCTCTCTCAGCATACCAAGAACTCTGCATCATCTTCGACCAAGAAGAGTGCTCCCCTTCTTCAAGGCCCCATGGCTGTTCATCTGCCCGTGATTTCAACCCAAGTTGCACAGACCTCTTCACCCCGTGCCGACGCCTCTGCCAAGCGAGCACCTCAGCAACCAAACCCACAGCCTTCCCTCAGTGCATCCCCATTGACATCGTCCGCCCGAAAATCAATAGAGGCCTTGGAGAAGGAGAAGCGGCGCAAATCGAAGGATGAAGCGGAGAAGTTCACGGTAGCACAAACCTTCGCGGCCGACCGTCAGTCACCGACAACGGTACCAGGGTCGACCTCCACGTTCAGCGTACTGCCCCATGCAGACCCGCCCATCCCCGCTCCGCTGCGCATACCTTCTCCGCTGCGCGTACCTTCTCCGCAGCACATCCCTACAGTGTCTTCGTCCTCCAAACCCTCACCTACATTACACAGCTCTGATCATTCGCATAGGACGTCCACCGCCCACACGAAAGTGCATGTCACTGAGCCCCATCGACTTGTGCAATCGCACACCCGCAGTGCGCGTACTGACAATGTCCAGGCTGCAGGAGCTGCGTCGTCGACCACGGTATCAGGAAGCAGCGTGCACGTCACACTGGACGTCCCTGTAAGACACGCTCAGCCCACTCCCGCAATGCAGCCGAAGCCGAAGCCGAAGCCCCGGCCTATCCCGCCCCCTCCCAAGCTGTCTGCTGCTCAGAGCATCGCTCAGAACGTCAATGACGTCTCTAAGTCCGGTGCTGTTCAATATGAGAAGCCTGCGGAAGTGCCTACTACCGACCAGTGCGGGCTCAAGCGCCCCGCCGAGTCCGCTCTGGACGAGCGCAGGGCCAAGTGGCCAGCGCTTTCATCCTCCTCGCACCATTGCGCGCCTCCGCAACCCCAGCCCGACATCGACTCGGACGTGCCGTCGCAACTCTCCGCGAGCCAGCCACCAGAGGACGGGCAGAAGCCGCGGAAGAGGCGGCGCGTCACGAAGCAGATGCGCGCACGCGAGTTCCGGCCCTGGTTCGACCGCTTTCTGAAGGAGTACCGCGCGAAGAAGGCGGTGGGCGACGCCTCGGTCGTGGACCGCACCAAGTATGAGCACGTCGCGCGCCTGCGCGCCGCGGGCGGGACGGCGTATACGACCCCGGAGGAGTTCTACGCGGCCGTCGGGCAGTGCCTGCGCGCGCTCCGCAGGGCGCGCATGCACGGGAACCAGAAGGAGGTGCTCGAGTTCCACGGGGGTACGCGATCGTCGCCCAGCCGGGGAAGCGGGACTCGGTGCGGGGAGAGATCGTCAGAGAGGAGCTGCGCGACATCGGCCTGTCGTGGGTCTTCTGCGATTGCTTCGTGTACCGACTGGTGCTGACGCTTGGTTCGCGCAGACTCGACAAGGATACAGAAGGCCGCATTGAGGTTAGTTCTGGCTGGGGCTACGGCATGAGTGAGCGATGGTGGCACTACCCGTGCACATGCGGCGGACAGCCCAGGAAGTCGTCGCATAGCCGGGAATCCTCGACAGGGGAGAAGCATTCGGACTGGTGCCATGGACGAATCGTGTTGAAGGTGGGGTGTGACAACGCTCTTGATGCATACCGTATCGGTGGCCAGTATATATCTTTGGAGGTGGTTCACTGATGCATTCATGCTCGAGCTCCCTTGCTCGAAGATGTGACCGTGTTGTTTCTTGCTATCGTACTGGTTCTTCCTAACTCTACCCTAGCCATCCATCTCTTGGTATGTATCGTAAGCTGCTCCATGGTACATATATTACGTTCGCGTGTACATACATTACAAGCATATGTACAAAGAACTGACGAAGTTCTGTGTTCCGTCCCTGGACGCGGATCTGGTAGACACTCGGACAAGAGCTATGGCACAACCGCCATGGTTCGTACGTAGCACTCACTCGCTGTGACTCGTGAGGACGAACATTATACTTTCGCCTCGCGTACAGCGGTACTGTGACATGATATGATACACAAATGGGAGTATGAGAAGATATCCAGAGTGTCCTCGCTGCGCCTCCCTTACAACTTGCCCTTGAACTGGTCCTCCGTGACACCCTTGCCCATCGCAGCAGTCGAGGACACGCCGCCGGTGACGGTCTTCATAAGGTTGTCCATGTAGTCGGCACCGCTCCACTATAACGCGAACACAGTCAGCGACAGGTGTTGCTCGCGAACAACGGCGAGCGCGTACCTTTTGGTGGGTGAGGACGTCGCACCCGATCTCGCGCTCGCGGCGCTGGACGAGCTCGACGTAGGCCTTCATGCCCTCGGTCGCGAACGAGCGCGCGAACAGGTCGCTGATGTAGGCGTTTGAGTGCAGACCAGCGAGCTGTTGCAATGTCATGAGCATGTGTTCGATATGGCCATGTGCGACCGACTCACCGTGATGAACTGCCAGACGAAGCCGAGCTTCCCGAGCTCCCACACGTACGACTTCATGTCATCCGCGTTGAGGCCGGCGGCCTCCCAGTTGAAGGACGGCGAGAGGTTGTACGCGAGCCACTGCTCGGGGTAGACCGCGTGCACACCCTCGGCGAACTCGCGCGCCTGGGAGAGGATCGGCTTCTTCGTCTCCATCCAGAGCAGGTCCGAGTACGGCGCGAAGGCGACCGCGCGGTTGATTGCGCACTCTGTCCCGCCCTGGTACCGGTAGAAGCCCTCGCGCGTGCGGGGCGCGTCCCAGTCCCAGAACGGCGCCTGCCGCAGCCCGAACTCCTTCTGCGCGATCGCGACCGCGTCCGGGTAGGAGACGTGCGCGACGCGCTGCGCGAAGCGCGTGAGCACCTGCGGGGACGCGCCCTGCGCTTCAAGCGCGTTCGCGAGCACGGTCGAGAAGAGTTGGATATTCGCGGCCGCCATCCACTGTTCCTCGACGGCCTCGAGCGCCTCCCCGGTCTTGCCCGCCTTCTCGGCCTCGACGAGCTCGACGACGAGCGGGCGCAGGTTCGGGTTCGTCGAGCCGAGGATGAACGGGTGGTCGCGCTCGTCAACGTTCGTCGTGATCAGCGTCGCCGCCTCCGAATCCGTGCGGGCGATGACGAGGTTGTTGACGCCCATGATGTCGAACTGGAGGCGGATCGCAACGAGCCGGTTGATGTGCTCCTGGATCGGGACGAGCACCTTGCCGGCCATGTGCCCACACTTCTTCGTCCCCGGCGCCTGGTCCTCGATGTGGATCCCTGCCGCACCCTTCTCGACGAACATCTTCGCGAGCTTCATCGTCGCCGTCAGGCCACCGTGGCCGGTGTCCGCGTCCGCGACGATCGGCCGGAGGTAGTCGATCACGGGCGTCTGCGCGAGCTCCTGCTCGGACAGACGTGACCGTGCCTCGCGCTGCTTGCGGTCGTGGAAGAGTTGGGCCATGAAGAGGTGCTCGACCTTGTTGGGTACGGTGTTTGAGGGGTAGTCTAGCGTACAGGTCGGTCAGCAATGGTGTATTACCGGAAGGTGCACACGAGCATACCAGCTAGATCGGGACCGGGCTCGTTCGTGCTCGATGCGGTACTCGACGACTGCCAGCCAGAGACGTAGACAGTCTCGAGGTACTTGGCCATCTGCGTCACCTGTACGGGGTCAAGACTGCATACGACCACCAATCAGCATCGTTGCGAACTCAGGGAGGTTACGCAGAAACACTCACGCGCCATAGGTATGCGAGGGGGTGCCGTTCCTGAAGCGCTGGTCCAAGATGCGGTAGAGCTTCTTGGCCTGCACGTCCGAGGGGTAGGAGATGGGGAGCGTGCCGCGCTTCGAGACAACCTGCGCGGCAGTGTAAGGCCGCTTCGTGTGCGCGAAGCGGGGGTCCTGCGCACGACACGAACGCGACCGTTAGCCTGCGGTGTGGTACAGGGGCGCATGCTCGCCTACCTTCCACCACTGCTCGACCTGGGCGACCTCGGCCTGGAATGCTGCGCGTTCGTTGGACATGGCTGCTGACGGGGACAAGGTCGGAGTAACAAGAAAGGAGAGAGAGGAGGGTGAGAGAGGAGGAGGGGGAGGTGCGGGCGGGGGATGTGGGGATGCGGAAATGGGCCGCGAGTTGATTATAATGTTCTGCGAGGCTAGCACCGATCGCCTGAAAGCGTCCAAGAGCGTACGCGGCGCATGTGATTGGGCCGCACGCCACCCGGGCGCTAGCCGACGTGGGGCCCGCCGAGGCGCTCGGCGCGCCGTCCCCCACCGACGCCCGCCCGCCCCGATCGCCCTCGGCCGACGCCCGCCCGAGCGAGCGAGCCCGACGGCGGACGCGGCGGAGAACAGGCCTGGACATCTGTGCGGGTTGCGAATGTGCGAGCCTGCCAAACCTTGGGAGCCCCTGCGGACCTCGAAGGGCGCGCGCCGCGTATACGCACTAACCCCTCGCACATGCCCCCGCGGCGTGGGACGGGTCGACTCACCTTGGACGGGAACGTGACCCAAGACCGCAGCTCGGATTTTAGACGGCTTGCGCCCTTCATTATGATCTGACCTCGTCCCCTGACGGCTCGAGGGTGCGCGCTGCGCATGTGACCTGGCGTCTTGGATGCAGGAGCACACACGCAAGCCAGAAGGCGACGCAGGAAGACGCAGGATCGACGATGCCCCTATTATCTCTACCGCCGGTTACCGTCGTACACGAGTCCAGCCAGACCGTACCGCACGAAGAACGCCACCAAGCTCCCGCAGACCTGCGGACGCAAATGGGGGGACGAACGAGACCATCAGCATTCCCGCTCGATTTCCAGAAAAGCACCGCCCGCCCGATCGCCCGCACGCACCCCAGGAACGCCGCCACTTCTGACCGCGCCCCCCGCACGGGCATCCAGAAGCGAGCACGCATCGCGAGAGACCTGCGCTCACCTGCGTCGCAATCAACACCCGCGTGAGGCTGTCCTCCCTCATCGGTCCGAGCCGGAGTAGAAACACGTTCAGGATCGTCAGGTTCGTCGTCCGCGCGAGCTCCCCCGTCCGCTCGTCGAATGAGAGCTGCACGAGCCCCAGCGCGGAAAACACACGGAGCACGAGCGTCGCAATTGCGCTCGGCCGCTTCTCTTTGAACTCCGCGTGCGATGGGTGCAGCAGCTGCGTCGCCGCCTCGAACCTGTGCGCGCGGGGCCCCGTGGGGAGTCAGTTGCCCGTTCGGAATTGGGCTGCCTACCCCGTGGGGTAAAACAGTCCAGTCTAGAGCGGCGGGCCAACGCACCTCGGAACGCGGTGTCGGGGACACGGGACGAGCCCGAACAGTTGGGGACACGACAGGAGGAAGTTGAAGATTTGCGGGATGAAGAAAAGGAGCAACGTCTTCGAGAAGTGCGCCTGGATACCGACTACCGCGAAGGCCATGCCGGTTACGTAGCAAAGCGTGTCTCCAGGGAATGCGCGCGCAGGGTACCTACGGTAGGTGCGACACATAAGTCACACAGATGCTGGGTTGATTTGCCCGCAAACACCCACCAGTTGTGGTACATGAAGCCTAAGCATACGCCCAATAGCGGCAGCATGAAGTACAAGCTGAACAGGTGCCTCTCGACGAGCACTCTGCTCCCGTAGGCCATTCCAGCACTCCAGACGCCGCCGACTTTGACTCCGTCTGTGACGTGCAGCGGGAGGGGTATGCGGAACCCAAAAGCCCACGGCAGAAATAGTAAGTCGTTAAGAATGACAGAAATCGCGATCACGACAGCTTGGGAGACCTCAGAGCCGTTGATGCCTGCGAGAATGTTGATGCTGTTGGTGCAGAAGGTGGAGAGCAGCGACATATACACGTAGTAGAGCGGACCTGGAGGAATCGTAAGTAAGCGTTCCAGACCTACCTGTCCGGACGAGATGAGACGCACCGAGGTTGATCAAGGTACCCAGGAGCCATCGCAGCGGCAGAGGTACCACCACGTCCGTAGCCCCTCGCTCAGAGTAGTACACAATGAGGAGCGGGATGCAGGCGATGATCGGAATGGGAAGCTTGTGTCTCCACCGAATGTCGAAGACGTCGTCCAGGAAGCCCAGCATTGTGGCCATTAAGAGGGAAAGCAGGGATGAGAGGTAGACGGCTAGCTTGCGAAAGCGAACTCCAACAGATGAACAGAGGACTATCGACAGAATACCTGACACTCACTTGGTGATGCGGGAACTCATTCACCACCAATCCCTCGCGCGCAAACTTCGCGCTGTCGTGGTGGTTCGTGATCGACTCTGAGAACGCGAAGGGGATAAATAGGATGAGGAGCAGGATGTATATCGACGCGCAGACAAGCCCCTGGCTTTCTGGGCTACGCAGTTGTGTTCAGCACATCTCGCGTAGTCGACGCGGAATGATTGTCTTGAGGCAACTCACATGGGGGTATCGTATGTTTTGAGCAGATCCCTCCCCTTCAGATTCGCTCGGATGAACGTGGGACCCAGTGCAGGCACGAGGTATAGCGACCCCAGGAACGCAAATAGAGCAAATCCACACGCAGCATAGAGAGCAGGTAAAGCAGGCGCAGGGTCAATCAGCGGTCGGACTAGAAACCATGTCGCAGTCGGGGCGAGAGTGAATAGCAGCGCTTTCGGGAGAGGCCGTGGACGCAGCGCCTGCTCTTGTGCCATAGCCCACGAGGTCGCCTCAGGCAGATACAGCTGGACAGTATCAGACTGTATCCCGTACTAGCCTATGCTGTTCAGGAGAAAGCCACGGCAGAGGGTGATGGGAGGAGCATTGGATGGGCGTACTCGTCGAGGCTGATCCAGCCCGGTGGCCGCAGGTGAAATCTCATCCACGTGGAAACTCCCGATATAGATTGCAGGCGTCTATCCCCGCCGCCCGCTCAATCCCATCGCCAGAGACTAACGTAGACATCGTCATGGCCATCCTCCTTGCTTTCGGATCTCATCATCTTGCCTCCCGTGAATTGACTTACTCATTGCTTCACCTCACTGTGGGTATTTTCCGGGCTCTCTGGGGCCCTCTGGGGTCACAATCCTGCTGCATACCACCACTCGTCCGTTGGGGAGGATTCAGCAAGGCCGCAAGACGGCGCGTAGTTCAGGTAAACCGAGGCGACCTACACGCCGCCACCACATGCCATGCGGAGTGCAGAGCTGTGCGAACACTAGTGTACGTGCACTTATCTCGCTTTGAGCTGGGATGGTTCAGTGATGATGGTAGCCACGCAGCACTGTCTAGGGGTTTCCTCCCGTCGGCCACTCAGTGTTTACGCTCCATGGCCCCGGGCTGTATAAGGCATGAATAGCATTGGCCACTTGGAGCACCCTCGCAAATATTCAATAAAGTCGTCAGGTTCCTGCCGCTATGAGGTACGAATACATGCTTTCGAGCGTGTGTGGCTGAAGACGAACGTGAATCTACACCATCAAGACGACCCATTGTTGCAGTAATCCTCTGGACAACTGCCTCAGAACCATTTCAAAAGACCCCTCCGCCTCCGCGAGACTCCCGGACATGAGCGCGACGCTCCCCCGCCTCCGCTCTGACTGATAGACGGCGAAGCACCAATACGCATCCAGGTGGGTCGTCACTCGTGCTTCTGGTCGGCTTGCACAACGAAATTGCCACTTTCCCGCATGTTCCTGTACATATAGTGCTGGTTCGGCTTGGTCTTGCACATGGGCACAACATGAGGTATCGCTCTCCTGCGCTGTGGCAGCCCGCGTATGGCCTGACACACATGGGCTCAGGGTTATAAGTATAAATATATCATGCGAGAGTCTCTCGCGCGGGTGTACCAGCCCAAGGTCATACATGTGCACATCCATCATACATGCCGCATTACCGAACCACGAAACGTTTGGTGTGTCTCATGAGCCTCTAGTCTCCAATCTCCAGATTGCGTAGCGCTGGCAAAATGTCCTTGATGATATCCGTCAGCTCGTCTCTGATGAGTTTCTCCAGTGGCTTCTCAATGGATTGCAGTGCACTTGCGATTCCCATGGAGATGCGGCTGTTGATGAACTCCTTGTAGCACATGAAGTGCGTGTTGGCCGGTACCCCGAAGTCTTCGCGACCAGCTTCCAGTATCAAGGTCCTGACCAGGTGGCCAACCTCTGCCATAGATTTCTCATTGTTGACTGATATGCATCGTTGATTCTCGAAAATTTTGTCCAATCTCTTCCTGGCTTTGGTTATGACCGGCTTCGGATAATCATCGACGGCATTGTCATGGCTGGTCGACCTGTCTGTCCGGGAATCGCTATCTGCTTCCTCCAAGCCTTCAACCTCAGACCCGGGACTCTGTGCTCGCGATTCGGCGAGCATGGAAGCTGCTTTCCTCCGCTCGGCGCCTCTGGTGCGGTATGGCTCTTTGTTATCTTCGCTCTGTGCCCCTGATGCCGCAGCCTTTCGATTCAGCTCCTCCCTCAGTGCTTGGGGGGTTTTGTCTTCTTCCTCAGCCCACCAAGTAAAGCTCGGGCTCTCGTCCCAACTTGCACTATCATCCGATTTCGCTATGCCCCTGGAGCTAGGAGGCTTATCGATCTTACTTGAAGTAGAGTCGAGTTCAATGTTGGAATCGTCCTCGTCCGCTAGCTGGAGAGGGAGCTCCGACTGGTGCACTTGGTAGATGTGGATGCGATCAGACAATGTGATCATGACGATCAACATTGATTGCTTTGCATTTGACTTCTCCGCAAAGGCCATGTACGCTTGCTGTTTGCATTGATCCCGTTTTAGTTTCTCGATAACTTCTTTGTCGTCCTTAGGATCAAGAGCTACTTTGGCCTCATGTATCATGTAAACAGGGCCAAAGGAATATTGGACACCTCGTGCAAGCGGTTTGACATGGGCGAGATCACTGTTTGCTCTGAGTTGGTACAAGGTTGTGTCTGGGGTACGTCGTATGGCCCTATTCACTGAAAGAAGCTGGTTCTTGTGGTTCAGCAGTATGGAGGTTAGCCCCTCTGGTACAGAGGCACTAAATGTCTTTGCCTGAGAAGCGGTCAATGCGCGTGTAGCTAGTTTCTGTGCGTCCTCCATAACGTTTTGTACGTCCTCGGCGGAAGCAACAAGGGCAAGTTGCCCAAATGCCAAGAGCATGACCGAAGTCCCATGGGTCTGCCCCGACGGGTCGGGGGCCTCCGCGAAGAGGCTGAAGTGGAGGAGATGGACCATGAGCCAGTCAGGGTAGCTGTATGCTTCTACATTCTCCTTCTCTTTGGCCAGCTGGTGTAGCATGACCTGGATGCTGCGCTCTGCATCTTCTAGGGCCTTTCCCACTTTCCGAACACTTTTCTCTGTTTGTAGTTGCGTCTTGAAGTGTTCGCTCACTCTGGTGGTCATAGTTTCTAGTAGCAGCAAATTGTTATGATCACAATTCCTCGTCTGCCAGCCAGTGTGAATAACGGCCTACTCACTCTTGATCAGAGCCTTGATTCTGCTGTCCAACTTGTGCGACATGTTTAGCACCTGGGATGGTCCCGCTATACGTTCGGGGGTGTGTACAGTTCTTAGTGAAGCACCTCCAAGTTGACTCCCCCACTCCTCATATATAGTCTTCCGAGGTGCTTGCGCCCATACAGATCCATCATGCAGGGTGAATACGGTTTGAACTGAGAACGAGTTTCGAATCGCGGAACAATTATCTCTCACACCATGCACACCTGAGTTGTGCGCGACCTGATGGTATCACACAATCAAGTATTGATGGCGACAGCCTACCAGCATGGGCGCCGGCACAGCCAGTGCTCATGTACAACAACGGCCCCATACCGACTCCAAGGTAATGAGCCTGGATACCCACATCTCCCTGACAACTCGTATTCAGAATGAATGGGTGCGCATCATGTTGCAACCCTTTGGCGAAGCACACCTCCGATACCTACCATACGCGACAATCAATCTGCGGTATGTAGTTGATCCGACGTGAGGGGTATTCATGGGTCCCCCATGACATAATACAGTCAACACAATGATACACGTAGAGATGGGTACGTACGTGAATGTGACGGATCCATATAGCAAGTCCCATGTTCCACCTCGCGTGGCGTATCACTATGTACGCATGCTGTCAGAAATTCATAAAAGGAGCATGGCATGCTGATGGTTGTGTCGTGAACCCTCAAGTCCTCAAGCCCATCTTCTAGCATCCAGTCATCTAACTCATTGACAAACCCCGTGCAATTGCCTCACTACACACCACATCCCTGGACCCGTCTTGCAGAATCGCAATGATGCAGCCAGAGCGCCGTGAACAAGACGAAGATGTACCCGCTTCTGACTCCGACCTGGGGTCTGACAATGTGTCCACAGTATCCTCTGATAGCGAAGTGAGTCAACCCACCGCGTTAATACCAGCAATTATACCAAACTGGTTCTTCTCTGCCTCCGCGTGGTAATACCAGTGTTCTGATAGCCAAGCCTCGGGCATGTCAGAACAAGAGGGTCCCAATAGCTCGGACAAGTCCGACATTCCCTTCAACGGTCACTCGGACGAAACCAGTGTACCCGTTATAGATCCCAAGGAGCCATACAATGATCTGGTAGTGGACAGTGAAGCTCAGGTACGTCAATGGAACGGGGGTGCTCAAACCCAGCTCTACGTGAACATCCACTCACCTCGGCTCTTAGGCATATCTTAGCCGGAGGTTTGGCCTCTGGCCTCAGCCGCCGCGACAAGTCCCGGTAGTCGAACAAGCCCGGTTCCCCGAATTCCCTGCAGGTTGGCTACGCCCTGATCACCCCTGGTACTATGCGATTGGGTGGCCTACCAACGATAGCTGGTTTCAACTCCGGCTCAAAGCCTTCGGGAACTTCTCCAGACGAAGGGCTAAGGATCGGCAGCAACCGCTGAAGTTTCTCGACTACTCAGACTTGTCTCGATTCTCCAAGGACTTAGTCGAACTTCGTGCGAGGGCACGGTTCAAGCACATTTACGAGTGCAATGTCGTCCCCCTCGACTGCGCCGATCCCGAGAAGACCGAGCCTTTTGAGATTCTCATGCTCTGGCACACGTCATGTGAGACCGGTGGACCCCCGCCGCACCTAACGTATATGTGGTTATACGCGATCCTTGGGAGCAAACCACAATGGTACATCGACCCGGTGCCTGCCAAACGCTGGAATCAGACACCATCCTTTTCCTGCGGTCTCGTAGTCCCGGAGATGGAATACTACCGGTACGAGAAACAGGTCAAAGTGATGATGAAGATCGGAGATGACGAAGACGTACTTGGAGGTCAGGGTGGTGGAACTCACGACACTATGGTGGTCGCCGGAGATGCCAAGATGGAGGCCGCCTAGATTACGCCAGATGAGCTTGACAAGATTAATATTGCTGTGTTACTAGAGTAGGTGGTGCGAACGCGCACGAAGCACAGAGCTAAGAACAATAGTGATAGTGGACAGGGGATCAGTTGAACGTCAGCGTGTACGCGGACGGTCGCGCCTGGGGAGATGTTCGTCATGTCCTGCGGGGTAATGAGCACATACTGTTTGCCCCTCGAGGCGTTCGCGGTGTCGATCTGCAGTCCACTTGGGTCAGGACAGGGCTCAGACCTGTTAACGAGCTTGGACGTACCATCATCTTCATGCTGATGCGACGGTTGACGGCGTCCATGAACACGTCGAACTCGTCTGCAAGTGTTGTGAGTGAGAGACGACGGAGTCGAGCGCCGAAGCACGCACCAAGGCAGCGAATGGGACAGCCGATGGATTCCCACAGCGAGAGCAACAAGCAGATGGTCGAGAACGACTTCTCGCCACCGCTCAGCGAGCGAGGGTCCTTCTCTCGGCTGTCCTGCTGTGTGGCCGTTTGGTCGTCTGTTTGGACCTAGCAGGGGCGTCAGCGGCCGTCTTTGTGATTGTCAGTCGACAAGAGCTCACCCTCAGGTTCAACGTGCCGTTCACATGGTCGAACAAGACCTTGCCAAAGTATCCGCGGTTTGAAAGATGGTAGGCGAAGTACACCTTGCAGCGCAGTGCGATGTGCCGGCGGAACTCGTGCCACCGCGAAAGCCGGTCCTTGACTGACTGTCGCAGCGCCTGCACGTTCTTCATTGAGTGGCGTGTCGGGCAAGCAATGAAGAAGCTACCGACCTTGTTCAGCGAGTTGAGGGCCCTCAGCTCCCTCCGCGCCGTCTCGAGAGCCAGCTCCTTCTTGTGGAACTCGTCAGCGATCTCCTCGATCGTCGCCCCTTGTCTGTCAAATAGTCAGGATGTGCGGACGTCACGCAGCACAATGCCAGGTTCTTACCGTCTCTCGCGCTCAGCGAGCGCAGCCTGCACAGCGTCCAGATTGCGTTGAACGGCGTCCGGCTTACGGGGGTTTGGGAAGGGGTCGCAATACTTCGAAGCCTGAGCAGACCAGTCCTGTCACCCGGGTGAGATATCGCGTGGGCAAGAGAAGCAGCCATACATACCTTGAACTCCCTCTCCAAGTCCTTCGCTACCTCCTCTGCCATAGCCAACTTGTTGCGCTCCTCGAAAGCCTTCTTGTTGAAGTGCTGAATGGAGTTGTCGGCGTTCATGCGGTCCGTCACAGCTGCGTTGAGGCGCTCCTGAACAGAGCGTGAGGATGGATGCGTCGATACCGAATGACCCGGCACCCACGGATATCTCGCTGCGACGATCACTGTGCTCAGCGATTTTCTGCCGCAATCGCTCAGACTCTTCCATGTAAGGACGCTGATCGGCCTGAACGCGCTCCCTCTCCACGAGCAGCTGCTCGTACTGGATAATGATGTTCGCCTTTTCCGTCCGTTGTTCCTGAGCGCACAGCGTCAGCAGCCCGGCTGAGGACGTAAAGCAACAACTTGGAGTACCTCTAGAGCTTCCTGGAGCGCCTGAATGTTCACGGGCATGTCCTCGTTCAGCTCCAACTGCAGATTGTTGATTTGTGTCCTCAAGTTGCGTATGTTTCGGTTCAGTTCGGACTCCTGGCGCTACATGACAGCGATCAATCTGAGTATTCATCGGGGTGAAGAGAAGTTTCGTACCTCAAGATTGCCAGCCGCCTGACGCGAACGATGGTACGCGCTCTGCAGTTCAGCGATCTGCTTTGCAAGACCAGAAAGTCTGGCATTGAAGTCGTCCCGCTGTCCTTCCCAACGCCTAAGTGGTCAGATCAGTCAGATGGTTGCGGTGCAGCGGTGTCATAAGCTGTTCACCTCCTCTCCGCGTCGGCGTTGTTGCCACGGAAGAGATGCTGTCTCGGATCGCCATGGCGGAGATCGTTGATCACGGACGACTGACCTCCTCCCTCACTGTGCAGCGAAGTCGTCAGCGCCGTGCCGTCGTGGTGTCTCGAGCGTACTCACGGGAATCGGACGACCCTGTAGAGGTCAGCGGCCATAGCCACCCCGCCCCTTCCGAGGGAGAGCAGCATCTTGTCGGCCTCAGCACGCGTACGCGCCAGCAACGTGCTCTCGATATGCAGGTTGTTGACGAGCTGGCGTAGGACGTACTCATCCGTGACCTACGAGGGCATCAGTAAAGACGGACATAAACGCTACACAGGACACCGACCTCCAATGCGCGGAGGATAGTAAGGTATTCACGGGGTGGTTCTCCCTCGGAGAAGTCGAAGAGATCCACCTCCGAGATGATGATTTGCGAGCGCTGGTTGCCACTATGGCAGTGTCAGACCCGGAGAGTGGGAGAATGGAGAACAGAGGTACCTTTGCTTGAGAAGTTGCGCCAACGCCGGACGGTCGCGCGCGTCAGTAATCGCAAAGCTGCTCATCGCACTGCCGATGACGATCCTGAAGAGGTTGCCCCATTGCTCCGGGTCCTTGACTTTGACGTACAGGCCGAACGGACCGACGGGTGGCTGACCATGCCATCGCATCCTCTTGATCTCGATCGCCCTACCCAAGTTCTGGTTGACCCGAAACTCTCTGCAAACGAAGAAAGAGGGACGCCATGGGAAGAGTTGCGCACAACTCCGAAACTGCGTGGTCGAATGCGAGGAGCAGACGGGGTGACGCTCAGCGAGGCGTTGATACACGTCGTTCATGCACATCCCTTCACGCTCACCCCCCTCGCGCTCCTTTACTGCTTGCTCCCCGGGTGTCGAAACAGACTGCTGCGAAGATTTGTCACGCATCCATCGAGCTCGAGTGCTACGCCCTCAGCCTCCTACCAAGGATGCGGTATGTCTCCGAGTTCTTCCCCTTGCGAATGGCACACGACTCGTTCTGTGCCGTGAGATGGCGACATTTTGTTTTCCCAAGTTGCTGTTCAGCCTCGGAGCGAAAACCGTTCAAGGGCTCGAGCTCGTGTACTTCCCTGTCCTACTGCCTCTCAGATGGGTCTGATCGTCGAGAAACTTCTTCGAAACCAACAACCGGAAAATCGATGACTGGCTTTGTCTACGCGAACGTCTTCTTGTCAGCCTACGGGGAACGAATACTTTAGGGTCCAAGACACGGCAGACAGATATCGTGTACCTTGAGCTGAGTCACCCCAGGTTTGTTTGCCCTCATCTTGACAGCAAGCTCGTCCCTCTGTTTCGTCGTCAATATTCATACGTGCAGTCTGCTCGTACCCCAAGATGGCGATATTTCTGCTGTACTGACCATGCTTCACCAAAGGGCGAGAATTAGTACTGCCATGAAGGGGAGATGGACAGCACGCACCTCAGCCTGTCCGCGATGCCGCCTACAATCCATAGTGCATCGCCAGTTCCCACCCAAGGTCAGTTGAGCTCACGCCGCACGGGCATGTGCAACACGTCAGTGCATATGGCTGTGTTTGGGGCTGCACTGTTATTGTCAACATATCTCGTATGCACAACAAGTCAAACAACAAGATTTGCATTGGAGTATGTCGTATTTTGAACAAGTTCCTCTTCTAGGCTTTGCTCGGATAAACATGGATGAACATATTACTACCCTACTCAACGAAGGGCCGAGGTATAGCGAGCCCATTGCAAACAGCGCGGAACCATGCGTAGAGTAAAGGGCAGGGGGCTCAGCTGCTTGATCGAACAGAGGAACAACGCAAAGTCGCAGTCGGGGTGAGGTTGAGTGTTGAACGTTGAACACCAGCGCTTTCGGTAGGGGCCGTGGAAGGAATACTTGCACTCCTGGGCCATGTAATTCACTTGTTTGCTTGTTTCGCACTAGTCCACAGAGATGCTCGCAAGAGGGCTAAGGTAGAGAGGGAGGAGAGATACGTATTATAACTGGAGAATGATACTATGGATGTGGTGCTTGCAGTCGGAGGACGAGCGCTGGCCTGAGCGTTAACTTTATTCAAGCTCAAGCTTCAAAGCTTCAAGGTAAAACACTGCAGCGAGCATGCAACGACTTGGTCTCTTGCGCTCCCGCATCCCGTTTTGCCTCTCCTGAACATGCTTACTACCTGCTTGGCCTCTCATCATCAGTCCTGAAGTGCGCCAAGGTAACTCAGCTATTGCGCAATCATACTACTACAATCGACTACCGTCATTTAGGGAATGAAACAAGCCCGCAAAACAAAACTATAATTGTGCACGCAGCACAATCGTACAGAGTCTCAACCTACTTGGAAGACATCCTCCCGCGTATCTGGCCCACCATCCGTAACCAAGAATAATGCACAATGCGTGAACTTCGATTCGGCAAAGACACGAGCAACGTCGACACCCGTGGACCTGAGATCCACAATTGATAGGTATGTCCGTGTTCCGCTTGCGTTGGCCGGGTTCCATCCAACTTCAAGGGGAGACGGAGCGGCTTCGGCCGAGCCTGGCTCTTCCCTTTGCCTTTGTCGCCTTCGCCTTCGCCTTCGCCCGAGCCTTCGCCTTGCTTTTGCCTTGTCTAGGGTCACGGTTACCACCGCTCTCGGTCGCCTTGCCTTTCCCTTTGTCCACGGCAGTGGTTCTGCCTTCCGAGCTATCTTCTGGGCCGAAGCCTCCTAAGTCAAAGCTCTCGTCGCCATCTGCAGGGCCCTGCAAGTTGCCCCAGTCGCCACCTGTGGAGTCTCCCGAGCTGCCGTCCGCGGGGTCCTCCCAGTTACTGGCTGCACTACTGTTGTCGTCCCCAGGCTCGCTACTGCCATCCACAGGCCCCCTACTGTCGTCGTCCACAGGATCGCCACTGTCATAATCCGCGGGGCCGTCCGACTGGGACTCAGAATCGTCAGTACTACGATTATATTCGGCTTCCCTCGCGCATTCCATCTTGTACGCGAAGTATTCGTAGTAGTCCATGGGCCGCCCGCCATGCTCCTCGGTCGCCACCCATTGGTCTTGAGTGCGTTCGTAAAACGCACCTCGGAGAAGTCTCATGATCTGGTTGAATCTTTCGTAGTTCCGGGGGCTGTTCTCAATGCAATGGAGCTCTTGGAACATGTCGCTCAACTGTGCCTCGTTTGGGCCCGCAGTCTCTCTTGGATCGGTGAGGGCTGGGCTTTGCGATCCTGAATCTGGCTTCCTGCCAGGCTGGGTGCGCGCTGATACGAATCGTTGCTTTGACTGCCGGGTCTGTTTCTTGGTAGTCTTCTTGCTCTTCATGTGAGGGTCTCTGGGGTTCCATGTCAATGAGTCGTCCACATCGTCTTTGTCGGAGTCGGACGTTGCTAGCTGCTCCATTCGTCCCTCCCAATGTGGGTTCTCGACAGAGAGGGCTTCGAAATAGAAGTATGCGCCAATGGTTGCCACAGCAAGCACGACAAACTCCCGATGTGTGGACCAACCGGGGTTAGGGCCAACAGTCTGTGCAGCCGCCCTAGCTTGGTTCATGACCTGCCCGTTCCAGCCAAACAGACCCCCAATTGTCGTGGACAACATCCACATGTTGCCTTCGGTCAGTTTCTCTTTCATTGCTTTGTGCTCAAAAATCAGGCGGACCAAAGGCACTGTTGTTTTGTGCTCGCTCGTGGTGGAGAATGTCGCTCCCACGCCGTCAGGGATGCACCTCAGGAGATGTGCGCATGCCTCTTCGGGGGTCAGTCCGGGTGGATAACTGCTCTCCCTGGCTGGTGCCTTGTCTGATTGTTGGTGCCCATCCTCCGGTTCGTCGATGCAGTTGAGTTCATCGCTGCTCGACAGGATAGATGTTGAGCTGCTGTGTGACATGTCTGGGCTCCCGTGTGACACGTCTGGGCTCCCGTGTGACACGTCCAGGCTACCTTCCGGCACGTTCAGGCTTTTGATGCTTCCCATCAGTTGCTCGAGGCCCAATCCCCATGAGTCTGTCATTCCATCGAGGGTGTACTGAGGGGAGAAGAGAGTGACAACGGTGCGGGAGGGTGTTTCCTGGATCATGAACACATTCATGGAGAGGAAAGCTGCCCAGTAGCCGTACCAAGGGAATTCCTTGGTGCTGTTGCTAGCCATGCGGTACAACAATCCAAGCTCAAGTTTCTTCGATGCATGGAGGGCACAGATGGCCTGACGACAGTTGTACTGGACGACTATAATCTCGAAGTCAGCTTCACACTGCACTACATGTGTCTGCACTCACGTTCATCCTCTTCGTGAGACGATGGCATGTTGATTATATATTCACTGAGGTGGTGGTTTTGAGCTGGGATATGTTGGGTCGTCTCAGTCACTCTCGACACTGGAGTATTTATTCTCCCCAGGACCTGCAATGGCTCCGAGAGCCAAGCGGCTCAATCAGCACCCATGCTGACTGTATACGTACAGCCCATCTGGTACGCCGCTACCGAACCCTGTAACAGCCCTTCTCACGAGCAAACCATTACGCCTGGTATTCGAAGCAAGTGACGTCAATACCGTATCATCGGGTGGGTGATGGTGGCATGAGGCCAGCTGTAGCCAGAGATACAGTACAAGGGTTGGGGGCGCCACGGCCAGTGCACCGTTGTGCAGTGAGTGGGCAACTTTGAGGCACGCCGGAACTATCTCCGAGTCTGCGGTGTTGTCTACCTGTGGTGGCTCGCTCGTGTTTTACGAACAGCCTTGTGACGGCACGGCGGTACAGGGTCCACTGGTGGCCCAACTGATAGCCGTACCCGACCCATTGAACATGAGTTGCCCGCGGTGGCACATCCGAACTGGACCTCTTCATGCAATTAATCAGTGTGGACCGATGCCGCGGTGCTGGCAGGGCGGCCGAGGACTCGCGATGCTGTACAATATCCCACGTTTGAATTTTTGGGCGAATGGTCATGGGCATGGCGTGCGTCCAAGTACTTCGCCTAGCCTCCCAGTAGTTCTTGGCATCCAATACAGGACCTGCGGCGCGGACACCGAGTAAGTATTGGGTGGCACCCGGTACCATTATGCGCATTCCTACAGTGCGTGCGAGCTGCTGCTGCGGTCTCACGGTCAGAGTTACCGTTATTGGCGATGGCGGCTCTTCCTCCAGGCTCGCCACTGGCGGTGTTGAAATTCTAGTCCTAAACGAACGCCACCCCATTCCAACCCCGACACATATATAAGCACCTCTAATCTCCCAACCTCCATCATCGAGAACCCCCGGTTTCACCTATCACTACGCCATACACACGACCGTCAAGAAGTACATCCGTCACCTTTGCTACGACCACTCCAGTTTGTACGTTGCCGGCTTCCCCTGTTCTTTGTCATAGGACACATGAGAACTAACTTATGTAGGCATATTGAGAATGCCAGGACCGCATCAAGCTCCGGGCCAGTCTGCCAGTGATTTGACGGAGAGTTCTGACACGGAGTCTGATGCTCCGACTATCATGCAGCCGGTGAGTGCGTACTACGAGGTGCGAAAGAATCAATTGTTTCGAGCCTCACTTGCTTGAACCACATCAGGACCCGGAGCCTCCGAGATACCCCTCAAGTATGCCGCCAGTCGACCCCCTGCCGCGACCGGACTTGGAGCCCACGTCCTTCGCCACGTTCCCTCCTGTGCCGCAGGATGCACAGACAGGGAATTATTACTATTTCCTTGGTTGGAACTACAACAATGAACGCCGGGAGCGCACAAAGGCCTACACCACTGCAGTATTCGGTCCCCAGAGAGTAAGCCGCGTGAAAGAGCAGAACCATTACTCCCGGTTGCTGTGGATCGACATCATGCGCTACCCGCACTACTCGATCTTCTACGACCCAGACAGGGCCCGTGTCGTGATGGCCGACAAGACGTTCCCGAAAGACAAGCCCGCCGATCGCAGCACGGATTTCATCGTGGCGTTCTCATCCACCCATCCGGTGAACGCGCGACGGACCTGCCGCCCGACTCAAGCTCAGTACGATTTTCTCGTTTCTTTGTTCGGCGCAGAGCCCAAATGGTACCGCGACTACTTCGAAAAGAAAGCACACCAAGGATACCTCCGCCAGACGACGATGCCGTGGTACGATTGTGCAGACTGTGGCAAGGTACGTCTACCTGGTCAGATCACCGTCGAGACGTTCCTCACCAGCTCCCATCAGACGCACAACCTGCGCACCGGTGCTAGGCCTAAACAGCAGTAATACTGTATACGATATTCTTCACGATTTGCAAGAATGACAGGATTGCTTTGAATGCCACGGCGTCCACTTGACCGGATGACTTGTAAGGTGCATGATCCCAATAATGCTAAGAATTTGCGAGCTGCCGACCAACGTCGCTATGTAGTGTACAGTAGCCGATTACTAGAGTAGGTGATGCGAACGCACACAAAGCACAAAGCAGAGAACAATGGTGATAGTGAACGGGGAATCAGGTGAACGTCAGCGTGCTCTGACCCCGCTCCGGGTCACTCATCCGGTGTACGCGGACGGTCGCGCCTGGGGAGATGTTCGTCATGTCCTGCGGGGTAATGAGCACATACTGTTTGCCCCTCGAGGCGTTCGCGGTGTCGATCTGCAGTCCACTTGGGTCAGGACAGGGCTCAGACCTGTTAACGAGCTTGGACGTACCATCATCTTCATGCTGATGCGACGGTTGACGGCGTCCATGAACACGTCGAACTCGTCTGCAAGTGTTGTGAGTGAGAGACGACGGAGTCGAGCGCCGAAGCACGCACCAAGGCAGCGAATGGGACAGCCGATGGATTCCCACAGCGAGAGCAACAAGCAGATGGTCGAGAACGACTTCTCGCCACCGCTCAGCGAGCGAGGGTCCTTCTCTCGGCTGTCCTGCTGTGTGGCCGTTTGGTCGTCTGTTTGGACCTAGCAGGGGCGTCAGCGGCCGTCTTTGTGATTGTCAGTCGACAAGAGCTCACCCTCAGGTTCAACGTGCCGTTCACATGGTCGAACAAGACCTTGCCAAAGTATCCGCGGTTTGAAAGATGGTAGGCGAAGTACACCTTGCAGCGCAGTGCGATGTGCCGGCGGAACTCGTGCCACCGCGAAAGCCGGTCCTTGACTGACTGTCGCAGCGCCTGCACGTTCTTCATTGAGTGGCGTGTCGGGCAAGCAATGAAGAAGCTACCGACCTTGTTCAGCGAGTTGAGGGCCCTCAGCTCCCTCCGCGCCGTCTCGAGAGCCAGCTCCTTCTTGTGGAACTCGTCAGCGATCTCCTCGATCGTCGCCCCTTGTCTGTCAAATAGTCAGGATGTGCGGACGTCACGCAGCACAATGCCAGGTTCTTACCGTCTCTCGCGCTCAGCGAGCGCAGCCTGCACAGCGTCCAGATTGCGTTGAACGGCGTCCGGCTTACGGGGGTTTGGGAAGGGGTCGCAATACTTCGAAGCCTGAGCAGACCAGTCCTGTCACCCGGGTGAGATATCGCGTGGGCAAGAGAAGCAGCCATACATACCTTGAACTCCCTCTCCAAGTCCTTCGCTACCTCCTCTGCCATAGCCAACTTGTTGCGCTCCTCGAAAGCCTTCTTGTTGAAGTGCTGAATGGAGTTGTCGGCGTTCATGCGGTCCGTCACAGCTGCGTTGAGGCGCTCCTGAACAGAGCGTGAGGATGGATGCGTCGATACCGAATGACCCGGCACCCACGGATATCTCGCTGCGACGATCACTGTGCTCAGCGATTTTCTGCCGCAATCGCTCAGACTCTTCCATGTAAGGACGCTGATCGGCCTGAACGCGCTCCCTCTCCACGAGCAGCTGCTCGTACTGGATAATGATGTTCGCCTTTTCCGTCCGTTGTTCCTGAGCGCACAGCGTCAGCAGCCCGGCTGAGGACGTAAAGCAACAACTTGGAGTACCTCTAGAGCTTCCTGGAGCGCCTGAATGTTCACGGGCATGTCCTCGTTCAGCTCCAACTGCAGATTGTTGATTTGTGTCCTCAAGTTGCGTATGTTTCGGTTCAGTTCGGACTCCTGGCGCTACATGACAGCGATCAATCTGAGTATTCATCGGGGTGAAGAGAAGTTTCGTACCTCAAGATTGCCAGCCGCCTGACGCGAACGATGGTACGCGCTCTGCAGTTCAGCGATCTGCTTTGCAAGACCAGAAAGTCTGGCATTGAAGTCGTCCCGCTGTCCTTCCCAACGCCTAAGTGGTCAGATCAGTCAGATGGTTGCGGTGCAGCGGTGTCATAAGCTGTTCACCTCCTCTCCGCGTCGGCGTTGTTGCCACGGAAGAGATGCTGTCTCGGATCGCCATGGCGGAGATCGTTGATCACGGACGACTGACCTCCTCCCTCACTGTGCAGCGAAGTCGTCAGCGCCGTGCCGTCGTGGTGTCTCGAGCGTACTCACGGGAATCGGACGACCCTGTAGAGGTCAGCGGCCATAGCCACCCCGCCCCTTCCGAGGGAGAGCAGCATCTTGTCGGCCTCAGCACGCGTACGCGCCAGCAACGTGCTCTCGATATGCAGGTTGTTGACGAGCTGGCGTAGGACGTACTCATCCGTGACCTACGAGGGCATCAGTAAAGACGGACATAAACGCTACACAGGACACCGACCTCCAATGCGCGGAGGATAGTAAGGTATTCACGGGGTGGTTCTCCCTCGGAGAAGTCGAAGAGATCCACCTCCGAGATGATGATTTGCGAGCGCTGGTTGCCACTATGGCAGTGTCAGACCCGGAGAGTGGGAGAATGGAGAACAGAGGTACCTTTGCTTGAGAAGTTGCGCCAACGCCGGACGGTCGCGCGCGTCAGTAATCGCAAAGCTGCTCATCGCACTGCCGATGACGATCCTGAAGAGGTTGCCCCATTGCTCCGGGTCCTTGACTTTGACGTACAGGCCGAACGGACCGACGGGTGGCTGACCATGCCATCGCAACCTCTTGATCTCCTCGATCACCCTGTCCATATTGTGGCCAAACTGCGCAACCTTGCTCCTCTCCATCTCGCTGCAGGCTCGGATGTGCTCATCGCACTCAACTACGCGGTTCCGTAGCTCGCCCTCCTCTCTTTGCAGCCGGCTACCCTCCTGCTTCGCGGAGTCTGCCTCAGCCATGTGACGCTGGCGCTCTTGCGACACATTCTTGAGTTGCTTTTCCGCCTCCGTAAGCGTGGCGTTCAGCTGCTCCAGCTGCTGCGTTGCCCGGTCACGCTTCTCCTTCGAGCGTGTCTCTAGGCGAGTCTGCTCATCCTTGATCTTCTTCTCAAGCCCAGTAATTGTAGAGTCTACACCTGTCTTGGACTCCAAGATTGTCCTCTCGTCGTTCTATAGGATTTGGTCACGTTACCGTCCATGCAACACATTGAGCGGTTGCGCATACCTTGAGCTGAGAAAGCTTTGTCTTGTTTGCCTTCATCTTAACAGCAAGTTCCTCCTTCTGCTGGGTGAGGTTGTCGATGTCCCCGAGAGCGGCCAGTTCGTCCTCCAACGCGAGAACTTTCTCGCTGAACTGAGCATGCTCGGCCTGATGGCGGGATGTCAATCCCTGCCGTCGAGAAGCGGAGATGGACACGCGCGTACCTCGGCCTGTCTGACTTGCGCTTCGCACTTGTCCACCCTGTGCTTGATATGGGCTACTTCGTTCAGCTGCTTCGTGAGCTCCTGTGAAGTGCGCGATGTCAGATGCAATCGACAAGGGAAAGACAAACATTCAAACATCTTTCTTGCAGGCGATGTGCGCCCACGCGAGCTCCTTCTTTAGCTCGTCAGCCTTGGTCTTCTGCTCGACCGCCTTCTGGGCCTCGTCCCAACGTGCACGAGCTTCCACCACGGCCTCCTCCAAGTCGGGGATCACCTCAGCCTTGCGCTTCAGCACCTTGTGAGTCTGGCTGATGTTCTCCATGCAAGTCTGATACTCTTCGCTAAGCTGGCTGAGCTGTGTGCCCTTAAGGAAGAACTGTGGCCCAAGTAAGCGTACCGGACGCGGGCCTCGGAACGTGAGCACCGTTACCTTGTATTTGTCGGTGGGGGTCGACGCGGACAGGAATTGCCTTGATGGAGAGTCAGTCATGGTACGGCGCGGGGAAACATTGATGGAGCGCAAGTCACCTCGCAGAATCTGCACGATTAGGAACGTCAGCCGATAAGAAGCAGGGTATACGAAGCCACGCACCCTGGGTCAAGATGTTCATCGGGTTGTCGACCTGGATGTTCATGTGGTCGCAGATGGCTTGTAGCTCCTCGCGCTTGGTAGAGATGACGCGTCCATCCCTGCTCTTGATCTTGTACGAGGACGCGCCCTCCTTGGTGAACCTTCGAGTGATGACAATGCTCCTGCCGTACTCCTTAGGACGGTATGCTTCCTCTCCTTGGTTCTTGAGCACAACCGTCACTTCAGCGACGCTGACAGAGGTCAACACTGTCTCAGCACGTCTGTTTGAGTGCGAGTGCCGTAGAACTTACGTCTGTCCTTCCCGGATGAACGACTTCAGACCGCTTCCACGCCCGGTAGAAGTGGCCTTGCCGCCAAGAGCCACAGTCAAGGCCGATAGGACGGCACTCTTGCCACCTAAGGTAACGCATGAGGGAGGGTTGTAGTGACCGATTACTGCACATGAACTTACTTCCGTTGTGACCTATGCCCGTGCATCAAGTTTTGTCTACGGCTCAGGAAACTCACACAGCCACATACCGATTATGAAGTTGATTTGTGGCCCAAGCGAGAACGTAAGGTACTTGTGGCACATGAACTGGTGCATTTCGATCGACTCGATGATACCCATCTCTGCAATGCCCTACATCGAGCATAGCAGGCCGTCAGTGACTCGTCTCCGCTATATGTCCACGGACTGAAAGCGTATGGTGCTCACCCCCTGGACCTTGCTCTTGCTCATGAGCCTCTCGCGGATGCGCTCTTCGTGCTCTTCCTCGAACTTCTTCTCCTCGACCTCATCCGGCTGCATGTCACCCACTCCGCTGTCATCCTCATCGTCGTCGTCGAGCACTATCGCTTCGTCCTTTCTAGCGGTTTTGCTCTTTGTGGCACGGTGCGTGCGCGGGGGCTGCTCATCATCGTCGCTCTCCGTCATGCGCGAGCGCTTTGATACTGGCTGAGAGAGGTTGTCATAATCGGACACTTCGACTGCCCTGCGTTTTGGCATGGCGTAGATAGCACAAGACGCTCAGCACAAGGATAGTGGTGGTCAAGAGTCAGGGCGTTTTCAGACGCGACGCGACGCGTTGACGCGCGTAAACACATCCAAACAAGCGCGCGCACGTGCGGGGTGGTCAAGCCACAATTGGTCGGGTCTGCAGGACGAGGTCACCCGCGGCGAGGAAGACCTAGCTAATTGTAGGCCAGAGTGCATACTGTGGGGGTTCACATCATCGAGCGGTGCCACGGCCAAGGCAATTTACTCAAGGGAATAATCGGGTTGCACGGAACGAGTTGAGTATGTACGACAATGCATCTCGATGGTGAGTACAGCAGTAACAGCACTAGGAAGCCTTCCGAGCGGAGATGGAAATCCGAAGGGACGCGATATTAAAGCATCAAGTTCCGTACGACAGAACGGTTGATGTGACGAGTACCACCACAGCGACGTTCTGCGAAAAAAGATGACGAAAGACATGGATATCCACATTCGTGAAGGGGAAGGACTTGTGACGGAAGCAGAGTATATGCTGTGATCAATGCAAGGAGATGCGGATGCAAGGCATTTGGGCGGAGGGCGAGTCGGATGGCGTGCCAGGGTGTGAAAGGAGTGGACGGGAGGCGGGTCGTGCAACACCGATCCCTTGGGCTGTGCCGGGATGGGGAGTTTGGCGATGGGTTAGCGATAAATTAGTGCGACGTGCGATTCAGTGGGCTACGCCGGCTGGGGCGATGAATTTGCACCGCGTTGACGTGATGTGAGCTGCCGCCACGACCCACAAAGTGGTATATGTTTGACGGCGGAGACGAGGGTATAGGTGCGCGTCTGGCGACAGTGTGGGTGGGCGAAACGTGGAAAGTGGGGGATGCCGACTCCACGAGTCCGGAGCCAATCGTACTGGTCTCGGAGGCTATAGCCTTCTCGTTGGCACTTCCGCCAATGGCTTTGGGCGCGTTGTGTGAGGTACTGTTGTGCCCTACGTACCAGCCGAGTCCGATAGCACCAGCGATAACCTGGGATGTGTTGATCAGCAGACTGTCGGCTACCAAGACCGGCATACTCACGATGAGGAGGGTCATGCCAACAATCCACACCCAACGGGACATGCGCGTAGTGCCACTCTGGGTCTTGTGCAGCCACCAACTGTGTGCTAGTGAGCATTTGACTTGTCACAATGCTGGAGAACATACCTCTGTTTCTTACCGGTGTGTATATCTTCCTTGGCAACCATACTGAACCGCCGCCAGAAATCGTCGCCCTTTTGACCACGGCGAGGCAAAACCGTGTCCTCCGTGTCTCCGCGCATAATGGGCTTAGAAGCAAACTTGACATCGCGGGAGGTAGCGGTAGACGGGCGTGCGAACACTGGGGCAATTGGCACCATCGGGGCTGGAGCGGGTGAGGGGTACTAGGCATGCTTCCCTGAAACTCGGACATTTCAGGCGAGGCAGGGGGGCGACCATTAGGTGCTGCGGCGGGCGCGGGACGAGAGAGGTTAAGGGCGGCGACAGGAGCAGCGTAACCAGGCTGAGGAGCGGCGAGAGGAATGGCGGGCTGAGGATGCATCTGCTTGCTGTCGTCGAAGGGGTTGTCCTTCTTCTCGTCTATATATTGGTCATACCTGTTGGTGCGTAAGTGGAATTGCATATGGACAACGTAATAAGTGTTGAATGAGTAGCATAGAGTGGTCACGAAGTCGAACTTTGTGCAGCATCAAGTGAAATGTCCCCGGAATCATCTGGTCGAATAGCAACGTCGACCGAGCTGTGGGGATAGTAGGCGTTACGACACTTGCGAATCAAGCCCACGATTGACAACACCAGTAAAGGCCACGGCGACCGAGCCTACCACCAACAGTACCAGTGGAAACACCGGTGTACACGCGTCCCCAATGTCTGGCCCGGATTCTCGAGATCAAACCATGGAGGAGGCGAAACAAATACATACACATTGTAGGCCGAAGTCCTATCGTTGGGGTTGGCAGGGGGCTGTTGTCTCATCCTGCGAGTTTGGTTGTGTTGGTGCTGATCATACACAGAGTCGGGCTCGTCGGTTGCGAAGGGGGGCTTGCCAGCGAGCGGGGGAGTGCTGTAGATGATGGGTTGGGCCATTTAATGGAGGTGTGATTGCTGGTTTTGTGGGTGAAAGAACGAAATGGAAAGAGAATGGATGCCTCGGAGAGTCCAAGACTGAGAATCCGCCGCCAGGAGCCCGGAGAGAGGAAAAGAAGAGGATGATGGAGAGAGAGAAAGAGCGGCCGCCGTCGGTCGCCTCCCGCCCGCCCATCGCCTCGGCTGAGCACACGGCTAAGAATATCTCCACATGCGCGTGCCGTTGCCGTGCCCGTAGCGCCGAGCGATACCCAGAACCCTAACCCACCGCCAAGTACCGTCGCGCGCCACAGGTCCGGAGCCGAAACGAGGAATAGTCCACACGCGCGCCGCGTTCCTCTCAGTCCCAGTCTGCCACTGCATCGGTCGCGCACACTGCAACGGCGTCCGACTACCGGCTGCTATCTGTAGTGAATTGTCTCAGCGGCTACTTCGACGCGCCCTTTCGTCATGGACGTGCAGATGAACGAGGCAGACTCGCTCGAGGCGCTCTCTGGCATCCTCGAACGCATCACGGAGAACCCCTACGACCTCAGCCTCCATGCAGAACACATCCGCATCGCTCGGTCTACCGGCTTGGATGAACAGGTTGACTCCGCCTTAGAGATGTTTACCGCGTTCTGGGCAGCCGGTGAACAGGTTTGGCTACCCCTCATCCAACGGAAACTCGAGACAAGCAACCTCGAGGCCCCGGAGGACTTGCGCGCGATCCTAGAGGTATTGGCACGCGCGGAACAGGATTACCTGTGTAAGCACCCAATTCATAATCCAAGGATGCCATTTTGAGCTTCATACAGCTATTCCAATCCTGCAGAAACACCTCGAGTTCCTCGTGGAACGCTACGAACATTTCGCAGAATCCGACAGCAAACCGGACGGACTGGAGGAGTTGTTCTCCCCGGAGTGGATGCACGAAACAATGGCCAAAGTGGTCTCTCAGGGAATTGGGCATTTGACCAAGGTAGGTTGAGTATCTACGCGAATGGGCCTCTGACGAACAGGCCATCCACCA
This sequence comes from Trametes elegans, assembly GCA_022606155.1. Lineage (NCBI taxonomy): Eukaryota > Fungi > Basidiomycota > Agaricomycetes > Polyporales > Polyporaceae > Trametes > Trametes elegans. Next base: position 122,472 of record JABYQO010000014.1, on the reverse strand, counting down.
GAGTCATCTGCTTTGGGATATTCAACGCGAATGGGAGTTCGAACGACTGCAGAATGCATCCGGGGAAGAGAGGTACGCCCGTTACAGGCCGGATTGGGCTCGTCGTATTTACACTTGCTTTTAGGGAACTACTTACTGCACTGGTGGAAGCGATGCTACTCGAGCGTCTCCAACAACCTCATTCCAGTTTGTCCCCTCCCATTGCGCGGCCCCTTAACATGGAATGACCAAGGTTGGCAGGCTATGAGGACACTTTCCAAGCCTATTCGTCATTCACAACCAACTACAAGCCTCATGACGAGTACGAATCGCTCCTCGTGCAGGCATCCAAACTGCGAGCTCGCTCAGTCAAGGGCTACCAGCTGCGCGAAAGCCTTGAGACCTCGCTGGTACGTTCTCTGATACACACAACTCACCGTGCTCTCACCGTAGGAGGAACGTTAGGAACGGTCCAACTTCTCCCTCGAGGGATACGCATATTACCTTGCTGCCGAGCGGCGGCGCAAAACCCCAGACATATTCGTGCTACAAACGCTTTACGAGCGTGCCATCGCCGAGGCGGACAAGCGGCGTTTCGCCGGCGAAGCCAATGCGGAGGAAGCCTTGCGGTCCTTCTGGACCGGCTATGTCGACTTCTTGGTACGCTTCTGAGCACTTCATATGAGAGTGTGGACTCATGATACTCTAACCCAACAGCGGACGCAGGACGTTGACCCCGAACAACTGCTGCTGATCTTCCGACGCGGTATGCGCAGCGTACCGGCCTCGGGCGAGCTCCTTGCCCGATATATGCGTTTCCTGGTATGACTCCACCGAGTATAGCGAACGACGGGAATATGTGCTGACAGTGTGCAGGAACGTAACATGGAGGCAGAGGAAGCATTGTCCGAGGTCAACAGTAAGTCCTGAAACCCTCATGCCGGAAGTCGCCTTCTCATCTTCGCTCAGCTGTGTACGAGAAGGCACAGTCGATTGCCCCTCTGCAATCCGATGTCGAACAGTTGGTCGCCGCCGTTCTAGCACGAGCAGGCTTCGAGAAGCGGCTGATAGAGGCCGGCAAAGCTGGTAAGCGCACACTGCGTAACTAAGTTGTTCTCTCCTGAACACGATCGCTAGGCAAACAGGGTCTTGAGAGTTTGGTCCAAATCCTCATGGACGGTATCACCAAGGTCCGGAAAGGTAGGCGATCATGCATATGTGCTGGATGACATCCTGACTGACCTCTCCAGCCTCATCTTCCGGCGATCCAAGGCTCAGGTTGGAAAAATACCTGTCAGCGGTCGTGAGTTATGTATACAAATCTACACTGTTCAGGTTTCCCACGCAGAAGAGTAGTGCCTGGACGTCGAGGACTTCCAAGCAAACGCCATCATCATGTGGGAAGACGCCGCCAAGCACTACAAGACGAGCTACCTCGCCTGGACCTCGTACATTGACGTCCTCATGTATGCGTGCAATTCATCTAAACAATCCGCTGTGTGGCTCACGCGTTCTGTTTTTCGGTAGCAAGCAGCATATGCATGACGACGCGCGCAAGGTCTTCCGAGACATTGCGATGAAGAACCTCGACTGGCCGGAGGCGGTGTGGGATGCGTGGCTCGCATTCGAGCAGCTTTACGGCTCCGTCGAACAGATCGAAGACGCCCTTGACCGTGTGGAGCGTGCACAGACTCAAGTGAACGCTAGGCGTGCCAAAGTCCGTTTATGCTATATGCATTGAAGGTTCACCTGGAACTGACGAGGATGATTCTGCAGGAGGCTGAGAAGGCGCAGCTAGCCGCTGCCCAGCTCGTCGCAGAGACACAAGCTACCGTTATGCCCATATCGGAGGCGCCCGTCCCATCTCAATCACAGGCTGCTGCGGAGCCTACAGCGATGGATGTTGATACCGCAGCTGGCGCTGACAGCGGATCGAAGAGGAAGGCAGAGGACGAGGGCGCGTCGGAGAGCAGTAAGAAAGCGCGAGTCGGTAAGTCTTGATGCGCATGAGACTGATGGCTGTCCGTTGATGAACGTGGCGAACTGTCATAGAGGAGTCGCCTGCGAAGCTCAAGAGGTGAGACGATGTTGTCGGTATCGCTCCCGGCTCCCATCGTTGACCGCAAGTGTCATTTCAGGGATCGCGAGAACTGCACGGTTTTCGTTGCGCAGCTCCCGAGTGGTGTGCAAGAAGATGAACTCGCAGCGCTGTTCAAAGATGTGTGTCACAACGCCGCCGTTCATATGCACTGCTGAGCTATTCTGTTTTCCTCTAGTGCGGGACCATCCGCGAGATCAAGATCACTCAGCTGCCGAACTCACTAGTGGCAACTGTCGAGTTCATGGAAAGGGTTTGTGTCTTGAGGTTTGGTTTTTAGTCGTCATTCGTGGCCTGATTGTCTGCGCGTTTGTAGGACAGTGTGCCCGCAGCTTTGACCAAGGACAAGAAGCGTATTCGCGGACACGAGATTGCCGTCCATCTTGCGTGGCGGTCTACGCTCTATGTCACGAACTTCCCAGAAAATGCGGACGACACATTCATCCGCACGCTCTTCGGAAAGGTCGGTTTTGCACTGCTTCTCAATGTCAGCCGGGACTGAACCGTAAATGTGATGATTGCAGTACGGCGAGATCTTCGACGTGCGGTGGCCGAGCAAGAAGTTCAAGAGCACGCGCCGCTTCTGCTACGTCCAGTATACATCACCAGTACGCAGATAGCATAATATCTGGAAGTATCACACCTGATCCCTTCACGTAACAGTCATCTGCAGAGGGTGCGCTGGAGCTGAACGGCACTGACATCGAAGAGGGCCGCAAGCTGTCGGTATACATCTCCAACCCCGAGCGAAAGAAGGAGCGCACCGACAGCGATGCGAACGAGCGCGAGGTATACATCGCTGGCCTGAGCAAGCTCGTCACGAAGGAGGACCTGGAAAATCTATTCAAGACGGTTCGTTCGTCTTCTTGCTTTCTGCGAGCGAATTTATGACACAGCGTACAGTATGGTACGGTCAAGGACGTGCGGATGATCCTGGACGACAAGGGAAAGTCCAAGGGCTTCGCATTCGTCGAGTTCGAGAACGAGGTAAGTCTTGCGTCACTCGCTACCCCACCATGGGAGACTAACGTCTGTACAGCAAGAGGCGCGTGCTGCCCTGGCGGCTAACAACCACGAACTAAAGAAACGTCGCATGGCGGTGACACTAGCAGACAGCCGTGTGCGGCCAAAGAACAAGTGAGCATCTGTTCCTCTCATGGTTAATGATACCCGGTTATAACTGCGTCGTAGAGCGCCTGGGTACCGCGAGGAAGTGCGCAACCGCTCCGTGAGGGTGCGAAATCTGCCACCGGGCACGCAGGAGGGCCTGCTGCAGCAGGCCCTCGAAAAACACGCCAAAATCAAGCGTGTCGAGGTCTTTGCTGATGTGGCTGAAGCTGACGTCGAGCTCGAAAATGCAGCGGTAAGTCCTCCCGGTAACATACACTGTCCACTTCTCGATGCTCATGCGTAGCTCTGAATAGGAAGCAGGCAAACTCCTGCTCAGACCTGACTTTGTCGAGTTCAACGGGAACACGCTACAGATCGTCGCGGAGAACACGACAGGACCGCCGACGTCTCGTCCCATCGCTCCCCCATCGGCCACCTCGGGCTTCTTCGTCCCGCGCAACGCGGTGTCGCGACCCCGTGCTGGACTCGGTAGCAAACAACGCGGTGCCAGGGCAACGCCAACGCAGGCCCCGTCAAGCTCAACCAATACACCCGGTTCCAATGCGTCGGCGACCTCGGCGAACAACGGGGGTGGTGGTAAAGGTCAGGACGACTTCCGGAAGATGCTGCTTGGCGGAAAATAGGCGTGGTCTGTATCATGTATCTCATTTTCACATATGACCCCGTGCGTTGTATCATCATGTCGCTATCACGTCGTAGTCAGAGTCACAGTCGTCATGACCTAGACTCCTTGGCGAGCGTTGCAGCGTTTCGCGAACGACGACCATGAGAGTTCTGCCCAAAACCGGCAAAGGCTTCTCGGCCCGCCCGTGCCGGGCGGCGCGAGGCTGTCGATCGGAGACATACCAAGCGCTCCGGCGCCGCTGATTTGCAAGTTCGCCAAGTTCCATCGAGCACGGAATACTGTACTTGCAACGCGCTCGCCAGGTACCTGAAGGATCCCTCTGGCCTAGAATCGGCCATCAATCACTCTACAACGTTTCCCCTCGCTAGAAGAGCACACGCGCTGAACTCCGCAATGTCTATCGATCTTTCTCTCGACAGGATCCGCCGGCTGTTGGCCGTCCTTCCCCCGTACACTCGGCCTACAATCCATGTCGCGGGAACGAACGGGAAAGGAAGCGTCTGCGCTCTAGCCTCGTCAATTCTTTCCGCGTCGTCACCACCACTCGTCGTCGGGCGATTCAATAGCCCCCATTTGGTCTCGATACTTGACTGCATTTCCATCGAGAACAGGCCGGTCTCGGCCGAGGCCTATGCGTCCGCGAGGGAGCAGGTGGAGCGCACCGACAGAGAAAATGGAGTCGGGGCCAGCAACTTTGAGCTGCTCGCGTGCACGGCGCTGCTCGCCTTCGAGCGCGCCGCAGTCGATGTCGTCGTGCTCGAGGTCGGGATGGGCGGGCGACTGGATGCGACGAACGCCGTGCCGGACGAATACATCCTTGTTTCCGCACTGACCGCCGTCGATCTCGACCATCAGGCATTCCTCGGGGACACCGTCGAGGCCATCACCCGTGAGAAGGCAGCCATCGCACGGCCAGGAAAGCCTTTTGTCATCGGGCTGCAAGTTCATCCGCAGGTAGATCACGTCGCACGATCAGTAGTTCAAGCTGCCGGAGGGGTCGTCTGCTCGCGAGCTGCCGTATGGCCAGCCAGTGGTTCTCCCAATCACAGCCTAGGGGGCTCCTCTCTGAAGTCCGCAGGGGCTGGCCTCGAGATGGCGAGCACTCCGGAACCCCGTCCTGTCCAGATCATGATGCCTTGCTTTACGGACCCTGTGTTTGCAGAGCTTCCTCTCCATGGCGCGCACCAGCTAGCCAACCTGGAGGTCGCCGCTGGAATCGTCTCTGTTCTGCTTACACACCCGGCATGTCAAAGACCCGAGCTCAAGCTGCAAGACCGCATTACGCCCGTCACAGTGGCTCGCGGGATCAGAAACACGCGCTGGCCAGGCAGACTGTCATACCACACGCTTCAGCTCCCGTCGGAGTCCCCGACGGACTCTGCGGGCTCGAGGAGAGTCCTCGTACTGGCCGACGGCGCACACAACCCCGCGTCCGCGACCGCGCTCGCGGACTACCTCTCCGATGTCCTAGCACAGCGAGCGTCACCGGACCGTCCCTTCACGCTCACGTACGTGCTGGGCCTGTCGCACTCTCCACCGAAGACCCCTGTGCAGACACTGGCCCCGCTGTTCGCGCTGGGTGCCCGCTTCCCCGTGCGACTGGGCGCCGCACTGCTCCGCTTCACCCCGCCCGAAGGCATGCCCTGGGTGCGGGCGGAGCCACCCTCGGAGCTGCGCGCCGCCGTCGCGTCGTTCGTGCCTCGCCTGTCCCCCTCATCCGGACTGGCCTTCTTGCCTGGCTCAGAAGACACGGGAGCGGACATGGAGGATCCTGCGCAGGCTTTGGAGCGTGCGCTCCGCTGGGCCGCGGGACGGTCAGGCGGTCGGGGCGGGGAGGGCTCCCAGGAAGACGGCGGAGACGCGCTCGTCGTGCTCGCGGGCAGCCTGTACCTCGTCGCGGATTTTTATCGGCTGCTCGCACGCTTGGGGCAGGGAGCGGAGATCTGGGGTGCGAACTGAGCGCACGCCGACTCTGTCAGCACTCAGTACAGAGCACCGAGGGCGCGACTGGAGCGGAGTGCTGACCAGCTGAGGGAAGGCGGAGGCACGGCCGCCCGTCGCGCTGAACGGCGGGTCGCAGGAGGCGGAATGGCGAAGACGCGAAGGTTGCCGGGGCGTGGTTGGGGTCTGGACGCGCGCGCAGGGATCATGGCACTCGCCCGTACCCCACTCAGCATTCTACCCGTGTCTGTGCTGCCCAGGGTCCTCGCACAGAAGAAGCATGCACCGGCGGAGGAGCGATCAGCCCGGCGCACCAGCCTCCCAGGCGTCGCCCTCCAGGTCGCGCATCTACACACGCGTTTATCCGACGCTTTTCCAACGGCCGGAGCCTGCTCGAAAGCTGTGGGTGCGCAGGGCGAGGAGCATTCATTGAACAGCATATGGGACGGGCCCGCGCTCCCGATCGCAGGAGATCGGCGTGGGCGATGGGCGTGCGTCGTTCGTTTGCCGTGGGTGGCGGCCGGTTGGGGTATGTCGGTGCAGTTTCGGATGTATGGGCGCGCGCGTCGCAGTAGAATAGCTTGTTTCCGCCTCACACGCTAACCACGTATGGACTGTATGGCCGTCGCCCGCCTGCGCGTCGGGGACCGCGCGCGCACCCCGGTTGCGCCTACGCGGATGATCGTGAATCCGGTGAACAAGAGGACATAGCGGGGAAACTGCGTCCGAGATTTTGTTTGAGATCATTAATGGCACGGGCGCTGCCGGCGGGAGGGCGAGCGGGGGCGGTGGGGGACGAGGCTATCTTGCCATGGAGCCGAGCGTGGGTTGGGCAACACAACGGCTGAGAACCTCGCGAAATGGTCGGATATACACCGTTGGAATACATCTGCACTGTTACAGGACGGAAACCAAGGTTGACAATGAGGATGAGGAGAGAGTCCTGCGCACCGATGCCCTATGACTGCCCCGTCGCCCCCCACATGCTCACGCTTCGCTTTGGCCGTTACGGCATAGACATCCTGACCACCGTGCCGCCGCCCAGGTTGCCGTCGAAGGTGAAGAAGTTCGCGATCGGGGGCTCGCGCGCAGCGAGCGCCTTGAGGATGTCTTGCGCGAGTAGGCCCCCGACGACTGCACACACAGGTGAGAGTTCATGCGCTGCGGTGATCGCTACCGTCCTAACGAAGGGCGAATACCGTCCGAGCGCCAAATAGGATCACAGGGGCGGGCCCGACCATCAGCAAGCACGCAAACTGTCAGAAAGGCATACGTACTCGATCAACTCTCTCGGGATGTTGGGCAGCGTCTGCTTGTTGACGTCGGCGGCCGTGACGAGCTTGTTCGCGCTGGCCTCCAGCTCTGCCGCCGCAGAGGGGTCGTCAGGCAGGGCACCTTGATGGGCCGTCTGGTACTCCCACACAGCTGATGTGTCCCCCATGGTCAGCCCTCGTCATCGTACGTCAGTGAGGATTGGGACAGGCTCACCGAGCACGGCGAAGACGATCGCCGGGTTGAGTTCCTTCGTTTGTCGCCGCGTCATGCCCGTCCACCGGTGCTCGAGCGCCCTTGTCAGTGGGACGTAGACGGCGGTGTTTTTGACATTCTTGGTAGCATCCTGCCCTGACCGGTCTCTGTGCCCTGCTAGTGAACAACGACGATCTGCGAAGGATTGTGGTGTCATGTGAGACGTACGGCGCAATGTAGTCGTGCTTGAGCAGATCGCAGAAGATGTATCCCAGGAGACCATACGAACCGCCGGCGTAGAAGGGCTTTTGCAGCCGTCGGCAAGCGTCGTTGAGGCGGATCTGATCCCGTAAACGTCAGACGGACACACTCGTCGTCAGTGGGGGTCGCGTAGTAGCCAATTTACATACCAGAGTGCTGCGGTCTGAGTCGGTGACGCAGACCATGTCGATGTCGCTCAGCAGCTTGTCCAGAGTGTCGCCTTCGAGCGCAGATGCGTCCGACATGATTTCCACCGCGACGAGGGGGTTGAGGCTTTCGATCCTTGCCTTTGCCGCATCCACTCTCTGCCAAGAACACCGTCAGCATGAGTTTGCATGGCACACCAGCGTAGAGCCTCGTAGACAGCAAGAGCAACACAGCAAGAGACCGCCAAGCGTACGCCGTCGTCGTCGAAGGCCAAGCCTGTTAGACAGAGCCCGAAAGGCTCGACGCACGCTCCGCAGCACGCAGGGCAGGGCGACGGCAGACGTGAGAGCACGGTTGGGCTCATGACGTGCAGTAGGCACGCCAGCAGGCGGCCTCTGCGCCCGTGGGTATCTGGCATACGGGATGTGCGCATCGTCTGGGACAGAAATGGCAGCACTCCGACACGCCGATGTCCCCGGCGGCGGCGAGTCCCTGCGGAGACACGGCGGCGCGTGCGACAAGGAGCGGTGTTCTGGACCGCAGGGAGTACCAGAGGGAGTGCATGTGCCATATAGCCCTCGTTCGGCGCCGGGTTTGGGAGGGTGTCGTCCAAAGCCACTATGGTTTTTCTGCTGGTCTCTCAGGCAAGGGACGTCCACACTCTCACCTTATGTCCGACGTCTTCGTCTCTGAAGAAGAATCCGGCGCCGAGGTCCTCCTCCGTCACGTCGTCCGTGTCGAATACCACAAGCTTGCCGATGCCCGCGAGGACGATGTTCTTGATCGCCTCCGTCGCGACGCCCTTGAGCTTTACCACCAGAATCGTCGCGTTCCGCATCCTGTCCACGCACCACAACCATGTCCGTCAGCCTCGTGACGCGTGAACCGTGAATACCAGACGAGCGCCGCAAACGACGAGAGCCCGTGGTCCCATGCGCCGTCCGCTGACAGGAAGCCAGATGCAGCCGCCCGATAGCGCTGCTGATGCTCCAATGGGGGCGCCCGAGAACGCAGCAGGACGCCCCGGGTGCCGCTGCGTCCGCGCGGGAGTAGTTGTCCAGCGCAGGAGCCGAGGCAGAGAATAGCCCTCGGCGGCCCACGCGGGCGCCTCCACTCTCCCCAGGCTGCCTCCCCGAGGCGGATCGAGCCGCGTACGTACCTCTGCTGCGCCTCGAGGCCCCAGAGGCGGATCTGCCTGTCGTACACGGCCGCTTCATCTGTGCGGAGTGAGGAAGAGAGAGCGAAGCGTCAGCGCCATGCGGACGTGAGTGGGCGTGCATGTGGATGCGTAGAACGCTGCCAGCCCCCGCCCCGTCTCTGGGCCCGGCATCACGCCTGTCACGGCGCGCAGAGTTTGGGGTGGCCGTCGCCCGGGGGCGGACCAATGCGGAGGCTGTATGCGGCGCACATGCCCGCATGCGCCTTTCTGCACACCTTCTGTAATTGAGAGCGGGACGCTCTTCGTGCCTGGATCGCTCGTCGCCATTGGTTTCGGATGGGGCTTGCGGTTGTCGTCGCGAGTCTGACGTTAGCAGGCTCGGTGTTTGTGTGGCTGCTGTTCGCAGACGAATTCCCCGCTACCACGCGTCATAAGCACAAGAGCTCATACTAGAACCGTCTCGTAGCACGTACCAATCGATTTAGGGGATAACACAACCTCGCTGTGGGCCCAGGGGAGAAAGTGGGCGCAGAGGACGACGTGACGTTTTGGCAAGTTCGCAAATCGCCTTTTCGGGAGGACGCCTGCCCAATCTCGGCGTTTGCCGCCCGTAAGCCCTAACCCCGCGCTAGCCATGCGCGCCGCGCTGCCATTCAGTCTCCAACTTGTTGCAAGATCTGAGTCCCCAATGCTTCGGGGCGATGTGTTCGTACATAGTACGGGCCACACAGCGCGTCGAACCGCACCGCATCCCGTGCCAGCACATGCGCAGCAAGGTTCGACGCCGAGCCTGCGCGGGGAGCGACACCGAGGATGGAGACCCGGCCGTCCGGACGCGCTGCCAATGCAAACTACATGTCGCGAACCCTGCCACAAACTGCCCTCAGGCTCAGGCCCGAACGACGATCCCCCGTGTCCGCATCCGCATCCGCGCCGGACGCACTGGCACATGTCGCACCTTCGGGAGCACAGGGCGAACAGTGAACACGCATGAGGTGCGCGACAGCGTTCGTCAGCTAATAATACAGAACAGAGAAGGGACGCGAGTCCTCGCGCGTCGTAATCGGGAGCACGGTACGGAGAGAAGGTTTGTATACAGTATGCAGTACGAAGAGCGAAGCCTAAGGGATTAGAACGAGTGTCGGACGGTTAAGTGGACGGGTGTGGCATAGGATCGAGCCGCTTCGACCGTGTAATGAGTGGACTGTGGGGGTAGTGGCATGTACGTACTATACAATACAGCCGGCGCGCGCGGCGAGCGGTACCGGCACAAACAGAGGGAAGAGACAGAGACAAGCTTGAGCAGGAAGAGCATAGCAGGCAAAACACACTACAACAGGGTACAGGGCGCACATCCACCAAGTTAGCATACCGAAGATCGTGAACCCGCCCGCCTCCGGGCGCATGCTCCGAGGAGCAGCGGCCCACCAGTGGGCGGGGGCCCTGTCCAGACCGATCATACTCAATAAAGAAGCAGCAGCAGGGCAGCAGGGGCAGAAATCGTCAGCAACCACACGAGTCCCGACGTCCGCAGCGAGCTTGCCAGCAGGCACGATGTAGGGCTGTGGGCTAGTTAGTTGCCCATTAGCGGCATGGCGACGTCGTTCGACAACCCGTCTCTGTCGTCGTCGAGCCTGCGGGCGCACGCGGCGGATCAGCGTCAGCTTCGTAGCGCTTCCCGAACGCCGGGCCCGGTGCGGGGCCCGGAGACGTGATGTGGATACGCACAGGTAGTTTCGCTCGATCTCCGAGAGGATGGAGAGGAAGTCCCCTGGCAAGAAGCGCGGCAGTCAGCGTCAGCATCGTGGCGAGGCGGGAATGGCAGGTCCGGGGGAAGGGTGGATGACGAGACAAGGGGCAGCGAGGTGAGGGAGGGGGACGGGAGGGGGGAAAGGCTGAGCTAGAAGAAGCGTTAGGCTACTCACAGAGGTACGCGTGCGCGCGCGCGGCCGAGGCAGGCGCCGTCTCCGCCTTGCGCACGGCGTCGAGGAGCGTCGACGCGACGAACCGGACCTTGTGCACCTGCGCTCCCACGCGTGTAAGCGATCCTGGCCGAACCAGAACGCGCTGATCATGGACTCACCAATGAGGGCCCGTTCGTCGCGATGGACTGAATGGGGATGCTACGGGGCCAGTGCGGGCGCGTAAGCGAGCAGCTCTCTCATCGCTACCGGAGGGAGGAAGATGGACGAGGGGGGAAGGTGCAGTGGGGGGAGGGACCGGCGCCGCCGACGAACCTATGCAGGATGTTGAGAAGGTCGCTCGCGACCGCTTCTCTGTCCTCCGCCACCCGGTGCTCATCAACGCCCCCTTGGAGCGACGTGATCAGCTCGTCACGGTACTGCTCTATCACGAAGCGGACCAATTGCTAGCGAGCCGCAAACGGCGATCCATCAGCAACCCCTTCTAGGGGGGCTCGCCCTACCCGGAAGACGGGCGAGGGTGCCAGACGAACTGCGGGCGCACCTGTGTCACGTAGAGGTTCGCCTGCATGACGAGGAAGGGGTTGAGTGCGTTCGCGCGGGACGCGTTGGGGTTGTCGAAGAAGTCCTTGACCTCCGTGAACGCCGCCTGGCGGAAGCCCGCGCCGCCGTACTCGGGCGGGAGGTGCGACTGCGAGTGCGCGCGCTTGAGCCGGAGCGGCTCGGGCGCGTGCGCGAGCGCGGAGACGATGCGCGAGTGCAGCGCCTGCACCTCCTCCAGACGTGCGGTGAGGAATTGGCCCTGCGGTGGCGAACGCTTGTCGACCCGGATGCGGACGAGGATCTCACCCAGAAGCGCGAATATGCGCGAGATGTAATTGAGACCGGACACTATAGCGGTCTTCCCGTGCGGCTGCGGGAGGTACGCACTCGGCGTGATGCTGCGAGCGACCCAGCGCGGGGGCGACGCAAGGCAGACGGCGAAGGGGTGGTGAATCCTCGGCTGCACGGTGGGTGGGTGTGATCACTTACTATTCGTCGTCGAGCTCGCGTGGAAAATTGCACGTGGTGTCCTCATCCCGGAGGCAGATCGGGCGGCCCAAGAGGATTGACATGGACTTATCCGCTGTGATGGGAAGGGGCGCAGTGAGAATCGATCAGGATAACGTGTTCCCGGGAGATCATCTCCCGCGCGACCAATAGAAAAATCAGCCTGCTCACCCCCAAATAGCAACCAGAACGTCCTTCGACGGACTTCGCACTCGATGAGGTCGAGTCCTTCGTACGACGACTCCTCGTGCATGCGCAAAGTGACCGCGATGTGCGCCGCTTCGCCAAATGCTGCATGCTGCGTTGCGTCATGTCCTTCGCAGAAGTGGTACACGCAATCGCTGAATGGGGCAGAGCGTGAGCGAGCACGCGACAGGCATGAGAGGAAGCGCATATTTCAGGAGGGGCCACTCACAAGTACCGGATGACGACGTGCATCGACGTCGGCGGGTCGTACGAAGCCACGGAAATGTGCCGACTAGCCTCGTGGCAGGTCTGCGCGAGCTTGCGTACTGCGTGCCGTTCCATGGGCAGGTACGAGCGCGGCACCTGCACGAGGGTGGACGCGACGGTGGACATCACGAGCGCAAAAAATAGCGGGTCGCGCTCCTCTCGCCGCGAGTGGACGTCAGCCATGAAGGAGGGCTTGTGCACGCACGGCGTTAAGGGGTATACAAAGTCGAAGAAGAGAGCGATAATGAGGAGGATGGTATCACGGGGCGCGACGTCTTCCAGCCGGTGGGGGCGGTAGTAGTACGACAGCGGGGGTATAGCGGTTGGGGGCATGATAGAGAGGGCCTGGTGCTGCTTGTACGACCAGTTGTGCAATGGGTACGTACTGAACTGCTCCGATGGTGACCCATACTGCTGGCCGTCATCCGTGCGTGGCGGAGAGCGTGAGGGCAGGCCATTCCCCATCCCGTGCGTCTCGGGTAGACGGGAGTTGCCAAACGATGTCGGCACGGACATGGAGAGCGGAGGGAACTGCGAGTGGAACCCATCCGCTGCGATGGGATAGCGTGAGGGCGGGAGCGCGGCGGCTGAGTGGATGGCCTGCACGGAGGCCAAGGACGAGTCGAGGAAAGACGGCACCTGTGCGGAGGGAGTCAAGGACGGCTGTGTGGGACTGGCCGCGCCCTGGGACGTCGAGCCTGGCGACTGCGGGTGGTCGGTCCCATTCTGGCTCTCTTGCTGGGCTGCTGCTGCCGCCGCCGCTGCCTCCTGCAACCGACGGAGGTACCTGCAGTCAGGACGGTGAGTGTTAGAACGCCGCTGTTCACGCTGGGCAGACCTGCTTACAAGTTCGGGGGACCTCGCTTCTTGGGCTGGTAATCGTAGGTGCAAGGGATGCCGAGGGTGATGCAGTGCTTGCAGGAGCCCTTTGGATCGTCTGGATTCTCGCGTGCGCACCTCACCTTGCGCGCCCGACAAGCATCGCAGCCTGATTCTCACGTCAGAGGGGGTAACGAGATGAAGCTCTGGGGCGGAAAGGACGCACTCTGTGATTGCCGCCTGGGGAGGGGCAAAACGCGTCTTGTCAGCTTCGGGCGAAGAAGAGGAAGGGGAAAAGCACAACATGGCGGACGTCGCGTGCGTAGGCGAGCGAAGAGGACAGGGCAGGAGGAGAAGACGGAGGGGAGTGCGGGGTAAACGAACAGGACGGGGGCAGGGATGCGGGGAGGGGGAGGGGATGAAGGGAGCGGGGAAAGTTCGGGGAAAGTGTCACTGACTTTCTCTTGATCTTGCTGTTTTCGGATGAATCCTTGGGACTGGCGTCGTCGGAAGGGGGGGTGGGCGAGTTTGGTTCTTTTTTTGTACGAGCAGAGGGCATGGTCGAGGGAAGTGGGAGCGGACGAAGGGACGGCGTGGGTGCGGGCAAGGGCCGATCGCAGTGGGCGGGGGCGGGGCGCGGGACGCGGGACGCGGGGCACGGATGGGAAATTGAAGGCGGCCGGGGCAGGAGGCGCTGTCGCCGATCGCAGTACGCGTCTGGGGTTCTGGGGTATCTCACTACCTCAGCGATCGCGGGGGCGGGGCACAGAGTGAAGCTAGCGTTGAAGACACGAGAGGAGGCTAGTAATACTGCCACGGCCAGGCGACGAGGCGAGGGAGTCGGGAACGGGCGAGCAATGCGCGTCCGGAGATTTTGAACACGGCGGATTTGTTTGTGCGCGTGTGTTTATTTCGTGAATGGGAGTTCTTTCCGCTGTGCGCGCGGCCTCGGACGGGGCCCATACGCCTCTAACGGGAGACACCACATGCATCCAGACGTCTGCCATCGACGCGGCATCTTTCCCAATCAGGGCCCCTTCTCGCCCTCGCCCCTCTGCCGACCCTGCCCTTCTCCCCATCCGGCGCGGCCCTCATCCGAGCGCTCTCTCCCCTCCCCCGCTCCGCCAGCGAGCCTGAACTCGTCACGAGCACTCGCCCCTTCCTCCGCACGGCACATCTCCGGCTCACCCGCCCGCCCCAGCCGCCCGGGCCCCCCTCTCCATTCCAGGCCATCGCACTCTCAATCAAGGTTTCCAGTGCGTGCTGCCTTTCCAACCCGCGCCGTGCAAGACTATGTATGTACTAGCTCGTAGCGTATTCGCACCCATCCCCACCGCCGCCTTCCTCGCCACGCTCCTCGCCCTCGACCGCCCTCGCACGCGCCCACCGTCATACTGTAACCACCCGCGGACCCTCTTGTCAGAAGAACGCGCCTTCGCCGCTTCCCCGCCCACGTGGACGATCCCCATCTGCCCCCAGACGTACGACGCCCGCGGACCAGAGCCGAGCCTGGCCGGTCGCCGGCGGACAGACGGACGGACGCGCGAGGTCGAGGGGAGACTGTGGAGAGGCCCAGGGTGCCAGAGGGCGGCTCGGACGCCCCCGCGTGACTCCCGCGCGTCCGCCGCCGTGCGCCCGACGTGCTCGCCCCCGCGCGCGCCCGCGACCCGTGACGCCGCGCGCAGACGCGCCTTCCATCGGAACGGTCGACGAGCATCAGCCGCGTCGGGGCTTGTATAACCGTCCCCTCCGCGGCTACAGGTCCCGCGTCGGCGCGGGCCCGAGCGGTCTCGCGCCCCGGTGCGCGCCCTTTGCCTGCCACGGCGCCGCCTTGCGGAACTGCGCGAACTGCGCCTCAGTGAAGCCCAAATGGTGCAGCAGTGCGACGAGCCGCGGGTGCTCGAGCACGCCGCGCTGGTACCGCCCGTACAGCTGGCCCGCGATCGCGGCGCGGAGCCGCCGCTGCCCGCTGTCGTCCCACTCGACCTTGCGCCAGATATATGTGCTCCAGAGCTTGTACGCCTCCTCGGGCTGCCGCGCGCGCAGCGCGACGCCCACGCAGTCCCGCACCACGTTCGGCGTCGGCGTCGTGCCCCCGGCCTCCATTGCCCTGAGGATGTCGCGCGCGTACGCCATCTCCGCCGCCCACGTCCGCTCTTCTCCGAGCGGGAGCTTGCCCTTGAGCGTTGAGTGCAAGAGAGAGGAGAGCGTCTTGAACGTGAGCTGCTCGATCCCGTTCTCGCGCGCCTTCTGGAGGAGCGAGCGGACGAGAGGCGCGTTGCCGTCCCGCGCGGCGTAGTGGATGACCGTCCCGAACGAGACCGCATCCGGCTCCAATTGCGACGCGAGCAGGTCGTCCAGGTACTTCGCGCCCATCACCGGGTCCGCCTTTGAGACGATGTCGAGCGCGACATTCACGTCGTGCACGTCGAGCTGTAGGCCGCGCTGCTTGATCAGCTTGAATATGTCCATCGCGAGCCGCTCGCGCCGCACTAGCGCCGCACCGCGCGCGAGCGCGTTCAGGTCGAAGTGCGCCGCGTGCGCTAGCGGCTGCTTGTGCTCGTAGAACGCGTCGACGACCCGTTCGGCGAATGCTCGGAGGTCGGCCGCGCGCGCGACCAGCTCCGAATGGGTCATCGCGTCGAGTTCTTTCGCCTCGCGCTCGCGCTCCTCGTATTCCCCGCGCGCCGAGCCGTCGGAACCGTCGGAGGACGGCGGCTCCCGTTCGTTGAAGTAGTCGTGCGGGGGTGGGGGTGCAGCCGAGCGCGGAGCATCGGATGCGGGGAAACCCTCTTCCTTTCCTTCCTTCTCCAGCGGCCGCTGCGGGGTCTTCTGGCTCGCTTCGTCCTGATCCCCCGACGCGCTACCGTTCGCGTTTTTCCGGCGAGCGTCCCATTTCTTGTGCTGCGCCTGTGATGATGCCTTTCGCTCCGCGCGTTCTGCAGAGCGCGTGACGACGCTGACGAGACGTATCATGGTGCTGCGGTTGGCGACAACGACGGCGGCATCTGTCCCAGCGGCGTAACGCTCCCAGAGCGCACGGGCTTGGGAGGCAAACCCGAGTACGGCGGCGTGACTGATGAAGGGGGCACGAATGAGTGGCGACAGTGGAATGTTGCGATCTACCACCTGCGTCGCAAGAACACGGGCAAGCCGAACATCGCGGCTTTTCGTGGCGATGTACTCCATTAGGCGCAGGAGAGACAGATCGTGAGGCGGAGGGTAAGAGTGGTGACGGACAGATAGCGAGCGAGCGTAGACGGTCTGCGCTACGTTGGGCAGATTGAGGTCGAATGCTACGTCATAGAACCGCTGCAACAGCGCCTCAGAAAGCACATACTCCTCCGTGTGGAGGAACACCTTGCTGATCATACCGGCAGCAGTCCTCACGTCGACCTCACGAGGGTTTGACAAGGCCGCGACCAACCACTCCTCGATGAGTTGCGCCATAGGGGTCGAGATCGAGTGTAGAGGTCCCACAATCTCCAGCATGAGTTTAGTAGCACGTGTGAACCACCCGTTTCGAAGACATGTGCGAGCACAGACAGAGAGTACGACATAGTCAAAGTCCCGAGACGCGAGATCTGTGGCGTTGATGGCCTGAGCGTCGACGTATTCGCGGTCGACTAGAGACGCGAGGAGTTTAGAGGCCATCGTCTTGTGGCGAAGTCGAGCGAGACGGATGATGATGCGGTACAACGGCCAAAGTACGCGAGGCACGGAAACACCGGTTTCTGTGGATTCGAGGTCGCTTTCGCGGGCCAACTGGACGGCAGCTGATGTCCACTCCTCGAGCTTGCCCACTTTCTCGAGAAGTAGCGGTACTAATAGCTCGTATACCTTCGGGTCCAGGGTGTCGTCTGGTGGGTACGCAACGTATGCGCGCGCAACGACGAGGCGAGTCTTGGTCCGTATGAAACGCAACTGGTCGTACTTCTCCAAGCTTTGAAGCAGAGCCACGATATGCTCCTTCTTCAGCATGGGCTTGGCCGACAACGTGCTGAAGAGTATTTCGATGATTTTACGCCCACGAGTCTTGGACGGCCGCTTGTCCAGCACCATTATCGCATCGCGGACAAACATGGGGATGTACTGCTTCAGGTCCTCGTGTATGCAGCGCCAGATGGCGCTTGCGTAGAACTCGGAGGAGTAGGTCAACAGGGCGTCATCGCCACCTTCGCGCACATCGAGGAACATGCCGAGGGGATCCGCCCTCACCCGTTCCTTGAACTCTTCCATAGCCTCTGGGGAGGACGTCGACGGGAGCGCGACCTTGTACCTCGCTTGGGTAGTGTCAAGTCCCTCCGATGATTCGACCTCCGCCGAATCAGATACAAGGGCAGGAGGCCCTGCGTGTTCGTGCTCGAGTGATGTCGCAGTGGGAGTGGGGTGTGTGCCCAAGTCATGGTAGTTCTCCGGGGTGCTGTTGGCCGGCGCTTGAGCGAATGCCTCTGTGGGCTCGTGCGGCGGTGATGTCTCTGTGATTGTGGGGGCAGTCTCCGAGTCTGTATAGTTCTCCAGAGCAGTATTTGGCGGTGCGGGAGCGGATGTGTGCGAGAAGCGGACGTGGCCATGCCGGGCGTGTGCGTGCAGATGGGGATGGGAATAGATGGCGTTCTGGGTCGTAATGAGGCTCGCAAAGAGTCGCTGTGCAGGAGCTCGCAGCAAATGGTGCCGACAAAAGAACATATAGTCAACTGCTTCACCCAAAACATGCGTTAGGTCGTCACTGTTCTGCGAAACGTGTTGGGACGTACCTCATAACGCGGATCCGCTACCCACTTTAAAAGCCTAGCCGGAGGATGGTCGCGGTCCACAGAGAAATGCGAGACGAGGCCAACTGCCTAAGTCGGTCTGCACAGTTTTTCGGGCGTAAGTCAGCGACGAAGCGGCTCCTGGACAACACCCAATCCTCCAGGCGCTCTGACGCGACAGTGCCCACGTGGCCTTCCGCCGTTTCCCGAACCCTAACCCGGGCTTTCTGCCGCGCTGCCGCGCCGGCTTCTCAGCCGCTCTGTGGGACACTTGCATTGCAAACAGCGCCTGCTGCCCTCTGCTGCCGTGGTCCTCAGTGGATCCGGTCATCATCACCTTCACTGTCGTGTTCTGAGTGTCATTGGGATTGGCTGAGCGCAATGACCTCGTGTCTCTCATGTTCCGTCGCGGGACACAAACCTCCTAGCTACGTGACCATCTCTCGGAGTTTCCTCCACTGCCGGTGTTCTACTCTATCATGACCAGTCAACCTAGAACGTGCGCGGTACACTGGGAACACTCGAGCTCTTTTTCAAAGCCGGAGTCTCTCATTGAGCCCGTGAGACTGCGTATCAGTGCTAGATCTCACCATGTCTCGAAGAAATCCTTCCATCCGCCGGTCGTGCTACAAAACGTCTACGAATCCTCGGATAATCATGAGGTCATGCACTTCCCTCAATCCTGGTAGGTCAGTCGCACGAAAGTGAACTGCTCCCGAACGGGTTAGTTTGCTTTCAATCCTTCTCCATTCAATCCGAGCCGAGATACACTATTCCCGCAATGGGTGCGTCTTCTGTGAGTTCGTCGTGCTACGCTTGATTGATGTGTAGTTGGCCGGTCGCGCCCTTGCATGGGAAAACGCTCAGGCTCAGTTGAGGGCGAGATCACGGTCGTAAATTGACCGGGAAAAGTTCTAGGGTTCGTTCCATCTATTTGTTCATATAGGGCCCCATTTTCGCTCTCGTCCATACTCCCCATCACAGATTTGATTCTTCGTGCAAAAGCTGGGCTCCCCGCGCGCAGTCCGTCAGTCCCTTCGAGACGCGCAAGTTGACGCGACGTCGTACCCTTGATTCCCGCTGTTCTCGGTGCCTTGCATAGAAATCGCGGCTCCGCACTCCCTGCCGAAGAGAACTTGGACCTGCTGACTTCAATCATGGATGCCTTCCCACTGACGCGGGTGATGTTCGGACGCAAACTGGCCTCATTACGGCAGAACTGTATGCGGATCCGACAAGGATATGGTCGGGATCCTGCTGCGTGTGAGTTCAGTCCGTTCACCCTGTGACCTGTGTATGACGCTCTACAATGACAATTCTTTGGTGCCCGTTGTGTTGACTCCGTGTTGCCGGTGAATGGCTTGGGGGAGCAGTAAGGCCTGGGGTACTGCGCTCGCCGCGTCGGTGTTCTTTGGAAGTGGCAATGGCATCACCGGTTCAGTGCAGAGGTAGACGGAGGGCAGTTACTAACCGAGCTTGATCAGATAAGATCTCTTCGGCTGCGTCTGGGGTAAGTGCGGCAACGCTTAAGAGAGCTCACGTCAAAGCCTCTATTTCGTGAGGTCCGCGTTGTGAACAGATACTGCTACTGATATTTATAGTCACCCGGCATGGAGGTTAAATCAGAGGACTATCTTATATACTGTAATCCATGCAGAAGAACGGTGTGACTGAGGATCATTTCCCGGAGATACTGCTCGGCAAGCTATGAGACCCAAGAAGGAACCCGTTCAAAGTCAAGCGCATGCATTGGTCGCTGGTCGTATCTATAGAACGCCTCTCAAAACTTGTAAAAAAAATAGTACACAACTATTACTCTTGACGACGATGAGAATGCGACGGAACGGTTCCTCGAGGGGTCTGTCGTTCCGTCGGTGACGACCGTCGACAGGCGCTCCACTTTTTCCTGCACGCCTGCCCAATCGGGACATGCACTACATCCGCGAGCACGAGGTTATGGGCGCTAGAGGACTGTGTGGCACTCGGATTCATCCGCTGCGCTTTGTGCAACATCTGCTTGCTTCCGCTCGTACGCCTTCTGGCACTGTGAAGCTTTCACTTGCTCTGAGTAACTGCTACTGCGTATAAGGTTGAAGGCTGCGCGGAATGGGAGCTGGCCAGTCTACCGCTTCACAAACACCATCTCGCGCTCTCCATGTCCTCCGTGTCACTCCCTCCTCGCCCGCGTCCCAGACTAGCATCGAGCCGTACTTTGACTTCGTCGTGGGCTACAAAGGCGATTCTTTCGCCTCTCATCGAACGATTGACGCGTCGGAGCTGGAGAAAATAGTCGAAAGCCACGAAGGGCGGACACTCAACCTCCTCGTTTGGAACAGCAAAAGCCAGGTTACACGCGGTACGTCAAGGGTGCGCGCTATTCCTGGTTGCACGCTGAACAAGCTCTTTCTGTACAGATGTGTCCATAGTGCCCTCGCGCGACTGGTCGTCCCCCCATGCCAACATCCCAGACCCCAAGGAGCCCGAGTCGGAGCGGAAGCCTTCTCTGCTCGGCTTGAGCATGCGCATGTGTGAGCCGGAGTTCGCCATGGACAACGTCTGGCATGTTCTGGACGTGCTCGAGGGCAGCCCCGCGGAGAGCGCAGGCCTGGTCCCCTACGGCGACTGGATCATCGGTTGGTCCGGCGGCGTCCTCAGTGCAGAGGGCGACTTCTACGATGTTGTCGAGGCGGTGCGTGCCTTTCATGTCCGCGGCGGCCTCGTGCTCCGACTGAATGCCGCTGCAGCACATCGACAAGCCCCTCCGTGTGTATGTTTATTCTTACGACTTCGAGTACGTGATTTTGCCCCTCTTCGGCACAAGTTAGTCATGTCTGACAGTGTTCGAATGATTGCACAGCACTATCCGCGAGGTCGTCCTGATTCCGAACCGTCACTGGGGCGGAGAAGGATTGCTTGGCTGCGTATTTGGGTGTGTTGCTCCCTCGCTGTCATTTAGTCCACCGGAATGTAACCATACCTTTCCTAGGTTCGGGCTCTTGCATCGCATACCTCCTTTGCCGGCAGACCGCGAGCCCGGTGCAATTCCGCCAGAGCTCGCCCAAGATGTGGAAGAAGAGTACGAAGAGCAGCAGCTAATCGTTCCCGCGGATTTTGCGGGGACTGAGACCCCTGAAGAGACTGAGGAGAGGCTACGTTGGGAACAGGAAGAATGGGAACGAGAGCAGTCATACCGCGGCCAACACGTCCACGAGCACAACCCGGTTCATCAAACTCCTTCTGCGTACTATGGACGGCAAGGGCCTGAGAGTGAACACCCCCATGCGCATGTGCATGGCGCCAACGGCGAACCCCCAATACCTCAAGATGAACAGTCCCTTGGAACGCCGCACGCTTCTCATTCACACCCTCACGGCGCATTCCACAGTCACGACCACGGCCACGATCACGCGTCTGTGCACGGAAATGGACACGCGCACTACGATCACCACCATGACCATGATCACGAGCACGACTATGACGGACATAGCCATGCGCACGGCCACGACCGAGAGGCCCCCAGCTCGCCCCCCGCACAGGCGCCGCCAACCCCCGCCGCGCCCATCCCACGGCCGGCGGCGCAGCGGCCGGCGTCGGGCCCACTCGCAAGTCCACGCGCGTCGACGCCGACGCCGGCACGCCCGTTCGGCGCATACATCAACGGTGGTTCGTCGCGCCCGTCCTGAACTGACCGTCTGAGCCGCACACTCAACGCTGCCCTTCTTCCCTTTTTCCGGCGCTCTCCCCCTCCCGAAGGTTTCGCGCGGAGCATGAGCCCCCGCACGGCGTCGTGGGACGGCAGGGGTATTGGGTTCGTCGGTGCGGGCGCGGGCGTGGGCACCGGGGCGGGCCATTCCCGAAACCTGTCAGGCTCTGGCGGCGGCGGCGGCGGCGGCGGCAGGGCGGGAGGCGGGCAGGGGGATGTAGATATCGACGGCGAGAGCGTGGCCGGTACGGACACCACCGACGCGACAGACGCCACTTCGCAAGGCAGTCTCACGAGCGTCGACTGATCGATCGCAGGGCTTCGCGGCTGTACTTTGCGGCCGCGTCAGTTGTAGGGAAATGCGCCTCTGTGTAGACTTGCCGGACGATACCCTGGGTCCCTGTTGGCACGCGCGGCGTACATTGTCATTTGCTCGGGATCTCATGTGGATTAAAGCACACACTTCTGTGGACGACTTGTTTCGGCATAATTGTAGCACAATGTTCAACGGGCAAGGTGAGACTCGTTCAACATACCGCCAGTTTTCGCCGGGCGAACTTACGACGGCATGTCTCGCGTGAGTCTTCGGGGGCAGCAAGAAAGTTGTGGCATTGAGTTCCAAAGTACAAAGAGCACAGAGCACGCAACAAAGCTATCACACAACAATGACATCCAGGCCCAGCCTCGCGATCCATTTCGGAGAGACACAATGTTCAGGCTCAGCCTCGCATCTCCCCTTCTCCCCTCCGCTCATCCGCCACGAGGTTCTGTATGATCAAGGGCCACACTGCATAACCACTCAGCATATAGTATACGCGTCTGCCGCCATACCACGAACCTTCCTCGAACCCAGGAAGCTTCCCGAGACGGAGCTGCTGACCGATGTTCATGAGCGCCCCCTTGCGGACGTCTAGCCAGTGCTCGAACATGAACGCGATCTCGACCTGTTGAGTGAACGGAGTCGGTGTTGGCTAGGTGCTGTGCGGATGAACGGGGGAAGGGGACTGACCTTGCGCACGTCCTCGAACGCGGCGGAGAACGCGGAGAACGCCTCGTTCGCGACGTTCTCCACGGTGAGCGACTTGATGATGTGCTGGAACGCGCGATTCTTGAGCTCGTGCAGGCCCAGTCCTGTCACACGCGTTCCCATTCAACCAGTAAACTCTCCGAGGCCACGGGGTCAAACGATGATGGATGACGCTCACTGTCTGCAAGGCGATAGACTGACTTCGCAGAGGGGGGCCGCGGCCGCCAAGGATTGTTGCGCGCCCACTCCGCGATCCACTCCTTGCGCGTCCGGTGGCCAGCCAGTGACGACGAGGACGACGCAGCTGTCTCGGACGGCTGCTGCTGGTTCGCGCGCCCAGACGCGCCGAACGACTGTTGGCTGTCGGACGGGAGCGCGGCGGGCGTCGAGACGACAGACGTGCTGCTCTGCGCCGCCTGCGACGGGGGGCTGGTGAGGAACGTGGAGGAGAGCGGGGCGAAGACGATCATGTCGGTGTAGATCTGGCCGGCCGGACGAGTCGAGTGAGTAACATGTGCCTCTGTGTATGCGTGCGCACGGGACGGGACGGCTCACGTAGTACAGAACGGCGAGGTAGGTCGCGTAGGCGACGTCTCGCACGACTACTCGCGCTTTCTTCGGGCCCGGGATGACGTCGTCGGGAGCGGCAGGCTCGGGTCGTGCAGACATTGTCTGCTTGAGGGGTGAAGGGGCCGGCGGAACCTCTGGCTGGTCCAGTGTCATGTCCCGGCTCCGTGGCGAGGAGGGATGCGAGAGCTTCGGGCGCGTGTTCCGCTGGGTCTGCTGTTCGTCGCCGTCGTCCGTCCCATGTTCATTGTCGCCCTCCGATGGCTCTTCCTCACTTACGACGCGGCGTTTGCTTGCACTGAAGTCCTCCGCTGATACAAGGACACCATCGTCTAAATGCATCGGCTCTTGTGGTTCGGGGAGTGCAGATGGGGAATCGGTGTCGAGCATTACTGAGTCCGTCTCGTCTTCGAAATCAGAGTCGTCAAATTGTCGTGCGTACGCAGCAACGTCCGAGACGCTTGCGTCATCGAGCTCCCCGACATTCGAGCCATCGACAGTGTCGGACACGCCTTCTGCGAATCCTGAGCTGAACACTGATAGGAACTATGAGCGAGTATAAGCATGCTTTGAGAGTGATGTATTCACTATCGTCGAAGTACTCGACTCTTCGGAGTAACCTCCGCGCCGCGTATATTTTTCGAGGTTCAGCTCCAGCTTGCGGTAGGACGAACTCAATGTCGGAGTAGACAGGGCTAACATGTATGAGCACCACTGGCTTCGCGAGATGCTTGGGATAGAGTGCTTACTCGTCGAGAAGACTGCCCACAGTATCCAAAAGATCTTTGGGAACAGGGTGGCGAGGGATAGCAGGTACTGGCGCTGGCAATGCAGGAGCTGCCGTGATGGAGCAGATGACTATGAATGCATCTTGTTGCCTCGCATAGCTGGGTTGGTAGTACACGGCATCTCTGCGTGCGAACTGGGCCCATCCCCAGTTTTGCGCCTAACGATTGACCAGCATGAGCCACATTAACAATACTCATGGAGGCGATTTCCAGGAGGCGTACTCCAGGATAGTAAAAGGAATGATCATGGGCTTCCTTGAAGTTGTATTGGACAGTCTTGCTCATGCTGCTTCGGTCAGCCCCCCAGATCGTCATGCAGATGAGGGATTCTCACTTCCGAATCTCGAAGTTGAAGTTGAACAAGCCCTCGCGGGACCATCTACCGTCCATGTTAGTGCCTAGACGATAGCACGTTCTGACGATGATGTAACCTCACTTTCCGTTAATCGCGTTCTCCTTCTCAGCAATGGTAGGCTGTAGAATAGGCAGTTAGCACACTGTGCTACAGCGGACTCAGGAGTGCGGCCAACTTCGCAGGCTAAGTACAGGCTAACAAACGTTTGTCCGTCGGTGCCGACGATGCCTGAGTTGGCATAAAACAAGACCTGTACACGTATAAAAATCGTCAATATCAAGAGATTATGATCATGTATGTCTTCGTCTGGTGGACTGACTTGCCACCTGCCGTCCCCGAATCGCGGAGACTTGATCACTTTCGACTTTGCTTCCCCTTTGCTGCGGAACGGTGAGGTCTACCAGATGGGCGTCCGTCTGCGTTTTCCACGACTGACCTTCCTTCGAAGATGCTCTTCAAGCCCTTGAGAGTCCACTCAAAGCGGATCGTGGTGCTCTCCTTTGCGTCGGGAATGTCCGCGGGTGGTTGAGGTTTCCCAAAGGCGACTGATGCCATACTCGATCAAGCACAACAAGGCCTGTCCCGCTGTGGGCGGTATCGGAGACAAATCGGGCTAGGTCTATATGCAGGGACAGTCGATGGAAGCTGGTTGCAGACAGTGGACTGTTGGCAACGGAAGGATCAGGGGCTCGAGTGCGGTGGCGCTCCGAGTCGAACGAGCCCCGCAACAACGGGCGCTTATATACCTGGCACGCTAGTCGCGGACGCTCGAATGCAGCACGACAAAGTACGTAACATATTCCAGCTTGCAGCGGACGCCCATGCACAGAGGTACTTAACCTTATGATTCTAATTCACTGAGACGCTAATTCAAGAGCAATATGGTCTTCAAGGGTGTCAGCACGCGGGACGACACCAAGCTACGACAGATCGTCAAGCGCACTCTTTCGAGATCAACTCGTATGGACACAATACATCGGTAGCATGGTACGTCTACCACGCCATGAGTCTGTGTCTAGTATATGGAAGAAAATGAGAGGCTTTGGCAGACTAGGTGAGCAGCTACAGAAGGTCCGCGAGGGGACTTGGCTAGTATCGAACTGCAGGGTCCGACTTTGTCAATGGGATGTTGGTATATGCGCGAAAAAGCACGGGCTCACCTAGCATTAACAGCATTGGACCTACCCATCCATGGTAGACTCCTGCAGAGTACGAGCCTGCGCTCAGACAAGGACCAGCCAGGCAAGAGCAAGCCGAGGACTTCAGCGTCAGAGGACCAGCCAGAAGCGAGCAAAGCAGCAGAGTGACAGCGAGCCAGGAGCATCGAGCTCAGACCCAGATTTAGTATCGAGTGGTAGCCAGTCCCAAGTCCAAGAAGGCCAGCCTTCGCAGAGAGAGGAGTAGCGGTGCCTTTTAGCGTCCCAGAGTTAGACAGCCATTGGGACCGGGGCAGCGACGATGGCAGTGAGATCGCATCTACCCAGAAGGCGAGTCAGCATGCGTCGCAACTCATCATCGTAGATCGGACACTTACACTCAATCGTCGCTGAAGCGTTGCGGCCCTCACAGACGCAAGATCGGCATCGTGAGTGCCGCAGAAGGAGGCGCGCTTTCTCCGTGCACAGAGAAAGGCCCCTCGGCATCGTACCGCGCGAAGAAACAACACGCGTGCACTCGTGCATTCCCAGCGTGGTACTATACGAGATGATGAGCACCTGAGGACAGCTGCGCCGCCGCAGATACACGCACCTGATGCGAGATGAACCGAACCATGCACGTCCGGGCGGTCGTGACGCGCTTGAAAGGACGGTCGAGGTCCGGGATGGATGAACAGGTAGGGCACAAATGCCCAAGAGCGGTCGCCAAGACCAGGACCGCTCGTGCTCGTGGGTGGTCGGAGTAGCCGCCCCTCCTCCCGATCGGTGGGAGGAAGAATCAGACTTCAACCGGCGAACCCAGCGTCTCCTGCGCACGCACGACCGCGATGTCGATCCAGTACATCACAGGCGCGCGAGGCAGTCGACGATGGGTGTCGGGCGGCCCACCACATATCGACCATTCGCGGGAGGTCGAGGCTGGATCAGAGCCTTGACATCCGGATTGTCAATGCAGATGGGCCTAAGTGCTCGACAGGCGTCGGCCAGCAGGGAATGAGCCGCCTGCTGACGAGCTTGGGTTTGTCGAGGATATAGCCGGAACCGTGCGGGTGGATCTCGTAGTGCCTTCGTTGCCGTGCAGATCGTGAGCGGCGATCCGAACGACGCAGGGGCTCCACGGTGGAAGGGTGTATGCGGGATTGTCGAGAACGTACGACGAGCGATGGGACCGGATCCGGGAGTCCCAGCACATCAACGTACAGTCGTCGACGTTGGAGGGAAAGCAGGGGGTATTGGCGATAGCTTGGAGTTACTTGATGTGTTGATGACGGCAATATTTGCAGCAAAGCAGGATAGATCGAATGCAGATGCAGAATGGTGGAGGTGGGGGATGACGAGCAGTTCAGAGCTCGAGTTGCGCCATGGACTGTTCCCAGTGATCCAGGAACAAGTCGCGGGCCTCCTGCTTCAGGCGCTGTCGAACGCTGAGCGCCCGGTGAGGAGGCTAAAGGAAGTCGTCAGCACACCAAACACATCCATACTACTGGAGACACACCTTGGTCGCAGTCTCAAACTCATCGATCCCCGAGGACTGGGAAAGAGCGGCGTCGTCCCTGCGCTTGAAGATCGCAGCGAGGTCTTCGCCGCTCGGCCGCGTCCAGTTCCACCAGAACGTCTCGCGCGCTGCCTTCTCGAGCCTCTCAGCATAAGGGCCAGCGGCGGTCAGACGGATCGTGGCGAACACCCGGATCTCCTCGGGCTCCCCAACCCGGATATCAGAGATGTCGTGAACAGAAGCAGAAACAGACAAAACTCCCTCCGCACCAACGGGGGCGGGAGGAAGCACACTCGTGGCGGACTCGGACGCCCCGAAGAGCTCCAAGATCTCGTCGATCTCCTGGTAAAGACAGGCGCCGTCCACTGGCTCGGCCTCGAACTCGGCAGCAGGGCAGGCCTCCGTGTCGAGGTCTCCCCCCTCGGTAGGCAGAGGAGGGCAGATGTCCGCAGTGGACTCGGAGAGACCGTAAAGCTCGACAATCTCGTCAATGTCCTTGTCCTTGCGGAGCCGGAGACCTGCGACTGTCTTGACCTGGTTGGCAGGGCGGGTCTCCACGTGGAACTCTTCCTCCTCGGTGGACAGAGGAGGGCAGATGTCCGCAGTAGACTCGGAAGGCGCGAAGAGCTCGAGGAGGTCGTCGATTTCCTCGTAGAGCGATTGGAAACCGTCGATCCTCTCCTCCTCGGGCTCCTCGCAGGGGGCCTCCTCCGAGTCTGGGACAACGACTACACTCGTCGAGCTCGGCAGCGCAAGCTCGAGCTCCGCTCGGGTTTCGTACTCGGAGCGGATGTCGTCGACGACCTTCTCGACGAACGCGTCTGCGACCTTGCGTTCGTACTGCGAGATACGGTCCGCGATGACTTTCTCGGTGAATGCTTGCGCGCGCGCGCACTCCCACACGTCCTCGAACGCCAGCCGTGGGGACTCGACGGCAGTGACGCTGGACGACGCGGGAGATGCGGGGACGACGGGTGACTCTGACCTCTTGGCGACCTGTGCGCCCGGAAGTCAGAAGGGCCTCAGTGGTGAGCACGCTAGCACGTACCTCACGATCAAATGTCTCATCGGCCCTCTCAGGCGATGAGACGCAGGTCGCCTCCGAGTCAGAGCCACACTCGTCTTCCGCCTCGTCGTCGCGCACCAGCCCAAAGGGGCCGTCAAAAAAGTCGAGCGCCGTCATATAAGGGGTCGCGCATTCGAAGAATTGCTGGGACATATCCGGGTAGAGGCCGAACTTGGCCTCCCCCCGGTCGCCCACGGCAGGTTCCTCGTTACCGAGATGCTCCTAGACACTGTCAGCAACCAAAAGAGCGCAGCGATAAGAGCACACACCTCAAAGAATGCATCAACACTTGCGTAATGGGAATCGCGGGCAGCGATAGGACTGAAGGGCGAGGTCCGATAGAAGAGGTCCAAGAACTGGCTCCGCGCGAAGTTCGACGCAAACTCGGGACTCCCAGCAGCCACGCTGAGAACCTCCTCCTCATCCTTGACAGACAGCCCCAGTAGATCTTCCGACGACGTCGGTCTGGAAAGAGGCCACAGGTTGGCGTTGTCCTCGAACGCACGCGACACGAGGGTCGGCGTGCACGCGAACTCGTCGAGGACGTCCAGGATGGAAGGCGAGGGAGCCGATCCCGGGGTGCAAAGAGAGTTGCCTGTATGCGAGGTAGAGAGATGAGCAATGTTCTCCGAGTGCGTCTCCGCCGCGGTGATGAACGACGCGGCGGACCCGCTCTCTGCCAGGCAGTCCCCCTCTTCGGCGACCTTCGTTAGGCTGGCCTTGAACATCAGCCACCCGCCGGGCATCTCCGTGTGTTCGTCGCCTTCTCCCTCGCGCATTTCCGCGGGACTGTCGGTTGATGTCGGGTCGTCGTCGTCGATATATGCGCCGATGAACTGGACTACGGACGAGGAGTCTTCGAGGGCGACGAATGAGCAGTCACCCTCGTTGACGACCTCGAACGTCCAGTCGCCGTGTTCCTCGGAGGGCCTCTCAACGATCTCCTCGGAACACCCGGCCTCGTCATCTTCCGCAAACGACAGGCAGTCCACGTACGACAGCTCGCTCCAGTCCTCCGCTCCTCCTTCCACAGCCAAGCGAGAGGCGTCGTCACTCTCGAAGTCGAACTCTCGAGAAGACGACGCTTCCGCGAGATGCGCTGGGAGGGAGTGGAAGTCCTCTTCGAACAGCGACTCCAGGCTGGAGGTGGACTCGACCTTGACCGACGGTGACGCGATCGCAGGAAGGAAGGACTCGTCCTCGGGAACGTGCCCAAGGTCGTCCTGGAACGACAGCTCGCCTGCAAAGGCATCGGCGATGTCTTCCTCCTCGGGAATGCCGACCACGAAGTCAGCATACGAAACCACGCTCACGTGCTCCTCGTCCTCCGCCTTCACAACGACGACCTCAGCACCCTCACTCTCGGGGTCGACTTCCCGAGAGCTCGGGACACTGGCGAAGGGGAGAGGGTGCACGTGGACGTCCAGGGCGGAGAGCGGCCCCAGGACCTCAGCGGCTTCGAGCTTGATATGCTTGGGTGGTGCAGGCGCGGCCTCGAGTGCAGGAGGAAGTGCGTCAAGACTCTGTTCGACCTTGACCTCGGTGGCAGGCCGAGACTCGGACATGGGCATATCTTCGTCGACAAGCTCGGAGTGTGTGTGCCACTGCGGAACGTCGACATCCATGGCGATCGAGATGGACGGTGCGCAGACCGCGGCAGGGAGGACAGCGAGATCCTCGTCCTCGAGCTTCACAGCGCTGTTGGGAATAGCTACGATCAGGGCCTCTCCGCCCATGATCAAGTCCTCGTGGATCGACGTAGCTGACAGCGGAGGGATGGCGTCAAGGCAGACGGAGATCTCCTCGACGCGAACGACGACACCGAGAGTCTCGTCCACAACCAAAGCCGCCGCCAGTGGCATAGGCACAATGGCAGCGTCCTCGTCCTCGGCCTTGATGGCACGGTCCGTCGCTGCTTCCGGTGTGGCCGCTGCTTCACCCATGACGATATCCTCGTCGACGGACACGGAGGACACAAACAGAGAAGCACACACGTCCATCGAGATGTCCTCGACGCGAACGATGTCGAGAACCTCTTCTGCCGATACGACCTCCATCGAAGGATACGACTCGATCTTGATGGCGACCGGTGGCTCTTGGGCATCGACCATCTTCTCCACCACGACTGTGGCAGCGACGATCTCCTCCTCAGTAGCGAGATCGTCCGTGACGAGGGGCTGGGCTTCCACAAACGAGGGGAACGTGAGCTGTTCATCGTACGCCTCGTGCTTGACCGTGGGGAGGCGTTCCTCCAATTGCGCGATTGGGCCCTCGACCACTTCCGTCTTGACTTCTGGAGTGAAGGCTATTGTCGTGACAGTCATCAGCATTCGGTATACACCAATCTGCAGATATTCACTCACTCTCCTCTGCCACCACCCGCTGGATCTCCGCTGCGACCGGGATCTCCATGAATGCTGTGATGTCCCACATGACCTGCATATGCATCACTATGTGCTCCTACAACAAACGTAGGATGATAACCGACCTCCTGCTCCTCCTCTGGAGTCCGGATGCATCGCTTGACGCCATGTCCAGTCCGCCCGTCTGGTTCGACCCGCGCGTGGCGCTTCCGGATCTCGACCCGAGCCTGAACGCACACGGATGCGTCAGGGTCTTCTCCGTTCCAGATGGCCTGGCGGTGGCGCGTTGAGGCTTGCAACGCATCGGCGGCCTCTCTCTCCGCGATGCGTGCTGCAACCGCCGCCAGACGATGGCGCCCGGCGGGATCGTAGTCCTCTCGAACGCGCCACTGGTACTCGGCCTTTGTGCTGAAGACCCGCTGCCCGAGACGAGCGGCAGCCCAGGGCGAGGCGAGGTACGGCCCGTGCATACCCAGTGGGTAGTGGTTGATGCGACTCCCGCGAGTAGCGTGGAGCTGTTGAACGAGTGTAGGCATGATAACGAGTGTGTAGAAATGAAGCAACAAAAAGCTAGAGCAAATTCAACGTGAAGCAATACGATAGAGAGAAAGGGAGACGAGGCGAGCGGACGGGCATCCTGCCCTCGAGGGAGGAGGCTGACCATGGGATAGCATGAGGCTGACCGGACGGACAGGAAGCGAATAGGTTCGGTTTGAGCTGTTGCTATCGTCATAAGCGTTACACACGTTGTGGGCGCAATGTATGGTACCCGTGGCTTCAGATGAATGTTGACTAGGTGCCTAGCTGGCGATGATGACCATGGCGTGTTCGAACGGGTTCGTCAACGTTATACGGTGGGCGGTGCAGTCTGAGTGTGCAGCAGCACGCCAGAGCCGAAGAGAAGCGGTTCGAGAACCCGGAACGCTCAAGAAACCGGCAGCTATTGAGCTTTCCACCGTGACTCTGAGGATCCAGTATCTTCCAGCCTGGCAGACAGTACCGAGGGCGACTGATAATCGACAAGGCCAACTGCATGCAGTGCGGCGCGCTTTCGCACACATCAGACCTCGAGCGCGCGCTCTTTGACAACCGGTTCGACCAGGACAAGCATCGGCTGGGCGTGTGCATCTGGGCATTGCTGGCCGTGCGCGAACGGTACCCGAAGGCGAATCCTGAGCTCAGGAGGCCCCCGTAATTCCATTAGATGGAGGGTGCGAATCATTTCGTGGGTGTCCCAGACATGTGTCACTTGTAGGAGAAGCACGAGCGGCTAACCGGGTACCTCAGGTCCAATGAGAAGAACCCGAGCGTTTTGTACAGCCGCTTGCGAAGATTGTTTAACATGACATTAGCAGAGCGCGAGCAAGCGTACAACATCCTCAACACGGCACATACTGGCGAATGTGTTCACGCAGTAGCTACCAACTCCGCCGCGCCCTGGCCGGCCTTCCGCCCAAAAACTGCACCCCCCGTCAACCCACTCCCGCCAGGGTAGTTCCCATAGAAAAGCCCGCCCACAAGTTCGCCCGTACAGAACAGACCAGGGATGGGCTTCCCGGTTGCATCGGAGACGACTCCTGCTGTGTCGGGATCGATAGCGAGCCCGCCAAAGGTGAATGTGATACCACAGGTGATCTTCACAGCCAGGAACGGTGGCTGCTTGAGCGGGAGTGCCCAGTTAGACTTGGGCAGCTCGAGCTTGAGGGTGCTCGACTGCGTCGACAGCTGGTCTTTCACCGCCGGGTCCCATGTCTTCTCTGGCTGCTCGGTGCTGAACGCCATTGCCGCGTCGTTGTACCGCGTGATTGTTCGCACGAATGCAGCCCGGTCTTTGAGGCCTTTGCTCTGTAGCTTGTCCGCGAGCGCATCCACACTCTCTGCCTCTATCCTCTCCACGACATCCTCTGCGTACTCCTCTTTTCGCAGCCAGCGCGCGCCGGCAGCATCCCAGACTTGGAACGCGACACTATTCGGCTGCGCTAGGACGGCGCGGCCGAACTTGGCGTATGTGTAGTTGCGGAAGTCCGCGCCCTCGTCGACGAAGCGCTGTCCGCGCACGTTTAGCATGAGACCGAGCGGGTACCCGGACTTCGTGAACTGATTGCTGAGCACCCGGTCTCCTCTGTCTGCGGGCGCGTTCGCATCCCAGCACGTCGAGTGGCAGCCCGCGAAGTCGCCGGTGAGTCGCGCGCCGACGCTCAGTGCAAGCGTTAGGCCGTCCCCGGTATTGTACGGGGTTCCGCGTACCTGTGGTAATCCCGATCAGCAACGCGCGCGAGTGGGACTTGGGTATACCGTATCACCTTTGCACGCTCCCAGTCCGTTCCTAAATGCGTCGCGCGGAGCTCCCTGCTTGCCTCGAATCCGCCGCACGCCAAGACAACTGAGGGTGCGCGCAGCTGTAGGGACTGCCCGTCTTTCTCAACGACTATGCCTGCGACAGCTCCATCTTCAATCAGGACGTTAGTTGCAGCGGTGTTGAACCACGTCTCGATGCCCTCTGCCTCGAGCGCGGCGCGGTGGGCGGCGATCAGCCCCTTCCCTCCGTCTTCCACGCTGAGCACGAGACCGCCCCAGAAGACCTGTCGGCCCTCGACCAAGTACGCTTGCCGGTTGAACGCGAGTATGAATGGCACGTTGACGCGGTCCGAAAGCCATTGCACCGCGTCACGCGAGCCGTCCACGACCGCTTGCACGACGCGCGGGTCCGATCGCCAGTCCCCAAGTCGCATGATGTCGCCCGTGAACTCATCCGCGGTGTACGCATCCAAGTCAATGTTTGCGGCCGCTCCCGGAGGGACGTTTCGCACGAGCGGGAGGAGGTCGCGCAGTCCGCCGTGCACGGTGCGGTGCGCGCCAGCGGTAAAATAACCATTGCCCCCGACCCACTCTGGGGACACTTGTCGATGATGAGGACGCGCTTGCAGCCGGCGTCGTGGGCGGCGAGCGCTGCGCAGCTACCAGCGTGTCCGGAACCGACGACGATGCAGTCAAATGAGGAGGTCTGGTCGGTAGACATTGTTCAATCGAGATGGGAATGTCAAGCAGAGGTGGGAGTCTCGTCTTCGGTCATCTCAGAGGAGCCTTGCAGATATACACACTGGATCCGACCTTCTGATCAGAGACGACTGGTCATGGGGCAGGACGGCAGCAAACTGCTTCGTCCCGGCGCAAAGCTAGTCAGAGATCATGAAGTTTGTTATGCAATCACAGCGGCCGATGTAACCAAACTCGATGAAGTGAATGTCAGCTGGAGATACCTCTCCATCACTGTGAGACGTGGGCAATTGGCTTTGGTGTTGTGTACGCTGATTGTGCAAGAAGTCTTGAACACTTCCGGAACAGTACGGCCTACGTACGCGTGTTCATTCCGTAACACCATACCATATAGTACTCCTGATCTATATCCTCAACACATTTTGTCTAAATCTCTCATACCACAATGGCCATGAATAACATTCACATGCTCACGCCCATGGACAAAGGAGGAATTATTCAGTATCTTGCATGGGATTACACGCGGGTCTAGCCTCTTGCTCACGCTGCGCCGCGACTCACATACAAACCCATTAATGCGCCGACTTAATGCCACGATCGAACATTGCACATGAGCACTACGTTAGTAGGACGAAATCGGTCTCTGCGCTTACAACTCAATATCTGCGGAAGTTAGACGATGCCTGCCAGAAACTGCACAAATCTCTCCGGATTCTCCCAATGCAGCTGCCGGAGTGGTAAGCAAGGCACACAGATGCGCTTGCGGGTACTCACGAAGTGGTTCGCATCAGCGAGCTTGTGGAAAGTGAGAATTCTGCGGTGCTCCGCCTTCGCGTGCTCGAACCTGTGGCGTATCACGAGGACCCCCCACAAGCATTCCCCGACGGTCATCTCGCACCAGACGACGTGGACGGGGAGGTCCGGCCACACCTTCGCCCTCTCGCCGCTCCCTTTGGCCGGTGCGCGCAGGCGACAGTCGAGCAACGCGCGCTCAGTGTTCTCCCTGAACACGTCGCGACTCACGCTCCAAATGAGGTGCTGGTGTAGCTCCAGAAGTGGCGCTTGGGTGAGGCTCGCAAGGACTCCGGGCGCCATCTTGGACGTGGTAGGCGTGTATTCTTCTCCGACGAGCGGGGTGCGAGGAGGGTCGAACGACGTGGGAAGATCGGCGCCTTCATTGAGGGTGTATGGAGGGTAGTATGACGCGACGGAGAGGGCAAAATCAGCCAGCTGGACGTCGACCGATAGGCTCGGTGCTATCTTCAAGGTAGACAGACCAGGGGGGAGGGGCTGCCCCGTTGCGAAGCCACTCGGATCTGTATGCTTGTCGATCGCAGTCCTGATGTCGCAGTGTGCGTCACGTACCGTACATGACA
The DNA here is from genome assembly GCA_022606155.1 of Trametes elegans. NCBI lineage: Eukaryota > Fungi > Basidiomycota > Agaricomycetes > Polyporales > Polyporaceae > Trametes > Trametes elegans. Next base: position 87,772 of record JABYQO010000014.1, on the reverse strand, counting down.
AAGCTGCGTATGTACTCGCTGAGAAGCTTCTGCGTTCCCTCTGAGAGCTTATCTGCATGCGCTAACATGGCGGTGGACGCCATGGTTCCTCCGGACCAAGCCAAGAGAGAGATGCCCCCCGTAGATGCGTTGAGATCCGGGGTCGTCTTGATGGGTGGGATAGAAGCAGTCTCTATGAACCACCGGAGGAACTCGGCGATTTCCAAGCCGCGGTCTCGCATGACCTGACCTTGCTCATCACTGGATCCACGAAGGCCTTCTACATCTTCAGAGGTAAAGGTGCTCGAGCCAGGGTACCCGCGCTGGTTGAGAAAGACGAGACGGAGGTTTCGTTCTGCCGCGAAAGGCAGCAGCGGCCGATATATGGCTGTGAGGCGATGTGAATTTTACTATGTCTGTCCGAACGACTGGAGTAACTGCGCACCGCCATGAAAGCAGGTACCGTGTACGAGCACGATGGTGATATAGTCTGTGGACTTTGCGGGTACACCGCTATCTTCATAGTACAAAACTGTTCCATCATCGTTTACTGGAGCTGTAGGCATCTTGCGGAGGTGTATTTCAAGGGTGAGACTGCACAGTGAGCGTCAGCTCCGGACTTAGTCGCTTCGTGCTTTATAATGTCAATGGAAAAACACCACGAACGTCATCGTCTTCGAGCCCATGGGAAAGTCATCCCTGTTACAACTCGCGAGACACTGGCGGGAAGACGATTCCCACATGCCCAGGTCATGAGTACCGTTTCTCGCGTGCGTGGATGAACCTCGATATGTGCAGACACTGGAAGTATTGAGATAGGTCTGATGCACTGCGGTTACCGTTGGCTGACATATGTGAGTGCCGTCCGCGTGCCTCTCGGCAAGTTCGTTCGCCACAGCCGTAGGATTCAGGACTGCAGAACTCGTGTTACCGCGTGGAGAGCCTGTGCCTAGCCTTATCCTACCAGTAGTATGTCGTTAGACAGCTCTACCAGATTGTACACAGTCTTTTCTCGTAGGTGCTTGAGACGCCGGCATTTTGCTGAAGGGAGAGGTCGTGAAAGCAGCAGGAAACAGTATACGGGTGAGGGTGCCAGTGTCGGTTGTTGCATCATCATCATGCATTATTGCACATGTTGAGGCAGCTGAACTGACTCCGAGAGTCCCGGACCAGTGTGAGGGCGGATCACCGGTCCGGCTTTCCGCGGCTCCCTTGGCCTTGAACGGCGTTGACCGTGAGGCATTCTACGGTTGATGGTGACCAGTAAGTACCACCATAGCCCCCGTCCGCCTCAACAAGCCCGCCATGCTGGTCGATGTTTTCCGCCTGCTCGCGTATGAGCCAAAACTGCCTTGATCTGTATGTTCTGCTTCCAAAGCGCCGGCAACAACTCGAACCGAATTAGCTGTTCGCTTCCTGTCCGTCCGGTCAGCCTCATGCTATCCCATGGTCAGCCTCCTCCCTCGAGGGCAGGATGCCCGTCCGCTCGCCTCGTCTCCCTTTCTCTCTATCGTATTGCTTCACGTTGAATTTGCTCTAGCTTTTTGTTGCTTCATTTCTACACACTCGTTATCATGCCTACACTCGTTCAACAGCTCCACGCTACTCGCGGGAGTCGCATCAACCACTACCCACTGGGTATGCACGGGCCGTACCTCGCCTCGCCCTGGGCTGCCGCTCGTCTCGGGCAGCGGGTCTTCAGCACAAAGGCCGAGTACCAGTGGCGCGTTCGAGAGGACTACGATCCCGCCGGGCGCCATCGTCTGGCGGCGGTTGCAGCACGCATCGCGGAAAGAGAGGCCGCCGATGCGTTGCAAGCCTCAACGCGCTACCGCCAGGCCATCTGGAACGGAGAAGACCCTGACGCATCCGTGTACGTTCAGGCTCGGGTCGAGATCCGGAAGCGCCACGCGCGGGTCGAACCAGACGGGCGGACTGGACATGGCGTCAAGCGATGCATCCGGACTCCAGAGGAGGAGCAGGAGGTCGGTTATCATCCTACGTTTGTTGTAGGAGCACATAGTGATGCATATGCAGGTCATGTGGGACATCACAGCATTCATGGAGATCCCGGTCGCAGCGGAGATCCAGCGGGTGGTGGCAGAGGAGAGTGAGTGAATATCTGCAGATTGGTGTATACCGAATGCTGATGACTGTCACGACAATAGCCTTCACTCCAGAAGTCAAGACGGAAGTGGTCGAGGGCCCAATCGCGCAATTGGAGGAACGCCTCCCCACGGTCAAGCACGAGGCGTACGATGAACAGCTCACGTTCCCCTCGTTTGTGGAAGCCCAGCCCCTCGTCACGGACGAGATCTCTACTGAGGAGAAGATCGTCGCTGCCACAGTCGTGGTGGAGAAGACGGTCGATGCCCAAGAGCCACCGGTCGCCATCAAGATCGAGTCGTATCCTTCAATGGAGGTCGTATCGGCAGAAGAGGTTCTCGACATCGTTCGCGTCGAGGACATCTCGATGGACGTGTGTGCTTCTCTGTTTGTGTCCTCCGTGTCCGTCGACGAGGATATCGTTATGGGTGAAGCAGCGGCCACACCGGAAGCAGCGACGGACCGTGCCATCAAGGCCGAGGACGAGGACGCTGCCATTGTGCCTATGCCACTGGCGGCGGCTTTGGTTGTGGACGAGACTCTCGGTGTCGTCGTTCGCGTCGAGGAGATCTCCGTCTGCCTTGACGCCATCCCTCCGCTGTCAGCTACGTCGATCCACGAGGACTTGATCATGGGCGGAGAGGCCCTGATCGTAGCTATTCCCAACAGCGCTGTGAAGCTCGAGGACGAGGATCTCGCTGTCCTCCCTGCCGCGGTCTGCGCACCGTCCATCTCGATCGCCATGGATGTCGACGTTCCGCAGTGGCACACACACTCCGAGCTTGTCGACGAAGATATGCCCATGTCCGAGTCTCGGCCTGCCACCGAGGTCAAGGTCGAACAGAGTCTTGACGCACTTCCTCCTGCACTCGAGGCCGCGCCTGCACCACCCAAGCATATCAAGCTCGAAGCCGCTGAGGTCCTGGGGCCGCTCTCCGCCCTGGACGTCCACGTGCACCCTCTCCCCTTCGCCAGTGTCCCGAGCTCTCGGGAAGTCGACCCCGAGAGTGAGGGTGCTGAGGTCGTCGTTGTGAAGGCGGAGGACGAGGAGCACGTGAGCGTGGTTTCGTATGCTGACTTCGTGGTCGGCATTCCCGAGGAGGAAGACATCGCCGATGCCTTTGCAGGCGAGCTGTCGTTCCAGGACGACCTTGGGCACGTTCCCGAGGACGAGTCCTTCCTTCCTGCGATCGCGTCACCGTCGGTCAAGGTCGAGTCCACCTCCAGCCTGGAGTCGCTGTTCGAAGAGGACTTCCACTCCCTCCCAGCGCATCTCGCGGAAGCGTCGTCTTCTCGAGAGTTCGACTTCGAGAGTGACGACGCCTCTCGCTTGGCTGTGGAAGGAGGAGCGGAGGACTGGAGCGAGCTGTCGTACGTGGACTGCCTGTCGTTTGCGGAAGATGACGAGGCCGGGTGTTTCGAGGAGATCGTTGAGAGGCCCTCCGAGGAACACGGCGACTGGATGTTCGAGGTCGTCAACGAGGGTGACTGCTCATTCGTCGCCCTCGAAGACTCCTCGTCCGTAGCCCAGTTCATCGGCGCATTTATCGACGACGACGACCCGACAACAACCGACAGTCCCGCGGAAATGCGCGAGGGAGAAGGCGACGAACACACGGAGATGCCCGGCGGGTGGCCGATGTTCAAGGCCAGCCCAACGAAGGTCGCCGAAGAGGGGGACTGCCTGGCAGAGAGCGAGTCCGCTGCGTCGTTCATCACCGCGGCGGAGACGCACTCGGAGAACATTGCTCATCTCTCTACCTCGCATACAGGCAACTCTCTGTGCACCCCGGGACCGGCTCCCTCGCCTTCCATCCTCGACGTCCTCGACGAGTTCGCGTGCACGCCGACCCTCGTGTCGCGTGCGTTCGAGGACAACGCCAACCTGTGGCCTCTTTCCAGACCGACGTCGTCGGAAGATCTACTGGGGCTGTCTGTCAAGGATGAGGAGGAGGTTCTCAGCGTGGCTGCTGGGAGTCCCGAGTTTGCGTCGAACTTCGCGCGGAGCCAGTTCTTGGACCTCTTCTATCGGACCTCGCCCTTCAGTCCTATCGCTGCCCGCGATTCCCATTACGCAAGTGTTGATGCATTCTTTGAGGTGTGTGCTCTTATCGCTGCGCTCTTTTGGTTGCTGACAGTGTCTAGGAGCATCTCGGTAACGAGGAACCTGCCGTGGGCGACCGGGGGGAGGCCAAGTTCGGCCTCTACCCGGATATGTCCCAGCAATTCTTCGAATGCGCGACCCCTTATATGACGGCGCTCGACTTTTTTGACGGCCCCTTTGGGCTGGTGCGCGACGACGAGGCGGAAGACGAGTGTGGCTCTGACTCGGAGGCGACCTGCGTCTCATCGCCTGAGAGGGCCGATGAGACATTTGATCGTGAGGTACGTGCTAGCGTGCTCACCACTGAGGCCCTTCTGACTTCCGGGCGCACAGGTCGCCAAGAGGTCAGAGTCACCCGTCGTCCCCGCATCTCCCGCGTCGTCCAGCGTCACTGCCGTCGAGTCCCCACGGCTGGCGTTCGAGGACGTGTGGGAGTGCGCGCGCGCGCAAGCATTCACCGAGAAAGTCATCGCGGACCGTATCTCGCAGTACGAACGCAAGGTCGCAGACGCGTTCGTCGAGAAGGTCGTCGACGACATCCGCTCCGAGTACGAAACCCGAGCGGAGCTCGAGCTTGCGCTGCCGAGCTCGACGAGTGTAGTCGTTGTCCCAGACTCGGAGGAGGCCCCCTGCGAGGAGCCCGAGGAGGAGAGGATCGACGGTTTCCAATCGCTCTACGAGGAAATCGACGACCTCCTCGAGCTCTTCGCGCCTTCCGAGTCTACTGCGGACATCTGCCCTCCTCTGTCCACCGAGGAGGAAGAGTTCCACGTGGAGACCCGCCCTGCCAACCAGGTCAAGACAGTCGCAGGTCTCCGGCTCCGCAAGGACAAGGACATTGACGAGATTGTCGAGCTTTACGGTCTCTCCGAGTCCACTGCGGACATCTGCCCTCCTCTGCCTACCGAGGGGGGAGACCTCGACACGGAGGCCTGCCCTGCTGCCGAGTTCGAGGCCGAGCCAGTGGACGGCGCCTGTCTTTACCAGGAGATCGACGAGATCTTGGAGCTCTTCGGGGCGTCCGAGTCCGCCACGAGTGTGCTTCCTCCCGCCCCCGTTGGTGCGGAGGGAGTTTTGTCTGTTTCTGCTTCTGTTCACGACATCTCTGATATCCGGGTTGGGGAGCCCGAGGAGATCCGGGTGTTCGCCACGATCCGTCTGACCGCCGCTGGCCCTTATGCTGAGAGGCTCGAGAAGGCAGCGCGCGAGACGTTCTGGTGGAACTGGACGCGGCCGAGCGGCGAAGACCTCGCTGCGATCTTCAAGCGCAGGGACGACGCCGCTCTTTCCCAGTCCTCGGGGATCGATGAGTTTGAGACTGCGACCAAGGTGTGTCTCCAGTAGTATGGATGTGTTTGGTGTGCTGACGACTTCCTTTAGCCTCCTCACCGGGCGCTCAGCGTTCGACAGCGCCTGAAGCAGGAGGCCCGCGACTTGTTCCTGGATCACTGGGAACAGTCCATGGCGCAACTCGAGCTCTGAACTGCTCGTCATCCCCCACCTCCACCATTCTGCATCTGCATTCGATCTATCCTGCTTTGCTGCAAATATTGCCGTCATCAACACATCAAGTAACTCCAAGCTATCGCCAATACCCCCTGCTTTCCCTCCAACGTCGACGACTGTACGTTGATGTGCTGGGACTCCCGGATCCGGTCCCATCGCTCGTCGTACGTTCTCGACAATCCCGCATACACCCTTCCACCGTGGAGCCCCTGAGTCGTTCGGATCGCCGCTCACGATCTGCACGGCGACGAAGGCACTACGAGATCCACCCGCACGGTTCCGGCTATATCCTCGACAAACCCAAGCTCGTCAGCAGGCGGCTCATTCCCTGCTGGCCGACGCCTGTCGAGCACTTAGGCCCATCTGCATTGACAATCCGGATGTCAAGGCTCTGATCCAGCCTCGACCTCCCGCGAATGGTCGATATGTGGTGGGCCGCCCGACACCCATCGTCGACTGCCTCGCGCGCCTGTGATGTACTGGATCGACATCGCGATCGTGTGTGCGCAGGAGACGCTGGGTTCGCCGGTTGAAGTCTGATTCTTCCTCCCACCGATCGGGAGGAGGGGCGGCTACTCCGACCACCCACGAGCACGAGCGGTCCTGGTCTTGGCGACCGCTCTTGGGCATTTGTGCCCTACCTGTTCATCCATCCCGGACCTCGACCGTCCTTTCAAGCGCGTCACGACCGCCCGGACGTGCATGGTTCGGTTCATCTCGCATCAGGTGCGTGTATCTGCGGCGGCGCAGCTGTCCTCAGGTGCTCATCATCTCGTATAGTACCACGCTGGGAATGCACGAGTGCACGCGTGTTGTTTCTTCGCGCGGTACGATGCCGAGGGGCCTTTCTCTGTGCACGGAGAAAGCGCGCCTCCTTCTGCGGCACTCACGATGCCGGTCTTGCGTCTGCGAGGGCCGCAACGCTTCAGCGACGATTGAGCGTAAGTGTCCGATCTACGATGATGAGTTGCGACGCATGCTGACTCGCCTTCTGGGTAGATGCGATCTCACTGCCATTGTCGCTGCCCCGGTCCCATTGGCTGTCTAACTCTGGGACGCTAAAAGGCACCGCTACTCCTCTCTCTGCGAAGGCTGGCCTTCTTGGACTTGGGACTGGCTACCACTCGATACTAAATCTGGGTCTGAGCTCGATGCTCCTGGCTCGCTGTCACTCTACTGCTTTGCTTGCTTCTGGCTGGTCCTCTGGCGCTGAAGTCCTCGGCTTGCTCTTGCCTGGCTGGTCCTTGTCTGAGCGCCGGCTCGTACTCTGGCTGGCTCCTACCCGACTGCATCGGTTGACTCCTGCGCTAGGTGAGCACCTTCACGGTTCCCATCGTACATGCGCGCTGACGATGTGTGCTTTGGAAGCTTGACACTCGCTCATAGCTCACTACTTGGCTGGACCACCGTGATGCTGTGCGAACCGGATATGCACCGACTCGTTTCCGCCTTTCCCGGAGATCCCGCAATTTATAAGGGAGTGGTAGACGTACCATAGAGTCGTGTTGGCGTAGCACAGCCGGCCTGCGAATTGAGATACTTTGGTGATTCGAGCGCACTGAGTGTGGAACGTCCAAGCCACGCATCCTATTGAATCCACAACACACTCTTCCCCCGTACGACTACGTTCGAGCATTAGTACAGCTATACTTTTCCCGCAGTGAGTACATATCATAAAGAACGTCAATCCTCCAAAATCCAGCATCCAAAACTTTCATGATCCCCTTTTGATCGCATGCACCACTAGCTCCTTGATGTCGTCCGCGTCGTTCAACTGTCCACACGTCAAGATCAACACTGTGCGCTCGCAGGATACAAGACAGCAGCGGGAACGCACCTTGACGCCGATGACCAGGTTGCGGTCGAGGAGGACGGCGCCATAGGCGTACGTCTTGTACGAGCTCAGCTGCGCGAACGGAAGCGACGTGCGCACGGTCTCATCAAAGATGCGGTACTGCATCGCGTACCCCGCCATGAGCTCCGTAGTCGCGCACTGGATCTGCCCGATCACGCGCGTCGCCGGGTCCGTGAACGGGATGAGCGACGCGTGGTCCATTCGCGCCGCCGCGACTGCCGCCGCCGCCGCCGCTTCCGGGTGCACGTTCGCACCCGCGCCTACCGTCGCGCCCGTCGCGCCTGTCCCAGGGTCAGCTTCCGTCGCTGCGCCACCCGCGACACCGGCGGTGCCCACCGCGCCGGGCGCGACGCCTCCCGGGACAGGGCCGAGGAGGCCGAGGTGGGCCTCGGGCGCGTCGAACGCGTCGAGCACGCGGCCGCGGAGGACGCGGCGGCGCTTGCGGTGCTGGGCGGCGAGGCGGCGGACGTTGTGCGGGTTGAAGTCGTAGACGACGATCGTCGACCGGAGCGAGTCGTCGTCGATCGGGTCCTCCTCGACCGTCACGTACCGCTGCCCGCACGTCGTCGTGATCCAGCGCGAGGCGCCGAAGGACGCCTCGAGCCACCGGCAGATGTGCGGACCCCACGCCGCCCATGCGATCCGCGGTGGGCCAGGGGGAGGCGCGGGGCCGGACGCGTCGGTGGGCACGGGCGCTGGGAGGCCGCTCGGTTCCGGGTGAAGGTGTGGTGGCAGTTGTGAGGATGAGGACGCGACTGGGACTCCTGGTGGGTGGCCGGGCGCCGCCGCGCAAGCGGTGTGCGAGTCGAAGATGCGAAGAAGCGCGGCTGCGTGGACGATGAGCGTGAGACATTCGTGGAAGCCCTGGTTGTCGTGCGTCATGACGTTGAAGATGACGACCGCGTCTTCGGGCTTGAGGTGGAACGGCTCTGTCGAGCGGAACGCGGGCGCGTACCTGTTCGTGTTCATCATCTTCGGCTCTGAGCGACAAGTGACCTGGGCGATGGAGTGGCCCCGACCAAGGCTGGGTAGTTGCAGAACGCAGGACGTCGCGAGCTGCTTCGGAGGCGTGTCTATGGAGGTGGCGGTTATGCGGCAAAGTTCGATGGTGTTTTCAGCGCAGTTGGGAAGCGCGATAATGTCCGGCGAAAGGAAGGTGAAGGTTGAGTAGCTAGGGCTGTCGAGACCTCGGATCTGGTGCGCGGATGAGGCGCAGGGATGGTGACTACGAACAGATGGCACGCACCTCTAAGCATTGACCGGTCTTCCAATTGTAAACTTCGAACATGGCAGGTGGCGTGGTGAACCCAGCCGGGTAATGGAAGAGGAAACACATGAGGTCACCGATGATCTCGATACATACGCTACAGTTGCCTGCGACAGTCCGAGGAGGAGCTTGTATTACTGCAAGCGCAATGACTGGCTTAGCAGCAAGAGGATGGTTGAGACCATTTGACAGTTGTATCAGGCGCAATTGGAATTCCGTTTCGTGATTGTCAGTCTCGCGACTAGACATCCCTCAACCATCAGTACGGTTGTGTTTTGTCGAGAGCTAACTGGGAGGAGTGGACTCACTCTGTAGCGAGGACTATGAGATCGTGCTCCTCAACGGCGAGACCGACGTCGATGATATGTGCCCCGACGTCAATCTTCTCCCAGGAGGCTTGTGAGGTGGGATCTTCACCAGAGAGGAGACGAGGAAGCCTTGTCCACCGTACGATGTCCGCTCCAGATTGGATGCCAGAGACAGATTCGCCAAGTAATAGCACACCATCGGTGAGGTCGTATATGCTGGACGGGTTGAACGGAATGCGGATGCTCTTCTCCTTCTCGAAGTCTAAGCGAGACCAAGCAGTTTCCTGCTGCCTTAGTAGACGAAGTTTGTCGGCAATCACCAATGGGCTGTTGGCGTTGTCTTGATAACCATAGAGCTGGAGTTTCATGGAATACTGCAGGACGATGCTGGACTGGATGAGCTTGTTGATGGCCTGGTTGAGTGTGCGACAGACTTGCAGGTCTCTGTAGTCGAGATAGGAGAGGATCGCGACGAGGAGCTCATGTGAGAGCTCGAGGAGGGACATGGCGGAAGCGTGAGACGGGGGAGAGCTCAGAGAGAAGACGGAGGTCACTCTCGCTCGACCGCACTCTCACTCTGCCCAGACGCAAAGTGCCACCACCGGCTCTCACTTCCGGCTCCGGCCCGCCCACGTGCCCTCTCCGTGCGAATCGGGAGTATAGACGCCGGAATGCTTCACTTGTTGGTCCTTGTCCACACGCTGTCACGCTGTTTTCTCCCGGCGATCACGAGCTACGTTCACCCATCTCGTAGTCCGAGCCCCAACGCCGTTTGATAGACGAATTCAAGCTGCTCTGGCTGGCACCGCCTCGTCGTTCATCCCACCCATGGCCGCACTCGACGCGACCGATGACACGGCGCCATGAACAGTCTGTCGCCGCAATCGTTCCGATATCTTTGAACGACTCTTTTTTCGAACGGAGTTGTATTTGATCCGCCGTGTCCCACAAGCGTTGTCGATCGTAGCCCACGGCCTCCGCATCATATACTGGCTGAGTCACGGTATGAGGCAGTGGTATGTTTTTCTTCGCTCTTCACCGTGGAACATTCATAACGGACATAATTGACGCATATTGTACTCAGAAGATCCAAGCCAGGTGGCTGAAACCGAGTCCCAATCATCTATCTCGGCAAAACTACGTTGCGCCGATGGTTGCGCGGGTAGTACCATGTCCTATCTCACCGTTACTCCCGCTACTCCAAAGGAAGGCTAGCACACCACCGCTCCTGCTCCACGGTACAGCTCCGGGGTGGCGGGCACGTAGATGTGCTTAGGTGAATGAGCAGCGCGTACCTACCAACAGACCCTAGGAGATCATTTCCCTCGTCACATCGTAGGACAAGCACCTTCTCTCAAGGTGCGGTTTAACTCGGATATAAGTAACTATCCGGGTGCTAAACAGGGTGGTGACTCTGGTTCAACAGGTCCAAGAAGCCGCATATACATATGTACTCCTAAGTAACACAATTCACAGCGGGTGTCATTTTCTGTGCCCCTGAATGCCCTACGACGGTGTGAGGCTTTTCACGGTCGGTTCTGGACCGGAGCGAGTCTAAGCATCGCGGTTGAGACTGAGCGCCTGTCCCCAGCCAACTCGCTGCCACACTCACCGATCTGAACATTCACTCTTAGGCACCAACGCGAAATTCCCACTTCCGAGATCCTACTGGGTGACATGTGCTCTAGTCCCCGAGATTCGGGACATCCGATCGCACGTTCCGTCCGTCTTCCCCAGGTTCGCCGCGGCGGATTCAAGCTCATTTCGCGGAAGCAGGCGGGCCTGGTCACGTAGCCCGAATCCTCCTACTCGATTGGGCAAATACGATCGCGGCCAGTCCACATCCGAACCGCATTCCCTCCCCAGCGCGCCCGTGGAGACATCGTGACACGACAGTTTCTCCAAGCCGACATGGGGCGGGCGGATGTGCCGTCACTGTGCATATAGTTCCCCCTCCCGCATGACCTTTACCACCTCATCCTCCTCGCACTGAACCCTGTAACTTGCACCACACCGTACGCTCGCACTCAATACCCCGACACCACTCCGATCTTTACACTGTTCGGGTCATCACACTTCAGCATGCATCGCTCCTACTCCACGCAGGCGCTGTCTCCTTTGTCGACGCCATCAGGCTCGACTTTGGCTCCAGCACCTGTGAAGCGGCGCAAATCCTACCAGTGGATACTTGGCTCTCGCAACCCAACCCCTGAAAACTCACGTCCTTCAAGTCCCCAACTACCACAAGGCGCAGCCACACTGCAAGTCCCCAATCCTGCCCGTGTAATGCTTGAACGCAGACACTCCTACCAGAGCACCAGCTCGCGTATCCCAAGGGTGTGTTGGACTTCACCCTCTTCGATGTGATCTGTCTCACCTACATCAGTACACGAAGGGGGCCACGGCGCTTTCCAAACCGGGTTCCTCTCTTTCTAAGGCCTCTTTCTGCTCGCCTGAGACGCAAGCTGAGGAGGCCACCGTTGCTGAGGATGAGGGTGCAGGCTCTCGCGGCAGCCGTTCAAAGTCCCCCAACTCATCTTACTCTGACTCCTCCGAGGACGAAGCGTCATTCCCGGATGAAGAAGCGTTCACCAACGTGGTGCTCAACGAAGACTTCTCGTTTGATGCATCATCGGCTGTCCCTGACGGGAAGCCGACTTTCAACCTCAACCCGTTCGGCGAGAAGCCGGCGTTCAACCTCAACCCGTTCGACGTCCCCGGAGAAGACCTCGAGGCCATCGTCCGCCGCCCATCGGTGAGGTTCCAGGAGGTGAGCCCGCACGAACTGCCAGAACGCACGCAGTCCATGTCCTCGGTCCGCCCGCCGAGTCCGTACGTGCCTGCCTCCCGCCGGGGCAGCGCGAAGTGGACGGAACGCCTGCGCACGCGCACGGGCTCTCTCCAGCCCTCGCCCGCCGTCTCGCGCAACCCGTCGTTCACAGAGCTCGGCGCGGCGCGCCGGCCGTCGCTCATGGAGCGCGTGCGCTCGCCGCAGCTCACGCCGTCGATGTTTGCCGGGTCGCGCGCCCTCGGCTCGTTCTCAAATCTGTACGAGGGCACCGCGTTCTACGTGAAGCCCACTGGGCGCGAGCTCCCGAGCCCCCCGCCGCTCCCGGGACCGCGGGCGGCGAGCCCGCCTGCGCAGCGCAAGCACGGCCGGTACGCGCACCGCGTCCCGCGCGACATGGACGAGGCTATCGACTTTAGCCGCATCCGCTGCCCTGTGCCCGTCCCAGCCTCGAAGGCGCCGATCCTCCAGCACGAGGAAACCGAAGCTCAGGCGCTCTCAGATGCGTACATGGGCCGCTCGTACGGCGTCATCGGACAGGGCGACCCGGACAACGAGGACGGCACTGCCGAGGACGAGGATGACCGCACGGTGTACAGCGACGTTGAGCTTGCGAGCGGGGATTCGGGCGACGATGGTTACGCCTATGGCGGCATTCCCGCCGCGTATGAGTTCGTCGACCCGGAGATTCCGTGCGTTGTGCCCGCTGTAGCGAGCGCGCCGATGAGCCCCGGAGAGGAGCAGCTGCTCCACCACTCTATGGCGCACCCGTGGGTGGTACCCCCATACAACGCGCCGGAACGCTCCCGTCGGTCGGCGCGCGAGTCCACCTGGCGCTCGCTCGAAGCTACTTTGGGCGCAGTGGTCGCGTCGGCGCTGCTCCTGCCTTTTGGGGCGGGGTTCATGGTAATCGACATCGGCTCGTTCGGCGTTGGCTCTTTCGGTTTGCTCATGATAGCAGGTACGTCCTGAACTGCATGGCATACACCAGGTAGTGAACTTATCGAGTTGTAGACTTCGCCTTCCGTGCCGGCGCAGCAAGCCTGAACCGTCGCCGGGTGGACAACGTCACCAAGAACTCGCCAATTGCGAAAGGATATGAGACGTACACCACCTTACCACGCATGAACCGCCCGAGGCTGCCAGAATGCAGCATCACTGTGGTCGGATACCGCGAGAACCAACAGTTGTGGGAAGACGTGAGTGTTTCGCCCAACAGGCCGTGCCGTTCAGCCCTATAATATGTGTCCTGCGCAGTGCTTGGAATCCATTAAGGCACAACAGTACCCCGTCAAGCACATTGTCAGCGTCATTGACGGGAACGACCCCGCGGACATGGCGATGGCTACGACGTTCGCGAACGCGTTTCCAGAAAAGGATCGTCTTGTCGTCCATCTCCCTGTGCTCCTCTCCGTGTTGTACGTTGACAAGTACAACGACACCCTCCGCATTCTCGGCCAGGTCCCGACTCGCTTCGAGTCGTTCAAGGCGTGGATGACTGGTCAACCAACCGCTGGCCACACCGCCGCGCACGAGAGCGCACTGAACTACGTGCTCGACTACTTATACACGAAGGCGGCGATTGGCAAGTGGTCGCACCACAAGGCGCTTTGCTTCACTCAGTACGTCTCGTACCTTTCTACTTCACGCTGGCATCTGGTCTCACCGAATGCACAGGCCCCACGCACACAAGCGCCACGCGATGTTCACCGGTTTCTTCGTCGGGACGTACGTCCTTGGCACCAAGGACGCGCTGCTCACGACGGACAGTGACACACGCCTCGAGCCCTCGGCTGCGTCAAACCTGATGGCAATGTTGTTCACCGAGGACGACATTGCCGCCGTCACCGGTGACGTCGACGTCGACCGGCGGGCATCGCTTCTCCCCAACGTCTACGCTCTGAACAACTGGTTTGCGTCTAACGTGGACTCCCCCTGCCAGAGCTTCTTCGGTTCTGTCAGCCGCCTTTCGAGTCCCGTAAGTCACCCTTTTACTGAACGACGTGACAAACACTCATCGGTCTTAGATGGCACTCTACCGCGTCAGCGATCTCATGGAGGTCGTCAGCCCATGGATCATGCAGACTCATTTTGGCAGGGAAGCCACCACCGGCGAGGACCGCCACCTCGCTACCCTGCTCCTCTCCCGCGGCTTGAAGACGGCACATACGCATGCTGCGAAGGCGTTCACCGACGCACCCGGAAAATACGTGCGCTGGGTCAAGCAGCAGACGCGCTGGTCCCGCGCAACATACCGCGAGGGTTTGTTCAGCTCGCCTCGCGTGAACAGCTCGAACCCCGTACGTCCATACCTCTTATGACTAAGAGGCCACGAGACTCATCCTTGAGTGTAGTGGCTTACCATCGAAGCGATAACCGCGCTGTACTACCCTGCTGTGCTCATGGCATCCATGCTCTACCTGCTCTTCACGCCTCACCAGTGGGAGCACCTGGTCATCTGGCTCTCGACTGTTGGCGCCGCGGTTGTGCTGAAGACTGTTTACGCCGCCATTGTCGGTCGCGACGTTCGGCTCCTACTCTATCCTCTGAACAAAGTCCTTGTAAGCGTTATGGCAGATTCTCGCCAAGTATCCACTCACCCTGTTGCCAGTTCTTCCTCGGTGTCGTGCCCACCCGGGTATGGGCCCTCCTCACGACGCACTCTAAAAAGTGGGGCACCTCAGCCCGGTCGACGCACGAAATTTCGCGCTCGGAGAGCTTCCTCTCGCGCACCGCGCACATTGGGCACTTGCTCGTCTGGTACACCGCGCTCTCCGTCGGGCTCGGCTACTACCTCGCCACCGCGCTTGCGAAGCCCGCGCTGTGGGCCGTGGCGCTCGTCGGGCTCGTCCCCGCGCTGCACGCGTACGCGGACGTCGTGTTCGCGAAGTTCAACTTCTTCATCTTCGCGCCACGCCACATCCAGCAGGGACGCACGAAGGTCTCCGACGTCGAGGCCTACCCGCACACTGGCGCGAAGCGGCGCTTCTCGGTGCCGAAGCTCAGCTTGAAGCGCGTGGGCAGGGGGAGCGTCGTGTCGGACGAACAGTTCGAGGAAGACATGGCGGCGATCCCGCTCAACCCGACCAAGAAGGACGGCTCCCTCTTTGGTGAAGCGAGTGTCACCGTGTTTGAGGCGCCCGACAGCAGGCGGCCGTCTCTTTTCACGGCGGTCACCGACGGCACAGCATCCACGAGCCCCTCCCCAGTTACGCCCTTGCCTCTTGCTGTGCCAGAGTTGCCCTTCAGGAAGCCCGCGTGTTCGCCCGCGTTGGATGTCCAATATGGGGAGGCATTATAGCAACCGCACTACTCTGCAGGGGAGGGTTTGGTGCGCAGCGTCTTCCTTGTACAATATTCTCTATTGGAACTCGATTGGATACGTGTATTATATGACACTGGGTCAATGCAATCACCGAACGCGTAATGTGCGAAGAAGAACATAGTGAAGACATAAAAATACAGCACAAGAATGCTATGAGGACAGCGTGCGAACATGGAGGAGCGAGAGCGAGAGCTGACGACTACTGTAAAACAACTACAATGACAATACTAAGGTACCCACGTCAACGTCCGCACCAGGACCAAGAACGGCTCATCCACGCAGACGGGCAGCCTTCGTTGCACCCTTCTTCCCCCCTCTGTTGCCTCCCTTCGTCTGTGCCGGCGGGGGGACAACCTCACCGACGATGATGTCGTCGTCCGAGTCTTCGATGACCTCCGCCTCTGGAGCGTTGGCCTTGGCCTTGACGTTCTCGCTCGGACTCTCCTCCTTCGACCCCTCCCTTTCCGCGCGCTCCTTCTTCCACGCCTCGGAGAGCGCCATGGTCCGTTCTCGGAACGCCTCTCGGAGGTTCTCCTTGGGCCCGGTGTACCAGTCCGGTTTGTTGGCCTGGGCGGGAAACGCTGCATGAGAATCGGCAGGGCACGGAGGAGGCCAGAGTGGCGCGACGTACGTGTATGCGTTCTATGGAGCGAGCCGGGTCCGCCATAAAAGCCTTGACGAAGGCGAGGACGAACAGACCGCAATCGCAGAAGTTCTTCTGCATGGGTGCCTATTGTTACGAATCAGTAGCCGAGCCTTGTCCTTCCTAGACCCGTAGGGACTGACTTTGGCGAGCTTGTACTGAGCTATGCAAGTATCCTCGATCTGGAACTTCTTCTTGTCTACGGCCTCATGTTGCAGATACTGCGCAAGCTTGCTGACAGTCCTCGGGTGCCGGCTCCCGAGTGAATCAAAGGTATAGATGTGGGCGCTATCCCCGCCCCGTTAGTGCACAAACTCGCAAAACCGGAGCCGTCAGCCACTCACTCAGGGAGCTTAGCGAGTGATGTTTGGTCGGCGGGTGCGTTGTGCTCGCCCTTGTCGTTGACAGACATCACAGCATTCTCCTTCGTAACCGCTGGAGACTCTCCTGCCAGCGCAGCAGCAGCAACCCCTTCCTCGACGGACGTCGGTTTGTCAACGCTTGACGTCTTGTTCTCGTTCACCCTGTCCAAGCCCGCGCCCTCGTCCCCCGCGGCGTCTGGCGGCTTGCTCTCCTTGTCCGGCCCAGGCACGGGATCAACGTCCATCGCGTCCTCCGACGAAGGGTACAGCAGCTCTGCATCGTTGATATCCGTTATCTCTCGTGTCCACGAACGCGAACGACGGCCCAACGACGACTCGCCTGCTCCCGCCGCCCGCCCCGCGGGGCCGGGCTCTGCGATGTTGCACGACTGGCTGAAGCGCAGCATCGTCTCGACCTCCTGCCCGTCGTGGTCGCCTTCGCTCTCCTGGTCGACGGCCATGCCGTCCGGGTTGGACTCTGACGGCGCGGTCTCGCTTCTGTTCTCGCCCGAGCCGTCTTCTGTCGAACCGTCCGCTGTGTCTGCTACCTCCACAGCGCCTGCCGTCCCAGCGGTCTCGGCGCCCTCCGCATTCTTCGTTGCATCTGGTGCATCTGACGGTAGCTGCTCGTCACGCTTGCGTTTGCGCGTGTGCGGAGCGACGCGCGTCTCAGGCGGCGGTGGATGGAGTATACAGTCAGGGTTCACAATGATTGCGAGATACCAGTGGAAGCTAAGGGCAAGTACCGAGTGAGACGGACCGACCCCGCCCGGTTTCGAAGAGGAACGCACTTCTCGTTGATCGGTACGATGATGTACTTCTTGCTGAAGATGTCTACCTTGGACGTCCACTTGCGAACACTCGCGTACGAGTCTTTCACCCTGTCCGACAGCTGGGCGTCAGTGTCGTTGGAGGGTAGGGGACAGGCAAGAAGGTACTGGCTCTTTCTTGCTGTTGAGCTTCTTGAAGAAGAACGAGTTGAAGATGTAGACCTTCTCAGCAAGGTCTGGCTGCTCCATGCGCAAGTCGTCGAGCCAAACTCTGAATAGGCGCTAAGTAAGGGGGAAACAATCACGAGGCGCTCCGACGCACTTGAGCCCGAACTCGATGAGGGTATCGTTCAAATACTGGCCGTTGTCTAACCGTTTGAGGTCCCCTCTCGTGATGTTGACTGCCCCGGTCCCAGATGGAGGGTACACAAGAACCCTTGCGAAGTACAATTGAGAGGGAACGCTGGTGAGATGTGTGGAGGAACACTCACAGCTCTTCAAAAGCTTCAGGGGTTGGCGACGGTCGTGTACTGCGTGCCGTCTGCCTTGTGACGCGTCGTTCAGTCGCATATGTTCTGCCACAGACAGTAAGCGTATCGTTCATTAGCGTACAATTCTGCAGACAAACACGTACCGAGTTGAAGGTGCAGAAACCAGAACATCATTCGCAGGCGACTCAACCGTCGCCGAGGCACTGGTGGACGGCCCGGCCGAAATGGAGGACGGGCCCGCAACCGCACCCTTGGTCTGTCGAGCCCCCGATAAATTCCTCTCGACTGCGGCTCCGCCATGCTCCGCGGCTCTCTGAACAGTCTCCCAACAGTGCGCCGCAGCAGCTTCGCCTCTTTTGATCGCTGTATCAACACTGATCGCCGTCATGGAAAACTTTGTACGCTCACGCACCTTAGCGATGAGGACTTGACGATGTTTTCCCTCAGTAACTTCACGAAGCGATCGTACGGAGTATCACCGTCAAGGCCGGCATTGAAATTCGCATGGTCTGTGAAGAATCGTAATGATACCTTCCCCGTTGCTCGCTGGACGCCTAGGCGCATATATCGAGTTCCACAGTCAAGAAACGACTAAAGAGGCAGGGGGAATACACACCAGGTTCGTAAAAGCCCTTTCTCACTGGGCCTGCGGACAAGGATGTACTCTGGAATTGGATAACAACCGAGCTTTGCTTCGATGGCGTGGTGATCTCGGTCCACTATGCCCAAGTCAACCATCGTTGATGGCGTGTGATGAGGGGGAAAACTCGTACGGTGAAGTGGTCGAAAGCACCATCAAGAGGAAACTCAGCCACGAAGTCACTGCTTTCCGGCTTGTCCACAATCTTGAGCACCTTACGATTCCGCGGCTTGTGATGCTCAATGCGGGCCCAGTACAGCGGATTGGCTGAGTCGGCGTCGTTGGTCTCGAGCTGGCATCCGAACGACACCCCAGAGAGTGGTAAAGCCACTAGATGTTCGGGTTTCTGCGAGGTTGGCTGCTTTTTCCGCGCGGCCGGCGCTGGAGCAGCAGGAGGACTCGTAAAGCTAGAGGGGGTCGCAAAGAGATCGAGCTTTGTAGCCGAGAATGTGGGCATCTTGTTAAACATACTGAGGCTCGAAGCATTCGGAGCAGCTGGCTAGACACCAAAAGAAAGACATCAGGCGCGTGAGCTCGCCATAGCATGCATAGAGCACAGACTACATGAGCAAACCTTTGATCCACCGCCCCTGCCCTTCATCGATGCCTTCACGTTTCCTCGCCCAGGTTGCTGCAATTTGAAGTCGATCGTGCGGATGACCGGAGGTCGCGACTGGGGCTGTGGCTGCACAGACTTTCCACTGTCTTTCTTCTCGTACACGTGAATCTTCTCCTGGACGAGTCCCTTAGGGATTTGTGGTCGGCCGTTGGGCGTCGCCGCCTGGCGCACTTCGTCCTCACGATCAAACCCGGACGCTGATTCGATCTCACTGCTCTCGTCAACAGTGACGATATCCGGCTCCTTGGTTCGCTCATGCTCAGCAAATGTGCGGAGGCGGAGGCGGCGGGTCGCCTCGCCGTCTTGCGGCAGTCGTGCATCCGGTGGACGGTCAAAGTCGTGCGCTTTCTCAACGTTTTCCGGAGAGCCTCTCGATCCTATCAGGTCAAGGGGATCGGGGGTCGACTCCTGCTCCGCTCCTTTCTTCTGCGGTTTCTGGGGCTGGGGAAGGGGCGCGCCGATGTCATCGTCGCTGTCCGTGATATGTATCGGTTCGGTCTGCGCAGAACCGGAGCGGGGCTGCACAAGGGCCTTTCCTTTGCCCTTGTCCTTGTCCTTGTTCTTACCCTGATCCTTGTCGTTGCCCGAGATGGTGGCGGCACCTGAGGGAAGCACGATGTCTGTCACAGTGAACCCAACGGCCACCGGCAAAAACGCACCTGCGTTTAACTGCCAGAACCTCGAGGTGACATCGTGCTCCTGTTCGACCTTCTGGCGTTTTGCAGGGTTCCCTGCGGACAAGTGGTACCCGCCGGACCTTCGGCGGTCCACGGCGCCCAGCACAGTCTGATTCGCAGTGCGGTTCCCGCCCTCATGTACAGCCCTCGGTTTGCTGAGAGTGTCCGTCATGCGGCCGGAGAACGGGTTGCCCTTAGAGCTAGACGTTGCCTTCCTTGCCATCGTGAACTGGCAGGCCGTGAGCGAGCCGGAAGGCGACGTAGAGTGTGGCTGAACGTACTTTGGTGCGCGTGCTCACTGTGGATATAGGAACGGGCTGCGTGTCCGGCCACAATTTCGTTCTGGAACCCCATCCGAACGCTGAGCGACCCCCCGAGAGAGCAGAGAGCGGGCCGGGACATACTGTTCACGCGCGGCCATGCGACTCGACGCGTCTCTGGTGTCGCTCGGTCCAATCCCGGTGCTTACGGCGCTTAGTGTGGCGGAGGCGGCGCGGTCTTGTGTGAAGGTTAGAGCAATTCTGGTCTGCATAGATGAGGCTATACAAAGACACCCAGAAGGATCGGCAAAGCCGTCAATGGTTCCTAGCAGAGGGGAGGGCGGGAGAGAGGAGGAAGTGGCATGCGGAAGAGGACTGGTGCAGAGGACTGCAGTCGACGCTCGGCGCTCGACCCGTCCGCGCCGCGCACTCCGAAACGCCTGCTTCGCGCACGTGAGAGTCCCAAATCCGGTCATCGTCGCTGGTTTGTCCCAGACGCGGCGCGACTTAGCCACAACGCCTAGCTCGACACGAGTGGAAATCTCGGACGTCTATTCAGTGGTAGCGCGAAGGAGAATGCGACGACAGTCAGGTTCCCGTGCTAGGTAGGCGTACGACTCAGACACGTGTACGACTCAGACACGTGTACGACTGTCAGTGCATCCAGAGATGCGTGTGGTGGCAATGAAAGTAGCTAATGAAGGCAAAGCGTCCATCCCTCGAGGGGCTCGAGGAGACTGGCGAAGTACTATGGATGTAGCAATGTGAAATGATATACACTACATGGCGTCCGGTATACGTACACACGTACATGAATGCATGAGAGATCGTGCACGGTCGTGAGATGCGGTAAGAAAAGAGGATGGTAAGAGAGATATGCAAAAGTGCGGACAATAACGGAGACAAAGACACGGGTTGGACGCATCAACACCCGTCGTACTTGGAGTTGCGCGGGAACGTGTAGCCTGCCTGATCCCATGTTGTCAGATTGGGGTTCGTGTACGCGTTTAGATGCCTGCGGAGATAGGTGGTCAGCGGGAGCACTCCAGGGCAAGGGTCATCGGTACGTACTTGCTGATGTAGTCCATAGTTGGATGACTCGAGGGGTCGCATGTCGTGCCTTCGTCCACATCGTCCCGCTGATACACACGGATGTAGTCGATGTACATGCTCACTGGGAAGGTGAGATGCTTGAAGTCCTGGTGCTGGAAGCCGGCTGCGAATCGAAGTCAGACACGCGCATACACGAGGCCGTACATGAACTACTCACGAGACATGCCCAAGTTCATGATGATGTACTGCGCACGGGTCAGTGTGGGGGTTCGTGGGATCCTGAAACGCTGCGACTCACCATGGGCTCCTCGGGCACAATCCGCTCGCTAATCTCGACGTTCGCGTCCGCGCCAATGGTCGCCGCCGTCATCTTCCACGACTCCTTGCCGTCCGCATACCAGGTGATGTACCCATCATTGCGGTTGTTCTGGTCGGACCACCACTCGTAGCCATACGTCGCATATCCTTGGTTGTTGTAGTTTGCATTGTTGATGTCTGTAACGCCCGATATAGCCTGCTGGTACTCGGCACCCTTGTACGAGTTGAAACGGGTGATAGTGTCGTCGTAGATCGGGGTCACGTCCGACGTGTTCACGAACTCGTATTGGTAGTTGAACGGCGCCACCTGGAACGACTGCGAGACCTCCGCTTGGAAGCGGCTGACGTCGATCTGTGTCTCGAAGATATCGATTTCCGGCACTCCACGGCCCACATCGACCGAGGGTCCAGGATGGTCTGAGCCTGGGCATGTACACGCGGACAACCGTTGACCTGGCATGAAGCTGAGCGGGTTTCCATTGGAGCCACCTTCCTTCGCCGCCTGCGGTTGTCCGTCGGCGGTGGTCTGGTTCGGGAACGTGCCGACATCGCATGCGGCGTAGCTGTACGGCCATGTGCCCTCCGTGGAAGCGCCATAGCCGGCGCGGCCCTGAAAGTAACGAATCAGTCAGGGGAATCCACATTACTATCGCGAGTTGGACTAACAAGGTTACCCATCGTCCAAACGGCTGGCCAGAGACCCGGAGCCTGAGGAGTTCCAGGCATGCTGACCCTCGCCTCGATGTACCCCGTCGTGAAGCAGAACTTGTTCCATGTCGAGAGCATGCCACTGCGGAAGTTCAGGTCGTGGTTCCTGATCTCCTCCATCGTAATCACCAGCTTGCCGTCTTTCGTCGTGATCGCCTGCGGGTCATACCATTCGATGTCTCCCGTCGGCCAGTAGTTCAGGTTGACCGCTTCCCAAAACGGGTCGTCCCCAGGCCAGAACGTGCGGCCGTCCGTCTCGAACTCGTCACTGAACACGAGGTGGTACGTCTTGCCGTCAGTGCCCTTGCGCGTGTACGCCGAGCGGTCCGTCGCGGCGTCGATCATGGAGGGGAAGTTGGCGAGCGACGGGACCTGGCCGGAGCCGTTGATCCCACCGAGGTTGAAGCCCGCGATCTTGGGCTGCTCGTGCACGTAGTGGTCGATGATGGGGTACCCCGCAAAGAGGACGATGATGGCGGCGACGATGAGGAACAGCGCGGAGGCGTTTATCCACCCTCTTGACGAGAACGGCGCACAGCTCCGGTCGAGTGCGGCGTCCCGGACGGGGTCGGGATTGTGAAGCGGGTCGTCCAAGTCTGGGTCCTTGGTGTCCCACATGTACGGGTACTGCTGCACGGTGGTCGTCGCGGCAATCGGGGCGGCAGACGTCGTCGTCTTTTCGTTGGTGGTGCCTATTGACGCCTCCGAGGGGGCGTTGCTGAACCGCGAGGACGTGTAGCGCCCGCTGGCCATGGTTGGGTTGTACTGCACGACGTCAGCCTCCGTGCTTGCATCCGCGAGGAGGATTGCTCACCGAATACGGCCCATATGCACCGCCAATCTGCCCGGTCGCGACGCCCTGGGTGGTGTCGTTCCTGTAGCCGCTTGTGCTGCTCGATGCTTGATGCTGGGCGAAGGCGGGCGGCTGCGGTTGAGGTTGATATCGCCGGCTGCCGGGCGGACTCTGGGGGACGGCATAGTAGTGGTCGCTCGGAGGCGGGACCCTGCGAGGCGGGATGGCCATGGAGATGGAGGACAGGTGTAAGTTGCGGTGGAGGTTGGAAGTCGGAGGGACGGGAGGGATGGGAAAGCGATGTCAACAGCGGGGGCCTGGCGCCACCCAAGAAGTGCGCAGCGCGAGTTCGCAGTCCAAGTATATACGCGGCAGTTGTGTCTTGCCACTGACGTCGATGCTATGCGGGCGTGGTTGCGCGCCGCGGAGAGCAGGATATTCGTAGCGAGGTCGTGAGCGTGGGGAGGAGAGATTCAGGACGGGGAGGGACAGGCCGCGGGGGGAAGGGGTGAGAGCCTGTTTTTGGGAGCCCACACGCGACTTTGAACCACGCGGCCGAGTACGCCGCCACGGCCACCGCACGCAGCCGCCCACGGCCAGGCGGTACCGCCCAGTTTTCGCGCCACCAAGCCAGCACCCTCTTCCCTGCCGCTCAGCCGCTCGGGCCCCGCAGGATCGCCAGTATCGTCATCTTCGCTCTTTGCCCGGTGCTCGGATGTCCCTCAGTGCACAGCTAGGGGTCAACAAACCAAGGCTATCAGCAACACACTCAACGTCCTCCTTTCTTTGATGCGCGACGGGATACAAGCATCTCGACACTGGCTGCGTACATACTACAGTACCACAAATTACCATCCCACACTGAAACCGGCCTGTATCTGAGCACCCATACAAGAATCAAGAAGCTGCAGATCCCGAGAATGGAGCGGAACGCCGGGAAGCGTTCCACCTCGGACGAAGTACGCAGACCTTCGCGCGCAGGGAGAGCGGGCGCGCGAGATATGGATAGGCAGCCAATTTGCGGTCGAGCCCGGAGGACAACTCATGCTGGCTGCGGTTTGTTCAATTGCACAGTCCTCGAGGTGGAGCGGAGCACAAAGCAGGCATCGGAACGGAGACCGGTAGCGCTCTAGTGGCCATGGTCATCGCCGAGCAATGCAGCTATGACGAAGGGCGTGAGCATTCCCCCGATGGTCAGCAGTAGTCGTCCTCGCGAGCTTCCGGTGTCTTCAACCGTAGTCGGATGGGCATGGGTTAGCGTCGGCTGCAGCACCGTTGCGACATACAAAAACGATCCTCCCTAGCGCAATATGTGAGCAAAACCATGCAGGATGGACGCGTCGGCTCTTACCGAAAACAACAAAGCAATGCCAGGCCAGCGTCCATGGCTGTCAGCGCCGAAAAACGACAGAAGAGTATACGAAACGAGGGTTCCAACCGGCGTAGACGCGCTGAAGATAGCAAGGTGCTTCTTGCACTGTGCATGCGGAAGCGACGTGGAGAGAAGGGACGTCGTCAACGCAAGCGCAGTAGGTGCTGTAACAAAACAAATACCGCGTGCATGAGAGACATCCAGTCGGCGTGATGGCGCATGAACAAACCTTTGTGAATCACGAGCGCGAGGAAGACGACGATAGACAGCCCTGATGGGATGACCGAACCCCCCGAACCGGAGTCCTCGGCAGAGTCGGACAGTGCCGCAGAGCCAAGTGCGAGCCCATCCGCCAGCGCATGTACGACGAGTCCCAATGTGAGCGGATACGCTCTCTGACGTGCCTCTGTAGCCTCTGTAATGGCGCGCTCCGGATGAGGGTGTGCGGGTTCGGTGGAGCCGAGTCCTTCGGTGCGTTCGAGATCCCCGAGCTCGACGTCAAACTCTATAGTGGAATTGTCGCTAGGTTTCGGCTGCTGATAGTCCTGCGTGTCGTTCGGTTCGTGTCCGGAGACTTGACGCTCAACGATGAGCATGAACGTGAAGCCGGCGATAAGGGAAAGCGCGATTGACGAGGTAGGGAAGTGGGCTCCTTCTCGGGACGCCGCCAAAGCTTCTACACCTCTAACACCCGGAGTCTGAGTTCATTGCGGTTGCGTAAAGGGTTCAAAGACGTACTCTGGAATGACGACCCCCAAGGCCGCACCGAGCAGCAGTCCCGTGCCATATGCGGTCAAGGAAGACAGAGACGACTCTAGCCAGCGAAACTATGAGGATGCTAGCGTGAGTATAGTATGCCATGACATACTAGAGAATGCCACCGAGAGTGGTAGCATGCCTGTCCCAAACGAAGCCGCTCCGAGGAGAATGGCCATGAGGAAGACAGAGGAGAAACTCATCGCGTGCGATTCGACGGCACGGTGGCGTCGCCGCTACTTGGAGGTATAGACCAACAGTCCAGCTCAGGGTACACGTGAGGATGCAGACAGGTAGGGTGGAGAAGAAGCACACGTTGTTGCATTTAACCAGGTCTCGAGCTTCACGGTCGTTGCGTCCGGGCGGCTGCGGACCACATTGCTCGAGCGCTGGTGGAAGATGAGTGTCACGTGACAGACGCGACGCGGTTATCGGAACGCGTGTAGCTTGATTTCTAGGGATCATGAACCGTCGTGTGTAGACTCTTTCGTTTACTTTCTTACACCTCAAGAGCTCGAAAGAACACTCTGCGCGGAGAGATTATATTACACACGTTTCTTGCAAGGCTGTAGTGATGCAGTGTATGGGTGCATTGTATAACCCACTTCTTCCTATCCCCTCACGTCGCCTCAATGCCCCTGCCCTTCTTGTGCTTACCATATACTTGTGCAATAGGACATTCACGAGGACACACCAAACTAGGGCAGCCGATCAGGGCTGTTGCACCTCACCACCGTTGTCACAAACTGGTGAGGATCTGTGTGGCGGCTATTGCACAGCCTCCGACACGCCGCCGAGGGTGCAGTGGGTGCCGATGATCGATGACGTAGCCTCGCCCCAGTGACCCCAATCCCGGAGCAAGACATACTGCCATCTGTTCAGCCTCGTTCTCTGAGTCTCTGTGCCTCTCTCTGCCACCGCGACAGTGGGGGTGAGCTGGACACCGAAGAGCTGCTCCTATGTGCGTATATCGAGCATCGAGCGGCGAGCCGGGCTCTTGCCCGCGTTCCAGCCAAGAAATCAGCCGCGTGGGATGACTGTATGCCGAGGGCGCCCTGGACTGCAGATGTACAGTATGCCTTGCCCAGCCCCACCCGCCAAAGTTCGGCAGAGTCGCGCTCTTCCACCGCCGGGCCACTTCACACTCATTCATCTGTCGACAAACCTCCCGCTGGCCGCGGCAGGATGATTATTGGCCCAAGCCATGCCGGCCGCCACCACGGTGGCCTTGCACGGCCTCGGAACATGATGCGCTGCAGCAATGACCACATCCTCGTGACCGAACGGCGCGACACTTTCCTGCCGTCGGCCGTAAGCTATTTTGACTTCTCAGCACAGCCCCAGAGGCGCTAGGCGAATCGAGTATATAATAGGTGAGGTCAGTCTTGCTCGAGCTCCACATCGAGTGTTTACAAACTCGAGGTATCACCCACTACCAAGTTACAACACACTCAAAGCATTCTACGACCTTCACGCTCGACCTTCTACTCATGATGAACGCTTTCGTATACCTGTTCACCTTCGCCTGCCTCTGCCTCTCTGCGCTTGGCCAGAGCATCGCACTCGCCGCCCCCGAGGAATGGGCAACCGTCCAGCCCGGAAGCAACATCACCGTCGAGGTTGACAGACCCGTACGCTCACTCTCTCCAGGTCTGCTGCGCTATCCTCCCACTGGCTGAACATCATCTGCCGTAGATGACGCTCACCGGGTCGCAAGAGGTCGCCATCGCCATCGGCCTCTGGCCCTGCAGCTCCGCCAGCACAAACGTCTGCGCGGACATTAACGTCACTCAGATCCTGGGAAACGTCGTCTACGTCGGCCCGTACGAGCCCAAGCTCCAGCAGGGCCAGGAGGGGACGAAGCCGCCGTACCAGAACTTCACCGTCACCGTTCCGTCCACGTTCGAGGACGGCCAGGTCAGCCTCGGCGTCGCGCACTTCACGCTCATTGGGGTGAGTCCCGAGGCGTCGATTTGTCCGATCTCTGTGTATGTCCGCTGACGAACCCCTCCCAGGCAAGTGCGATGCCGTTCATGGAGGTCGTGAACCGCACACTGATCGTCAAGTCCTAAATACTACTCGCGACTTTCGGTATTAATGACACTCGCGGACTTCTCCTATCTCCGGAGATTCTTGGTCTCTTTGCAAACAGTACAATGAACTTTCTTGGATGTTGCACCCGCTCGAACTCCTGTAGCATAATACTCTCCTTATCGATTTGTACGTAGCATATCATCTTCAGTTACGTGCCCGCACCTCGGACGTCTGCCTAGGGGAGACCAATCTTTGGTACTTGCACGATTAAACACTAATTCCTGCATGATTCTTGACCGCACCGACTCTGGACATTGATGTGGGTGTGCTGGTACGCGGTGTCTCAAGATGCTTTCTATCCTAGAGCAGGGTATCATGCCAAGCAGCCAGTAGAGGTCCATTTACACGTCGGCCTTCTCCGCATCGCGCTCCTCCTTCCGAGCATCAGGATCGTCGTCCCCGTTCTCCTTCGCCCGCTGCGCATCGTCCTCCAGCGCCTTCCTCTCGTGCCCCTCCGCCTCCCTCTTCCGCTCCTCCTCCGCGTCCACCCTCGCGCCCTCCACCGCCTCCCGCCGCACCACATCCTCGCGCGAGCTCGAGCTCGACGCGGAGCTCACGCTCGCCTGGCGCACGGCCCCGCGCGTGTCCTTGTCCTTCCCGCCGCGCGCGCGCTTCTTCGCCTCGTTCCTGCGCTCCTTCCAGCGCCCGAGGCGCGCGTCGAACCCGTCCATCGCGCGCACGCGCCCGAGCGCGCCGAGGTTCTCCGCGCGCGCGAGGTACGCGGCGAGCGTGGGGAGCAGCTCCGCGCGCGGGCGGTACGTGCCCGAGTCGTTGTCGATCACGAGCTCGAACGCGGACGGCGGGAGCGCGCTGGGGTCGTCGTCGTCGTCGTCGTCGTCGGCGTCGTCGTCGCGCGCGTCGGCGGTGGACTCATGCGTGTAGCCGTCGAGCTCGGCGTTGGCGTCAACCTCGTCGTCGACGGGAGGAGGGCCGGCGATGGTTGCGCCGTCGGCGGGCTTCTGCTTCGATGGGGTGCGTACGCGCCGGACGAAGAATTCGCCGCTGTATGCGATCTCGCGTGCGACGTCAGCGTGCATGGTGTGTTTGCTGAGGAGTTGGATAGCGAACTCTTCGCCCGTTTCCTATGTGGCGAATGATTATGACTGAAGGAGACCCCGATACTTTGTGCCCGCTTACGGTGAACCGCCACTCGCCGTCGAGCATAATCACGTAGGTGAATATCCGCCCTTCCGTGCCGTACGCGGCCATCTCCAAGAACTTTCTCGCAAAGGCCTCGTCCGGCTTGACCTCTTCAGGGTTTGACGCGTCGCCGTCCGCGTGGTGTGCGTCGCCGTTCTGTGCATCCTTCTTCCCGTGTGGCTCTTCGGATCCCACAACTCCCCAGACGGTGTTTGCGTCCCACTTGTATATCGCCCGGTGCTGCTTATGCAGCGCGCGGTTGAGCAGGAACCCCTCGATCCCTCGCGCCCGGAACATGGCTTTGACGAAAGGCGCAAACCCAACATACCGATGTCGAAGAGAGGACGGAACAGGGCCGGTCAGCTGCAGGCGGTTCGCGATGAAGGAGCGCACGGCCGTCAAGTGGGTGGCCAGCGGGGAGAAGTGCCGGACGAACACGTCTGCGTGCGCCTCGTCAACACGCAGGAGGAAGCGCCGAGACCGTCGGTGCCCACTCACGAGGTCCCAGCGTGTACACGCGGCCCCCGCCGTCCTCGCCGCCACGCCGCGGCGCGGGCCCGACGACGCGCACGCTCAGGACGACCCGCGTCCGGTGCCCGACGCGCGCGCGCGCGACGAGCTGCGCGAGGGACGTGCCGAGGCGCGCGCGCAGGCCGCCGTGGCGTTTGTGCACCTTGTACTCGCGCGCGCGCGCGTGCCAGCCCGCGGCGAGCGCCTGCACGCCCGTGCCGTGCTGCGGGTCCGGGACGCGGACGACGGCCTTGCCGAGCGCGTCGTCGCCGTCGCCCGGGTCCTCGTCGCGCAGGGCGAGGACGAGCTCGAAGCCCGCGGCGGGCACCCCCGAGACTACCCAGTGCGCGTTGAAGGTCGGGTTGAGCGTGCGGCGCGCGGTGGGCGTGCGGAAGGAGATGGACTGCTGGGGCGTGTCCGAGTCCGGGCCGCGGGCGCTGGGCGGGATGGGGATGAGGGTGGCGAGGATGTATGGGTCCGAGGCGAGGTCGTTGAGGTCGGCGAGCGGGACGTTGGTCGCGCTGTGGAAGACGATCTCGCACGTATACCGAGGCGGCGCAGAGGGCGGGGAGGCCATAGCAGACGGCGGCACCAACACGATCGGTCAGCATAGACTTTTATGGAGGCGCGGTGGCGACTGCGTCGAGTGACGTCATGCACCGGGTGGCACACGTTCGCAACGCGTTTGCAAGTACAGTCCATCGGAAAGTAAGTACAGGACCGCTACTACTCGTACACGGTCCACTACTGCGTCGTAACAGGTCCGCGGAGAATACACAGTACGAACACTCGGGCAGTGTCCGATCATGTCAGTCCATAAATGTGCCATTAGTTGATGAATACGGTTTCATTCAGAACCTCGAGGACCGGCCATGCGCGTGCCTGTAGGGGCAGTGAGCGTCCTGTCCCGCCACACCGCCAGACCAGAAACGGCTCACCCCGACCAACGAGAAGTGCGCGACGGACAGAGCGGCCGCGCCCTTGGGGAAGTCCGCCGGGACGGCGACGGTGAAGTTCTGGAAGAGGTCGGACCCTCCCGGGCGAAGCTGCGGTGCATATCTCCCGGCGTAGAGCGGCGTCCCAATCTCTTCGGACGTGTCGACGCCGGCGCACGTCCCGGGAGGCGCCTGGCCGAGGCAGCTCAGGAGCCCGATGGCGACAGAGACCTCCTGCGAGCCGGTGAGGGTGTCCTATGACCACAATGGATGTCAACGCAATACGCGCCATGGCGGAGAGAACACGGACGTACGGGTCTGTCGACGTCGACGACGAACTGCTGGCCCGGGGTGAGGGTGATTCCCGGGGCAGGTGCCCTGATGACGGCCGACTGGGCGGCGACGAAGGTGACGAGGGTAAAGAGGGCGGAGAGGATGAAAGTGAGCTTCATGGTGCTGGTGTGACTTGGGGAACGCGATCGTGTGAGCCTGTAGACTATGGACTCAACAGCAGGAGGGGGGTTATATAGCGGCAGGGTTGAAGAACTCGGAGAAGTACTGCCTCGAAGTTCGGACCACTGGCGGCAGGAGTCGGTCGTTCCAAGCCGGACCTGGCCCAGGCAGTGCGAAGCTAGAGGCGGCGGCTATAGCGATCGTGTTGAGAGACCGCGAAGTACAGGGCCGTGGTGGGACTCGTTGGACGGGGAGCGGGGATGCCATACCGTGGCACTTCGAAAGAGCACAATGCTGTGCGGAAGCGTACAGATTTCTCCGGAATGAGAGGCATGAAACATGTGCAGCCTACAGGTGGCATGGCCGCATGCGTTGGTCGGTGGTATGCGGAGGTATTCCCAGGGTCGCCTAAAGCTTATTCGTGGCGCTCGAAGCGTAAGTGGCGAACGGCCGCGCAGCTTCTGGAGGTCAGCTTGCGCCATATTGTGTCAGGGACACTCACCGAGACGGTATCTTCCTCAAGGGACGCATCAATCTAGACGTTTCATGGATCTATACTTGGGCTGGGCCAGGGTGTAAGCGCAGAGTGCTCCGGCCGAGTTGCACACATTCAGTCCATGCTGTGTCAAAGTGCATTTATGCAGTTACAAAGGCCCGGGGCGCTCTCGCCATTGCAGAGCTCTGTGGCATGCTAGAAACTGGTTCCGCTGATTTCACAGGGATCCACTTGACCCAAACCACGCTTGACTACACGGCGCTGAGCTGTTGATCCACGCGACTGGTCATCACTCCCATCGCCCACGACGGCGGATCTTCGCCCTTCTGGTTGCAGAGGCATCGATTGTACATGGTTTCTTCCCGCATCGACAACCAGTGCAGGCTGTACGGACCGTGGCTGAGCAGCGATGAAGGTGGTGGTGGAGGGAAGCGAGGAAACGACCGGCAGCCACATTTACGTGGGCACCCAAGCACAGCCACGGCGCGGCAGGTGCCGGCGATGCTTCAGGCAGCCTGGCCCGTACTCTCACCGCACCTTCCGGTACAGTTCCCAAGAGCGTGATATAAACATATGTCAAGATTACCATAAGGGAGACAGGGCGTGAGCTGTGCGATGCAGAGTCGTTAGAAGCCCTCCAACCAGATTCGCCGGTCTCGAGAATTTTGCACGTTCGGTTTGTCCGGAATCGAGGTCGTGTAAGTTCATTGCTGCATTTACCTCGAGAGAGGACCGCACCAGAAGTCTATGAGGATCCCTTCGGAATCGAGATAATTCAGACCTCACCATCCATCCTAATCACGAGCCGCGGCCCGCCGCAAGAATACCACTCCGTCAGGCAATGGCTACCGTCGTGGTCGTGACCTCAAGCTGTGCAGACGCCGGACTCTGGAGAAGCTGGGGTCAGAACTCCCTCCACACGCCTTCCCCCCGCCCGCGAGTGGTGGTGGAACCGACCTTGGCGCCATCGCCGAGCAGCGAGAAGTGTGCCACGGTGAGCGCCGCGACGACCCGGCCGGGAAGTCCGCGGGCACGGCGACGGTGAGGTTCTGCCCGAACGCGACGCTCCCGGCCGGCGCGCCGCTCTGGGGCGCGTACGGCCCGGCGTAGAGCACCGCGCCGAGCGGGGCGGACGTGTTGAAGCCGTCGAAGCCGCCGTCGGCGCTGCTCAGGCGCCCGATCGCGACGGAGAAGTCGCGCGTGAGGATGAGGCTGTGCTGCAGGATGCGAATTGCGCGTCAGCGCGGGGGCGTGGCGGGGGAGGGGGAGGGGGAGGGGGGGGTGCGTACGCCTTTGTCGATCTCTACGACGAAGTCTTGTCCGGGCGAGAGCGTGGTTTGGGGCGCGGGCGCTTTGATGGCCACGTTCTGCGCGGCGGCGAGGGAGGCGTACGTGAACGCGGCGAGGACGGAGAGGATTTTCATAGCGACTTCTTCGGTATGTGACAGACCCCGGGTCGGGGGGCAGGTGACGCGGTTCCGAGTGCTTTATATGCGGTCTGTGAGCCCTCAGGCACAGACCGGGTCCGAGTCGGTCTCTACGCAACCTGGTGCGGATTGTCAGGGAGCAGAGGCCGGGAGGGTAGTAGTGACTACAGCCCGGCGCGAGCTCAGCGCAACTGGTCCGCGTATCTCACAACTCGTGGCTATACCTGCTTTTTCAACCTGAGGCGTCGGTGACAGCGGCTTTCGGGAGTCTAGCCGCCGGTTGTCGCAAAGGCAGAAGCGGCGTGATTCGGGATGAGGCGAGGAGCCGCCCAAGTGCGTCTGGTGTCGGTTGCCGAGGGTGAAAGAACGTTTTGGTTCAAAGAACTGCAAATTTAAGCCCGTTTTGAGGGCCAACCAAGTTGGTATCCGGTACGTGAAGTATACGGTCGACGTGCTGACCGTGGGTCTGTGACAATGGACGTCGGGTTCTTGGATCAGGAGGTCATCATGCGTGCACCGCTGTAAACACCCAGAAAGTCCTCGAATGGCGCACTCACGGTCAGTCAGAGGAAGTGATAGCGAGGTCGCGGAGGAGAGAGGAGCTCGCATCGCAACTCTGAGTCCTGAGGCCAGTCATTCCGAGCCTGTACAAGCCCGGTCCACTCTACACGCGACTGCACAGCCACGAACTGGAGCATTGACAAAGTCGCGACCGCGGCCGGTGGATCGTGGAGTATGGTCGCAGGTCACGGTCTCCCCGTCAACACGTTTAGATGGCAATGTAGCTGTTGTGGCACGACGGTTCGAGAACCATGTGACCCACGAAAGGGATAAGCCCACTTGGATCTGGCGATATACCCAACATCGCATCTCTCAAGACGAGCCGCTGTCGATGACGACGGTCTGTGTTAACTACCCCAAGGAACGGCTCGAGCGCTTGAAAGAGTCATGAACACGTCGGCTCTGCAGTCATCCACGAGCTGCTACTACCGCCCGCCCGCTTCAAAAGCGCGCCCTCACCTCGATCAGCCCGCAATGCGGAACCGCGATCACAGCCGGGCCCGGGGGGAGGAACGTCGGCGCCGTCACCGTATAGTTCTGCGCGCTGTCGATACGGTCGGCGCAGGCCGACGCGGCAGGTCTGCCAGATCCCGATCGCGACGGAGAGGTCTTGTGAGCCGGTGGGGGTTGCCTAGGGAAAGACGGAGGGAGTCAGTTGGGGAGGAGCGAGGGGGACAGACCGGACTGTCGACGTCGATCGTGAACGCCTCGCCGAGGGGAAGAGGGTGGGGCCTGCGGGAGGGGCGGCGATAAGGGCGCTCTGCGCGGCTACAGATGCGACGAGCGTAGTGGCGTTGATGAGTCCGGAGATGGTCTGCATCGGGATGTGAGATCGGAGGCTGTTGGGGAAGTGGTCGCAGGCTGGATGGCTTGAGACGGTTTGGAGATGTCGCTTCTGGTTCGAACGTGTCCTGGCGTGACCTCTTATGATGCTTGACCCATGGCGATGCTCGACCGCTTCGGCGCGAGGGCTGAATGGCCCTTGTAGTATAAATGTGCAAGAAAGAGGCGCAAAGGCGGTGGTGCTTCACATCCCCGGCACATCCCCGAACGACTCTATTCTGTAGTCTGCGCCACAGGAGTCCATTTGGCGGCTCGCCCACTACCGGTGTGGCGGCTGCTGTGGGATGCGCACGCACACCGCAGCACTGCCCGGCGATGGCGCACAAAACGACGCACCATTGGGGAAGATGCTGCTTGTCCGGGAGATCGAGATTCACTGTACACGGCGTGGCTTTTGACAATGCAATCGATGTATCTGATCAGGCGCTGGCGGGATCCAATGATTAGTATGATCACGACTGACCTTATGGGATAGTGTCGCGAAGATATAGCTTCGCACACTCCTCGTAGAGTAAGACTAGCAAAGCATGGGGATTGCACAACCCCGTGAGGACTGAGTGGCTGGAAAGACATATTTTTCCTCTCGAGTGTTTTTCGCCATCTATGCGCATAGATCGAGTTAGGGCTGGATGGAGTGTGAGCGGGTGTATCTGACAGGTTGAAAGAGAGGGCGAGGACAAGTCGACAAGCGCGCATGAGGTCAACACGCAGGACCCGATCGCGATCGACGCGGGGTGATCGGGTTATGTCAAGATTTGGAGGGCGATCAGGCGTTCACAGAGCCGGCAGAGACTTTCACACTGACACACTCACTCGATCATGTTCATGTTCTCACTACTCACCCACGACGATGACGGTGAGCGTACGCCGACGCCCACGGAGGCGATGGGGCTGTTCGTCACCACGGCTGAAGATGTCCTGATGCGACGCGGCTTCCTGCAGCTTCTCTCCAGTCGGGGTAAGTTGATTGCGAAGACGGTCGCGCTTGGGGCACGTCTGGAGGGATGCGAACGCCAGGGGTGCACAACCCTCGCGCCCAGGCACGGAGAACGCGGAGGAGGGGCACATGGCAGTGCGAACATGCACGCAAACAGCGAGCAACACGCGGACGCCAAGACCGCGGTGGTGGAGGGAGGGGTACGAGGTGTGTGGCTAATGTCGTTCTGGACTATGACTGTGCTGTGTGGGGCGTGTTGTCGAAGTGCGAGCGCACTCGCGAGGCTCTGCAACATATCACACCACGCCGCTAAGCGTGGTCCGCGGACATGATGATGATGATGATGGGTGGCCTGACGTGGTCGTCCAGTGGCGGGGTAGGATACACTGAGCGGGTGTTGATCGCATTGCGGCCGGGGTGCTGGGAAGGACGGCGGGGCAGACGCCATGTTGGGCACGGAACGCACACGGGCGCGACGTGGGCCGACGAGCGAAGGCGCTCGAGGGCGGGAAGCTCTCGCGTCCGGGACCGGGGGCCGCAGCGCAGTGGGGGGAGTGTGCGGAAAGGCGAAGATGTCGGCGGCGGGGCGCGGAAAGCCGGAGGAGGGCCGGATGTGGGAGGAGGGCAGTGGCGGGCAAGTGAGCACGACCGTCGATCGGAGGTGGCCTCCGCGGGGTTGGTCCGCGGTGCCCCTCGGCCCACGGTCCTCTTGACTCCACCGGGCCCTCGACGGCCGTGCGACGCGCACAGCTGCTGCTAGTAGCGGCGAGCGGACGTCGATGGCCAGGCTGCATGCGCCCCGGGCGTGGTTCACGTCCCGTCGGGCGGTAACGTTCTGCGGGAAGGGCGAGAACGTCGCGGTTGCGCTCGCTCTCGCCGTTTCGCCACATGGGCAAGGCCGGGCTGAGAGAACGCGAACGCGAGAGGAAGAGACGTGCATCGTCCGCCACCTTCGATCGCAGCTTTCCCCTCGCCCGCGAACGCGTATATGACCCCCACACAACATTCCCTCCCCCTCCCACACTCCCTCTCTCCAATCCCCGTCCGTCTTCTCCCTCCTTCCCCCACCCAGCCATGTCTCTCGTCCGCGCTCCACTCGTCCTCCTCCACGCCATCCTCTACCAGCTCGCGAGCACTCCGCCCAACAAAACCCCTCCAAACGGCCGCTACGACAACTCCGAAGCGCCCTGGATCCGCATCGCACCCCTCGTCTTCAAGGTGAGCGCCGCGGAATACCGTCCCGTGCACTCCACCCGTCCCATGCGTCACGCGCTGCGACGCGTCGTCTACGTCTATCATCCTTTCATACCCCCACCCTTCATTGACGCTCTTCCGCTCCGCCACCCAATCTCCCCCGTCCTATCCCCGTCTTCCGTCCTTCCTGCCTCCTTACCGCGCTTCAATCTGAACCCGCCCCTTCTCTAGATTCAGCAGCCGCTCGTCTGGCTCTGCACCCTCGCAGACATCCTCCTCATCCTCACCCACCACCTCCCCGTCCCCGCCCTCCGCGCCTCCCTCCAGCCCGTGCTCTGCCCCTCCTCCGCAGCTCCCGCCTCCCCCCCGCCCCTCATCCGCCCCACGCTCCCCTTCCTCACCGGCCTCGCCCTCCTCGCCGCCGGCACCCTCCTCCGCCTCTCGTGCTACCGCTCCCTCGGCCCCCTCTTCACCTTCGACCTCGCCCTCCTCCCCGCCCACAAGCTCGTCACCTCGGGCCCGTACCGCGTCGTGCGCCACCCCGCCTACGCCGGCTCCCTCCTCGTCCTCGCCGGCCTCGGCGCCGCCGACCTCTCGTCCGGCGGGTGGATCGCCGAGTGCGTCGGCGCCGGCGCCGGCGCGTGGGCCCGCGCGCGCATGCTCGCCGCCTGGGCCGTCTTCGCCGCCTGGTACGCGTGGTGGCTCGCCGTCGGCGTCCGCCGCTCGCGCATGGAGGACGCCGCGCTGAGGAAGGAGTTCGGGCGCGAGTGGGACGACTACGCGCGCCGCGTCCGCTGGTGGTTCTTCCCCGGCCTGCTCTGACGCGCTTCCGAGGCAGGCCATCGGGCGCTCGAGTGTATAACAGCGCGTTTTGTGGCTTTGATAGGTTCTTGTAGACTGGGGCCCGTGTATGCGACTTTGCCATCCCCACTTGTACCTTTAGTAGCACGCGCGTCCTCCCCTGTCTCGTCACTCACTCTCCAACGAGTATGTACATTCACCCAAGCAACTCAAGCAGCCGCCACCGGCCTCGGCGCATCACGCGCCTCGCCCCCCCTCACGTACCCGTGCAGCCTCAAGCCTCTCCGCCTCCTCCTCCCGCATCTTCCTCTCCCGCAGGACGCGCTCGGGCACGACGCGCCGCCTCTCGCCCGTCGGCGCGAACGCGAGCCGGTCCACGCCGAGCGCGCGGAGCGTCGCGCGCTCGACGACGCTGTACTCGTCCCCGCGCGCGCCGCTCCGCGCGAACCGGAACGGCGCCCGCAGCGCCACGGGCGGGTTCGTGATCACGCGCGGGACGCGCAGCAGGTTCGGCGCGGCCGTGTGCGGCATGAGCGGGTGCACGAGCACGACGTCGCCCACCGCGCCGGTGAGCTCGACGATCCGCCCCCCGCCGCTGCTGCTGTGCGCGCGCACCGTGGCTGGGTGCGAGTGGTAGCCCGGGTCGGCCGCGGCGGGGTCCGGGCACGCCGCGGCGGGCGTGCACGCGAACGGGCTCGTGGTCGGCAGGAAGGCGAGCCGGCGGGGGAGGACGCCCTCGGGGTGCGCGGCGAGGTAGCGCGCGGTGGGGGCGAGGGCGGCGGGCGCGATGTGCGTCGCGCCGCCGCGGGGGCGGATGTCGGAGAAGACGGGGATGGCGAGGAGCGCCTGCTCGGGCGAGTCGAGGAAGTGCACGAAAAAGTCGCCGTCGACGTGCCAGTTGTCGAGCGCCGCGGGCGAGGGCGAGGGCGCGCGCGCGTCCACCGGCCGCGCGGCCGAGCCGAGGTTGACGATGAACGAGTCGCCCCAGGTGCTGCTGCGCTCGTCGATCCGCTCTTCGCCGCCGAGCAGCTCTTTCATGATCTCCCACACCTCATCCCGACCGGCTCAGACCTCCTGCTCTCCCGTTTTTTGTGAAGGGTACACACCTTGGGCGCGAATGTCGCGACCGGCTCGCGGTTCAGGGCCGGCATGTGGATCCGCTCGCGGTCTGTCGGCCATGTCGACGGCTCGTTCGGGTCGAGCCCGAGGCGGACCCACATGTCGCGCGAGAACTCGGCCGCTTTCGAGCGCGAGAAGGCTTCCTTCACGACGAGGTAGCCGTTCTCGATGAAGAACTCGACCTCGTCCTCTGCGCGTGGTCAGCACGGGAAAGCGCAACGCTCGAATACCTCAGCCCAAAAGGACCCTCGGCCTGCGAGACCCGTCTGACGACCGTCGCATCCGACCCGACAGGACTCGGTAGACAGAACACTCACCCGTCAGATGCTTGTACTCCATCCTCGCGGGCGTCATCCTTGGGCCGTGACTAGTCCGTACTCGTCCACAACAGGCCACTCGAAGGAGATCTGTGTGCGGGTACGCAAGCGCCTTCACAAGCAACCGCTCACAAGACAACACGCCACCCTGAGCAGCACTCGTCGCTGAGCCCGTCCGAAGACGCTCGGTATATGTACCCGGCGGATCCTCGGCCACCGTCGGGGGAGATCAGCTGCGCGCCGGGCGGCGGCTCAAACACATAGCAGCCGTCGAACACCCGCCGGCGCGCAGGTCATGCAGTCCGCACCGCGAGAACCTGTGAC
Organism: Trametes elegans; assembly: GCA_022606155.1. Taxonomy (NCBI): domain Eukaryota; kingdom Fungi; phylum Basidiomycota; class Agaricomycetes; order Polyporales; family Polyporaceae; genus Trametes; species Trametes elegans. The sequence continues at coordinate 49,921 of JABYQO010000014.1, read as the reverse complement.
GTCCCAGGCCGCTCCTGCGCTATGGCTAACCGCAGAGAAGGAGGCTCAGGAATAGACTGAGCGTGGGGGAAACCCCGTTGAGCCCCGTAGAAGAGGCGCAGATAGTGTTAGAAGCATCCCACGTAGCGGTCAGCAGAGCACACGCAACCGACAAGGCGGCGGCCGGGCCTGAGCATGGGTGGAGAGCGAGAAGACGATGATCGAGAGACGAGAGGGTTGAGTAGATAGCGGCGCCTGAAGCCAGGAACAAAGGGGGATCAGCGGTGGCTTACACCAGCAGCTGTGGGAATGCAGCACAACTTGAGGTCGTCACCATACCGGGCCGCAGAGGTGTAGAGGCGCATTCGGTCTGTATCGCAGTAAGTCTGTGTGTGTGTGCAAGCCCAGGAACGAACAACAAAGAATTGGGAAATGGATGTATCATTGTACATGGAGAAGCTTTACAAGTTGCGCGAATCACTGCGATGAAGACTGATACCAGGACCCTCCCTAGAAAGCATTGTCAGCGGATGGACAGCAGGATCGCGTTGTCACCGTCGTACCAAGACATCGTCAAGATGAGCGGCGCACTGCTCATTTATCCGTGCCCGCTACGTTCTTCAGGATGGTATCATCGAACGGATCTCCGAACTCTGCAAAGTGGTGATGTCTATAGGGGTCCATACCCTCGTGGGAAGCGCATGCTACTCACGGTTCCTCAACTGCTCAACCAACCCAGAATCAACCAACTCATCTCGCACTCGCACCTGGGAGGAGCCCTGCTCCCAGAGGCCCCCTGGGCCGCCATGCCCGCCCGCGCGGGGCTCCTTGCGCCTCGACTTGGGCTCTCGCGCGCGCTCAGGCCCCCCAAACGAAATGGGGTGGCCAGGGAACTGCCGCTTCAGGTTCGCCATGGACGACTCAAGCTTGCCGTAGTTGTGGAACGTTTCCGGCGTCTCAGAGAGGATGTCGTCCTCCATGCCCGTGAGGCGGGGAGGCGAGTCAGAAGAAGAGTCAGAGGAGGATGCACGATCCATGTTGGCAGAGCCTTCGAACAATCCGGACATGGCGGTGGTCTGGAGCCGATTGTCGCGCGTGGACGACAAGGACGAGGACAGATGTTGGGCGTCTTGATCAGTGTCAATCCCAATATGGCAAGCCATCAACTTGGGACGTTACCTCCCTCCCCCTGACATTAGCAAATCCCGGAGCAATCTATAGTGATGATAGTGTCATTGCGTTAGTAACAGTAGAAATCAGGGCTGGGGGGGGGGGGGGACATTCCTCCAGGGCCAGTAGTGGAAGAGGCGTTACGAGGCACGTGGGGTCCACGTGAGAAGAATGGGGGAATGACGCGCCGTTGCGCCGCGCCTCCACAGCCGGCCGGATTCCTGGCAAGTCCCACTCTTCCTGCATCCGTCCTCGCAACCGTTCTTAACATCTAGCTTTTGGTTGACTATCACTACGGTCAAAAAGAGGACGTCTATTTTGGCCATGTACGCAACAAGGATAGCGCGTAACGCGACGCGTTCCATGCGCATCATCGCGCTGCCCCTCACGCCGCCCGCGAGGATGGGAAACGGAAAGACCGCAGAACACCTCACGTACTACCATTTTGTGACGCCTCCAGATAACTTGAAGACGACGTCGTGGTCGAAATGGGTGGTCGCCAAGGCCTCGGACCTCTGGGCCGGCTTCGGGAAGGCACCCGAAGGGCACTGGAAAGTGAGTTGCGTTCATGGATCGCGGAGGCATAAGACGTCGCGTCAAGTGGTGTTGAACGGTTGACTGACTACACACTCCAACCTCAGCGGAGATCATTTCTGTACGGGGAACGCCTGATAGACCGGCTGGAATTTGAGGAGCTCGCGCTCAAGTCCCTAGACCCCTCCCTCGGACCGAAACTCTCGAACATCGTGCACCATTCCGAGAAGGAGGAGGCATTGCCAGTGGTTTGTGCTCCATGTCTCTCTCATGCGTACCGTGCCAATCCATTGACCCAGTCCTTGCCTCTCCTCAACCCTGCACCGTGAATTGGTGCGTGCATGACACTCGCGCAACCTGCGTAGGTCCCCCTCATCTACCCGCCCTCCGCGTGCGCGTCCCCACTACCGCACCTCCAAACCCTCGTCGAGAAGCGTGCGCCGCGACACAAGAAGGGCTTCTGGTTCTGGCTCGCGGTCTCGCCTCTGACCGCGCCTTTCGCCCTGATCCGTGCGTCCCTCCGCGCGCCCGCCTAGCCCTCCGCGTGCTCACCCGTCCGTCCGACACCCAGCCATCATCCCCAACTTCCCGTTCTTCTTCTGCGTCTGGCGCTCGTGGTCCCACTACCGGGGTACGTCTCCCCCCGAGCCTTGCCGCCCTCGCCTGCTGACGTCCGCCCTCCCCCCCCCCCCCCTTTTCCCCCCGTCATGCAGCGTACAAGGCGTCGCAGTACCTCCACGCCTTCCTCGACAAGGGCGCGATCGTGCCCGAGACGAGCGCCGCGCTCGACGCGATCTACGCCAAGTACGCCCCGGGCCCGCTCCCCGCGCCCTCGCCGAGCGCGGAGAAGGCGCCCCCGCCGTCCGAGCACGCGTCCCCGCCGCCGAGGGAGGAGGAGGAGGTGCCGGCGGGCGCGTACGGCGCGCGGCTGCTGCTGACGAAGGAGGCCGTGCCGGAGCTGGAGCGGACGCTCGGCCTGCCGGAGGACTCGACGTTCGCGGCGGACGTGTACCGCGCGATCGAGCAGGCGCGGCTGCGGCTCGAGGGCAAGGGGAACAAGGAAGACATGTAGAGCGTGGTCGGAGGGACTCTGGGCTGCTTGGACGGCTGGCTGGGAAGGAGGGATACAGAGCTGTATAACCGACGATCACAACGACCAGTGGTACACCCCACGCGCAGGCTAGATTGTACAGAACAACATGAATCGACGGCGGGCGACAAAGCTACAGATAGAATGAACAGGGCATGCCCTCACAGAACCCCAGATACAAGAGTGAGTAAGTAGTAGAACATGTTGCGCCCCTGTACGCAGGCGCGCTTTATGCCGCTCCCTCGGCAGGGCGTCAGCCCTCACCATCCTCCCCCTCGTCCCCCGTGTCGCCCGTGTCGCCACCGTCGCTCCCCTCGTACGCGCTCTCGTCTTCCTCTTCCTCCTCTTCCTCCTCCCGGAACCACACCACGCGCTCGAGTGGCTCGTCCCAGCGCCACGGCTCGACAACGCGCCCGCCCGCCCTCTCCTTCTCGCGCGCCTCGTGCGCCTCGCTGAGCGCGGCGGCCTCGCGCTCGAGCGCCTCCCCCACCTCGTCCCGCCCGCCCTCGTCGAGCTCCCATCGGCGGATCCGCCGCCCCGCCGCACGCCGGAGCGCGGCCAGCTGCGCGAGAGGCCTGCCCGGCACGCCGGACACGCGCACGCTCGTAAGCGCGGGAAGTATGGGCAACGCGCGCGCAGGCGGGGCGTGGCCGTTCGCAGGCGGCGCGTCCCGTGCGCCTGCCTCGCGCGCGGAGCCGTTCACTCTGCAGACCGCGCAATCGTCTTCGGACGGGTCCTGGGCGGGGACGTCGGGCGCGGGCGCGGGCTCGAGGAGCACGTCGAACGCGCCCTCGGTGATCTGCGCGAAGTCGGCCTCGAGCCGGGTCAGGCGGTGCGAGGCGGCGAGGAGCGCGCGCCAGCTCCCGAGGCTGCACCTGAGCGCGGAGACGGACAGGCGTTCGAGCATGGGGAACTTCGGACCCGGGCCTGCTGTATGCCCGGGCGCGCCGTTCGCGTGCGCGGAGGGGGCGCGGGGCTTCACGCCGGGGTGGAGCGGGGGCGCGGCGAGGAACTCGACGAAGGGCGTGAAGTCCTGGTCCTCGAAGTCGAGCCCGAGGTGGAGGGCGCGTACGTTCGGCGCGTCGAGCGTGCGGAAGAGCGCGATGAGGTAGTCCGCCTCGAGGTTGTTCAGCTGCACCTCCCTGAGGTGCAGGAGCTGGACCGGGTCCGTCGACGGCGGCAGGCGCGTCCCAGGCTGAAGCGGGAGGTCGGGCGGGGGCGGCGGGGCGCCCCACCAGTCGATGCCGTCGGATTGTGAGGACGTTCCCGTGGACGCGGCGCGGGGGCCGGCGAAGAGGAGGGAGAGGCGGGTGAGGGCAGGGGATGCGTCGAGCATGTCGCGCCAGAGCTCGAACGGCATACGGACGTTGTCCGAGTGGAGCGCAAAGTCGACGGAGGTGAGGTTGCGGAGGAAGGGTGAGCGCGACCAGGGCAAGTTTACGCCCTGGAGGATGATGTGTTTGAGGCAAGGGAGCTCGCCGCCGAAAACAACGACGGGTGGAGGACCGATGTGGTTGTATAAGCGCTCCGATGTTCTCCAGTTCTGAACGTGCCAGAGCTGGAGAGTTTCGAGTTTTGGCGCGGTGCCGCACTTGCTGAGGACGGTGCGGGCGTGGGACTTGCACTCGAGGTCGGCGACGATGAGATGTAGCTCGCGCCATCGTTTGATGTGGTGGATGAGGATTTCAAAGATAGGGAGGAAGTCGTCGCGAAAGAGGAGGTCCTTGCGTAGCTGGTAGTCGTCCTCTGAGCAGGTGTCGACGTAGATGTCGATGGGGAGGGAGGCGTTGCGGGAGAGATAGACTTCGCCGCGGGTCATGTGGGCGCGGGTTCGGAAGTGGACGGTGGTCCAGAGGTGGGGGGAGTGGAGGGCGATCTGGCGCCAGTGCCTGCAGACATGGGAGACGAGGACTTCGAAGGTGGGCTGACCGCGGACTTGTTCGTCTGGGATGGGATCAGAGTTTACGCCAAGCTGGAATATGCTGGTGAGGAGCTCGACGGGGAGAGAGTGGATGGGAGACATGCGGGCCCAGGAGACGGGGATGGGCATAGGGGAGGGCGATGACGGAGTGGGAGGCTCGAGGGCGGAGGCTGGGGAGGAGGGCGAGGGCGGGTGCGGGGAAGGCGGCGAGGGGGAGAGTCGGTTGGCGGGGGCGGGGGCGGGGGCGGGGGCGGGGGCGGGGGCGGGGGCGAGGGTGGCAGGAGCTGGCCGGGGGAGAGGAGGATTGGCCGTCGAGAGGGGGGGCGGTGGGAGCGAGCAAGCGGCCGAGGCGGACTCGGGTTCTCCCACTCGGACTGGAGAGCAGCGATGAGGTGAACGAGAGCGAGAGCGAGAGCGAGTCGCAGCCAGAGTCTGTGGATTCCCTTTAGTGCGCGTGAGAGCTTGCACGAGAACGAGCACGGACCATTCCCCCGTCCCGTCTCCGTCCCGTCTCGCCTGATCCTCCCATCGTCCGGTACGTGCCCGAGGGCGAGGCAGAGAGCATCGAGGACGAGGCCTGCGCGGGCGGGGAGCGCGAGCGCGAGCGAGAGCGGGGAGAGAGGGACGAGCGGGAGCGCAAAGTCAAGTGCCCCCCGCGCTCAAACATATTCCCTAAATACCCCTCGCGATCTCGATCTCCCCTCCCCAGATCTCAGATCTCCCCTCCCAGTCCCGGAATGGCAATCCATCCCACAGCCCGCCCCGCGAAGCTCAAGGCTCTCGAGCACGGCTGCCATCGTCCGCCCCTCCAGTCCTCCTCCCAACTCTGTTCGTATCACGCTCTTCTACGTCTGGCTTTGTTCGACGTCGGACGGATACATACCCCCCTCTCGCCTTTTTCTGCCCGCTACAGCCCTCGCCGTCGCCTGCTCGCCCTCTTCTTGCGCTTCTAACACCCTCCCCACCCTTCCTCCGTCGCCCCTTGGCCCGCTGCATGCCCTCCGCGCTAACCTTCCGCAGAGTGCTCTTGCTCTCCAGAATAAGCCCCTTGATGTGAGCACTTCCGCTCGATTACCCTCCGACCGCACCTTCCCCTCTCCTCGCAAATCCATCATGACTCAGCCCCCTCCCCCTAACACTTGTCCACAACCCGTACGTATTTCTGTCACTCCTTCACCCTCGTGTACACCTCTCTCTGACCCTCCCACCTCGTCCTCAGCGCCCACACCAGGCGTCTCCTCCCATTCAGTCCACGTCATCCCGCCCGTTCAGCGCCCAAGGTGGCTGCCGCTGAGTTCCGATCCCCAACTCGCCCCTTGCCCACCCATCATCAGCCCACTGATCCACCATCTCTGCGTCTGCAGAATCTGATCACGCTTCCCTTCCCGCGGCCCCGTCCGAAAATGCGCCAATGTCTCTCCAGACGCGGCAGTAACGCAACAGGCTCGACGTCCGCCACAGTCCAGATCCCACTAGCCACCGAGAAGCACACCGCACACATCGTTCTTCCTTCTCCCTGCGGCCGCCCGTGTGTGACGTCTCTTCCGTCGAGTGCGCACTTGTGTGATCGGCATCGGCCACGCAATCACAGACACACACCTGCCACAGACAGTGAATGCGGGATGCAGTCCTCTCGGTGAACCCGATCGTGCCTCGCGCCCTCTGGGCCGTCTCAACCCTCCTCTCTCTTTCTGCCGCGTGTTTTGTGCATCTCGGGCGACGCCCGCTGGAAGGATGTGCAGTTTCTCCATCGGGCCTAGTCAGACCGCCTGCAGGTTCAGAGAACGATCTTTGTCTTTCCGTGCGTCTGCATCTGATGTTTGGTCAGGTCCAAGTGCCGTCCGCTGCCCCACCCGGTAGCCATGCACCGGTACGCACCGAGCAACTTACGTGGCCATCTACGTACAGGGCCCCGTTCACCCGAACCTCGAGACAATGGCGTGCGCTAGTGTCATTTAACCGTCCGCACCTTGGTGTCAGTCCTGCACCCGAAACCGGCCGTCGCGCCCGCACACCGCGATCTCGCACCACTTACTCATCGGGGAAAACAACACGGAGGCGCACCCACAAGCCCCGGCAAACCCCATCGGGGCGGCCACACTGGCCATGTCCACACCCGCCCTACCCTGTGGCTCTGCGTAGTGTGCGCGCTCCCGCACGGGCCCTCGCTATCGCATGTTCGAGTCGTGTCCCCCCCCCCCCCCCCCTCCTCCCCTGGATCCCTTCGCCAAAGTACCACTGGCGCGAGCGCCCGGGTCCGCGCGCCTGTGGCGCGGAGCGGGGCAGACGATTGGACGACGCGCTCCGTCCCATGATCCCTCCGCCGCCCACGCCGGCGCAGAACTGTAACGTTGGCCATGGCACGGAACCGCGCGATCATCCCGCGCGCCTCTCTCCCCGGCCCTGCAATTGCGCGCAGCTGCCTCGGGCAGCGTCCGAGCCCGTCCCTGTACGGCTCGCACCGCCTTCTGGAGCAGTCCTGCTCCGCCGTCGCGCTCTGCGCTGCCCGGCTGCTGGGCTCGGAGCGGGGGGGGAGGGGGGGGGTTGGCTGCGCGCATGCGGGGCCTGGGCAGATGACGCCGTGGGCGATTGGGCGGCGGCGGTGCTGTGGGTCGTTGGGAAGCATCGCTGCTACTATTTTCAGCTCGTGCTGCTACCGCTGTGCCCGTGGGAGTTCGACCGCTCGGGCTATCGCGTCCCGCGGACTCTGCGGGGGTCCGGCCTGTCTCGCACGAGACTGGAGTCGCCGCGAACTCACGGCGAGTTCGCAGAAGTAGTAGTGTGGTATGCGCCGCTGGGCGATGAGCAGGGGTTGACGTCAAGCGCGGCCGGCGCGCATACATCGGAGTTGCAGCCAGCCAGTCGTGCGCGAAGGTCCATTGAACGCGGCGCAGGGCGGGCTTCGCTTCGTGCCTTCCGAATCGCTGTGAGGATGCGAAGGAAGCACTGGCACGGCGGCTCGCGTTGCTCGAGAACCACGGGCTGCCTGTCGTCCCCGTTCTCGATGTCCTCGACCTCGTCCTCGTCCTCGCCGCCGTCACAGGCCTCCAGGCAAGGCAGTTTGACGTACGCCTCCGCGAGCCGCCGCCGCCCACGCCGAGTCCGGCTCAGCGTCGTCCCAGGAGAACTCGAGGCGGAGTCAGGACCCGGACCTGGTTCAGAACCCGGACCGATGGGGTGGGCCCGAGGACAAACCGCCAGCGTTGGACTGGTGGTGGTGCTCGACGTCCGGCGGCCGGTTCTGGCGCCGGTCGGGAGGCTGCAACGCTCGAGGCGCCGCAGAGCGAGTGCCGTCGGATTGGACTTGCAGCTGTCCCGTCGAGCACACCGTTTGATTGGAACGCCGACTGGAGCTTGTCACGGGCAGCCGTCGCGTAGGTGCGTGGGCGAGGAGCGTGAGCGCGGTGCACGAGGCGCGTAGCGATACAAACCCACACAAGCATCGCGACCTGCGCCCGATCATCGCGATCGCGATCGCGCACGCCGCCCACACAACTCGTCCGCCGCATGCGTTTACATCTACGCACAGTGTACTTGTACTCGCGCAGGCCACGCCACGACGAGGACCCGGCTCCGAGGGCTCGTATGTGCCACTGGCCGACGTCCAGGACCATCGGGCGCGCGCAGAGCAACGCACGGATCCGAGCAACGTCGGCTTCAGTCTGCCGTCCCGCCCGAGCACGCACATGGCGGCGTTCTCGCAGTTGCACGACACAAGTGCCGCAGAGCGGTGGCAGGCGCAGCTCTGCCGGTGCGTCGGTTGGGGGGGTCGCTGCTGCTGCGTCACTCGTGATGAGTGTACATATGTACTGTGCTTGCAGCAAGTGACCCGGCCTTGGCGGAGCTCGCGGGGCATTCGTGTGCTTTGGTGCCCACTGCGCCGCCGCGCGCTGTTCTGCGGAAACGTGCCGACGCGTTGTTGACGGCGACGCCTCTCTCCTCGCTGGCTCCCGGCGTCGACTGTCGGTGCCGGGATGTCCCTCTTTTTCTAGCAGCGCCGTACGCACATCCCCTGGACGCTACCGTGTACCGCCCCGGCAGCGCTCCCGGCAGCCGTCGTGAATATGCCGCATGCGGGCTGCCAGTGCAAGCACCTCCGCGACGATGTGCCGCGCTGACGACTGGCCATGCCCAGCTGAGGCTGCCGAGGTGAGGTGACGTGTGTGTGTGTGGGGGGGGGGGCGACGACGACGGCACGCACGCCCACCGGCGTCCGATGCGGGCCCGTCCATGCTCCTCGGACGGGCTCGTGGACGTCCGCATTGGCGGGGACCATTCACCATTGCAATGGGCTCGAGCCGCTCGCGCCCGAACGATCGTCCGTCCGTCCGTGCGATGGGTGGCTGAGTCGAGCGGGCCGCGCGCGCGTCCGCGAGAACCATACAGTGCACGGATTGAGTTCAGGGCGCAGCTGGGGTGGTGGTCCTCGTTCCCGCCCGCGCCTTGCGTGCTTGCAGGGAGCGCTCTGCCGGGGGGAGAGGCGCGGGTGCCGAGCCACGGGAAGCTCCCGTGTGCGGCGGGAAGGCGGGCACACCGCCCGCCACAGGCGACGGGCAGACGGCACATGAGCTCGAGGGCCGGTTTCGACGTTTCACCGGGGAGCAGACGGCACAAACAGCACGGCGGCGAGTCCGGTGCGCTTGCGGAGCGTGCGCTTCCATCGTCTGCGTCTCGGAGGCAACCACAGCGTCGACGCCTGCACCGGACTGCCGGGGAGTGCGTCGGATATTCTGGCTGCCCAGTTCCTGTCGAGACGAGAGACGCTATTAGGACGAGCGCGCCGTTGTGTGGTCGCCACGTTGTGGACCCGTGTCCCGCGCGGTCCGTCCGCCACAGGATCTTCCAATCTCGCCCACCCCGGGGGAGGCCCTGAGGCGTGGGGTGCGCATGCGATGCGAGTGCGGCGGGATGCCTGAGTCTTGGCAGCTGTCGGCGATGCTGTCAGGCCGTCCATTGTCCGATGAAGCTGCTGTAGCACCCCCGATCGATGCATCGCCAAGGGGAGGGCCCCTGGCGTTCTGAGCCCTGACGGCCGCAGTGCTCGCTTGCCGACGGCGCCCAGCGGACTGCGTGCCCGAAAATTAGCTATGGGATTAGGATCTACACATGTAATGTTACACCGCGCCGCCGACGCCCACTCCAAGCACGGGAAACGCGAACGAACACGTACACTGGCCTGGGCTCTACGCCACGCCGCGTGCTCGCAGCCCGCGCAAGGATGAGACGCGGGCGGGCCCTACTGCCACCCGCCGTCGGCATTGCGCACGAGGATGCGCGCGTTGTTGACGAACGCGCGGATGAGCTCGTCGAACGCGCCGCGCTCTAGCTCCGGCGCGCTCGGGTCCCCCCGCTTCGCGGCCGTCGCGAGCAGGTACTCTGGCCGCGCGAGCTCGAGCTCGAGTTCGTGCAAGACCTCCGCCTGCGACTCGAACGTTTAGTGAGAGGAGCGAGGAGGGGAGGTGAGGGCACACCGCACCTTTGAATTCGCGCCGGAGGTCGCGGTGACCTGCGTGAGGTCGATGACGAACTCCTCGTGCGAGTAGCTCATCCGGTCCTTTTTCCGCGAGTGGGTCGGCGTCCCCAATGGCGGTGGCACTGCGTATGCAACGACAGACATCAGCCGGGTTCCCCTCAAGGTCTCACCGAGGAAAGGGCGCTGCGTCTCGCTAAGACGGACCGTCCGATGCACAGGCTTGGCTTGCGCAGCATTCACTGGACGGACGGGACACAGAAAGAGAGGAGGGAGGGGCGAGCGGACGCACCGGGAACTTCGAGGTTCACGCTGATCCGCCAGTCCGCGGCGCGCTTTGGGCTGTAGATGTTCAGGTCCGCGAGGCGTATCTTGCGCACGCACGCGCGGACCTCGCCCGTCTTCTCGTCGCGCGTGACGCGGATCTTTTCGCCGCGTCCGCCGTCAGGCGCGTAGAACGAGTCGACGAGGTGGAGGTGCTGGTACGCGAGCGTCGAGGACGGGTGTGCGGACGACGGCGTCGTCTTCAGGTTGTTCAGCAGCTTGTTGTAGTGCTGGTGTTGTTTCTGCCGGGTGGGGAGGAGCTCGCGTGAGGTGTGGGGGACACAAAGGGTGGCGCGGAGAACATACTGGAGACATGTTCGACTCGAACCGCAGGTCGATTGAGTTTGGCTGTAGGACTTCATACGACAGGCGTTAATCAGGGTAGGAAAAGGTAGACTTTGACCATCAATGGACTGGGGTGGAAGCGAGCGGCAGTACGCACTGGTCTCTACGAGCACTGGCAGCTGCAGCCGCTGTCCCGTGTCGCGGTCCCGTAGGACGCCGACCTTCGCCTCAACCTCGACGAGCCCGTTCAGGTCCTGCGGGCGCGAGCTGATCTGGTAGTGGATGAAGTCCGCGACCTCGCGGATGAACTCGTCTAGCGGCTCAACGCCAAGGATCGAGAGCGAGAGCGGGGGCAGCGCGTCCGCGTCTGCCGTAGCGCCATCATGCGCGTGCCCGTTCCCGTTGGAGGTCGCCCCCGAAGAGTGCATGGCCGGCTGTGGGTGGGTGCTGTGTGCGGCGGGGGCAGGGAGGTCAGAATGGCGGGGGCGCTTCGGGGAGGGGTCGGGGTCGCGCTCAGAGTCAGACGAGTATCGCTTGCGACCGTCCATGCGCGGTAAGTAGAGGCTATCCGTGCTTCGGCCAGATGCGAGATGCTACTAGGGTTCGGCAGAGAAAGATGCCAGATTCCGAGGATAGAGGACGGAGGAGAGTGCACAAAACAGCGACGCGCGGAGCATGCTGCTACCGCACGCGCACGTGGCACATCCCGTCCGCCCTCCCCCGCGGCCCAATCGTGTCCCTCGGTCTGTAGGATCGCGCGGCATCGCCAATCGCACGCTGAATCTCGCGCAAACAAGCAGCTCGATCTAGGGGAATAGTCCGATGTTGCAGGCAGGAGGTGCCCGGCCGGCGCATACTAATACAAGCACCACTACATGTCAGATACTCAGGCCACGGTCTCCTCAAACTCCGTCACTCGCGAAGTCAGCAACGCGTACAGCTCGTCCATCGCGGACTGCGTCGCCTGGAAAAGCGTCTTCATCAACACACCGTAGTCGCCGTCGCCGTTTGCGCGGGTCTATGGTTTGTGCTGTTCAGCCACGTGTGCACACGACGGTCGGTCATATCTCTCGCACGCACCCAATTCAGTGCATGGTAGTACTTGCTCTGCCACGGCACGGCGACCGTCAGAGGTGGTAAACGCTGCCGCAGCAACGGTACAGAGGCAAGCAATCGTGACAGCCTCCCGTTTCCATCCTACAGACCAGAGGTGCGAACGCCATCAGCAATTATCCGGTCCCAAGCTCGGACATTACCTCAAAGGGGTGGATCGTGACGAAGACATGGCTGATCCACGCAGCCGCCGCGAACGGATCGACCTCCTGCTGCCTCAACAACTCCTGGGGAGATCACAGACCTTAGCTGAACGACGCCGCTACCTCTCCGTCTTCAACACTCACATTGAAACGCGAGCAGAAGGCGGTGAGCTCGGCGTCGACCGAGTCAAAGGGGCAGAACTGGACCTTGACGTCCTTGGCTGCCACACTCACGTTGATGGCACAATGCTGACGAGTCACCCCAACGTGTGTGTGGGCAAGGTCACCTGTGCCATGCTGTCGGACAGCGAGTATATGGTTCGTACGCATGAGCGTTTTGTGGAGGTGGCAAACGGTCTCGAGCGTGAGCTCAAACGACGGGTCTTCAAACAGCTTGTTGATCTCATCCATCGCCTGCATCGACAGTCAGTGAGCTACGGGCAGGACTTGCGACTGAAGGCGAGGCGTCACTTTGCGTGTATCTTGCAGTATAGCGATCGCTTGTACATGGTCGCGCACAACACCAGCTGATGTCAGACAGCGATCGGGAACCTCGGTCTGGGTGAAGAAGCCCTCCTTGGCCAACTTGACGGTAGCCTGGTGATATGATCAGCTCGAATGGGGTCACAGGTGTGCATCGTGCCAAACCGGAGGATTGTACTGGAGGACGCCTTCGATTGCGTTTGTCTCGAGGCAATGATAGTTGATGTACGTAAGGAGCGCGTCGCTGCTAGTGGAGCTGAGGCGGGTCCAGGACTGCTCGAAGGCGTTGTACTCTGCGTGCTGGAGTTTGCAGGAGCTGGCGGGTAGCGTGTCCTGCGCTACGTTGGGTCGCCAGCACAGGGAGGGGGTATAGATGCTCGTGTTTGTCTTGTACGCGCGCACTGAGAATGCGAGGAAACGGAGTGGACTGAGAACGCGTGAAAGACGTACAAACAAAGACACCCACAGGTGTTCACCGCGTCGGTCAGGACCTTGACCCGCGCCTTTTGGAGCCAAGCGGAGAAGGCAGAGTCCTTGAGGACGCGTTGGAGCTGCCCGAGAGGTGGTGGGCTGGCTGAAGGGAACGATCGGGGAGAAGTACGCACATCGAGATACATCGCGTATGCAGTCACTTTGCTATTCAAGGCCCAGCGCATGTCCGCGACACGGAGCATGAGGAAGGGGAGGCCAGGGTACTTCTCGAGGAGAGACTCCCAGAGACGACCGACGGCGGCGCACTTGATATCATCTGACGGGTCCACGTCGAACGATGCAAGAAAGTCACTTGCATCGTCTTGGCCCAGCTCGATGGGAACGCTCTATGTTATGCGGGAGAGTGTTGAGCAGCCGGGTCCGTGACATGGTCGTTCCTGAGATAGCGCACCGTGACTGAGAGATGGTGCAGCTGGGGGCGTTCGCCGTTGACGAAGCGCGCGAGATGGGGATTGTACATTGTTCTGGTTCTGAGAGGAGACGTTCAGGACTGTCCTGTCGAGATCGTCGACGGAGGGAGGTGGTGGGATGTGTCGTCCATCGATGGTCCTCCGCCGAGCAGCCTCTCGTCCTCTCCCGACAGAAAGACTTCAGCCACTCGCCCTCCGAGTCCCGTCCCAGAGTCCCCTGCCACCCCGCCGCCCACGTGCCTCCCAGCGCCTCTTTCCCCGCACTCCCTCTCGGACCTTGCACTGGCTTGCTCCCCGCCCGCGCTCAGCTGGGTGCCCTCCCGCCCCGCGCCCATGCCCCCGCTCTCTCTCCGACCACGACCACGATGATCCGCACCCTGCGCACTCCGCTCCCAACCTCCACACTCCTCCGGGCGTGCAGGGGCGTCGCGGGCACCACTGCGCAGCTTCCGGGCCCGGGACACGCCCACGGCCATCTGCCATCGTCCACCTCGCCCATCACCTCCAAGCTGCACTTCTTCAACTCAGTCATCGACGGTGGCAAGCAGATACCCACCTACAGGGTCATAGACGGCGCAGGCCAGCCCCTCCAAGGCGCCCTCGTCCCCGACGTACGTCCCTCACACCGCGCCTTCACACACCAGAAGCTCAGCGTGATCGTCTTGCACAGATTGATGAGGCCCTCGCCCGGAGGATGTGAGCATGTTCTCCCAAACATTACCCCCGGATATATCCTGAGCCAAACTCCCTAGATACGAGAACATGGTCCAGCTCCCCATCCTTGATGACATCCTCTACAACCTCCAGCGGCAGGGCCGCATCGTCTTCTACGTAAGTCCCGTCCCATCGGTAAGATCAATTCGCTCACACCGCTCCAGATGACTTCTGTAAGCTCAGGATGCGGACGGCCGCCCATGTTCTAATCCAGTTCGCAGTACGGCGAGGAAGCTGCGATAATTGGCTCCGCCGCTGCATTAGCCCATGACGACGAGTGAGTGCTTCCCGCCGTCCGCACCTCGAGGGCTCACCGAACACAGACTCAAGGGTACTCGGTACGCCTTCCTAGTGCGAGCTTGTAGGTCCCTGCTCTGAGCGCGACGCATAGCGCAGTACCGTGAGTCGGGCGTCCTGCTCTGGCGCGGGTTTGGCTACGACAACATCATGAATCAGTGCTTCGGCACCCACCTCGACACCTGCGGCAAGGGGAAGCAGATGCCAGTCGTACGTCCCGACCGTCGCTCATTCTTCGCCCGACGTCCCCGCGCTGACACCCCCGTCTTGCTACAGCACTACGGCTCGAAAGAGCTGCACTACCACACCATCTCGTCTCCTCTGGCAACGCAGATCCCACAGGCTGCCGGCGTGGGCTACGCGCTCAAGCGGGACCCCGCGCGGCGCGGGAAGAACTGCGCCGTCGTCTACTTCGGCGAGGGCGCCGCCTCAGAAGGCGACTTCCACGCCGGCATGCTTCTCGGTACGTCCCGCATCGCGCGCGCGGGCGCGCGCCGCCGGAGAGATGATAGAGAGCTAAGCTTCGTCGACTTGGGCAGCGTCGACGATCCCTTCTCCCACGATGTTCATCGCGCGCAACAACGGGTTCGCGATTTCGACGCCATCGTCCGAGCAGTACTATGGAGACGGCATCGCGGCGCGAGGCCCGGGGTACGGGATACACACTGTCCGCGTCGATGGGAACGACGTCCTTGCGGTGTACTCTGCGGTCAGGGAGGCGCGGCGGCTCTGCATCGAGGAGGGACGCGCAGTGCTCGTCGAGACCATGACTTATCGGTGCGTCGGGCTACGTATCTCTGATGGGCGCGCCCGGATGTTTATCGCTGATATGTTCGTCTCAGGGTGGGGCACCATTCGACCTCCGACGATTCGTTTGCGTATCGTCCGCGGAAGGAAGTCGAAGACAGGAAGCGGCTCGATAATCCCATCGTGCGCTTCAGGCTCTTCATGGAGGCGCGAGGGTGGTGGTCGAAGGACGAGGACGCTGCGCTGACGAAGAGGATCAAGGGAGAGGTCATGGCGGCATACAAGAAGGCGGAGTCGTTGCCGAAACCCGAGCTGAAAGAGATGTTCACGGAGGTGTACGGCGGGGAGGAACCCTGGAACCTCGTAAGTGCCCGGAAAGCTGGAGATGGGCGGCCTTCGCTGACTGCGGTTGGTAGAAGGAGCAGCGGGAGGAGCTCAAGCGACTGCTCAAGAAGTACGGCGACTCTTGGGAGCCCTGGAAGGCTGAATTGAAGAAGCACAAGGGCGAGGGCAAGGACCTGTTGGAGTAAGGTCGTCCGAGGACGCCGAGCGTGCTAGGAGACATGTATCATTCTATGGAGCCGTGCGTCCGACAATGTACCATAGCTTACGGCGCACGTTCTCAGGGGGTTGGCTTGCAGCTTGAAGCTCAGCAAACGTCCGGGAAAGGTGAGACTACTAGCAAATCACCAGGGACGACTCGGCGGAGGCTCGGCGGGACGACGCGTCGCGACGCGCCTGTATATACGGTCATATGACCACGCCACGCGTCGTGATTGGTTCTGATTCCGCGCTTGCCCACCCTCTTCGCGGTGAGTGCACACAAAGTCCGTCTAATCCCAAGCTCTGGGTTTTATGCTGAAGGTGGTTGCTTCTGTCCTTCTGATGCACACGCCTCCCAGCCGTTCTCACGTACGGACAAAATTTAGATGGACAAGCCAAGGTTCATAATGAACTCATCAAGGCCCCGAATCTCCATAGAGACGGGAGAATGTCCCTCAGTGGGCGTTGTCTGGATCATGGATGGGGCCGTTGGGGAGCCTCATTGCTATCGACCGTCGGGAGCGGGCCCATCGCTGTCGGGGCTGGTCCGGAAGGGGAGATGGAATGCGACGGAGGGGGAGAGAGAGGCGACGAGCGGCAGAAGGCAGCGACGGCGTGCGCGCCTACGGACCGCGTACGGACGGTGGAAAGAGGCCAGATCACCAGGGCCGGATGGAGGGACGACGCCTTCGATCGGGTAGGAATTCCGCCGCGTATCATATCACCCTCGCTGGCTGCGGCCGCCGGCAAGAGAGCTCAGAGGGGCACACTTCCCCAGCTGCTGCCCAAGTCCTGCCGCGCATGCGTTCGTCTTCCGCCTCCTCCTTCTCTCCTCCATCCTCTTTCTTATTCGGTACATACCCCGTCAGCCACAGCCTCCCGCTGCCGCTGCGACTGCATGTCCCAGTAGGCTCGCTGTGCACCAAGCAGGACCAGCTGGACCGCGTCCGCTCCTTTCGCGGCTGCCCCCTCAAGTCAACGCTCAGGCCTCGTCGCCCGACATTGAGCAGGCTCCCGATGTTCTCTTCCCCTTCCGCCGCCCTGGCCGGCTTTGGCTCTCCCTCCTCCTCCCACTCTTTCTCTTCTCTCGCCGCCTGCGCTCTCGCCATCGCTCTTCTCGCAGCGCCTGCGCCGGCGGCGGCTCGCTTCTCGTCCATCTCCTTCTCCGACGTCAAGCAGTGCGGCTCCTTTTCTGTCGACTTTGCCGGCGGCCATGCACCCTCCGCGCTCCCGCTCTCGCTCAACGTGCTCCCCGTCAACGGCACCCCGGTCTCGATCCAGCTCCCCTCGAATGCGTGGAACTCGACGGCACAGATCGGCGCGGCGATCACCTTTCTTCCTTTCCCCGCGGGCACTGAGTTCGTCGCGTCGCTCGACGATGCCGACGGCGTGGCCACCGCCCCGGTGTCCGACGTGCTTGTCATCGACCCCTCCGATACGGACGACACCTCGTGCTTGCCCACGAACCCCGCGCCGTTCGTTCCAATGTACACGGTGGCGAGCAAGCTCGAGCAATGTGAGCCGTTTTATGTCGATTACGATGCTACCTCGGGCACCACCCCGCCCTCCGTCCGGGGCTTCATCCCCAAAGGCGACTCGTTCAGCGTCAACCAGAGCGACGCCTCGAATTCGACCACCGGCCCCGGCATGGCCGCGTACACGATGGACGCCGCGCGCAACTCCCAGGTGCTGTTGTTGTTCACCGACCAGGACGGCCACCGCGAGACGTCGACGCTGCTCCCCGTCTTCGGTGACGTCCAAAGCAGTACGTCGTGCATCTCCAGCAGCTCCCTCGCCAACGCGACCTCGCTCGAGATGACCGGGTCGTCCACACGGGTCACTCCCAAGTACGTCATCACATCTGTCTCCTTGCCCGCTGATCGTCGCGCTGAGCGGATGGCGTCTGTGCTGCACTCCCAGAATCGCGGTGATCGTGATCGCAGTGTGTGGCGGCGTCGTGGTACTCGTCGCCGCAGCGATGGTGACATGGTATGTTATCCACCGCCGCAAGGCGCGCGCCGAACGGTTCACGAAACTCGAAGAGGCACAGTCCCCATCTGCGCCCGGGCCCGACCCTGAGAAACAGTCGGCCCGTCGCCATTCTCCCCCGCCCCGCATCGTGACCTCGGTTACAACGAGCCCGATATCTCCCGTCGAATCGAGGTACGCCGACCTGACGAGCTACCTGCGCAACCCGCCGTACGCGACCATGGGCAGCACGCTCGTCACGCCCGTCTCGCCAAACGCGGAGGACCCGTTCGGGGAGCCGAACACAGGCACGCTCCTTGGCCCGCTCTCCGCGCGCGAGAGCGTGAGCGCCAAGCGCCCCCTTGGCGCGACCGCGCTGGGCAACAGCACATCGACGGTCACGCTCCCCCACCTGCGCGAAACCCCGTCGGTCGCGTACTCGGCCGCGGCGCGCTCGTCCGCGCTCGACCCGACGACGACGCCGCTGCCCGGCACGGACGCGGACGCGGATGCGTACTACACCGGCCGGCTCGCGCTCACGCCGGACAACTCGCTCGCGTCCAGCGCAGACTCGCCCCTCCGGCGGCCGCGCAGCGCGCAGACGTCGACGTCCGTCTCGACGCAGGAGATCGACCACATCCTCGAGATGGCGACGATCTACGGCGTGAACGACCTCCTGCCGGACCTTCCGCAGCCTGCGTTCGCCGCGCCCGAGACGATCCGCTCGAGCGCGTACATGGCCGGGCGCGAGTCCCGCCGCACGTCGGGCGCGCTCACCTACTATGGCAGCCCGCGCCGGGCGCCCGGCACGTTCTCCCCCGCACACAGCAGGAACGGGAGCCAGGCGGTGGGCTACTCGCCCGCGCA
The DNA here is from genome assembly GCA_022606155.1 of Trametes elegans. Taxonomy (NCBI): domain Eukaryota; kingdom Fungi; phylum Basidiomycota; class Agaricomycetes; order Polyporales; family Polyporaceae; genus Trametes; species Trametes elegans. Next base: position 31,371 of record JABYQO010000014.1, on the reverse strand, counting down.
CAGCCGGAACGGGAGCGCGCAGACGTCCTCGTCCGCGCACAGCAGGACCGGCAGCCTGCAGGTCCTGAATCACAGCACGAGCCAGTCGACGCTCCGGATGAACCGCTTCCGCGAGCCACCGCTCGCGCCCCTCCCGTCCTCGCCGCTCGCGTCGCCCAACGCCCGGCCGAGCTTCGATGTCGACGCCGTCGCCGTCCGCGCCTCGACCTCGGGCGGGCTCACCGTTCCCCGCCTGCCCCAAGCTACGCTCGCGCGGAACGTGTCCAGCGTGACGCGCGCGTCGGTGTATAGCGTCGACGGGGAGGACGATGGCTTTGACGGCTTCACGATGCTCGAGCCGCCACCGCGCCCGACGCAGTCATAGCCGGCGGCTTCGGTGTGGGCTACGGATCTTTAGTGGGTTTTTTATTGTGATATTTGCTCTTATTCTGCGCGTTCGCACCCGACGTAAGTACAGGGATTGATATACCTTCTACTCGCCACCTTTGCCCTGGCCCGTTTCTCCCCCGCACTTGCGAGGGGCCCCCGCTTGAGCGGGTCCGCTTGGGCTTTTTCGTTGCTGTGCATACGCTTCGCATCTTGTTTACTAGCACTGCGCCCACGGCGCGTTCCGCTCGTTTGCGAACCCTTACTTGCACTGCTGCTCGTTCGCGCTCTCCCTCTCTTGCTCTCTCGCACCACCCTGCCCCCATCCCGTTTCACCCGGCTCGGGTCGCTTGCCAGGCTTGCTTCGAAGTTTTCGCGCGCCGCGTGGCTCTGCTTTGAATCAAAGTGATCCCGTTGTATCCCTAGTTGTAGTGTATCGTGTAGGATTACGGTGCACAAGACGAATTCCTACGTATTCCTCTTCCCCGCTCACCTCGGCCGCCAGAGAGCGCGAGGGGTCCGTATCGGCCGTTTCGTAGTGGTGTCTCCGCCGTAAAAACATGGAGATCGTTGCCTCTCGAGACAGCACATGCATCAGATCACGGTCCTGGAACGGGCGGTCGATCCTTTGCCCGGGAAGCCGTCCGGTTTGTGAGGGTCGTCGCCCATCACTGGCATCTACTCATCAGCCTCAAGCGAGACGTTGCGGGATACGTATAGCAAGACACTCACGGTCCAGCGGCGACTAGGAACGATTGTGGGTTTGTAGGGCTACGATGAGGGCATCGCGCGCGTACGCCGCACACGTCGTCGTCGTCCTCCCCGCCCGGTCGCATCCCATATCCCTCTAAACCGCCACTGCTTGCTCGGAAAGAGAACCCCGCGCCTTCTGTGTGGACCCCTTCTGACCTGATCTCCAGGGTGTCCGCCGCACGCCCGCGAGACCGCAGTGACCTGCAAGACACCCCCGCGCGCCGGGGCACCGACTCCCTGCACGACCCGTCGAGAGCGCTCGCGACGGAGGGCCCGGGGCATGAACGCACCCGCACGCCTGCGCACCTCGCACGACCCCCGCCCCTGGTCGCCGCCGACGGGACACGTGCGGGCCGCGTCAGGCCTCAGGGCTCGGGGTCCTGGGGCAGCTTGGCGGCCTCCTCCCGCGCCTTGCGCCGCCCGCCGAGCATGAGGCCGACGTAGTCCGCGCCGCCGAGCACGGGCCCGTCGCCCGCCCGCTTGTGCTTGCCCGCTTTGGCCTTCAGCCCCGCGCGCTTCTTCTGCTCCTGCGGCGTCTGCGCGGACACGGCGGCTTTGGGCTTTGGGGTGGGGGTGTGCGGGGCGGGGGCGGTCGACGACCCGGCGGTGCTCGTTGTCTTCTTCTGATGGTAGGTGAGGGGTGAGATAGTGAATGGTGCGTGTGGCTTTGGTGTGGAAACGTACCGGACGCTTGTGGAATTTCGCACTACGGCCCATATGGGAGATGGACCGATGGAGGACGGTGAGGGATGAGAGCAGCAACTGAGGACGAAAACCGACGGGGGCACCGAGCGGGCGCCCGATGGGGCTTCTTCGGAGCGCCCGCGACCCGGGACGAGGTCAACTTTGCACCCGTCTGCACGCATCGCTGTTCCTCTTTGCCGTGTCCTCAATCTTGCGCTGTCGAGCCATCTAGATTGAGCGCACGATCAAATGGCCACCAGGTCTAAAACGCCGCAAACGGGCACCCACAACCACAGGTGGCGATACGGGAGGACGGCAGCGGCCAGCCATATCGTGGTCCCACAAGAGTCCATGATGAATGATGGGTGGATTCCGCGTTGTTCATTGCAGTACAAGGACATACGGATACAAATACACTAGGCTACAGATGCTTCGCGAGATGGTCTGCCCGGTAAGTGACGACTTCAACCCTTTAGTTCTTCTTCCAGCCGGTCCTCCTCACGTAGTCGCGGCCGGCAGCGTCGGCGGCCTTGATGGCGCCGAAGACGATGTCGACGTTGATGACGCGGTCCAGGTTCCAGATGGTCTCGCCCGGCGCGCAGGCGAGCTCGGCGACGTGGCGCAGCTCCTCGTCCTTGACGTTCGGGATGCCGAGCTGCTCAAAGTTGACGGGGAGGTCAACGGAGAGCATGAACTCGATGTAGCGGTCGAGTTCCGAGGTAGGGACACCGTCGAGGACGAGCTGACAGATCGTGCCGAACGCGACTGAAACAGAAGGTGGGTGTCAGCGTCGCGGTAAGCACGCGAGTGCGGGGAAGCCGCGTGCCTTTTTCGCCGTGGAGAAGCGTGTGGAGCTCCTCAATCGCCGTCATGCCGTCGTGGATCTGTGGGCAGCTGTGTGTTCAGCACCGGCTCCCTAGAAACAAAGCACGTCCAACTTACGGCGTGTGCGGCGGCGAGACCGCCGGACTCGAAGCCCAGGCCGGACAGGAGGGTGTTGGCCTCGACGACGGCCTCCAGGGCGGGAGTGACGACGTGGGCCTTGTTCGCCTCGTACGCCTGCTTGCCGTACTTGAACAGGATCTCCTCGCACTTGGCGCCGATGGCGGCTGAGACTGCGGTGGGGAGACCGCCTCCGAAGTTGGGGCTGCTCAAGCAGCGGCGGGCCTCGACATTTGTCGCGACGGCGTCGCCCATACCCGCCGCGAGGAAGCGGTGGGGTGCATGTGCGACGACGGTGGTGTCGACGAGGACGATGTTCGGGTTCTTGTCAAAGAACGAGTAGCATGCGAACTCGCCCGAGGGGCGGTAGAGGACGGAGAGGGCGGAGCAAGGCGCGTCGGTCGAGGCCGTGGTGGGGAGGACGGCGACAGGGAGGCCGAGGTCGTCTGCGACGGCCTTGGCGGTGTCGACGGTCTTGCCGCCACCGAGGGCGATGATGAAGTCGGACGACTGCTGGCGTCCGAGCGTGCCGAGGCGGTCGATCTCCTCGCGGGAGGCCTCACCGCCGAAGACGGCACGGTGTACTTTGAGTTGAGCGCCCTCGAGCGATTGGATCAGTGCCTTTCCAGCTGGAAAGGGATGTGTGAGCGACGGCGGGGGTACGACGAGAGCGGGGCAGGGCGATGAAGACGCGTACCGATTTCCCAGACGATGTTATCGCAAAGGAGGAGAGGGGCCTTGCCGAGCTTCCCGAGGTATTTGGGAGCGTTCTGGATGGCGTAGGGGCCCTGGATGTACTTGGAGGGCGACTGGAAGACTCGCTCGGTGACGTTCTTGGGGTTGGGCATGTTTAGATGTGGAGGGGGCGGGTGAGAGGGGGATGGGGGGCAAGAAGGCGGCGGGGATGGCCCTTGTTATACCACCCCGCCCCCGCCGCGCACATATCCGGTTCGGCGCGGCGGTGCGGCGCCCCGCACGTCAGCCGGCCTCGAGCTGGGGAGATGTTCGCAGGAGGAGCTCCAGACTGTGGTAGGAGAGGCTAGTCCAGCCGTGCCGAACGCATGCAGATCCATGCCTCGTAGAAAACATATTCGCCGTCGCACGGCCGGCTCAGCTCCTATTCGCGTTCGCCGCCTGGGCCGCCTCCCAGCCTCTGAGGAGTTCAGTGTGTCAGAAATGAGGTCCGAATGCGGCGCGGAACTTGCCACGGCGGACAAACTCGACGCTCTCCCCGACCATCCAGGGCGGATCCCCCACGGGCCGACCCCGGGCCGCGGGGCAGCCGAACCGTCCGAACGTCCGAAGCGCAGCCGGCCCCCGCGGAGCCCCAGCGCCCCACAGAGAACGCCCGGCCGGGGAGACGCCGAGAGGGCGCGCTCGTCGCACAGAGCCGTACATAACCCAAATCAGCTCATCACGCCCGATAATACTCAGGCCGTCGCGTTAGACATCTGAGTAAGTTCGTCCATTGCATTCCAACGCTTTCTACATCAGCTCATTCGTGAGCAGATTCTGACCGTGGTCAGTTCATATATCCAACGAATACAACGACTTTGTGCACAGCTAGTAGAACCATGCCCATGTACCGAACAGAGCGTGCCTAGTCTCGCATTCGCGAGCGAGACCGCAAAGGCCAGCTCCAGTACGTACCATCACCGGTTCTTCGTTCACGCTTCGGGCTCGTGGTGTTCGTGCATGTGCCGCCTCTTCGCTTCGGCGAGGTTGCGCTCGATCCCCCGTCGGACCTCCCTGTCCCAGTCGGTGCCGAGCCACACGACCCCGTACTCGCTCAACCCGACGATGAACAGTGCGACGACTTGGCCTGTCCGATCTCTCAGCGGCCCCCTTCGCACCAGCACCCAAGAGTGGTCACCCACCAACCCAGAGGCCTTGTAAGCCCATCGCCGTCTTGGGGTGGAACGCGAGAGTGATCCCGAGCGGGAGGGCCAGGACGTAATACGCGACGAGATTGAAAAGGGCGCCGAGGTGCTGACGGCCTGTTCGACGCACGCGTCAGAATCGAGGCGTACGCGGACCGCAACTAGACGCACCTTGTCCACGGAGGACGCCACCGCACGATCCCGCCAAGCCATCCGCGATCTACTCAACGCCGTTACAGTCGACTGAGACACATCCCTCGTGTAGTTCGTGAGAGAGCGCGCGCACCTGGAACGACGCTACGAGCGGCATTATCTTGCTGACCAGCTGCACAACAGCGGGGTCGTCGCTGTAGAGATACCCGAACACCTGGAGCACCCGACAATCAACACATGGGGCATATGGTGTCTAGAGCACGATACTCACGTCTTTTGTGGACAAAAGAACGATCATGACCACGAGGCCGGTCGCAACGCTCAGAAGCGCAGACGCGTGGCTGGCGCGTTTGGCGCCGATCGCAGAGCGTGCGCCGATGAAGTTGCCTACCCGCGTGGAGGCTGCCACACCGATACCGAACGGGATGGTGTTCAGGACTGTAGCACGCTTTTCAGTGAGATCGCAAAGGCACAGCACCGTTGTTGGACTCACTCTGGTCGGTGGTCATGATGACGGACTGAGCGGCCAAAGGCAGAGAGCCCAGCCGGCCGGCTGCCAATGCGACAATCTCAAAGGCAGCCCTGGGAGACTATGAGGGGGGATCTCGAGAAAAGGGTGTGCATTAACGTACCATTCCGTTCCCACCATGAGAATGCCGGGTATAGCGAGTTTCAGGAAGGCGACGCAGCTGCCAAAGTCGAAGACGACGGCCGGCTGGAAGCCGGCCCAGGTCTGGTTCTGGCGATGCGTCGGGGATAGGCAGGTGAAGAGGATGAGAAGCAAGAAGCAGAACCAGAAGGTGATCGAGATAGCCAGAGGAGACCCGAGGAGACCAAGAGAAGTGTGGTGCACCAGGAAGATGTTCAGGGCCGCATTGACTGGCGCGGCTATGAGGAGGACATAAGTCGCGGCTCGCATGATCCCTGCAGGGTCAGGGATCAGCACAACGTCGTATACAGCTCCATATGCATCCGAACCTTGGCATTGTAGGTATTTCTTCAAGCTCTCGAACCCGATGTAGCCTGGTGCACCAACAATCAGGACACGCAGGAACGACTGCACGTCCCGACTGAGACACTCCTCCTGACCGAGAAGCAAAAGCACAGGCTCTATAAAAGTCCAAAGAATAGCTACCGGGACAAACAGAAGCCAGAGCAAGACGATGCAGCGCTGGAGGTGGATGGACACGGAGGGCCGGTCACCCCCGGTGAACGCCTGAGAGCCGAGGGTGTCCAGGGCAGTCGTTCCGCCGAGCGCGACACACCATCCTGCAAGGTCCAAATAGGATAAAGAGTCCCTTTTCGCGTAACGTACGAGAACTCGCCTAGCACCATAGCGAGCATCAACGCGAATGCCGCCGCGGAAAGTTCATCAGGCCCTAGGCGCCCGGTGATGAGCACGGACACGAATTGGACCGAGTTCTGGAGGACATATGAAAGTATCACTGCAACCGCTCCGTAAGCTTTCGAGACGGTCGCCTCGCAGACACGGTGAACACGCACCTGGGACGGAGTCGACGAGGAGGGAGGAGAAGAGCGTCCCAAGCGCTTGATCGCCCGACGTCGCGCTGCCATGATAGGAAGTCGTATCGGTTGGCGCAAACTCGTCACCGCCCAACGTTGACTCTCCCGTCCATGTCGATACCGTCTGCTCTCGCGTGCGGGTGCCGTACAGAAGCGGCTGCCGCTCACTGGAAGTAGCGGGGGAAGTCATCCGGGCCAAGGTGGGTTCTCGATTTCGAGGCGAAGGACGCAGGGACTCTTGAAGTCGACGGCTCGCCGTTCACTCGTTCCTATCAGCACTCGCTGAGCTGATAAGGGCGTCCTTCAACCCTCCTCCGACCCGCGCTCTGCTATTATCTGGGACCGTGCACTTACACTCCCCCTTGATATGGACAGGATCATCCGATATCTGGGGCGGCAATATGGATGTTTGCGATAACCTCGAATTCGCGGCGCCCACCCGCACCGTCGGACTCCGACGACCCCAGCTTCTCGAGTCATGTCCGAGACACGAAAACTCTCTCGGTAATCGGGAGAGCGACTCCGGGAGTCTCGTGAGACCTAGCGGTGCGCTTCGCCAGCCACCTGTCACTGCATGAGGCCGAAGCTCACTCGATAACCCCAAGGGCTGCCGCACAGGCTCACAGAATTGCCTATCGTGAAGGCGCGGCGCGCCGTATGAGTGATTCCGTCTGCTACGCGAACACTATCTTTCGATGACGACAAGAGTCATGCGAGTCAGCCCATGATCTCTCGTCCCCTGGCCCGCTACGACGCGAGCGTGGGGGATTAAAGGGCTGCGAGGGAGCCTATCATCCCCCAGAGCGAATTCCCCCACCTACCCAGCCCCCATGCAGCTCTCTTACGTCTTCACTTTGCTTTCTTCCCTCGTCGCTGTTGCGGTCGCTCATGACGGCCATGACCATGAGGGCCAGATGCCGCTTGGATACGTCAAGTATCCTACTCAGGCTCCTCAAGGAAAGTACGTTCCCGGAGACAACGACGGTATGTATCCTCGAGCTTTTGACTCTGGACCCGAATTGATTACTTCTAACTGTCCAGTGACCGCTGACTCCGTCTTCTCTGGCATTACCACCTTCGCTAAGCTGCCCTGGGTCCAGTGCTTGGGGAAAGAATGGGACACTTCGTTTGACATTGCGTTCATCGGAGCGCCATTCGTACGCGACCCAACTGTCTAGCCGTTTCCACTGCATCCTGATCTGTTTCACGCTTAGGACACTGGAACGTCGTACCGCCCTGGTGCCCGATTTGGCCCTGCAGGGATCCGCGCAGGCTCCCGCCGCCTGACCCTATACGGCGGCTACAACGTCCCACTTGCCGTAAACCCCTTCCTGTCCGGCCTGAAGGTGGTCGACTGCGGCGACATCCCGGTGACGCCTTACGACAATAAGTGGGCCATCAAGCAGATCGAAGACGGCCACAAGGAGCTTCTTCATCGCCCCACCTTCTCGCCTCTCGGCAATGACACGCTTACGGGGAAGCCCCTCGTGCCCGTTTCCGTTGACGGGAAGCACCACCCCCGGATCGTGACTCTCGGCGGCGACCACACCATCGTGCTCCCTCTCCTGCGCTCAATCTACAGTGCTTACGGCCCCATCTCTGTCATTCACTTCGACAGCCACCTCGACACCTGGAAGCCTGAGGTTTTCGGCGGCGCTCCGTCTGAGCAGGCTGCCATCAATCACGGCACGTACTTCTACTGGGCCAGCAAGGAGGGCCTCATCCGGAACGGCTCGTCAATTGCAAGTGTCTCTTTCCTTCTACTCTTTTTCCTCCTCCTGCGCTCTCGCGCCCCGGAGCTCGGTGATCCTAGTTGAATCTTTCTTCTCACAGCACGGCGCGATCCGTACTACGCTGTCTGGCCCGGCCGACTACGCCAATGACGACGAGTCCGGCTTCCATCGCATCGAGGCCCGCGAGATTGACACGATCGGTACGTATTCACGAGCTCTTCGCGTCCGGAACGCAAGCCGCTGACGGTTCCCCACGCGCGTGCAGGCACTGACGGCATCATCAAGAAGATTCGTGAGACCGTGGGCGACAAGCCCGTATACCTTTCCATCGATGTACGTAGCGGTCCTTCGCGTCGTGTCCCTTTACGGCGGCCGTGTCTGAAGTCGCCTCGTGCAGATTGACTCCATTGACCCCGCGTTCGCGCCCGCGACCGGCACGCCGGAGACCGGGGGCTGGTCGACGCGCGAGCTGCGCACGATCCTGCGCGGCCTCGATGGCTTGCACATTGTTTCGGCTGACATCGTTGAGGTCGCACCCGCGTACGACACCAACGCCGAGCTGACTACGATGGCCGCTGCGGATGTACGTTTCCCTGACTCCTCGCCCCCCTCACACGTCATATTGACAAGCATGTGTAGGTCCTGTACGAGGTCATCAGCGTTATGGCGAAGACTCCGTTAGGTAAGGTTGCTCAGTAAACGAATGTGTTCCAAAACGGCATGTGTGTCGGCATTGTAAATGGTGGCCCGATGTGGTGCGGGTATATCGTTCTTGCATTATCTAGCTCGTGAGACGTCCCTATAAAACACAGATCACTGAGAATTGGTTTTTTTTTCCGATATCGATATCATACTCTGTGCGAAGAACCGAACGTGTGTGCTTTCGGTTGCACAAGAAGCGTGTTCTTAGTGACTTGCCTTTTTAAGCGAAGGCCCCTGGTGCGCGGTTCCTGCTTCAGGCGCTCGCGTTTACGCGACCTCGAGTCGATGTACAGCGGCAAACCTCCACACTGAGCAGCTTGGCCGTCTCCAGCCGTCAACGTTTCGAGTGATTCGACCTGACGGCTTGACCTCCAACACTGGTGGGAATCCAGTCTTTACTACTCGGCCGCCTTGAGCACCATGTCCGCGGATGATGCCTTGCAGCGCGCCTCGAGGCCGGTATCTCCATTCGACAATCCTCGCGCGGACGCATCGTGGCCCTCGCGGACTTCAAGTACAGCATAGTACAGGCACGGAGCTTGTTGACTTGTGACGACGTGCTTTACAGCATCCCACGCGCGTCCTCAAAGAAGGCTTCTGCTATGGCTGCAACAGCATGCGCTCGCCTGGCGAACGTTATCTCCTGCGCAGAGTAGCGGGCACTTCGGGTTTAGCTTCGGCGATACTGAGATTTCTCGTCAGGTGCGACGGTACCCAGAATGGCTTGTACGCGAGCCCTGTTCTTGTGGCATGGTGCGCCTAGTGGTTACGGCACTCGCCAGCGGACACACTCCTCTTCCGGTCTCTTTTAGAGCGTAAGTGGACGTCCAATTGTGTCGTTTTCACTGATAGGTTGTTTACTGGGAGATTGCCCATAACGTTTCCGCTGTCCACAATCAAATCTGGTCTTGAACTTGCCGCAGGTCAAACACGTTGAATCATCCGCCACCTGCATCGGAGGGGCCTGTATAACGGTCAGAGTTTCAAGGCTGTATCCCTAGCAAATTTTGTGTTGGGATTCCACTCACCTGACGCAGGACGGGTTCGCATAGTGACGTGCTCCCAGCGGTTGGCCCCGCCGAAACAGCACATGACGACGACGCCCGAACATCCCGTAACGCGCTCCTCTGCACTGTCAGACCCTCTCGTAAGGCCGGACGATCATAGGGCGCGACAATTGACGGGTGCATACAACTCCCGGGCGGAACGCGCGGACACGAGGCAGGCCCAGGGCGAACTCCTCCGCGGCCTGCGCGCCTGGCAATCTTCGCGAAGTCGCTGTGAGTACGGTGCATTGGAAGCGACTTTCATAACAATCGTCGCACACGGCGCTGTGAGGGGCGCGATATACCCAGGCACGAGCCGTGCGCCCAACTCTGAAGTCAAGTGTACGTCCTCGCTCAGGTCCGCGCTGCATCTGTCTTCTCCGCCGGCCCGCATCTCGGATATTGCCCGCCTGCCTGCCTGCTAGAACGCGGAAGTGCATTCTCTTCCCTACTCGTTTCCGCGTCTTCCTCACGTCCGCTGAATGCTTGCCGCGAAGTGCGCTCCGCGAAGCACGGTGTGCGTTCCGGGCAGGCTCCAATGTATCATGCGGACACCCACTGGTCCCTATCGTACGCGTGAAGCAGCACGGTGCCCACCCGACTGTGCCACGCCCAGGTTGTGCCCGAGGGTCCCCGGACAACCGCTCAGCAGCGCTAGTTCATGCGGCGGAGAACCGTGAGCGCATGATCACCAGGGAACTGCGGCAGAGCTCATAGTCGCCATCTCGTTCAACAGGTGGGGGCCGGCCAGGACCGTATCTATACTGCGTCTAATGTGGACCGTGGGCACTCAAGAGAGAGCAGCGATCGATTGGCCCTGCCGGTGGATAGTGCCCATGTTGCGCCCATCGGCTTACTCGCGTTTGGCACACAGGGTGGTCGAAGCCCATGACACCCGCCGGTACCCCACGCACCGTCTGGCATTCGTCAAACCTCGCCGGTCGTCTACAGCATGATTTTGATTGGACTTCTGCAGACTCGACATTTCCAGCAGCTCGCTCTCCATCTCACTGCGTCGTCGTGTACCCCTCTGCAGCCCTCTCACTGGCCCTCCTAATCGCCCACGTCTTCGCAACGACGGAACGTCAACGCTTGTCTCTGCATGACAGACGTATCCTTACCAATTCATAGGTCTTTATCGCGTCCTCGTACGGGCTCAGGATGCGTCCGACCGCGCTCCGGCCTTCGACGACGTCGACGAACGTCTCGAGCTCGGTGTAGAACGGGTCGTCCTGTCGGCAATGGTGAGCCGCGAAGAGCGTGCGGTACTAGGCCGTGTACTCACGTCCGTGAACACATGGACCTCTGACGACAGGAAAGGCCGTATGTTCAGCCGGCTCTCATGTCAGTAGGTAGGCTTGTACACACCCTCCTCCGCGAGCCCCGGACGTCTGATGCACAGCTTGGGCGTGCCGTACGGGTCGACGAGCTTGAAGCGGTGCCCGTCCGCGTAGACCTCGAACTCCGTATCGTACGTGTTCCCTAGCAGCACGTCGCGCCCCAGTCAGCCGACCCTCCACAATCCCCACAACACGCGACGGAAGGCGGCGGCTGGAACGCACCATGCAGCGCGATGACGTGCGTGAGCATCCCGACGGCACCGCCCGCGTACTTCCACGTCGCGCTCGTGAGCCGGGGCAGGCGGTGCGCGGGCGGGATGGGCGCCTCGTCGAAGCGCTGCGCGGAGAGGCGCCCGGGCGGCTCGTGCGCTTGCACGCTGTGCGCGACGACGGAGGGCAGGTGTGCGTCCCCGCCGAAGTAGCGGGAGAGGTCGCCTAGTGAGAGGGGAAGAGGGTAAGCGGGAGGGGAAAGGAAATAGAGGAGAGGGGCGAGACCTACAGAAGTGCGTTGCTTGTTCGATGATGGCTGAGGGCGATGACTGGTGAGTTCTGCGAACGTTTACGATTGGACCTGAAACGACACACGTCCCCCGGATTTAGTTTTATCCCACCATGCCTACAGGTCGCTCAGCTTCTGTACAGAGACTGTGTGAGACGGGCCATCCTCACCATCTTCCTGGCCCATTCGCTGTATAGCTCGTAGGCAATGGTCAGGGCGCGGCGGGTATGGGAATGGACGTACTAGGCCATGATGTATCGGGCGTTGGTGCCCATTACGAGCAGTCCATTCTCTCTGATGATATCCCTGACACTCTCTGTTAGCCAGCAAAGTCAGCGTGCACCCTGGCTAGATCGCTCACTTGATCATCTGCACAGCTACATGTGCTCGAATTAGCGCGCACGGTAGCTACAGGGCCGCTGGAGATACGCGCACCCTTCAGATACCGCAGCATATACCCGACGCCGACGACGCTGCCGTTCTTCGCCAGTGCGTCGGCGACGCGCCAGCACGCGTCCTCAGGGCCGCTGCTGACGGGCTTCTCGACGAACAGCGCACAGCGCGGGAACGCGCGGGCAAGCTGCAGCTCGAGGTCCCTGCCCGGCGTGTCCGTCCCCCGCGCGAAGGGCGGCGCGCCGACGATCGCGATCCTGCCCCGAACGCATGCGTGAGCGGGCTCTGCAGCGTGTCTGAGGTGTGGTTACGCGTACTGCGGTATGTCCGAGAGGAGGGAGCGTGCTGCTTCTGTCACGGTGGGGAAGAGCTTACAGTTGGCGTACGCGTTTGCAACGGGGGAGGCGAGCTTGGCGTCGACGGCTGCCTTTGCGCGGGATTCGTCGAGGTCGATGAGGGCGACGACTCGTAGGCGTGCACCCAAGATTCTGTGGAGTTGATCAGCGCACATTCGGATCGTGAGGGGCGGCAGTAGCACTTACTTTTCTAGACGTAGAGTCTGTGGCGATTGTCAACGTTTCGACACTTGCCATCCTGGGCGTCAGTGAATTCCTTGATACGCACATGGTTCCAAGGGCCCTCGGCCGAGCCTATGCGAATTGCACATAAGATATGAAATCCCGCACGTTCAGCACGTACCGAAGTTGATCTCGCCCGCCCCTACAAGCAAGACGTTGACCGGGTCTGGCATAGTGAGTTGTGACGCTTGCTAGAATATGGAGGTGAGAGCGCAGGAAACAAGCATCGGGCTATCTGCAAGATCAGCGGTTCACGCGGGGAGCCGATGGGATGCTAAGCGATCGTGGTGGCTGTACACAAAGTCCTTCCTCCCGCAGTACGTTCACTCTCAGAACTTGCGTGCGCTATGACACTGGCACACTCCGTAGAAGCCAAGCTACGAACTGGGGGATAATATGTGCTGTTGGGAGGACGTACAAGTCCGTGCGCAATGAATGGTCAACAGCATGTGATGCCATTGAGTCTCTGAGAAATTGTGTTGAGCGTTGGGGCTAGTGTTGGCATTTCTGACACTCGTGAGGGACGATTCTAATTCGTACACTGATCTTGTCCTCAACGTATGTACGTACATACTGTGTCATGCCATGGCTTGTCAGCTCAACGTGGCGACACTGAGAAATAGCAAGCCTCACTAATCCATGCACCAGCCAGAGGACGGTACGTGAATAGAGTGGCCGGTGCTGGGCTTACGAGAGCGTCTACAACCCTGTGGAATTTGAATGACGCGTCTGGGCTGCGATGGCCGGCGCAGGACAAGGTGCTCGCCCGAGCGGCTCGGATGCCGGCAAGTGACAGTGGGCATTGCAGAGTCATGGGAAGGACCCGAGGCTGACATTGTTTCGGGCTGATCAAGTCGCGGTGAGAATGCAGAGCGGCGAAGACAGCCATAGCCGCCAACCCGCAGTGCGACTTGGCTCGTGTCGGCGAAGAGGTGGCGCGTAGCTGAGATGGCCTAGCAGCAGGTCCTCGCGGATACTGGCGAGTTGTAAACCATGCGGATCGTGAGCATCACAATAATAGGCCATTCTGCAGCTGGGACAAGACGCAGATGGAGGGCGCGGAGGACAAGGAGGAGGAGGAGCGAAAGCGACCGGCGGGCGACGACACAGCCACGCACGTGAGCAGAGACGAGACGGAGACGGTCGACCTCGCCCTCGTCCCCATCCTCATCCTCATCTCCACCAGGGCCATCTACGCTCTATGTCGCCCTCGCTCCCTAGACTTATTCGCCCATAATCGCTCTTGTCACGACCGACAATGGTTGCCTCCTACCGAGCGCACGATCGCCCAAACAAACGCACCCGGCTCTTGGGCAGGCAGACGCCGACCATCACTCCGGTCGCCACTCCCACAGACTCACCTGCAGATTCTCCCTCCCCGACTGCGACCAGCGATCAGAAAGGTGCACAATCATTTTCAGTGAGTCCCAATCTCGCTCTCTGCGCAGGGAACGCTCATGAAGCGACCGCGCAGTTGCAGCAGACTCCTCGAGCAGACAGTACTACTACCGCTGCTCCCACTACCACCGACTCCAAGAACAATCAAGATTCGACTGGTCCTGGTCAGGACGGCACTACGTCTGGAAACGATGGCACCAGCCAAGATACTGGAGATTCCACCCAGCAGACATCGCAAGGGACTTCACAAGGCGAGACCACCGACCAGACCTCCCAACCCACTTCACCACCTCCGACGTGCGCCCTGTACTTATCCCGTTCACTTGCTCGATTCTGACCTTGCTACAGCTCCGAACCTCCCACAAGTCCTCCCACAAGTCCTCCTACATCTCCGCCCACATCTCCGCCCACATCCCCGCCTACCTCTAAGCCCCCGACGTCCCCACCGAGCTCTGATCCGACCACAGCTCCTCCCACCTCTCAGCCGACCTCTCCTCCATCCTCTGAACCTACATCTCCTCCGTCTTCAGACCCCCCTTCGACTACTCCCACTACCTCCCCCACCTCTCAGCCTGCTCCCGACACCACAACGTCCACCCCGCCTCTCGAAACGTCCTTCACGCCTACCTCTACCGACGCGAACACGACGGCGTTCTTCGCTGGTGCTCAAACCACAATCACCTCCGCGATAGCTACCACCGTGATCAATGGCACGACGTCCACCATATTCACCTCCATCCCGACCACGCTCTCTCAGGGCGGAGGCGGGGACGACAGCGCGGCGACGAAGCGGAACATCATCGCTGGCTCCGTCGGCGGCGCAGGCTTCCTCATCCTCCTCGCCGCCGTCTTCCTCTTCTACCGCCGGCACCAGCACAAGAAGAGCTCGTTCTTCACCCGGCTCCAGCCCAAGCCGCGCACCCGCCTCCTCGACGGCGAGGACATGGACGACGTCGACCTCGGCGGCCCGCCCATGGCGCGCTACTCGGACTACCCCGCCTCGATCGGCTCCGCGTCCGGCTCCGCGCGCTCGCACGCGAACGGGCAGACGACGCCGCACCGCTCGCCGCACGCGCCCTCGTTCGACGCCTCGCCCTCGCTCCTCGGCGCGCCCATGGACCCGAACCGGACGCCGACACCGAACGGCGTGGGCGGCGCGGGCGGCGCGCTGCCCCCCGGCGCGGCGGCGGGGCCCGCGCACCTGCTCGGGATGCGCGCCGAGTCGGGCTCGATCTTCCGCGAGGCGGTCTGGCCGCCGCCCGGGGAGCACAGCGCGTTCGTGGACCCGATGCTGAGCGGCGCGTCCGCCGTGGACCTCACGCGCATCGTCGACGACGTCATGGGCCCCCACGGCGCGCAGCCGCCACAGCCGGCGGGGCCGTCCCCGGGCGCGTTCGAGCGCGGCGCGAATGCGAGCGCGGGCTCGATGGGGTACGAGGACCCGTTCGCGCCACCGCCGCCGCCAGTCGCGCACTCGCGCGACACGAGCGAGACGCCGCTCCTGCCCAAACCGCCCGCGGGCGCGTCCTCGTCGACCCCGGGGTTCTTCGACCGCGGGCCGACGCCGGAGCCGCCGGGGTCGCCGGTGCCGATGCCGAGGATGGGCCCGCTGTTCGTGACGAACATGGGCCCGCTCTCGCCCGCGGCGTCCGTGTCGACGCCCGGCGGTGGCGGGGGCGGGGGGCAGTCGCGGAATTGGCTGGAGCGGTCGCCGAAGAAGGCGAGCAGGGCGAGTCTGGAGAGGGAGCGTGAGCGGGAGAGGGAGAGGGAGGCGGACGTCGCGGACGTGTCGAGCGCGGGACATGGGGTCGGGGAGGCGCTGTGAGTGCCGCCTCTGTGTGCACGGGCAGGTTGTGAGCTCTCCCGCGCGCGGCCGGCTTTCTTACGAGATTGATGACAATGACGACGACGACGACGACGACGACAGCGTGGTGAGGTGATATACGCCTCGCGGACCAGTGCTGTTCGTGTTTGTTTCCCGGGACCGGACTAGTTGGTAGGATCGTTCACGGCTTTCTCGCGGACGCTTCTCGCACACAGACATCCATACACACACACCCGCACACACTTGCACGTGCTCACCTTCCTTTCGTTCCGTGTCGTCCAAGGAGGGCGGATTCGTGGTCTTCGTTTGTACGTTCACCTTAACAGGCTTGCGACTCATTTTCGCGGACATCTCTCTTCCCCCCATCGCCTCCACTGATGCACACTGCTTACTAGTACTACCCACTATCGCTAGCTATATAGCGAATCTCTCCGAGCTACTTAGTTACCCCAGTACGCTTCGCGCATTACCCCTCCCTAGATATCGTACACCTGCATTTTTTTGCCAAACCATACGCGCCCCCTCGCTGCTGTTCGTGGAGCTCGGGGGCCTGCGCCCGTGCTGCGCACGCAACCGCAGTACTGCGTATTACTGTCTCGCCGCACGCGCATATACGTACGTACCCTATGAATCATGTTCTGGACCCTTGTTCTGTCAGCGTGCGGCTCTGCGGGCACGCCCCGACCTTGCAAGTGTGCGGCGGCAGGCCGGTGCTGGAGGCGAGCGCAGGGTGGGGTCATGAAGGACGTCATGAGTTTGCGCTTCGTAACAATACATGCGGAGGGAAGAAAGAAGCAAGCGGTTATACATGGGCTCAGGGCGCTTGCGCACGCTGCGATGCAGGGGGAATTAGCTACGAGCGACTAAGTGGAACACGGGGCGATGTATGGACGGGTGGGGCAGGGAAGAGGGATGGCGGGAATGGTCGTCCGTGTGCGTGGGCGCGGCGTGGCGCAAGCAGTAAGTCCGACGGAGGTGGTGGATACTAAGGCGGGGACGGGTGTATCGTATGCGAGGGGGGATCGTACATGGCCACGCTCGGCAGACGAGGCAAGGAGCGGCTGAGGCGCGCGCGAGGACGCAAGAGAGCACGGGGGAGAGAAGCAGGAAACGGTCAAGAAAGCGGGGCGCGCGAGCAGAGTATATTCTACGGCGTGCTCTGGGAGGGGCCGGGGCCCGAGCTACAGCGCCCGCCGAAAGAGCGGACGCCTGTTTTTTCTCGTAGCACGAACGTACCCATCTACATCGCACGAACCATACCGGCACCAAAGAAACACACAGCTCGCCCAACGCTGAGCCCCGCCGTACGGCCCGTCTAGTCGTGCCGGATGGAGTCGTACCGGGGCGGGATCTCGGACGGCTCCTCGTCCTCGGGCGTCGCGTCGAGCCTGCCCGCGTCCTGGTGCTGGACGACGCCGGAGCCGCCCGCGCCGGCGGTGTCCGGGTTCGCGACGGCGAGGCCGCCCGGGCGGCGGTACTGCGCGGCCTCGCGCTCCTTGGCGCTCGGGAGCACGCCGCCCGCGCCGTACGGCTGGGACGAGCCCGAGTTCGACACGGACGGGTCGGTGAGCGTCGTCGCGGCGAGCGACGGCCCGGGCGACGGGTGGCGGAAGTCGCGGCCGGGGACGTTGGCGGCGCCGGGGGCGGTCTGGGGCCCGAACGAGGTGTTGGTCGGGCTGCCGGGCGGGGACGCGGATCCGGCGCCGCCCTGGGGCGGGTAAGGGTTCGCGTAGGCAGCGTAGGCGGCGTAGTCCGGGTAGCCGTGCTCGGAGGACGAGGGCGCGTAGTACGACTGCGAGGGCTGGGTGTACGCGGACGGCGGGGACGAGGGGCGGGCATCCTTGCCGGCTGCGAGCGTGCCTGCGCCTGCGGCGGCGCCGGCACCGGCGACGCCCCCGGCGAGGAAGGAGGGCACTTGGCCGCCGTACTGGCGCATGTCCGACATGCCGGGGCCCGGGGCGGGGCCTGGGACGGGGGCGCCGCCGACGCCGGGCGGGTTGTAGTTGTACGGCGTGATTTCGTCCGCACCGAGGTCGATGTCGGGGAGGGTGCCGTGGGCGTCGCCGGTGACGCGGTCGGGGTCAAAGTTGCCGTCAAAGTCGTCTCTGCGGCGGCGGGCGCGGAAGAGGAAGAAGAGGATGGTGGCGAGGATGGCTGCGCCGCCGACGCCGCCGACGACACCGCCGACGATGGCGCCGGTATGTGAGGAGGAGGTTGAGGAGCGGTCGGACGCGCCTATGGTGGGCGTAGAGACGACGGTGGAATAGACATAGGAGGTGTGGACGGAGCCATCGGGGGCAGTCGTGCTGGGAGCCGGTTAGGATGGGGTGGCGAAAAAAAGAGAGAGACGTACAGGACGGTGCTTGTCTGTGTGGAGGTGGTTGGGAGAGCAGAGGTGATGGTCTGAGAAGCGGAGGACGGTGCGGAGGAGTCGGAAGTGGCGGAGGTGGCCGTAGCCGTGCCCGTCGCTGTGCCGGTGCCTGTTCCGGTTCCAGTATCTGTTGGGCCTGTAGTGGGGCCTGTGTCGGTGTTGGTGTTGGTGGGAGGATTTGAAGTGGTGGTTGTGGAGGTATCAGGCGGGAGGGTGGTAGAGGTGTCGGGAGGATTCGTGGTCGTAGTCGTATCTGGCGGGGGAGAGGTGGGCGGGTTGGTGGTGGTGGTGGTGTCTGTGGGTGGGGTGGTACCTGATGTGGAGGATGGAGGATCAGCAGGGGACGTGGGTGAGGTCGTGAGAGGAGGAGAAGAAGAGGAGGCAGAAGACGGACCCTGTGAGGTCGTCGAAGTCGTGGGCGCGGTAGACGTACTGGGAGAGGCGACAGAGTCGGTGGACGCCGCCGACCCTGAGCCGGTCGGGGACGGGGAGGACATGGGAGTTGAAAGAAAGAGGGAGAGGCTGAGGCGAGGACCAGCACAAGCGGTGACGGCGAGAGACAAGCCAAACGACTAGCGTCATCTCCCCATCGCACTCACCCGGCTCGTCGGCTGCCCACGGCCGTCCACACCCGGCTCGGAAATGAGAGAGTACTCACCAGACGCCTGCCGACCGTGCAACGTCCTGCGGCCGTTCATGTTCGCTGCAGCTTGTCGTGGACGAAGAGAAAGCGAGGGAGATCGCCCACGCTCGCCTGATCCAGTCGAACCGCAGGTCACAAGATCGATATCCCCCTAGCCATCCGCGCTCTCCTCTCCTCCGCCCCGCACTCGCCACCCACACCGAGCTCGCATCCTCCCTCGACGCCGCACGCGTCTACCACGCCTTGCACTCGGCCGCCCACCTGACCCCGAACCCGGCCTCGTTTCCCCGACTCCCCAGGCCGCCTCGTTCCACCTCGGTCCGCGCTGCATGTGCTCCAGCCGATTCCCTCCACTCCTCGTACCTTGCTGCCCCGCCCGCCCCCCACCGCGGCTTCTCGGCTCTCTCTGCACCTTCTCCTCTCGCACTCTATACTTGTATCAGCAACGCACCCGCCTCTTGGTTTCTCGCGCGTTTCACACGCCGTGCCCCTCTTCTCAGGCCCCCTCCGTCGTCTGTAAACCTGACTGCACTTGCACAACCTTGTTCGATCGCTGCGACGCCTCTCATCGTATCTTTGACACCCGCGATTCCCGCGACTCCTGCGGACCACCGCCGCTGCGTCTTCCTTTGCCGCGAGAGCGTGCTGCTGCCGAGTCGCCCGATCCGGCACCCGCGCCCAGCACCGCCTCCCCGAGCCGCTCGTCATGTCCATGACCGCCCCTCGGCTCCAGCCCGGCCTTCGCATTCTTCTTCCAGTATCCAGGTACGTATGTTTTTTTTTTTCGAGCACCCGCCTTCTTGCCTTTTGTGGCTCTTCCGCCCGGGCGCACCACTGCGCCGCCCGCTCTTGTGAGCCTGTGCGCAGCCGTGGCGTTTGCGCGGTTGATGAGAATTCCCGGAGATTGAACGCTTGACCAGAGAGGTGCCAGACGGCGCAGTGCGTGGAGGGACGACAGTCAAGCCCTGTTCCTTCCCACGTCCTCGTCTGTCCCGCCTGGATCGTACGCCACGCACCGAGTCGTGTGCCGACATGGCCTCTGTTGTCCTTCGCAATATACAGCCGCTGCACGCAGAGCTCGTCACTCCCGCAGTCGCACTGAGAATAGACAACGCACAAGTCGGACGCCAATGAACGTCCCGTCGTCTGGCAGTCGCGAACGGCTAATCGACGCTCACCAACATTCGACGAGCACGCGCTCGGATGCACACTTTCGGACGTGAGCGACCGTCTCCAGACACGGCGGATTCGAGCGCTCGACGTGCTACGCTCCCTCATGCAAGGGCGTTTCAGCATGCTGCTCTAGCGCAGGCTCCCGGGGACACATCGTCCCTCCGACGGCTCCAAAGCTTGCAATGGGCTTGCCGTGCCGTGCCAAGGGCTGTGGGCGCGTGCATCAAGTGCGACCGGGCAGGCAGGCACGAGCGCAATGCAGAGCCAGTGGACTCGGTTGTGCCCTCGTAGTTGGCGGGGCGGGGTCATTTGCCCCTGGCCGTGGGGATCGTTTCGTCTGAATATGTTGGCGGGCTCCGGTAGGAGCCGGGATTGGGGTTCATGTAGGTCCCGGTGGCCTGTGATGAATGCGATGATGGCACGGGGTGTGGACCTGCTGGTTGGTGTGCTCGGGGAAGAACTCAAGCCATGACGCACCACGCCTTATGGCAAGTGAAGCCACCACCGTCGCAAAAATTTACATGCTCAACAAACTGCATGTGTGGCCGGCTGGATGATAGTGGTACAATGGACGGAAACCAGATAGCGAGAGACGTGACGGATGTGCATCTACTCCAACTTCCGAGACCAACTGTCCTACCAGGCCTCGGTGAGCTCCCCCGTCTCGACCGAGACCACAGCATGCGCACATACCTCACCCGGACCCTCCCCAGCATCTCTCCCCCCCCCTGAAACAAAACGAGCGCGTCACGGCCTCCCCCGCGCCCTCTTCCCCTTCCTCCGGCGCTCGACGGAGCGCTCCTCCCGCGCCTGGTACTTGCGGTACGCGGCCTCGGGCCCCGCAGCGAGGCCCTTGCCGATGCCCTCGACGAGCTTCCCCGCGCCGTAGAGCACGGCGAGCACGCCCGCGAGCCCCGCCCCCGCGACGACCGCCGGCGCGGCGACGATCGCGAACAGCCCCTTCGACACCGCGCGCATCGCCCCGCCCTCCTCCGAGCGCGCCTGCTCTTTCCCCGCGGATGCCGACCGGGTGGCGGTGGTGGTGGTGGTGGTGGTGGTGGTGGTGCGGGCGAGCGTGGCGGTTTGGGGCGAGACGGGCGTGTAGCGCGTGTCGGTGTACGCGGGCGGCGCGCCGGGCGCGGTCGAGGGGATTTGTATCGGGGACACGGGCGGAGACGCACCGGCGTTGTGCGCTGCGGGCGGGGCTGCGCTCGCGGGCCCCGGTGTCCGCGGGCCCGTCGTCTTGTCTTCCTCGGCAAGGGCGATCATCGCTGGATTTCTGTGAGGGTAGGACAGGGCGGAGAGTGTCAGTGCCCGACCGGGACGCGCTGGTGAGGATTGGGATTGGCGAGCCTGACAATGAGGGGCGCGGGGGTGGTGGGCGAAAGGCAAGGGATCTCTGACGACTGCCCGTCGACGGCGCGCGGGGTATACACGCCCATCGCGGCGGCTCGCTCGTGCGGGCGGCGAACCGCCGGCGCGCGCGTGCCAATCCGTGGGCAGGCGAGTCCGAGCGCGCCGGGAGTCGCAGTGCGTCCATGGCTATGTGCGCGATTGGTCGGCGTGTCTCTGGGAAACGTGCCCAGTGGGCGAGGGGACTTGTTGAACACGATCGAGTGCACCGCTTTGCGTGTATTCAACCGCTTGTAATCTGAATGTTTGCAAGGGCACCTCTGACATCGTCGGAGATGCAACTCTCCACGATGGGTGCACCAATTCGCTCTTGTGCGCGCACTCTGATCGCGCGTAGACATCGGCAAGCTGCAGAACGTTGTACAGCTGATAGCACATTGGCTTTGGACGAAGGATTGGCATACTAGATATGGTCTTCCCGCTTATGAACATCCGCGTTCCATAACCGTCCACGACTTGAACTGCCGTTTCGAACCCATACGACATACACAACCCCGCCCTCGACGCGCGCTCAGATCATGATCGCGCCCTCGACGTCCTGCCCGCGCTCCCGCACGGCCCTCCACGCCGCCCTCGCCCGCCTGCGGACGCACACGCGGTAGAGCGCCTCGGGGCCCGCGGCGAACGTGCGCCCGACACCCTCCAGGATCTTCCCCGCGCCGTAGACCATGGCGGCGGCGGCGGCGAGCGCCGCGCCGGCGACGACGACCGGCGGGAGGACGAGCGCGAGCGTGCCGCGCTTGACGGCGCACAGGATCCGCCGGCCCTCGGAGCCCTGGGGCCCGCCGTCCTCGGACGGGGAGCGCGACCGCGAGCGCGGGCGCGGGCGGGCGTGGGCGGAGTCGTGAGCGGGCGGCGGCGCGGCGGCGGGGAGGGAGAGGGGGCTGGGGGGGATCGCGGTGTACTCGGGGAGGACGGACGGGTCTGCGGCCTGCGCGTCTGCCTTCCACTCGTCCTCCTTCGTCTGGGCCGTTGCCGAGCTCATCACGTCGGTTGTAGAGACTGTTGTGGATGAGTATACATTCTACCGCCTACAACACAGCACTGCTCATCGGAAACCAGGATGGCGACTGTAGTCGTTCGGCTGCACTGTATTCTGTGGGGACAGGCAGATGCGTTGGTCTCTCTTCCGCAGTTCAGTGCTTGCTTATACGGTTCCGTAGCCGCCGTCGGTACTGCGGAGGGCTCGTTCACAGATGTTCGTTGGGCCGCGATCCAACTGCGGCGATGCTTGCGTGAGTACGTCATTTGCATACAGAATGGCCAGGGATGCCCGCGATGGGAGCTTCCTCCAAGAGACGGGATGGGTTGTTTCAAACAGGCTCTTGTCTATACGGACGGCAGAGGACTTGGCATGCCACCTCTGCTGCAATTGGGGTCCTATGGCATACCAAACACACCGAAGCTTACTGTGCTCACCGGTGCGTCCATCTCTCACGGGACAGGGTGTAGTGCGCCAGAGCACTGCGGGAGCTAGCAGTACGATACTGCGAAATCAGCGCAGCACGTTAAACCGCAAAACACCGAATCAGCTCGATTTCGACAGCCGCATTTGGTCTTGCCGCTACACAGGGCGAGTTCAGGAGACTTGTGAGGCAATGCATGCGCATTGATGACCGCTGGGCACCCGGCTGCGATACAGCGATCAATCTCCTAGTTTCGAAGTATAGCCGAGCGTGGGCATCTGGCTTCTGCGCCGGTATCGAGCACCACCCCCGAGCTCACGCCGTCGCGACTTCGTTAACGTCCCAAACGGCGCCGTTACGCTCGACCGTGTCGCCCTGCTCGAGCGCCGCGCCCCACGCGGCGTCGCACGGTATGTCGTCCTCGCCCACCTGCCCGACCTTTTCCCACACGCCGGCCGCGGTGCGGACCCAGCGCTGCGCGGACACGCGCTCGCCGTCGCGCACGAGCCCCTGGCAGTACTGCCCGACGCGCACGATGGCGCCGCGCCGCGCCGGCCCGTCCCGGCGGAGCTCGAGCCAGACGCAGGTGCGGTCGCCGGCGTGGTCGACGGGCACGGGCTTCCACGCCTCCTCGTACTCGGTGAGCACGCCGCTGTCGGGGCGGCGCATGCGGCCGCGCTCGAGCTCGACGCCGGGCAGGGCCGGGTGCGGGCACATGTCGCCCTCGTCCGTCTCGTCCTCGGGGTGCGCGCTGCGCGAGCTGATCTCGTGGATCCATTTCCCGTGCGTGGGCGTGCCGACGGAGCGGCCGGCGATGCCCCATTCGAGCTCGGTGAGGTGGGGAGAGGGGGACGAGGGGAGGTAGAAGCGGAGGTCGACAAAGTGCCGGCCGGGCGTGGTGAGGACGCGGGTGGAGGTCGGCTCGGACGCGTCCTCCGGGAACTGGCCAGAGTGATGATCAGACCGATGTTGTTGGCTACGAGTGAAAGCAGCCATACCCAGCGGATGTAGAGTCGTTCTGTAATAGACATGGCGAGTACTTGCAGGTTTGTGTCCGGCGTGTGACGTTCACAGCGCTGCCCGGAGTGTGGAAGGTCAGAGCACGAGTCACCACTGGCGTTGTGGCGTTGACTGGATGAGCAATCGAGCTCTGAACGCTGCAACGGGGAGAGACACAATCACCCTGTACCGCAGGTGTATAGTACTCATAATCAATCGGTGAACAGATCCCTTCATCCGCGATAGCTGGCCCTAACCCGAATCACGCGTCTGCATCGTGTATAGATCCCTTTGTTCTGTCTGCCTTTGTCGCGTCTGAACGCGACCGAGGCATATCCTCGCTCTTGACCACCAACCACCACCGTCTTTCACCAGATCGTACGAGAGAGAACAAAGAATGCAAAGCGCCGTTTTATCGTTCGACATCTGGCTCGAGATCATCGACAGCCTCGCCGCCGACCTGCCCACCGCCGACTTCATACCCTTCGACTTTGTCGGCTTGGTCGACCGTCCCAATGTGCAGCGCCCCGCCCTCCGCGCCCTCGCGCTCACCTGCTCCGCCTGGCTCCCCCGCGCCCGCGCCCACCTGTACCGCTCCGTCGCCCTTTACGACGCCCGCGCCATGGAGCTGTTCTTCCGCACGCTCGCCGCCAACCCGCGCCTCGGCGCGCTCGTCCGCTCGCTCCAGCTGCGCGTGCGCTGGGTGGACGCGTTCGGGCCGCCGTCGGTCACGCTCGGCGCGCACGCGCTCACGCGGCTCGAGGAGCTCGAGGTCGCCATGGCGGACGCCGAGCAGGGCGAGGGCCCGTTCCAGTTCATCGGCGCGCTCGCCGTCGCGCGCCCGCTCCCCAGGCTCACGCTCTACCGCGCGTTCTTCGCGACGCTCGAGCAGTTCGCGACGCTCACGGCGAAATTCGAGAGCGTGCGGACGCTCACGCTCTCCAAGTGCTCGTCGGACGAAGACACGGTGCAGCCGGACGCCATCGACCCGGGCTTGTGCAAGAACGTGGTGCATCTGCAGGTGAGCACTGGCCGCGCCCGGAGGGCGTCCCGTTCGCGCTGTGTGTTCGCGCTGTGAGTCCGTACCTTCGTCGCTGACGCGCGCGCGTGGATTCCGTGAAGATTACGAACTTCATGAACAACGCGGACCAGTTTCTGCAGGTCATCCCACGTACGCTTCATAGCCTCGCCATCGGCGAGAGGATCGGCACCGAAGAGGTGTTTGAATCGGACAAATACGAAGGTAAGCCGAAGGACCGCCCGCCCTCTCCGGTTAGACATCTACTTGACCCACTGTGGGATACGCACCGTGTATACAGCGCTTGCCGAGTTCACCGCGCTCGCACACCTCTCGCTGGAGACGCGCTATGGGATAGACGAGCCAGAGTGGATGGCGGAGCTGCTCTCCCGGATCCGATGCACGACCGTGGAATCCGTAGAGCTCAAGTATTGGATGATCGCCGCGAAGACGATCGACCAGATGATCGGGGAGGCGCAGCTGGGGGCAATTGACGCGGTGCTCAGCCGCGAGCCGTTCACGAACCTGGGCTATCTCAACATCTTCTTCAGCTTCACCGCACACGGGTATGAGGAGGAGCAGAAGATCTTGGACGCGTTGTCTGAGCACGTGGCGAAGTCGACCGCGGGATGCAGCGCACGCGGGGTGCATGTCGCGATTACGCTTGGAACGGAATGTATGTTTGCGCTCCTTCTCCGAGAGTCGAATTGAGGCTGATGTACACGCGGGCCTGTTGATCAAGTCTCAAATCAACCTTGAATGGATGAATCGTCAGACGAGTCGTCGGAAGAAGACTAACTGCGGAACCTCTGCGGTCTGGAAAGTTAGCGATGTATGGTCATGCAAGGCAAGAGACGTACTTACTGGAGGGCGCTCAAGCAGTTGTGGTAGCAAGGATTGAAATGTAGATGGGAATATGAATGCACAGCACGCCGGGACGAGCAGTGGAGTAGGAAGCACAAATACGCAAGCATACGCCCTGATGGTGCGGACCCCAGAAATGACTACTACAATGAGTGCTAAAGATACACCATGCCGACCGAAAGAAGCTCCAAAGCGAGAGAGACAGAGTCCACCGGGATACCGAGAAAGTGGGGATGACTAGACGTTACGGTCGTTAAACTCGTTGACCTCCTGCGCGACCTTTTCCTCGTCGATGGTCTGCGCGATGTGCAAGCTGAAAACTTTGTGGACGGCGGGGTGGGCCCACTGCTCCTCCTCGCGGATCATCTCGCGGTGGACCCACCAGACGGTGATGGCGGCGGAGACCATTGCCCAAAGCCAGGGGAGGCCCCAGCCGATGCCGTAGCCGATGTCGTCGGAGGTGGTCCAGGCGATGGCGATGAACGCGGCGGCGAACACGGTGCCGGAGGCGCCCCACCAGAGGGAGGTGACGCGGACGATGCGGCGCATGATGGCGGAGTGCTCGTAGCGGATGCGCCAGGCCTGGCGGAACTCGACGCAGCCGCCGCCGTCGACGGCGATGATGTCCTCGACCATGGTGTAGACTGCGGGCGGGAGGCCGGTGTAAGGGGGCATGGAGGAGACACGGAAGGGAACCTTGAGTTTGTGTGGCCAGATGCCGGTGATGAGGAGGGGGAGGCAGAAGGCGATCATGAAGCAGGGGAGGGATATGGCGACGGCGGGGACCGAGCCGGGCTCCCTAAGGATGGAGTGAGAGATGTGTGGAGGACGGATTATGAATCACTCACATCGAGGATCCAACGATGAGTGGTACAAAAAAGCCGACCATGGCGACGCTAATCTGGATGCTGGAGGAGCGTAAGTCGGATGAAGGCACGCGAGGTGAGGAGGATGCATACGTGAAGGCGTCAGCACCGAACCTGCCGGCACCGAGTGGACGTCGCTGGTGGCTGCTGTCGGCTATGAAGAGGTACCATGAGCGGCGAGCCATCTTGTAGCCGGAGTAGGTGCCGACGAGGGAAGTGATGATGGCGAGGTTCTTCTCGTTGTCGAGGTGTGCGCCCCATCGGATTGAGTAGAAGAGGATGAGGGGGAGGATGCCAGCCTCAAGGAAGATGAGGGTGAAGAAGACGATGATAGCAAACTCTCTGCGGTTGCATTTGATCGTATAGTTGAGGGGCGGGGGACGTGAAGGATTGAAGATTTCTGGCCGTAGCGGGGGCGCGGCGGTGGTCGTGTCGGAAACATCTGAGGACATGGCGGGGAGGAGGAGGAACTAGAGACCGAACGGACCCGCGAGGAAGATGATATAGCGGGCTGGGAGAATCATGGGTCTGTCGGGTGGACCGCCGAGGCACCCACCGCTGCGGTCGGGAAGGAGGAGGAGGAGGAGGAGGAGGGGCGGGGGCCATGATGTCACACCCACGTGCACAGGTCACTATCACGTGCTTTCCCCGTACGCGTCGCGCGCGCGGCCTCGGACACTCGGACGCTGACTTGCGCTGCTTGACTACCTCCACCTCCTCGCCCACACAACATGGACATCCCTCTCTTCGGAGACAGCCCGAACAAGCGGCGCCGTGAGATCAACCTCGGAGGGACACACACCGCAACATCCCACAACGACATCCTCCAGCAAGCCAAGCTTCGCAGGCTCCAGCGCAATGACCTCAAACGCCGCCAAGACTCCGCCCTCCGCATCCAACACTGGTGGAGAGGCCGCATTGCGCTCAACGCCGTCAGGAAGGATCTCCGCCGCACCTTTGACCGCGACATCACCTCCCTCACCGCCCTCCGATGTCTTGTCCTCCTTGGCCAAGACGAGGACGCACTAGGCAGATGGTCTGCCGTCATCCTCGCATCCAGCAGAGGTCAGGGTACGCATGACACCTGCGCATGAACATGACGCTCACCTCGCCCCAGATGTCCTTGCCCAAGGTGATCAGAGCTCGGTTGTCCTCCTCCAGAGACTCGCTCTCATGCTCCTCACTTCAATATCCACCGACCCAAGGTCTGCACCGATCCTCCCCGCCACATCTCATCTGCTCAGACTCCCCTAGATCACAATATGCACTGTCCCACCTACAGGTCCTCAACACCCTCCTCTCCTCAAATCCTCAGCGCGCGTCAATCGCCCGATTTCTAGTCTCTCATGGCTTCTACCACTCCCTCCGCAATGCCATCCTACAACTCGTGAGCCTCGGTACATCATATTCACCCCCTTGCTGTACTCATTCTTTCCCAGCCTCTGCCCGCAAAACCCTCGCCCGTCCTTGCCCCGCTCGCTTCCCTCCTCACCGCTCCCTTGGCCCACCAGGATCTCCTTGCACCCTCTTTACGCGAGATAGTACTCGCCATCTTCACCGTCCCCCTCTTGCCTAACCGTCTCCTCCCTGCCCTCGGTCCCTTCTCTGCACGTCTTCCCCTCGCATCCTTCAATCTCGTTCCTCTCCACATCGTGGACACTCCCTCGCTATCGTCGCTAGAATCAAAGATACACCTGCTTGCTAACCTCGCTGCTTTTATGCCCCCGAGATACTCAGTCCTGCCACCTACTGCTTTCTCTACCTATCTGCAGCTCGCTGCTCGGCTCATGAACGCCCTCCCCACTCATGCCCTAGAACCACGGGAGAACAAGCCAGGCACAGCCAAGAACTGGGCCGACGAAGATGACGAGGAAGAAAGCGAGACGCAGGTCTCGGTCGTCGTTTCCTTCGAACCCAAACAGCCTCTTCCGCAAATAGATGAGAAGACGCTGAAGCGCCTGCAGACGCTCCCGTCCTCCGACCACATTGCCTCCCTCCTCCGCGCCGCCCAGAATCAGACGCTTCTCCCGAGCGTCATCGCGTTCAGCTTCGCGCTCAGCACCGTCTGGCCCACGCGGCGGGACAAGGTGTTGACGACGATCATGGCGTACAACCGCGGCGGTCTCGTGCGCGAGATCTACCGCGGCTTTGTCAGGAGATCGCCCCTCGGCCGCGACGACAGTTTCGCCGAGTTGGCAAGTGCGTACCGCCCTTACGCCTTACATCGATCAGATCTGACCGCCTCGTCTGGTAGAGCCCGAGCATGCGTCCGAGTGGCCGCCGCTCCTGCTCCTCGCGGACCTGTACACGCAGGCGCTGCTCACGATGGGCGATGACGAGTTCTTCTCGAGCGGGAACAACCCGAACGCACCCCGGAACCCGCTCTCGCTCGATGAGCTCACCGAGTTCTCGCGCAAGCTGCTCAACATCGCGTTTGCGCTCTACTGGCGCGAGGACACCACGAGCGTCCAGGAGGGCAGCGTGCCCGGGCTTGGCAGCGTCAAGTGGGAGAACGTAAGGGAGAAGGCAACCAACTGTCTGCAGGCACTGCACGCGAGAGAGTATGTTGTGATTGTTCCGTTTGAGACCAGACATGCTGATATCGTCCTTCTTAGCTCGAGGCGACCATTCACGCCACCAGACCACTGGCTGGTGACGGCTCAACTGGACATGGTCTCGTTTATCCAAGCTGCCATGTGAGTACAAGCACGCCCTCACTGTAGCTCTACTGACTCTGACCCGCGACAGCTTCGAAGAGAAGCAGCTCTCACAGCCAGACGAGGGCCGCGCGTCCGCGTCGATGAGCAAGCGGCAGATCGCGTACCTCTCCCCACGGCTCGGTGTGCTAAACAACATCCCGTTCGCGGTCCCGTTCGACGTCCGTGTCGGCATTTTCCGCCAGTTCGTGCTGAACGACCTCCAGAGCCGCGGGCTGGACACGTTCCGCGGCCGGATGATGACGACGAGGGTCACGATCCGCCGGACGAACATCGCCCAGGACGGGTTCGATAGGCTCGGGGACGTCGACCTCAAGGCGCCGATCGCAATCACGTTTGTGGACCAGTGGGGGAACGAGGAGTGAGTGCTCCGTGCTTGCGATGGATCGCTCAGGCCACGCTGCTGACGGGGCTGTAGGGCGGGAATCGACGGCGGAGGCGTGTTCAAGGAGTTCTTGACAAACTTGTGCAAGGAGGTGTTTGACACGGATCGTGGGCTCTGGCTCGCGAATAAGAAGAACGAGCTGTACCCTGCGCCGCACTCGTATGCGACTGAGCCGCACAGCCTGGCGTGGTACCGCTTCATCGGGCGGATACTGGGCAAAGCGCTGTACGAAGGTATCCTCATCGACGTGGCCTTCGCCGGCTTCTTCCTGGCAAAGGTGTGTACACCGCGTGGGCGAGTCGCGTGTGCTGGTGCTGATGCCTCTCGTGCAGTGGCTCGGAAAGCAGAGTTGGCTGGACGACCTCGCGTCGTTGGACCCGGAGCTGTATCAGGGCCTGATCTTCCTCAAGCACTACACGGGCGACCCCGAGGAGCTGTCGCTCAACTTTACCGTCGCAGAGGAAGGTGCGTCCCACATCCGCCCGCTCCGCTGGTGCGTTCCCTGACCGGACTGTGCAGAGTTCGGCGTGACAAAGTCGGTGGACCTCATTCCGAACGGGAGCAACATCCCCGTGACGCGCGAGAATCGGCTGCAGTACATCTACCTCGTCGCGCACTACCGGCTCACGAAGCAGATCAAGAAGCAGAGCGCAGCGTTCTTCGAGGGCCTGTCGGAGATCATCGACCCAAAGTGGCTCAGGTGCGTCCCGGCGCGGGCTGTGGCGGGCGGACGGCTGACGGCGGGGAGCTTGGCGTAGGATGTTCAATCAGCAGGAGTTGCAGATTCTGTTGGGCGGCGTGAACGCGCCGATTGACCTGGAAGACTTGCGGGCGCACACGCAGTACGGTGGCCTGTACGACGACCACGAGCCGACGATCGAGATCTTCTGGAGCGTGAGTCGCCGCCTCTTCTCGACGGCCATGGCTATGTGCTGAGGGTGAAATGCAGGTCGTGAACACGTTCAGCCAGGACGAGCGGCGGAAGCTGCTCCGGTTCGTGACGAGCTGCAGTCGGCCGCCGTTGCTGTAAGTACCTCCCCTCGGCGTGCTGCGCGGGTGCTGACTGGGACATTTGTAGCGGTTTCAAGGAGCTCAACCCGAACTTTGCGATTCGGGACGCGACCGGCGACGAGACGCGGCTGCCGACGGCGAGCACGTGCGTGAACTTGCTGAAGGTCCGTCCCTGCACTCGGGTTTGTGGACGCTTGACTGACTTGGAGGGTTCGCGT
The DNA here is from genome assembly GCA_022606155.1 of Trametes elegans. Taxonomy (NCBI): domain Eukaryota; kingdom Fungi; phylum Basidiomycota; class Agaricomycetes; order Polyporales; family Polyporaceae; genus Trametes; species Trametes elegans. The sequence continues at coordinate 471 of JABYQO010000014.1, read as the reverse complement.
AGCTGCCGCGGTACAAGAGCCCGCAGGTGCTGCGGGAAAAGCTCTTGCAGGCGATCAACTCCAACGCCGGCTTCGACCTGTCGTGAGCTCGAGGCCGACGGGGCGCGTCGGAGGGTATGGCGGCCGGTTGGATATATTTCACATGGTGTACAAGAGCTGTAATTGTACTCGAACGGCTGATCGACCTGCTTTTGGTGGAGCTCAAGACGGGAGGAGTGGAGATGTCGGCGAGCTCTTTGCACGCGATGTACATGGGTCACGGAAGTGTGCATTCGCAGCGGGCCTGGGAACGCCTGCGACGGCAGCTTGAGAAGCCGGCCCTCGCGGAGCTGGGAGCGCGCTCTGGATTGGCGTCGATGGTGATGAAGACGTGCGAAGTGCGTCAGGCGCGAGCATCCTGACATGGGCGCACTTCTTGGGCGTGCATGATGCGGCGGTTATCATACGGGCGCCGGGCTCTGCGCTTCGGCG